>CM077344.1:85598798-86798798 GCA_039655645.1 Ammopiptanthus mongolicus | reverse complement strand
ATTGATAGTGGCAAAAGCACCCAAGCTATTATAACCCAATCTGAAAAAAGGATCTGCAGCTTCTTTAGCCATATGCATTGCAAGCTGGAAGCTATCATGATCAATCCTCTGAGGAAAGCAATCCAGGACACGAGGAATCAAAAGCACATGGCCATACTCAATAGGGCTCACCTAATAAAATGAAAATTCAATCATTCATCAGCCATATATATTAGTCTCTATGGTAATCCTTTCCTATAGATGAAATAATATTCAAATTTTCCAAAAGCATTATTAGCCATTATACAATTGTCTTGCCAAAGGAATTTACAAGCAATAATCCATAACTTGCATATATAATATCAAACATTTGTAGAGATGACAAAATGTTTAGAAAAAAAACATGAACAAACTTACATTTAAAAAAGAAACATGAATAAACTTACATTAAGAGAAAGAAACATGAACAAACTTGCATCAAGAGAAAGAAACATGAACAAAGTTACATATATAAAAGAAAGTTGAATTGAACAAACTTACATTTGAAAAGGAAACATGAAAAAATTTACATTTAAAAAAGAAACATGAACAAAACTTACATTTATTGCAACCACATTGGGAGATGCTATTATCTTTTCAACCGATGCATTGGCCATAAAATGGCTCTTATGGTCTTTACTTTGCTCAAACATGAAGAGCACCTCTTCCTGTCCAATTTTTCTGAAATTGAACTTGTTTTCATCAAAAGGCTGAAGAACC
This sequence comes from Ammopiptanthus mongolicus, assembly GCA_039655645.1. Taxonomy (NCBI): domain Eukaryota; kingdom Viridiplantae; phylum Streptophyta; class Magnoliopsida; order Fabales; family Fabaceae; genus Ammopiptanthus; species Ammopiptanthus mongolicus. Next base: position 86,798,060 of record CM077344.1, on the reverse strand, counting down.
TGATCCACGCGGAACTCAGTTGGCCTTTTCTTCATGTGTCTCCCTTCATTCAGCTGTGCAATAAATCCATGTTGGCCAGGAATGATCTTTGTCTCGCAGGTGGACACGTCGTACCTGAAAAGCCCCCTGTTCATTCTGTCTTCCCACTGTCCAAGCAACAAATTGTGGAGGAATGATATTTCAGAAACTTCCTCGGATGATTCCACCAGCCCATTTTCCATAGGAAGATCCCCATCTTTCTTGAACAAATAAAGTGGAAGCTTTGACACTAAAATCACAACATCGAATATATACATTCATAAGTAAAATTATCAAAAAATATATGGAAAAAAACAAGTATTTTTAAATTGGAAACAATGTAGTTGATTCATTAAAACCATATATAATTCCCACTCTCCAACTCTCCTCCTCTCCTTTCTTTAATCTTTTCATTCATAATAAAAAAAAAACAATAACAAAGTCTTTTCTCTCGCTCCATAAGGATACAGGACGACCCAATGCACGAGACTCCCATGGTCCGGGCAGGGTAGAAATATGCCGTCTTAGCGGAGAGGCTTTTTCCATGATATGAACTTGTGACATTCGTGTCACAAAGCAGCAACCTTACTCTTACGTCAAGGCTCCAGAATAATATAGATTTATTGAAAAAGAAAAAAGAAACTTTATAATTGCCCATTATTTAAATTGTGATGATAATGGCTTTTGATACAATAAAACATGAACTGGGATTTCAAAAAGTTACAAAGAAAATAAACCAACCAGGTAAGCAGCAAGAGGCAAGGCAATGGCGGCCGCAGCCTAAGTGACCCTTATCAGAGTCATCTTCCTGGTAATTGGAAACCACAGTGGCAACCCTCTTAATGGTCAACATCTTCTTCAGCTTGAGATTATGAGATTGAGAGATACCAAAAGAATAAAGGGTTATAAGTTCTAACTAAATATAAAAAAACAAAGAGAATGCAGAAGGAAGGGAGGGTAGAATAGGGAATAGAGAACAACGACCACCACCGGCGGAAGGAAGGGCGCCCCTGCCACCGTGGGGGGAAGGGGTTGCTGTGCTGCTACGAAAGAGAATATGATGGTTAATTCTTAACGTTGTTGTTGTAGGATTAATGTAGTGTGATATGTTGAAATGATGTTGTGGTTATAGTTGGTTTTTTGGGAAAGGAGGCGTGGTTGGAGAGTCCGTGTTTTTCTCGGTGCGTCTGTCTGGTTGCTCCGGTTTTCCTGTGGCGGTGGTGAAAGCTGAGTTGTGTGTTGGAACCATGCAGCTCTCAAGACAATTTCTTCATTCGTTGGGTAGCAGGTACCTTTTTATTATATATATATATAGGTTTGGTGGGGTCCATTCTTGATCCTTCTGCGAAACCATTGGCATTTGAAGAATGGAGATTTTCTGTACCTCCTCTGTCCCAAAATTTTAACACCAAAAATTGGATATCTGTTGTTTGGTATTATTAGTATAGATAATATAAGTATCCTTGATATCTTTTATTTTGAGATAAAGTATATTTATCATATATAAATATAACAATAAAAATTATAGTTTAATTTTGATACATCTCTTGTATAAAAAAAATTTATATTATCAATCAATTATAAATTATTTATGTATGACTTTTAAGATAGTTATTCTAAAGAGATTAATTCTGATACACGATTAGTATAAATTTTTTTACATTTTTAAACGATCACAAATTATAACTTTTAAGCTATAGCTATGATAGAGTCAAACATTTATACTGATTTGATAATTTATGATTGATTGACAGTGTAAATTTTTTTTACGCTGAGTGTGTGTTTGGAAAAGATGATCCATTTTTCAGCTGTTTTAAGCCTAAAAAGCTGTTTGATAAACTAATTTGTTATGTTTGGATCCCTAGCTTAACTTTTAAAAAAGCTTTTTATATGAAAAAAAGCTATCTTACTTGCATCTTATGTCAATGACTTTTAGAGCCTGTTTGGCAAGGCAATTTTACGAGCTTATAGCGGATAGCTTATAGCGGATGAGAAAGTAGCCCCGTTTGGTAAGCGCTTTTGTCACGAGCTTATAACGTTTTTTCACGAGTTTATAGCATTTTTTCCAGACGCTACTTGAAGTAACGTTTGAGCTTATAGCTTATAACGTTTCATTTTTCTTTCCACTTTTATCCTTATTATCTACATTTAATTCTACCTTTATTTTATTCTCTCTTTTATGTAAAATCATTAATGAAAATGCCCTTTTATGTCTTTTTATATTTTTCAGCTAGTTCAACCGCTAGTTTTACCAAACACTTCCACAAAAAATAAGCTAGCTTATCCGCTATCCGCTATCAGCTAGCTTATCCGCTAACAGCTAATTTTACCAAACACACCGTTAGATTATTTTGATTAGATTATTTCTCAATTTTTACGCTGCCTTCCAAGTTTATTAAATTATTATGAACATTTTGAAGCTTTTCTAAACTATTTAAATTCATATTATCTTTCCGACTATAAATTTGTGCTGTAATATAATTAACATTGCATTAAAGCAATTGGAATATATATGTCTCTCAATGCAGGTTAACAAGGAGCATTGACATATTTAAAAAAGTATTGCATATTTTATTCAATTTTTTATAATAGAATTTTTTTTTATGACAAGATATAAAAAAATAAACCTTTTAACAAAATTTAATGTTAAAAAAGTATCAAATATTATAAATATAAACAAATAAGTGTATACCCTTTTTCGTAATTTATTATGTAAAAGTGATTTTTTTGCATCACCCAAACGAAATATATTATCTTAAAATCGCTTTTCACCAAACATACCCAAACAAAAACAGATTCTGATTATAATCGATTATCACAATAATTGATTATACATATAATCAATTATTAGCATAATCTATTTTTTTCAGCTTTCCCAAACACACTCTAACAATGCATACCAATTAAATCATATTCTAAAAGTCAAATATTTTTAGAATTTAATCGTTATGCATTGTTAGTGTAAAGATTTTTTAAATTATCGATCAATTAAAAATTATCATGTCATTAAAAAATGTTTGAATTTTATCATAATTACTTAAAAGTCACACATAAGATGATTTATGATTGGTTGACAATGTAAAAAAAAACTTTACACTGGTAATGTATCAAAATTAAACTCATATTTTAATGATATGAGAATTCATGATTGTTTGACAGTATAAAAAATATTTACACTGCTAGTGTATCAAAATTAAACTCATATTTTTAATGATATAACAATTTATGATTGACTGGAGGCGTTAGATTAATCCAACGACTGACATTTGATTGAAGAGAGGATGAAGGGAAATATGGATGGAGATGATTCAGATCTGTCAATATCTTCACACTAACAATGCATACCAACTAAATACTAAAAATTATCTAAATGTTAATTTTTTTTATACAAATAATAATTTTTCAATGTCAATATAACCTATTAGGATTTTAGTTTTTGTTCATAATCAAATTGAGTACATTAAAGAAATTTTTGCTTTAGGGCTGAGATTTTAGGTTCAATTGAGTTTCGCTTTTTGTATTAGATATTCGGCAAAATTTTCGTGGCCCAAGGTTTTGATTTGCCTTCTTTTGGGTTGGATTTCTTGTTATCTTTTTGAGGAAAACCTTGGGCCAAGAAAATTGGTGTTATCTTTTCATAAATATATTTTTGCTGTTATTTCTCGTTATCTTTTTTTTTTTTTTTGACAAGTTGTGTTTGCAGATTTGCAAATTGCTTCTGTATCATTTTTAAAGTAAAAATTTAAATGATCCAAATAGGATAATTATTTTCGGTTTAGTTTGAATTAGATCGATTTCATTATTGTTGCAAGTCCCATATCGGGTGGTTAACAAGTCTGACCGTTGCTTATATAGTTGGGTAGACCACCTCCTCATAAGCCTGTTTTTAAGGGGACCATTCGGATGCCTGAATTATTAACATGATATTAGAGCCACGTTCTGTCCAGTGGTGTGAATAGTGTCGTTAACCCTCGAGGAGGCGTGTTGCGAGTCCCATATCGGGTGGTTAACGAGTCTGATTGTTGCTTATATAGCTGGATAGACCACCCCTTCATAAACCGATTTTTTATGGGACCATTTGGATGCCTAAATTGTTAACAAATATTAAAATTGAATCAACTTAAACCAGTTTAAATAAGTTTTTTTAACTTCGATTTTTTTAAAACCAATTCTTTCAAAACCAATTTTATCAAAATGTAAAAAACAAAGCTAGAAGTTACTAACTGTTAATCAGGTTTTGGAAACAACAACATATCTTGAAAGCCGATATTCTTAATATGCAGAATGTAATATCTTGTTTACTCACCATAATTATATAGAATGTTGGGCAAAATAAAGTCACTGCACTCCTCAAAACGGAAGGTAAGGGAAATTTATGCAGAACTACTCCGGAATTATATATAAGCAAAAAATAATAATTGTTCACATATTAAGAAAGTTAGTTATATTAGTTTAATTATCTTGATTTGTGTAAAAAAATAAGTTATAGTTACTAAACTACCCTTTTTTGGAAGTATATAATGTTCTTGGAAATTGTGTCTTGAGAGTATAAAATGATCTTGAAAAAATAAAAAAAACAATTAATCAAATGGTATTTTTGAAATACTTGTATTAAATAAAGTTGATTTGATTGACTTTTATTTATATTTGAGTCCAAAAAATTTAAGTACTTTTTTGTTTATATATAGGTGTGGAGGGAGTATCATACACTAATACACACATCAAGTGAGAACAAGTACCGATACGTTTGGTAAGAACAAGTGATGTATGGGATGAGAAGGAGTGAAACTAGGGTAGATATATCGCCATTTTGGATGGTTAATGAGCCAACAACTCTGAGACAAGACAATAATCCAAATAGTGAAACTTGAAACTCTTAACTCTGAAGGGATTGTATTGTTATTTAGCATATGGGACCCTGAACGGCTTTTTGACCAAACTAGTATTATTTTAGAAACTATTTATCAAAATAGGATTGTTTTGTAACAATTTACCAAAATAAGGTTGTTTTAGACAGCGTAAAAATTTTTATTATTTTTTTTGCTGAGGTGGAAGGCATCAGGCGTCACTTGGACTGGCGCCTTCCATAAAAATGCCACATGTCACACACTCATTCGTTCTATAGAAATTATTTAAAAAACAAAAAAACAAAAACTGCAGCATTCCTTGCTGAAACCCGTCTGTTGGAGACACTCGTCTGCTGGTGACCCGTCTGATGTTTCACTCGTCTGCTGGTCACTTGTCTGATGTTTCACTCATCTGCTGTGACCCGTCTGCTGGTCACTTGTCCGCTGAGACACATATGCAATTTCACTTGTCTGCTGTGACTCTTCTGATAGTCATCTGATGGTCACTCGTTTGTTGTTACACTCGTCTGCTGGTCACTTGTCTGATGTTTCACTCGTCTAAGCAGACAAGTGAAACAGTAGACGAGACGTAGCAGACAAGTGAAATTGCAGATGAATCTTAGCGGACATGTGACCAGCAGACTAGTGAAACATCAGACAAGTGACCAGCAGACGAGTGACCAATGAGTGTGTGACATGTGACATTTTCATGGAAGGCAAGTGCCGCCGACAGGCGCCTTCCACGTCAGCAAAAAAATAATAAAAAAATCCACGCTGGCAAAAACAATCCTATTTTGGTAAATTGTTACAAAACAACCCCATTTTGATAAATAGTTTCTAAAATAACACTAGTTTGATCAAAACCCGACCTTGAACATGAAACTAACGAACATTTAAAGCATTTAGTTGCGAAGGGATAGATCTTTCAAATAACTCAATGATAAGGGATATGTTTTGGTAAACAACTTATTCAACAAATTTTTTTTTTAAATAGGCAAAAAATAGCTTATTTTTATAAGCGTATCTGACAAGTTTATATAAATAAGTTAAAAAGAGCTTATAAAAATATCATAAATTATTTTGATAAACTATTTGCTTAAGTTTATTTTCATAAGCTATTCTCATAAGCCTAAATAAGTTTTCTATAAATTTCTTCCAAACGCACCCAATTTCTTTCTCGAGCTGAATTAATTTGGAGCATCTTCATGATAAGGCACATGAAGGGGGTGCGATTGCGGTTGTCGCTGTAAATTCCTCCGAGATGGTCAAGCTCCATGGCCAAAACACGGTTCATTTTAGGCAAAATAGGTTGATTAGTCCTATACGTTTTTTTTTTTACTTTTCACATCGATTCTATACATTTTTTTTTCTTCAAATTGGTCATATACGTTATGTTCGGTTTTCACGTTAGTCTTTTCTGTCAATTTCAAGTTTACGACGTCAGATCAAAATCTAAGTGTAAGACTAACATAATAGCCACGTCAGGTCAAAACTAACGACGTTAGGTTGAAATTGACGGAAATGACTAGCATAAAAATGGAACATAACGTTTAGAACCAATTTAAAAAAAAAAAGACTTATAGAATCGATGTGAAATATATATATATATATATATATATATATATATATATATATATATATATATATATATATATATATATGACTAATCAACATATTTTGCCTTCATTTTAAAACATTATCCTAGTTGGATATTTAGTTAGCAGGTCCAAAGAAAAAAAATGGCACATAAAATGGTGGTATTGTAATGTATAGTTTCAAATTAAGAATGAGTTTAATATATTATTTTGATTGACAAAATGGTAAAACCCCATCAAACAAGTCTTATAAGATAATTTATCTCAAACTTATTTTCATAATCCTTGCAATTCCACGTTAAAAGTATTTATAACCCATTTTTACCGAGCATCCTTAGTTTTTTTTGGTAAAAAACATCCTTAGTTATTCATTAAAAAAATGTATTACAAATCTTACACATGTTTCACATATCTTTTTAATTTTTCACGTATCTTTTAGAAATCTATCACATCTTTTTACAAATATCTCTAGTATCTTTTACAAACAGATCATTACTTTACATTGATAGAAATTAATGAAAACGATCTATTTTAGGAATTAGAAGACGATAAAATAATAAGCAAATTGTTTCATGACATATTGATAAAGTGATCCCATCCTGATCCTTCTACCAAACCTTTGGCCGATCCAGATCTTCTGTCCCAATTTTTTATCATATTTTCTGTTCTTTATCAATAATAATTTGACACTTAAGAAAATAAAATGACAACTCATTAATATTTGTATTCATTCCCAACATTTGATTGGTGAGGGGACACCGAGACACTATTTTTTAATACAACATATTTTTATTCGCATTTGACATCCGGCTACAATGTAAAAATAAAAAAATTTAACACCAAAAATAGGATATCTGTTGTTTGGTATTAGTATAGATATAAGTATCCTTCATATCTTGTATTTTGAGATAAAGTATATCTATCATATATAAATATAACAATAAAAATTATAGTTTAATTTTGATACATCGCTTGTGTAAAAAAATTTAAATTATCAATCAATCACAAATTATTTATATATGACTTTTAAGGTAGTTTTCTAAAGAGATTAATTCTGATACACGATTAGTATAAAATTTTTTCATTTTTAAACGATCACAAATTATGACTTTTGAGCTATAGCTATGATAAGAGTCAAACATTTATACTGATGTGATAATTTATGATTGATTGACAATATAAATTTATTTTTACACTAATAATGCATACCAATTAAATCATATTCTAAAAGTCAAATATTTTTAGAATTTAATCGGTATGCATTGTTAGTGTAAAGATTTTTAAATTATCGATCAATTAAAAATTATCATGTCATTAAAAAATGTTTGAATTTTATCATAATTACTTAAAAGTCACACATATGATGATTTATGATTGGTTGACAATGTAAAAAAAAACTTTGCACTGATAATGTATCAAAATTAAACTCATTTTAATGATATGAGAATTCATGATTGATTGAAAGTGTAAAAAATATATACACTGCTAGTGTATTAAAATTAAACTCATATTTTTAATGATATGACAATTCATGATTGGTAGGAGGCGTTAGATTAATCCAACGACTGATATTTGACTAGAGAGAGGATGAAGAGAAATCTGGACGGAGATGATTCAGATCTGTCAATAATCTTCACACTAATAATGCATACCAACTAAATACTAAAAATTATCTAAATGTTAATTTTATTTATACAAATAATAACTTTTCAATGTCAATATAACCTATTAGGATTTTAGTTTTTGTTCACAATCAAATTGAGTGCATTAATTAAAGCAATTTTTGCTTTGGGGCTGAGATTTTAGGTTCAGTTGAGTTTCACTTTTTGTATTAGTTATTGGGTAAAATTTTCGTGGCCCAAGGTTTTGATTTGCCTTCTTTTGGGTTTGATTTCTCTTTACCTTTTTGACGAAAACCTTGTTAGGCTTTTGCTTTTTTTTATCCCCTTGTTATTATTCCCATCTCTCATCCTCCAGTTTTTTTGATTTTTTCTTCAAAAAACCTTCCCTTCTCCCCCACCCCTTTTCCCCTCTCACTTTCTTCTTCTCCCACCTCCTATCACACCTTTCCCTTTCTTCTTCTTCACACCCACCCCCAACTACAGCAAAAACTATGACAATGGGGTTCAGAATGACAAACTATGACAATAATAATTGACACTTTTGCAACTTTAAATACGACACTTTTGAGAACCTTTCTGGTTATGTTATTGTTGTTAATAACTCATTCTGATAATAGTTCCATAAAATGAAAAGATTGGCCATTTACCTATTTGATATAAAATGAAATGAAAGCTTCCAGGGTGAGCATGATGTTGGTGTTATTCTGATTATTTAGTATGTATGATTTTTCCAATATTAATTCACATTTACCTTGTGTTTATTACGAGGAGTGCTAGCAACACTCTCTTTCCAGCACACTCTCTCCTATTGGTTGAAATTCATATGGGTCCCATTTGAATCTTGTAGGACCCACATGAATTTCAACCCATAGGAGAGAGTGATGGAAAGAGAGTATTAAAGAGTGTGTTGCTAGTATTTTTTGTTTATTATTGTTTACTGCAGTGCTGATTTTTCACATCCCTATGGAATATAATTACGAAAATAACCATATTGTAATAACCTTGTTCTTTTCCGGTCTGTATTGTGTCAAGGTCTTGGGACGGTGGCGGCCAAGTCAGTTGTTGATGTTATGGAAACTGTGCCTCGTCGCCACTATGCTCGGAGGTGACAATTGGGTGGCCTGTAGTTGGGCGTGGGGTGTGAAGAAGAAGAAGGGTGTGATGGAAGGTGGGAGAAGAATAAAGTGAGGGTGGGGAGAAGGGGAAGGGTTTTTTAGAGAAGAAATTAAAAAAATTTGGAGATGAGAGATAAGGATAATAATAAGTGGGGTAGGAAAAACAAAAGTCACGAAGGGGGGAAAATGAAAGGCGTTTTCTGGTCCCCCCTTCGCCGGGGGGTGCTTGTGGGGGTAGGGGTGTGCCACGACGAAACAAGGGAATGAAAGGCCGCTTTGCGTTGATTGCTCTTGACCCTCCCCACAATGATGGCTCTGTTGTCTTGGGGAGCGTTGAAGCTCGCTGTCAAAGTTTCTTCGGGATACGCGAGTTGACGGTGTGTCTTTAAGAAGAAAGGCACACAATAACCATCCATAATGGAAAATAAATCGATTCTTCTAGATAGATTTCCAAAAAAAAAGGTCCAGAGGCGCCGTGACTTATTCAGGAGCGACTTCTGTACGGAGTTGATCCTTGCACCGAACTCTAAGCGCTAGTTGAACCTTCTTCGGTCGACCCTCTCTTTCACCTAGTACTTGTACTACAAAAAAAAAAAGAGACTGCTATTGCTGTGAAACGGCGATTCCCCCCTTTCCATTGAAGTAGGGGGGCCTCCTTCCCCACCATTTCGGCCTTTTATTTATAGGGATTTTACCGATGCCCTAGAAGGAAGCCAAGTTTCTTTTGTTGTAGCAGCAGAAGAATTCTTGAAAGCAGAGAATCCGATACATCAAGAACAAACCGAGGTGGAAGAAGACTATCCTAAAGTAGTATTCCCTATTGAAAGTTCAGCTCGACGAAGCAAAAAAGTAAAAAAGGAATTTCAGCGGTTAGGATCAGTCTTCTAGTAAAGGAAAAAGCAGTTTAGTATATCATAGCTGACCGCAGGTTGGATAATCTTCGCTTGCCCTATTGAAACCTCACGCTATGTCAGCAGTGAAGTCTTGCTCGACTTGGAATCTTCATTTCATGAATATGAATTAGATTCTAAGTCGGAGAATGCCCATGAAGAGGGTCTTATTAGAGAATATGCTGTTTTGAAAGTAGCCCTAGACAGATCATTGCTAAAAGGAGAGCAGGGAAAGCTTTTCTTGCCTTAGAATCGGAGATCTAACAGCATATTCTATAAACCCTTTCCTTCAACTTAAATTACATATTAGCCTTCTCTAAAGTGTAAAACTATGCTCTTTTTGGTCTTTCTTGCTTTCAACACTTACAAGTGCAAACCCGGACTAGCTTGATCACTGGCTTCCAAACCGATTCCCTACCAGACTTTTTTCCTTTCCAGCTTCTTTTATTTGAAGCGCACCCCTTTTTTTCCTTTTCCACTTATGAATAACCGCTCCATGAGGAGCTTCCTGTACACTGATCCCTTTCCGGATCTTTCTTTTTTTCTGTTTACCCCCACCGACGTCACTCCAGCAAAAGGTGTCGGGCTTCTATCATCACTTACGAGAATTCAAAACGCTTTTGCGCCAACCCTCTTAGTTGGAAGAACTCTGGGGAAGGCAGGAACTTCCGTCATCTTCCACCGAACTCGATACACAAAAGGGAAGGCATGAAAAATGACATATGCAATTAACCAGACACCATATTCAAAAATGAATGTCCAATTTTGTGCTTTCTTTGGATGGCCCATCCCTTTCATAATCGCAATGCGAAGCAACAAGCCACAAGAGAGGCATTGCTTGCTTCCCACTTGCAAACAGTAATGGAATGTTCCGCGGCGGCAAAATTTCCGATAGCGAATTACTTGACTCGATGGATGGAGGGAGGGGCCTACAACTCAAGCACGAAATCAATGTTGAGTCAACAATCATCGAGAGGGGCACTGCCAAGCGAGACCAGCACCTTGTTGTATATATAGGTTGGGGAAAAGCCCATTTCTTTTCTTTTATAGGGTTCCCTGCGCTTCTTCTAATATCCCAACGTCACCTTCTTATTAGTTGTGTTTGCAGATCTGCAAATTGGTTCTCTGTATCATTTTTAATGTAAAAATATATTTGATCCAAATAAGATAATTATTTTCTGTTTAGTTTGAATTAGATCGATTTCAATATTAAAATTGAATCAACTTAAACCAGTTTCAAGAAGTTTTTTTAACTTCTATTTTTTTAAAATCAATTCTTTCGAAATCAATTTTATCAAAATCTAAAAAACAAAGCTAGAAGTTACTAACTGGTAATCAGGTTTTGGAAACAACAACATATCTTGAAAGCCGATGTTCTTAATATGCAAAATGTAATCTCTTATTTACTCACCATAAATATATAGAATGTTGGGCAAAATAAAGTCACTGCACTACTTGAAACTGGAGGCAAGGGGGCAGAGGATATTGATAGTTATTACTCTGAATCACAGATTATGCAGTATCATACACTAATACACACACATCAAGTGAGAACAAGTGATGATATGTTTGGTAAGAACAAGTGATGTATGGGATGACAAGGAGTGAAACTAGGCTAGATATATCGCCATTTTGGATGGTTATGAGCCACCAAGACAATAATCCAAATAGTGAAACTTGAAACTCTTAACTCTGAAGGGATTGTATTGTTATTTAGCATATGGGACCCTGAACATGAAACTAGCGAGCATTTAAAGCATGTAGCTGCGAAGGGATAGATCTTTCAAATAACCGGATGATAATGGGTGTATTTTAGTTAACAACTTATATAATAAGTTTTTTTTAAATAAGCTAAAAACAGCTTATTTTCATAAGCTTATCTGACAAGTTTATGGAAATACGCTAAAAATAGTTTATAGAAAGATCATAAATTATTTTAATAAATTACTTGCGTAAATTTATTTTCATAAGCTATTCTCATAAGGTCAAATAAGCTTTCTATAAAGCTCTTCCAAACCCACCCAATTTCTTTCTCGGTCTGAATAATCTGGAGCATCTTCATGACAAGGCACATGAAGGGGGTGAGATTGCGGTTGATGCTATAAATTCCTTCGAGGTGGTCGAGCTCCATGACCAAAACAAATATTCATTTTAGGCAAAATAGATTGATTAGTCTAATACGTTTTTTTTACTTTTCACATTGGTCCTATAAGTTTTTTTTTTCAAATTGGTCCTACACGTTATGTTCTGTTTTCACGTTAGTCATTTCTATCAATTTCGACCTTATGACGTCAGATCAAAAGCCACGTGTAGGACTGACATAATAGCCACGTCAGGTCAAAACTGACGACGTTAGGTCGCAATTGATGGAAAGGACTAACATGAAAACAGAACATAACGTTTAGGACCAATTTGAAAAAAAAAAAAACTCATAGAACCGATGTGAAAAGTAGAAAAAACGTATAGGGCTAATCAACTTATTTTGACTTCATTTGAAAACATTATCCTAGTTGGATATTTAGTTAGCAGATCCAAAGAAAAAATTGTCACATAAAAGGGTGGTATTGTAATGTGTAGTTTCAAATTAAGAATGACTTTAATAAATTATTTTGCTTGACAAAATGGTAAAACCCCATCAAACAAGTTTTATAAGACAATTTATCTCAAACTTATTTTCATAATCCTTGCAATTCCAGGTTAAAAGTATTTATAACCCATTTTTACCGAACATCCTTAGTTTTTTTTTTTTTTTTTTGGTAAAAAACATCCTTAGTTATTTATTAAAAAAAATGTATTACAAATCTTACACATGTTTCACATATCTTTTTAATTTTTCACGTATCTTTTAGAAATCTATCACATCTTTTTACAAGTATCTCTAGTTTCTTTTACAAATAGATCATTACTTTACATTGATAGAAATTAATGAAAACAATCTATATTAGGAATTAGAAGACGATAAAATAATAAGCAAATTGTTTTATGACATATTGATAAAGTGATCTCACCAATAAGCGGAAGTGTGTAGACAAGCGTATGAACAAGGACTTCCACTTCCACTTCAACTCTTTCTCTATACCAACCGTCACTTGAGTGGGATGAGCAATTTTCAAAGGTGTGGATTGGAAGTGATTCCGTCGGGGCAATGGGTTTGGTGCAAGGAGGGTGTGTGCCCAATCATCCTTATGCTTCATCGATTTTATCTATTATCGACTTATGTTCTCGTTCTTGGGTTTGTCAGATTACTCATGTTCTTCGTGTTCGTGAGGGTAATCGGGTTGATGGTTGTTTGGCGAACAATGACCATGTCATGGCATTGGGACTCATTGTTGGAGAACACCTGTAGTAAATAAGAGCAGCGGTTGTTTCATGATCTTGTTGGGGTTCTTTTCGTTGGATGGTAACTAATTAGTTGTGTTTTTGTTTTGGGCTTTGCCCGCCTGTAAACAAAAAAAAAAAAAAAAAAAAATACCAACCATCACTTTAATGGATAAAAATCAGCTGTCCCAAAAAATAGTGTCTCGGTATCCCCTATCAATCAAATATTATGAATGAAAATAAATATTAATGAGTTATGATTTTATTTTCTTAAGTGTCAAATTATTATTGGTAGGGGATAGAAAATGAGACAGAAAATAAGGACAGAAGATCTCCATCCCACTTTAATATAGCAATGAACGATTTGAGGGTTAAGCGTCAAGTGAGGATTTGTCCTCTTAATAAAGAGTTTAATTGGTATGCACTATTTTATACTGTCAATCAATCACAAATCATAAGAGTCAAATATTTTTAATAATGTGATAATTTATGATTGATTGACAATGTAAAAAATCTTTACACTACTAATACATAACAATTAAATCCTTTAATAAAACGTAGTAAATGTCCACCTATCATGGATATTAGGCCCGCTGATCTATCCACAATAATCCATCATAATTTAGCATATTCACCATAAGACTAACATCCCAGTCTAAGAAAAACAGAAACATCATACATGGTGATTTCCAAACCCCATAATGGATCACACAATTATATGGGCTTCCAGAAAAAATGTCAGGGTATGCATTCAACCCATTTTAATAAAAAAAATATGCAAATCAATAGGGCGAAAGAAAATTCTATATATATATATATATATATATATATATATATATATATATATATATATATGTTCCGTATTTCACATATCAATATAATAAACAACTGAAGCTATGGATAATAATCTTCAATAAAATCATGTGAAACCCAACAATCATAAGACCTATGTTGTCCCTTCTCATTCCCTCCTCTAGGAAGTGGACTTTATGGTGGTGCTCACTATCTTGAGGACCACCAGTGATGTCCAATTATAACATGCTATATTGGGTCAAAATTGGACCGTTTGAAAAATAGAACCGGTAAGAAGGTTTTTTTTTTTTTACAATTAGATGGAAACGAGTCTTTTGCAATTGAAAACCCCAACAAACATCTGATCATCTCCCTCACCTGCCACCATCCTCAAGTTGTTGCCCTTCCTTGGCCAAACCGACGACCAGAGGCCACCACTCCCAACCATTGTGGGGCAAATTTTTGATTTAAGAGATTTTGACGTATTGAATGGCACTAAAATAGTGGAGTGTTGGACAATCCATAGATGTACCACGTTTCAAAACTCAAAAGCATAAAATTCTATTTCCCACTGATGCTAGATCAGATCATATCAGAATCTCTTCTCATTAGGATTCTGCTCCACTTCATGGCACACCAGAGTGCTACCAGTGGGTGGATGGAGTGGGTGAACCAGTTCACCCATGACCAAGTTTTTGCAGAAATTATGGAGAAGTCAGAAATTGTTGAAGCTGAAACCAACCCAATAAGCCCAGATTCAAGAAAAAGAAAAAAATTGAAAATTGAAGGGAATGGTTTTTGCGTCGAGGACCTTCGATCGTAAATGTTGTAGCGAGCATTGCTGTAGTCAGAGAAGTAGATTTGGAGGCAAAAATTGGGCGGCGATTTCCCAAATGGGTTTGATTCTTGGCCGCCAACATCGATGATCCAACCGGCGCTGAGCTCCACCGACACGCTGCCGAAATTCTCCTTTTGGATCCTGCCTCTGATGCGGTTTGAAGCCTCGAGGATCACTAGGTCCTCTATGCCTTTCTCAACGAGCACCTTCGCCGTAGAGATACCTTAAAATCAAAGATTAATTGAATTAATTAAGCAAAGAATAATGAGATTTGAGAATGTTTAATTTAGCGAAATTCAATTAACAAACGGTGGCTGTGGAAGAATGAAGATGTGGAGGAATGAAATGGTGTGTTGCGGTGGTGGAACTCACGGGTGATTTTAACACCGACAATGATGATGGAGGAGCGAGAGGGGGAATCCATGAATGCGTGAGAGAATTAGAAAGAGACAGAATTATATATTGTCCAGTGCATATGACTTGGACAGTGGCTCTATGGACAGCTCCGACGGTGGTCACCGTTGATGGAGCAGGATGATCATAATACAAAACTTGCTAGATAGTCTCGATCATGTGAGAGAATTGGGTATGGAAAACTGACTCACATACGAAAGATTCACTAGGGCAATGCCAAAGTTGTTTCTACATTATGGAAATTGGCTAGGCGTTGCTTGCCCCTGGGTCTAATTGGACCTAACGCACAAATCTCGCTAACTAATACTTCATCCCCCAACAAGGGTGTCAACACGTGGTTCCTACTCAAAGGCTCCATTTGTAATGTAATCTATCCCGTTCAACACAGGCGACGGGCATAAAAGGGGTGTTCGCCCCCGAGTCAGATATCGAATCGAAAATCATGCTTTGTTTGAATCCTCGGTATGCTCATCATCAGAATCCTCTGATTCTTCTGTCTCATCCTCAGCATTGAAAGCCATTGGTTGAGGAGACTTGGCAGTCTTTTGATTTGCTTTCAAGGCTATGGATCTTCCCTTTTTAGGAGCATCTTCTTCAGTAAGCCCTAACTCATGGGTTTCGAGCTCCTACCTTTTGGCTTTCCCAGAAGAATGTGATACAAATAGGACTAAAAAATAAATAAATGGGGATGCATAATATAATTGTAAAACTATTGTTAGGGTCTTATAAATAAATATCCAGTTTTCAATGTAACCGATTGCATAATTTGTAAGTAACTATCTAACTACCGTTGATTATTTTTTTTTATGTGAAATCAATGATGGGGATATAAGACACTCCACCCTATTTTAAGGGCGCGACCACAAAATGCACCTCTTAGTGGGGCTTATATGCTACTGGGGTTTTTGTTTGATGGGTCACCGCGGTTGTACCATTTCCTGTGACTACGTGTTCCTCGTTTTCTGTTCCCCTCCTTCGGATAGCTTTGGCTGATGGTGTTGCTCACTCTTACATGGACGACATGATAATGCTGGTTGTTGCAATTTTCATACTAGCTCTTTGCTATTGAATGCTACAACGTACCCTAAAGATTGGGCTATATTGTTTTGAGTTATCGTGCAAGCAACAGCCATTTGCAATTTAAACCGAGGCTTAACCTTGTGTGTTATTTTGTTATTTTCCTGTCAAAAAAACATTGTGTCTTATTAGCACATGTCTTGCCACATTTTAAATTTTAGGAACAACTCACACAATTTAAGGGAGTTTTTAAATTTTTAATCTTTTAATTTCTTAATAAGTGGCATACTGGGTAGAAAAACCTTTATTTATTTAATTAGAAAATTAGAAACCTATATATAAATAGATTGGCATTACCCGGTTACCCACATTATTATTTTCTCTGGGAATAATGTAGCTGGACAAGTTCATTTATTGCTCCTACATACTATACTTTTATCCTCAACTACTCATGGTTTTCGCCTTCAGTCCAAAATGTACTGCCATACGCCCCCCCCCCCCTCTCCCCCCACACTTACGAGTGGGTAGAGATGTAAATTTTATATGTATCCACGGATATCCATAAATAATATCCGTAACGGGTAGAAAATGAGTACCTTAATAGGTACCCACGGATAAAATAAATGGATATTTTCTCTACCCATTTATTAATGGAGCGGGGCCGGATAGTATAGTATTCATACCCGTGGGTACCCGCTAAAGTAAAGTTACTAAAATATCCTGTACGTATATAAACAAAATGCTTGATTATTGTTTGTTTGATTTTTATTTGTTGAGAATGAATGTTTTTGTTTTTACACGGTTCCTATTAGTGAATATTAGCGTGAATAATGTCAAACAATTACTGTTAATGAATGGTCTATTGTTTTGCTACGGATTATTATTTGTTTAGTTTATTAAACTATGTATGAATGATGCCAAGATAGAGGTGTTTGAATAAAAAAATTAGCATAATATTCAATAATTTTGTAAGGTGTTTGAATATCTATGGACATCCGTGGATACCAGCAAATATTGATAAATTTGTTTAAAATCCGCAAGATGGATACCCGCATGGATATGGGGCGGGGACGGATAGGAAATTCATTCAACGAGGCGGGTAGCGGGAGGCTACTATCCGTACCCACCCCACCCCATTTACATCCCTATCAGTGGGAATAGATGAGGTGATTTATGAGCTGATTTATTTTTTTTCTATGTTAGATTTATTTGTCAAAAAAAAAATCTATGTTAGATTTAATTTATTTTAAAGGTCTAGTTTTTTTAAGGTTTAAATTTTTGAAAAAGTTTATTTAGTAAACCAAGATGACTTATTTATTTAATATATATTACTACTTACATAACTTATTGATTTTATATTAATATGATTATATATAAAAAATTTATTAAAGATTATACATTCTTAAAAATGTAATAAACTTATTTTTTTGACATATATAAAGACTTTCATATAACTTAGGTTTTTAAATAGATTTTGAGTGAGATCAAACTTTTATACACTATAAAAATATAGTGTTAGTGTCGTTTATCGACCGAATATATCGATCACAATTAATAACAAATCGCCTGCTATATACGTTTGCGATCGAAATTGCGACCGCCTTATAGTCGTCCCAAAAAGTCCAGTTGTTGATTCAGTTGCAACCGATTTCGGGCACCGATCGCAAAATAATGACTGATATAACCGAACACAAACACAAAAAAACAATAGTCCCTATTTACGGGGTCGCCCTCTGTTCTTAGGGACTAATATTGCCACCGACATACCGGTGGCAAATTCGGTCGCTATTAAGGATTTAGTTATATGAGTTTAAAAAGTTAGCGATCAATTCTTCGGTCTCAATTTCGGTCGCTATTTAATTTCAATTATTTTAAAAATAAATAAATTATTAAATATTAAAATTAATTTTTATTATATTTAAATTCTATTTCCATTATTAATATTATTATTATAAATAATTTTTTATTGGATTTATTATATTAATAGCACCAATAATCAACTATTGCATATATATAAAATTGCATTCCAAAACAAAGCTAAACAAAACAAACATTGTATATATAAAATTGTAACAAAACAAACAGTGTATCAAAACAAACAGTGTATCCAAAATACAAAAAGAATAAAATCAGGGAGTTGGGATGTGGTCTTGCTGGGTCTCGGTGTCGACCCCGTCATCGTCTACAGTAGGCAGTGGTGGAGGAGGTGGTGACACAACTACAGGAGGCTGAAGCCCGAAGTGCTCGAAGATGTATCGAAGTTGTGCAGCCTGTGCGACAGTTTGTGCTACGAGCTCGGCATTAAGTCGTGTGATAGTCTCCCGCATATTTTGTATCTCCTCTGGAGGAATGGTAGACATGTCCTCATGTCTAGCCTGATGGGACGACAAGGCTATATAATGATCACCTAGCTGCCCAATACCATAAATGTGTCCCTTCTTATTTTTACCTCCAACAACATCCAAATATATGACATTATCATCGACGATGGCCAGAGGCTCCTAACTAGAAGAAGAAGCACCTAGCTGTGAGGCACGTGCATAAGCCTCATCTAAGACCTCATGATATGTATACTACAAAATAAAGTTTAATATCATATTATTAACAATTAATAAGCTACGAAAATTAAAGTAATATTTTAAGTAATATTAACAATTAAACTTACATGAATCTCACCGGACCTCTTGTTGAGGATAAAATAACCATTTGTCAAGAAGCTATAAAGAAGATACCCCGATGAAATTTCACATAGAAAAGCTAATACTTACGATGAATAAAGAAGAGAGAATTGGTGGCTTGTGAGCAATGGAGAACGTTCTACAGCGGTGCTCTGTGAGAGCTCTGGAGAGTGAGAGACCAAAAAAACTGACACCAAAAAACCCTAGCCCTAACCAAACAGAGACAGAGTTGAGAGAGCATACCTGAGAGAGAGGGGCTGAATGAGAGGAAGAAGCTTGTGGAGGCCAAATGTGTTCTCTGTGCGAGGGAGGAAGAAGCTTGTGTTCGTTGTTCACGTTCTCTGTGCGAGGGAGGAAGAAATCAAAATCCAAATCAAATGTGTGAGGGAAGGAGAGGAGAGAGGGACTTACTGGAGACGGTGGTCGGATGGGAGCTTCCATGGTGGTCGGATGCGAGAGAGGGAGAAAGAGAGATTTGAGGAAGAAAGCTATAAGAAAGAGATCTCTGAAACTGAAAATGTTAGGGATTTCATATCTTTGAGGGAGGGAAGAAGAATGAGTGAGCGGAGATGGAGAAGGGAGAAGGAGGTGGTTTGTGCAAGAGAGAAATGAGAAGAGAGGGAGAAATGAGAAAGAAAGGGGGATTATGCGCGTATTAAGGATTTAAGATTTAGCGACCGAGTTAATTCGGTCGCTACACCCGTCACAATTGCTAAAACCTGAAATCCGTCGCAAGATCCGTCGCTAAGTGGCTCCCACTGACTTTTACTAACGCCCTATAGCGACTGAATTTCAACATGGTTGCAAAAAGGCTCCCTCTGCTTTTGTATACGTGCTTTTGCAATTGAAATATATTTCAGTCGCTAAATGTAACCGTTACATAGAAAATTCGTTGCTATTTTCGGTCGCTATATAGTTAACCAAGTTGACATTTAAACCTCACAAGATAGCGATCGAATGCGTTGCGACCACAATATTTGATCGCAAACTCAGTCACTAATACCTAATAAATAACGTTTTTTTAAACTTACCTATTTCGTGGCTATTTTGGTCGCAAATTGCAATAATAGATACCTCCTTAGTTCCGTCGCTATTCTTCGGTCGCTAAATTGTTGTTTTTTTTGTAGTGATATTTTTATAAACATAGACAATTTTTTTAAAAAAAAAGCTTGAAAGAGATAACAAATAAAACGTAGGCTATAACATATTTCAAAATAAACATATACCTATTTAAGCAAAACAGATCCAAATTAACACATTTCTACCCCTACATGTACTTCAATTAATTTTTGGTTTAATTGCATTTTTTGTTCGCCAACTTTATCTAGTGCGATTTTAGCCCGCTAGTTTTTTTAACACATTTGGTCCCCTAACTTTTGAAAGTTGAAACGTTAGTCCCACCATTATCTAACGAAACCTGCTTACGTGGCTAACGTTTTGCCACATGGCATGCCTAGCTAACCTATAAAATATAAAATAATAAAAGTATTAAAATAGTATTAATAATATAATAATATATTATTTTATTGACTTAATTACACTTTTAGTTCCTCTACTTTTAACACTCGTGTGATTTTAGTCCCCTAATTTTTTTTAGACATTTGGTCCTCTAAAGAAACCTGCTTACATGGCTAACAATTTGCCACGTACCCTCTATGTGACATGTCTAGTGGGCCTATAAAATATTAAATTATTAAAATAATATTGAAAATATTAAAATAACATGTTATTTTATTACAAAAATACTTTAAAGAGTCAAGGATGGTAAAACTCGTACACTCTGTCCCATTATGCCTTATACTTTTTCTCCCTCTAGTTCTCCAACTCCGCCTACATCCACTTGTCGTCTCATTCAATTTGCCCAGATGCTCAAAGCCCTAATGCCAGTTGCTATATACTCCATTGGCGTCCTCTTCAAAAAATAGATCTTCAAGTTCGACCACACCCTTTGCACTGTCTCAGTCATCAAGTACATCCCTGCTCTCACTACCTCCCCCATGTCAGGGACTAGAGAACCATCGTCACCCACCTCGCTTCCTCCTCCGACCACTACACGACCTCGCCTAGGCCATGAAGCGGTTCAAATCTCTCACGCGTTGTCATCTTCAAAAACGATCTTCACTAGCGATGGAGTCGCGGCCTGACACGATGATCTTTAACATGACCCTCATGGGATATAACATTTTGATAAACCTCTATTGTAGAATTGATAGGAAACACTTGCTTGTGTGTGTTGGAGCAGGTTCTTCCATTGAGTATTCCTTTGTGTATGACCACTTTGCATTCTTTGACGAATCTACAAAAATTAGATTGGATTCATAACATAGGTGATGCTTAATGAAGCTGTAAAAAAAGTGGTTTCTAAAACCATGAAGAGCAAATATATTGGTATACCAAATCCATATAATTCATAAATCATATATTGGTGATTTTACAAAGCACTTTGTTGGTAAATTTCTCATAGAATGGAGATGAGAATAACAACTCAATCTTAGAAAAATCTACGCAACTTGCCGAAAGACAAAAGTTTTCAGATGTCACATGTTAATTCTTACTACTCTTTCTCTGTTTAATCATGAATTCCCATTATAAAAATTATTCAACAAGAGGCTGATAGAATAGTTTGCATGCCTCCACAACTTCGAGATACCACATCGCCTCTCGATCAGGGGATGATGAAAGATAAACAATCTTGTGAACTTGTTACAATATCAACTCAAATTATTGATAATTTCCTCTACTTCTTCCATCAATATTTTTACTAGTGGGAGATAGGTTCTTTTAGTGTCTTCGGTATCTAAATTGAAGATAGGAGTCGTGGACATAAGTTGTGAAGATAACTTGAAGTTAAATAAGAACTGATTTTCCAGCGAAATTCTACAAAATATCAGTTCCTTTTTATGAACAAAGTTAAAGTTATTTTAGGTCATGTGAATGCTAGGTTAGTGACATTGGAAGGAACAATATCTACTCATAATACCATAACCAAATGTCTTCAAAATTTAAAAAAAAAACGGGTGACTAAAATCACATAAGTGTTAAAGTAGAGGGCCTAAAAGTGCAATTAGGCCAAAAAATATTATTATATTATTTTAAGATTGCTTTAGTACATTTATAGGACAATCGGGCATGCCACATGGAGGCCACGTAACAAAACGTTAGCCATGTAAGCAGGTTCTGCTAGATAAGATAAGTGGCGACTAGTAGACGGAGGGACTAACTTTGTAACTTTTCAAAAATTGGAAGATCATATGTCCACGGAAAAAAAAATGGATACTGAAATCGCACATGAGCTAAAGTTGGGATACGAAAATAGCTATTAATTTTTTTTACATTTACTTTTAATGGAAAACATTATTTTGTCTTCTGCCATTGACTTCAACATGCATGGCGAAGCGTTGAAAAGGAACGTGAAAGCCGTGTAAGAATTATAAATTATAAAAATGGATATGAGAAGATAATCCTCCCCTACATTGCTTAGATGGATATATATAATAAGCAAAATAGGCTGATTGGTCCTATACGTTTTTTTTACTTTTCACATCAGTCCTGTAAGTTTTATTGGTCCTACACATTATGTTCTGTTTCCACGTTAGTCCTTTCCATCAAATTCGACCTTAATTATGGCGTCAGATCAAAAGCCACCTTTCGGACTAACGTGATAGCCACGTCAGGTCAAAACTGATGGCGTTAGGTCGAAATTGACGGAAAGGACTAACATGAAAACAAAATATAGCGTGTAAGATCAATTTGAAAAAAGTAAAACTTATAGGACCGATGTGAAAAGTAAAAACACATATAGGACCAATCAACCTATTTTGTCCATATAATATAACTTATAACTTAATTATAAGCCTAATGCAAGCATTTTGTTATCTTCCCTTGTTTATTTGCACTTTTTATTATATTTGGAGGCTTAGTATCGTATGACTACTGGATTAATTGTGTCTAGTCAAATAATATTATAAAGAAAAGTGATATTATAATAAATAGAGAGTAAACTAGAGAGTAACCAGCTGAGGTTGGCGTGAGTAGTTAAAGGCCTCTCGCCCCTTAACCAAGGTCTCAGGATCAAGCCTTGGGTATGGAAAAAACCTCAGTTGGGAAGGATGCCACCTATCGAGATGTCGAACAAATTCCCGCTGGAGATTAGTCCCCGACTCAGGTTAGCGGTGGGATACTCCTCGAAGTAGATAAAAAAAAAAAAGAACAGAGAGTAAAATTAATTAATTCACGATATCACGATTGGCAATAACTTCAACACCAATGGAGAAGCATTGAAAAGGAATATGCATTAAATAACAACCGAATTTAGCGGCCCATAACGTTTAGTGGTAAATAACGACTGTCTTTGTGACCAATAAGCTGATTTTCTAAAAATGTTGGTCGCTTGCGTTTAGCGACCAATATATGTGCTCGCTGTAACACCCGTTTTTTTTAAAAGCTTTCAAACATTATTTAAACAATATTTATGTGTTTGTTTTTTATTAGAGGGTCTGAGGGCGATAGTCAAGCTCTACGCTATCGTAGGAAGCTACACTTAAATTTTGGGTCGAAAACTCAGACAGAGCCCAGTCTGCGTTTTTCACTGACAGTAGTGTTTTACTACTATAAAGACCGAATTTTGACCCGTGAACAAGACAGTTAGTCTTAGAATCACGTTTCTTACATTTTTGCTAAATTTGGTTTTTGACATTTGAAAGTGAAAATAATATAAACTATTCGGGCGAATACTCGAACCAGGAGACAAACGGAGCTGCGTATGGATTTATCGGGACCCGCTAACGGATAAACACGAAGTCACATCAAGTCAAATCACATAGGAATGCATGCCAGAGTCATGATTACTTTTTGAAAATATCTGGACGCGAAAAGACCAAAATGCCCCTGATTTTCTTCAAAATTACCAGTTTACCCTTGTGTGAAAAGACCAAAATAACCTTAAGTGGCATTTTTGGCCCATCCTACCCCTCTCCTTTCTCTTTTCTTCGGCCCCTTTCTCTCTTTCTTCCTCCTCTATTTCTTCACTTTTTCTCCATAACTTTCTTCATTTTTCTTAAGTTTTCCTTAAGGATTTTCAAGAAACTTTGAGAAGCAAAGTTGATCACCTCATCCATCTTCATCATCTAGGAGGTATAGACTTCACTCCTGAGCTCTCAATCTTCATCTTTATCCATTAAATTCTATGGTTTCAAGTTTATGATCCAAACTTCAAAAATCTCTAAAAAATTGTAGAAAAATCTTTTTAATGCCAAACCAGTTTCTATAATCTAGTTTCATCCTCTTCTATCATATCTAAGAACATGAAATCAAATAATCTTCCTAGCCTATTTAATCTAGAGGAACCGAACCTATGACAATTTTGGGGGAAAATGGGTTTTGTTCAATTTGTGTGAAATGATTCTTGATTTCACTTCCTTCCTTCCATAATCATGTCATCCAAGTGATTAGAAAATCAAACCAAGCTCTGACCTATTTTTAATGGTGATGGCCGAAACCCTAGTTTGTTGGTTGAAGGGGTTTGGTTCAAATCTTTGACAATTAATCATAGATTATGTCTTAGTCATGCTTAAGGGACATTGATCCAAGAGTTGGTAGAATTTCAACATCCCTAGCCTATTTAATTGAATAGGAGCAGCAACCTTAGTCATAAGGATTAGGGAATTTTTCGTTGAACTGTACTGATTTTTGGTTGTGTATTGTTGTACAGGAACGGACAGTATTCGAGCGTTCGACAACGCATCCGATTGATTGACAATTGCCGAGCCGCAGTCGGAGCTGCACCAGGAACATTAATAAGGTGGGGAGAAAGAACTGATATCGTCAGGAAGGCAAGCTTAGTATAGAATATATACGTATGTGGGGGAATCTTAAACCCTACTAGAGGCTGAGCCCTGGACAAAGTGCCTGGACCCTAGGTGTAGGTACTTTTTGGCTATAACCACTAAGATGATAATTTAAGTGATTTGATTGATTGAGATTGATGTTGAATTACTTAATTGCTTATCGGTGATCTGTTCTGTTGAACTGCTTGTATGATTAAATGTTTGTTTGGCATTGTGATGATATCTGTACTGGAATAAATTTTGTTGTAATATTTTATTGTGATTGGCTAGTTGGGTGTTGGTGAGAGTATGGTGAGTGTTGATGTTCTTCGGGTTGATACCGTTGCGGTCCCGACCATGGAGCTGCGGCTCGTAGACGCAGGGTGTCGTGATGTTGATGTTGATGATTACGTTGATTTGGATGTGGATGCAGTGCATCGTGATCGTGGCCGAGTGCTTAGGTGTGAGATCCCGGTATCAACTTGCGATGGATGTTTGTTGCATATCATAGCATTTCATACCACAACATATTTGCCCCAAAGGGGGATGTTCAATTGGGGACATGATGTTTTTAATCCCGAGGCGGGATGTCCAATGGAGGATGTGATGTATTTTTTTATCCTTACGAGGATGTCTAATTGAGGACGTGATGTTATCCCGACGGGAATGTCCAACTGGGGATGTGATGTATCAACTGACATGCATATAGGGAAGTCAGCATATACATAGGGACTAATATCCCTCTTATAAGTTTATCTGAGAGAATGACTTTTGAGATGGTTGTGTTGTATGACTTACGAGATGGGTGTCATCGTGTTGTATCTTTTCTATGTGTTGTGTGCTGTATGTATATATCTGCTATACCGATGCCCCTCTCCCATATTTGATGATGCATTTTTCTTATCTCTCTGCATTTTTCTCTATGTGTTATTTTATTTTATGGGAAGACCCCATGGAGGAACCACTTGCTGAGGAACTGGATGGCACTCCGTATGAGCCCAATGCCGGTGGGCAAGCCCATGATCCTAGCCTCGAGAGGTTGGGAAGTGATCGTGGTTAGCCGAAGAGTTGTCTCTTGGCCTATTTGCATATTTTTGATTACCGTCTGTATTAACGCACTTTGTACGTATACACTATTACTGTAGCCCCACTGATGGGACAACTGATGTATGTGATATATTTCTTTATATTTTATAGCTGTGTACTCTGAGAAGATGCGTGCCTTAATTTCGTTTCGCTTCGTGTTTAAATTCCCGCTTCGCTTCGTATTAATAAGGCGCGCTACAATTATAAAACGATTAAGGTTAGTTAAATACCTTAGGTTCTTTAATGGGACGGCGGGTTGTCTCACTTGCAACAATATCTGTCGTTGAGTTGAATCCTGACCCTACCTTGAATTCTTGAGAGATCATCGTCAACTTGCATGCTAAGCTCACAGCGAAGGACAATGATATCTGGAAGTTAGGGGGACGATGCAGGAGCGCGGGGGTTCAACTTTGACAGATTATCCAGCACTTAGAATTTCAACCCAGTAGTTCTGGTGCCAGTGGCTATGATGATGTAAATGGTACCATCCAACCCACCAATGATTGTGATGCCAATGATCGCCTGACCCTCCACCCAGGGACGAAGCTAGACTTGGAAGATGCGAGGGGGCAACTAAAAAAAAATAAAGTTTATCCAACAAATATATACGTATCGAATTTCATACAAAATATTCATAATTATATGTTTAAAAATGTTAATTACATTAGTAATCTATCAAAATATAGAATGACTTTTTCGCATGTCACAAAATCATTTATAATTGATGCTACACTAAACTTTTTAGCAATTTTCTTTTCAATGTATACTAGCAGACAATCATTCAAAAATTCATCTTCTATCTTATTGTGATGGATGGTATTGACAGCTCATTAGGATGTTTGAATTTCAATATTCTTCCTTTTAAAGAATGATGGCTTCCTTACAAAAAAATCATTAATGTAAATGAGACAAAAATTAAATTAATAATAAATCTAATATTAAATTAAATTAATAAAAATTGGCATTAAGCAAAAATATTAAATATGAAAGAGACGTGTAATTTATGAATCCTATAAATTATATAAAGGCTTAATTGCATTTTTGATCCTTCAGGTATCACGATTGTGTAATTTTAATTTCTCAGGTTCTAATTGCGCAAATTGGATCCCCCAAGTATCACGATTGTGCAATTTGGGTCCCCCAAATTTCAATTGCGACAATTGCGTCCCCCTGGATATCACGATTGTGCAATTTTGATCCCTCAAATATCACGATTGTGCAATTTTTAATGTCAATGGACTACGAACCACATGTGAGACTGATTTAGCACTTCATGATGCCAGCTTGGCAGCTTACATGTCATTCCAATATGACACTTAGTGATGTGCATTTGACCATTAAAGCGTGTAAGATGTCAATGATTCCACATAAGAATGTCATGTAAGTTGTCAAGTTGAATTCACTAAGTGTCAAATCAGTCCCACGTAGGCCACGTAGACTATCGGGATTAAAAATTGCACTATAATAATGCGTTGAGGACCAAAATTGCACTATCGTAATACTTGAGTGACCCAATTGATGCAATTGAAACTTGGGGGGACTACAATTGCACAATTGTGATACTTGGGGGACCAAATTAGCGCAATTAAAAGTTGGGGGACTAAAATTGCACAATTGTAATACCTGGGGGACCAAAAATGCAATTAAGCCTTATATAAACAGTGGAAGAAATATAAATTGAAAAGAAATGTAAAAAAAAGAATATAAGAAAACAATGAAGCCAAATATAAGAAAAATAGTAAAAGAATATGCCCTTTATATAAGAAAACAATGGAATATGTACGTTCAGAAGCCTATAAACATTCAGATCTCGAACAAAAGAGTTTAATTGGTATGTATTAACAGTGTAATTTTTTTAAACAATCGTCAATCAATTAGAAATCATAATATATATTAGTGACTTTTAAGATAATTAGACTAAAATTAAATCAAATATTTTTAATGATGTGATTTATGGTTGGTTGATGATGTAAATAATTTATACATTTTAGCATACCAATTAAATCCTAAAAAAATGCTTTTCATAAGCCTATAAACAAACAATGGAAGGCTATATACGTTAAATGAGAAAAAGGATAAAATAGCGAACCATCGTTTTAATTCACTACAAGAAAACCCGCTAATACCGACGGCTTTTTACCGATGGTCGTAACCGCGTCGGTAATTTAGGAATTTCCGACGGCCTAAATCGTCTGTAAAAAGCGAAACCAGGTTACCGAGGGCTTTACCGAGGACAAGAGCATCGGTACATCCGTCGCTAATTTTGGCACAATTAGGGGCCAAATTTTCCCGCTGGATTTCCGACAGTTTAAGCCGTCGGTAATGCTACTTCAACTTTACCGATAGCTAAGGCCGTTCAAACTTACCAACGGCTTAGGCCGTCGATTAGTGTCTTTTCGCTTTCCCGATTTAACGGTCACATTTCAAGATCTCCGACGACCTAGGCCGTGGGTAAGGGTTCTTCAAAATTACCGACCGCCTAGGCCGTCGATAAGTGTGTTTTTGCTTTCCTGCGTTAACGGTCACATTTCAAGGTTTCCGACGGCCTTGGACTCGGTAAGGGTATTTTAATGTTACCGACGGCCTAACCGTCTGAAATGTTCACTAACCCAAGGCCCGCACCTTCTCCCTCTCATTTCTCTCCTTCTCCCGCGACCAAGCTGCCCCTCCCCCCTCCCCCCCCCTCCGTGCCTGGTCTCCTTTCCACCGTCCCAGCCACCACCGCCACTGGCACCATCTCCCTCTCCACTCCTCTCCTCTCCTCTATATCAGCCACCACCGAGACCGCGACCATCGCACCACCAGCAACCACCTCACCACACCACCAGCAACCACCTCGTCGCACCCCTAGCAGTACCTCTTCGTGGCCCACCACCACCAACCGCACCACTGTAAGTCCAACCCTCTCCCTCTCGCTGTCCCTCTTCTCTATCCCTTTGCAGCAACACCACCGGACCATCAGCAACTCTCTTTCCAGTTCCATTGCTCCCAGGTCTTATTAATTCTTGAGTAATAATCTGTTTTGTGTTACATGATTAAAATAAAAATTCATGTTTTGTGTTAATTTGTTAATTCTGTTTTATGTTAGATGTTTAAAATAAAAATGCATGTGATATTGCTGGTGGTTGCTATATTGCTGGTGAAATTGTATGTTCTTCTGTGTAGGGTTTAAGTTGAATTGAGGCTTAGGTTGTTTTTTATTTGTTCTAATTCCCTAATTTATAATTGATTGAATGAGTAAAAAAAAACTTTATATTATCAGCATACCAATAAAATCATAAAATTTATTTATAAACTCACTCTAAATAATAAGTAGACCTTGTGACAATATGACATGCCGTTCACTGCAATAATGGTTGCGATGGTGTTAGAAAAAAAAAAGAAAAAAGAAAAGAAAAAGGTTATGTTTGTTTGAGACCAGACCAGGGTCCACTTCACGGAGACATAGAGAGGAACATAGATAAAGAGAGAAGCGCTATCGAGTATTCATTCATTCATTCGCAAACAACAAAAGCAAACACACTACACTATCTGCTCTGCTACTTCTGCTGGTGCCGAGGACCGTGAGCGTCGGATGGAGGCATCGATGCAACAGATGCTACATTTCGAATATGTTAGAACTAACTTTAATAATCTGTTTAAACAATTATAATATATTTAGTCATAAGACTTTATGCTTAACAAATTTTAAAAATTAATTATTAAATTAAAAATGGATAATTAATAAATCATAAATAGTAAAATAAAATACTAATGCATAGAATATCAAAATCTCTTCACACTTGTATTTGTGTTAAGCCTCATAAGAGTTATAATTAAATAATAAATTATAAAAATAATTAGATTAAGTTAGAAACCTGGACATGAAAAAAATATCTGGATGGTGGTCGCTGAGTCATGGCAAATTGCAGATGATTCGGGAGCGGATAGTGCGATGTGGCGAGACTAATTAATGAATAAAATTTAAAATTTAAATAATTAAATAAGCTAGAAATAATAAATAATATTTGAATAATTGAATAAAGAGGTTAAACATTTGACATATATATGAATTGACGTATACTACTTTAGCCTATACTAAAAGAATAGTTCTATTTTATTGTAATTGGTTTGATCCATCCATTAGAGGCACAAAATTAAATCCCAAAATATAATACGGTGGACATCCGCATGTAGGGATGGCAAAGTGGGTCAACCCGCCCCGCCCCGCCATTAACCCACCCAAAACAGGGCGGGGCGGATCAACCCGTTTTAGACATATGGGTTGAACCCCCCAACCCATCCCGCCTAATGGCGGGTTGGCGGGTTGGCCCGCTATAAAAATAAAAAAAATTAACAAAAAATCATATAATATTTCTTTTTTTTTTGGGTAATCTTCATATCCTTTCTTAAATTATTATTAAAAAATTGGAATAATCTTAGCTTATAACATACAATTTGTGTTACAAAAGTAAAGACATTATTTTTGTAGTATGAAATAATTTCAAGTAACAATTAAATTAAATTAAATAATATTAAATAATTAATAAATTAATTAAAAAAATTTATTTTTTAATATGGCAGGTTGGTGGGTCAACCCGCCCCGCCCCGCAACCAACCCGTTTTCTAGTGGGTTAAGCGGGGGCGGGTCAAAGTGGATTGGTGGGTTGAGAACCCCAACCCACCCCGCCAAATTCTGGCGGGTTGGCGGGTTGACCCGTGGGTCACAACCCACTTTGTCATCCCTATCTGCATGGGTAGCAGATATCATAACTTTGATCTGTTTATCCTAGCACGGAATGTGAGAAAAGTGTATTATGTCCCGTACCCAGCAACCCGAAAGGACAAACGAGGTTGGTGTGTCGTTATCAAAACGAAACCAAGAGGTCGCATTGAAGCTTATGATCAACACGAAGATGTGCCTTATCAAGTGGATGAAATGTCTTATGTAAATGAAGGCAGCGAAGTTGAGCGTATTGTTGGTTTACGGGACTTGGAAGCTGCTGGTGAAGAAGTGGATACTGATAACTTGTCATCCATTCAGGAGCATTTGGATGAAGAAGACGAAGTCATTGATTCAGGAGAAGAAAGTGTTGGAATTAGATGTAAAGATGATGGAGACTTTTTGTCTAATTCTGAATAAAACTTAAGATCATGTAACTTGTCAAAACTATGAATGGAACTTAAATAATTATTGTTTTATCTTAGATGATTATTCATAATTATTTTATTATCTTATTATTTTATTATTTCATCTTTACATTAAATTGCTCTATAGACACATGGCATCTGGAAGATGTGATCCACCGCCACCCATACCACCCACAGGTGCTAAGGGTAAGGGTGTCGACACTGCTCCTGGTTCGACTCGTCGTCGGACCAGGGCACCTCGCATTGTTACTCGTGACGTTGCAGACGGTTTCATGTCTATCCCTTCGACATCTGTCCCTGCGGTGTCTGCACTCCCATCACGCCCGCCTGCACCTATACAGCGACCACATACACCATGGGCCGCATCCTTTCCACTGGCTACACCTACTCCACCGGTTTTACCTACGCAATTCACAACATCCGGGATCGATATGATTCCCACCCCTGGGTTTGAGACACATACACATCGGGGCACTCCTAGTTCAGCTGGTGTGGGTGCATCGTCACTTTGTCATCAGGCTACGGAGCAGGAGCAGGAGTATAGTCCAGGGTATACACCCTCACCTTCATAGGCGGATGCAGAGGAGGAGGAGGAGGAGGTTGAGGTGGTTGATGGTCGACCTATCATCGAGCCACCTGGTAAAGGGTAAGAATTAATAAAATAAATTTATTCAATTTAATTATTTGTTTTTACTTGATATTGATCCACATGCTTTTACTGTTAAAATAGCTTCGAAGAACATCACAGCTGTTATTGAGTCGATGTTCCATTATCCTTGGTTCACATGGGGACAGCTCGATAACAATGAGAGGCGGAGTTTCTTTGACTCTTATAGAGTAAATTGTAATTTTCAATTTACTTAATATGTTTTGGCTTATCATTTCATATAAATTATTAATATAATAAATTATTATTTATGTATTTCTAATGCAGACAAAAGTTGCTTGGAGAGCCGACCATGAAGCATTGGTCGAGAGGAACTTTCATATGAAGGCCTCCCATCGCCTATCCGATATGCTCAGGGAAGCTCGCTTGAGGGGCGAGCGACCCTCATGGATGAGAGATGCAGTCTGGGATGCCCTATGCCGCCACTGGGTTACTGCTGATTTCCAGAAAAAATCATCCTAAGCAAAGAAAAATAGGGTATCAGAGAAGGGTGGGAGCCTGCACACAGGAGGTTCCATCTGCCAGGCGAAGTACTTTGAACGTCTGGTACATTCATTCATATTTAATACATATGTTAGTCGTATTATTTTTTAATTATTGTTTACTTATAATTTATGTTTGTGTACGTACAGGTTAGGACTAGAAGGGGACCAGTGCCGATTAACGAGCTCCACCGTTACACCCATACTAGGAAGGGTACTGGCGAGTATGTAGATGAGCGCTCTAGGCGCACTCAGGTAACGCCTCATTTATTAATAGTTTTGAAATGTATGGTTTTATTATATATAGTCTTCATTAATTTGTTTGATTATGCATAGCAGTAGGAGTTCGAGGAGAGGATGTCTCAGGCAACAACATCTTCCTCCACACCACTTTAGCTCGAGGAGCAGCAGCGTGCTGCACTGCGTGTTTGGGCTAAGGTTGTTGGCGGCAAGAAGAAAGGTCGTTTTTACGGTGCAGGAGACCTTTCCGGTAACTATTGGAAAGGGTATTCACGCTGATCAGGAGATTGCTGAACTAAGGCAGAGACTGGCTGAGTCTGAGCGTCGTGCCGAGGAGCGTGAGTGGCTTGCCGAGGAGCGTGAGCGTCGGATGGAGCAGATGCTACTGAGCATACAACAAATGCAACAACAGCCTCCTCGGTAGCAGCCCCCTGTAACATCCCGAAAATCCTATATCTGTGAATAATCAATTTTATTTGCTTAAATTAGTTTATTTATTTTCTTGGGTGCGTTATTATAATTTATACACTCTTGCAAAACAAAAGATTCGTCTATTGTTATTATTATTATGTGTTTAGAAAAATATTATTTAAATAATATGATTGAAAGAAATTATTTTCTAAATTTAATCTATTTGATTTTAGATTTGAAAATAAAATGATTTGGATTTAATCAAAAATTTATTTTGGATTATTGATTTCCTAGGTTGATAAATTCAATCATCAATCTCTAACCTATTTCAAATTTTGAAATTTTAGATTCTTCCCACCTATCACAATTAAAAGAACAAAAGAAAAAAAGGGGGGAAAACTCCCCAAATTCCCTCACACACCCGCAGCACACCCACCCTTTCTTTCTCTTTTTCCTTCTCTTTCCTTTTCTCTCTCTTCTCTTCTCTTTTCTTTCTCCGTCCGTTCCAGCGTCTCCCCCGCGCTCTCTCTCTCTAACTTCCTCCTCCTTCTCTCTTCATTTCCGGCCAACTCCGGCCACCCCTCCCAAAACCAAAATCATAGAAATGTTCCATATCTTCTCCTCTACAATTCTAACCGAACATTTTTCCAAACGGAGAAAGTTGACGACGGGGCCACCGCCACTGTTTGGGCGTTTTCCGGCCACCGTCCGACCACTTTTCACCAAACCAACCTCGTGACTTTACTCTCCTCACCTTCCTCTACATTTCTAGCTCAACATTTTTGCAAACAGACAACGTTGACGGCGGAGCCACCATAGAACCGCCACTGTTTTGGGTTTTTCCGGCCACCGTTTGGCCTCCCTTTCCAGAAATGAACCAACCACGTGGAAGGCGGCATCTTCCTCCACGTTTTGGACTAAGCACCGCCACTGCCACCGCCGGAGCCGCCGTGCGCCACCGCCGGGACCGTCGGAGCTGCTCTTTCTTCCTCCTTGGTAAAAATCCTTCATTCCTTTCTCTTGCTTTTTGATTTCATGAGGAACCCTAACCCTAAATCCCCAATCAAAACCCTAGCATTTTAATTTCATGCTTTAAATGAGAAATTGATTATGTTTTTATGCAATTGGGTATATCAATTTCAAGTTCCCTATGTCAATTGTTCAAATCCCCCTTTGAATTCGGATTTCCCCAATTTTACTAAAATCCCTAAATCTTTATCTTACTCTAATCATGAAATTAATTCTGTTTTAGTGCAATTAGGGTAGTTAATTAATGATTCCCTAAGTTAATTTTATATTTCCGTGACCAAATTGGTTTTTCCCAAATTGATTTTATTGGAAAAGTAATTTTGTTGGACTAAGTAAAATATTTAAATCCATTAGATTATGCTTTTAAATGATAATTAGTTAATTGATATGTTAATTGGATGCTGAATGTGCTTGGATGTTATCTCTTTATTTTTTTGGTTGTGGCTGTACTTACTTGGAGGAGCTGGATGTGCATTCTTGGAATTGTTGTGGAGTTGGGACGTCAATGCCACCTTCAGGCACCTCTTGGATTTGATGCTTGGAGTTGCTCATCAAAGAGACTTCATTTAAGGTAAGGGGATAAACCTGAGGAACTCCATTTCCGACAGCTATGTGCTGCATCGGTGTTTGTATTGTATTTAAATACTCTGTATCTGATTGTCGGTTGATTTCTTGGGTTACTGCTGTTGATTTGAGTATGTATGATTTGAGTATTATTGATATAACTGCTAATATAGTTGAATACATGCTATCATTGTTGAATAATTATATGGATGTATCGTGTGCCCTGCTGTGGGATTTAAGGCATTAGAGGACCTAATTGTGATTAGGATCCTACATCGTGTAACTTAAAAACTTTAAAAGTCCGAAATGTTAAATTGAGAAAATAAAGATGTTTTAATTATTTCTCAGTTTAATAAATAAATGAATTATCTCTCTTGAAATAAAATATAATGAACAGCTGCTTTTAAGGAAAATCAACTTAAAAGAGCAAAGTTGTGAAAATGTGGTTTTTAATAACGAAAAACGATGTTTTTAAATTAAATAGGGCGTTAGAGACCTTTATTAGTTTTTAAATTAATAAAGTTAACCGTTTGAGGAAAACGCTTGAGAAACGTGATTTTCAAAATTTATTGGTTTTATCCAAGGAAAAAGGTTTTTACAAGCTTTGTTTTAAGGTTTGTGTTTTACCGAAAAACAACGAAAGAAAAAGAAATAGTCTGTGGACTGAGTTTTGTTTTATAGAAAACCGATCTCGATGACTTTGTGTAAGTATCGGAGATTTGGGTTTTTGATTTTCGAGTTTTCAAGAAAAGTCGTTTTAAAGCTTAGAAACTAGAAACCGAGACGTCGGGGTCCTAGGGTTCTGCAGAACACGTGGATCAAGGATCCGTGTTAGTTTGTGGTCCTGTCGGCTTAGGGACGATCTTTGTGGTCCTATAAGCTTGATGATGTTTTTATGATCTTGAATCCAACGTTCTAGACTGGTGCATCGGTTAGGGATGTTTGGGATTTGAGTTGTTTTTGAGAAAATGTTTTTGAGGCTTAAAGAGTCTAAGACATGATGGTGGTTGTTAGCGTTGATGCTACAACGAGGAAATATTGATGCGACAAAGATCAATTATCGGAAACTAGATAGTTTTCTCATGCATTTTGTGTGTTGGGCAGACGTGCTGTGAAACGGGGGACCTTGATAGGCAAGGAGAACCTGAGATGACTTAATGTCATTATGTAACATTGTGCCTTGATGGACAATGATGTCATACGTGCTGTGTGTTCGTATTCTGCCCAGTGAAGAGGACAATATAGTATGACTTATACATCGTGAGTACCACTGACATGCGCGTCCATGTATTATTTCCTGGAAGGTTACATGCTCACGTTTGGCCGAATGTTGATTCTGGCGTTTGTTATTGTATCCTGCGGGGCAATAACGTTGAGTCTGATCAACTCGTATTTATGGTGATGGGATTTCCGGAAATCTAGTTTGAATATTAGTTGAGATATATGGAAGTGCCATGCATACGTTTAGAGAATAACATTGATTGTGGGGTACGAAACCCTTGTGTTTTACTGTTAGTACATGGACATATATGTTGTACTATGTGATGCATGATGATATTTGGTGAAATATGCTTGTATGAATCTGCTATTTGTGTTTGGGCATGTAGTTGTCGTTTTTGGATTCATATATTGGTTTCTCACCCTTGCCTGTAGATGTTGGACACCCTGTTGTGTTTTTGGATACATGTACAGATGTTTTATTAACAGTCTTCTAAATCACTCTGGGAACCTATAGCTTGAGTGCTTGAGGTTGACGACGAAGAGGTGTAGTTTGTTGATGACGAGACCCGATCTCATTGGTACGACTTATGTTAGATAGCAAGTTTTATTGTCCATAGAATTCTTTTATCAGACCAGCTCTTAAGATTTATAAATGTGTAAGTTCAGTTTTCCGACTGTGACTATAAGTGTTGTGTATTGAGAGATTCGAAGTATGTATGCCGAATGGCAGAACTTGAATTATTGTCATATATGATGAGTTTCATTTTGTTTCCTCGGATTGTTAAAGCTTTTCTTTTGGTATCAGATTTTTTTTCCGCAAATACTATAGAGTTGTTTGCGAAAAAGTCTTTTGTTTATAGGGAAATGGATATTTTGGATTACAAAAGTGACACCCGAAGGAGAGGGGTGTTACACCCCCCATCCAGATCAGCCGAGCAGTCACACCAGGGCCAACGATGATGAGGACTCTTTCGATGATCTTATCCAGTCTCCTCATCATTGTGATAAGGATTATTAGATTTTTTATATTAGTTTTTTTATTTATATTTCTATGTATTATAAGAAAATATGTTATTTATTATTTGGATATAATTTAAAAATTTTTAATGTTATTTTTAATTTTATTTTGCACTATTTGTTTAATTAATATTTAT
The DNA here is from genome assembly GCA_039655645.1 of Ammopiptanthus mongolicus. Lineage (NCBI taxonomy): Eukaryota > Viridiplantae > Streptophyta > Magnoliopsida > Fabales > Fabaceae > Ammopiptanthus > Ammopiptanthus mongolicus. The sequence goes on along the minus strand of CM077344.1, from coordinate 86,761,107 downwards.
AAATAATTAATAAGAAATAAAAATATTTAATAAATATAAAATATAATTAAATAAGAATTAATTAATCAATTAAAATTAAATTACAAAAAATTTATATACACCGACGGCCAGATCATCAACACATTACCGACGACCTAAAATTACCGACAAGCCTCTTTCCGATGGATAATAGGCCGTCGGAAATCCGTCGAAAATGTGCTGGTACCGACGATTTTTGATGATTACCGACGACTTTAGGCCGTCGATAATAAGCTATTTTCTTGTAATAATTGATCTAACCTCAATTTTTTAAGTGCTATATTACTTTTACTATTGGCTTTGAGATATATATATATATATATATATATATATATATATATATATATATAGGGTCGTATCAACTTAGTCCCTCACATTATCAATATTCCAAAATGATCCCTGGAATTGCAGAAAGTTAATCAGATTCGTCCCTCCGTTGATATTTGCATAGACTATAATGACATTAAGTTGGTAATGTCAGGGATACATTTGAAACTAAGTAAATAATGTCAGGGATGCATTTGCTACATTTTGATATTCCAAGGATCATTTTAAAATATTGATAATGTGAGAAATTAAGGTGATACAACCCTATAATTTTAGAGATCAAATTGGATATTTACTAAATTATAAATTATAATGAATTATGAATAAGAAGATAGTCCTCGCCGGCAATATAATCTTCCAATGCAGAGTGCTTTGATAGCTATGTAGTATAAGCCGTATGGACACCTTTGTTATCTTCCGTTGTTTTATTTGTACTTTAAATTTTTTTTACGGGGCGGGTATCATATGACCAGATTATAAAGAAAAGTGGTATAGAGTAGAATTAATCAATTCATGATCACGATAGGCAACAATGATAAATTAACATTAAAAAACTCATTATTATTATAAATTATTAATGAGTTTGGCTATTAATGTTTCATTTCTTACGTCCCATATGTTTTTATATATAAGAAAGTCTTAGCTGCCCGATGCCTTTTCGTTATCACTGGTCCATTCTGTGTCTTTTAATCTCAATCTTTTGATGGCATCAATGTATCATGAAGGGCTAAAGCGTATAGCGGTGACAAATCGATATTACCACAAATTCAAATCCTAATGATAAACTCTTTATTTTTAAAATTATGAAAATCAAAAGTTAAATATTTACTTAAAGCAATTGACAAATATTAATATAATAATCGATTCAAAAAGTCGAAATTTGTGAAATATTCGAAATGTCACTTGGGAACAAAAAAAAAAAACACTCTAATTACAGTCACTCATTAAAAAAATTTACATACACTCTTCATCTTATATACGTTATCTTCAACCTTTTTGTGTGTTCCCTTCTATTTCATCAGTCAAAATAAGCTAACCTTCCAGCGTTTTCTAGAAATGGTTTTCGGCTTTTGCTTATAGATTAAGTTTACCCCTGTCATTGGGCTAGGCGTCTATCCCTTTTTCTTTCTCCCCTGTTGACTTGGGACTTGGAGAGTAAACACTGCCAATACATTCAAAGTGCTGTTATTGAAAAACGGAACTTGCAAAAACGTGCAGTCAAATACAGAACCAGTCCACATTCGGATTCTATTCTATTTTTTCATTTTTACAAGCACAGCAAATCTTACAAACTCTTGTCATAAATTTAATTTTAATATCTTTGGGATTCTATTCTATATTATTGCTGGTACTTACCAAATTCGATTATTATATCCTTATGGGAAAGAAAGAAAAAAGTAAATAGTTTGTAATGAAATGTTTGTGAGATTTTTTTTGTTGAAGTGTCATCATTGTACTATTTTTAATATTTCTGTTTTATTCATAAATTTTATTATTTGCACATATATGATATCCTGGTCACATCTATATATATATATATATATATATATATATATTAGGTGGGTTGGTCCCATATGTTTATTTAAATTTTCATATCAGTCCCATAAGTTTTATTTTTTTCAAATTGGTCATATACGTTATGTTTCGTTTTTACATTAATCCTTTCAGTCAATTTCGACCTTACGGTGTCAGATCAAAAGCCACATGTAGCCGTAATATAATGCCACATTAGGTCAAAACTGACGGCGTTAGGTCGAAATTGACGGAAAAGACTAATGTGGAAAAAGAATATAATGTGTATGACCAATTTGAACAAAATAAAAGCTATGGGACCGATGTGAAAATTTAAATAAACGTATAGGACCAATCAACCTATTTTGTCTATATATATATATATATATATATATATATATATATATATATTTATATATATTTATTTGAGCTTCATATATAATATACAATAATTTTTTCTCTCACAAAAAACAGTGGTCCAACCAAAATGTGGTTGGTCTGAGTGCTAAGGGACTCAGATACCTTACGCAAGTGGTCAAGGGTTCGAATCCTGACTCTTGTGTATGGAAAAAACCTGATTGGGAGGGGCGAATGCACCTTGTGTGTGCAACAGGTTCCCCGACTGAGATTGATCACTGCTAACGGTGATGGATACTTCGTGCCTATATCATGGTTACAAAAACAAAACAGTGGTCCCATGGGAACGAGAGTATTATATCTAGGATTAATTAGTATGCACTGTCAATTTAAAGATTTTTTACATTGTCAATCAATCATGAATTGTCACATTAGTAAAAATGTTTGACTCTTAGCCTAACTACCTTAAAAGTTATCCATATCATGATTTGTGATTAATTGACAGTGTAAAGTTTTTATACTAACAATGCATAACAATTAAACTCTCGTATGTAAGATATACAAAATTTATTTTTGTAACATTTAGGTAGAGTTTCATTATTTATGTTTATACCAAATGGACTTTTCACCAAATTATTAAAATAATATTAATTGATTTAAATAGTAAAAAAATATTATTTTACTATTTATATTTTAAAATTATTGAAAAGTTTACTTTAAAAAAAATTATTTTGAAAAAGAAACGATTTTGAGTTTAACTTGATATGTTTGACAAATTTGGTTAAATTATAAAAAAGTTGTTTTTTTATGAGGAAAAAAATTTTTAGATAAGCTAAAAATTTAAATCTTATTTAAAATTAACCAATAACAGTATTCTCATTTCACCTAAGTATTAAATAAATATTATTAGATTATATAAATAATTTCATATTGTTTTTTATAATTTACTTTATAAAAAATATTTTTTTTTTGCAAATGAATTATTTTAGAATCACTTATCAACAAACACATCTAAATATAAAAATGATTTTGTTATAATTTATTATTGTATAAATATAATCAATTTTGGCCCTTAATCTAAACATAATATAATGAAAATTTATGATTTTTTAAAAAAAACATTTGGATGGATACTATAAAATGCACATTGCAATAAAGAAAGGACTTTATAGCTGCAACCATCTTTTGTGCCTTCGAGACAGAGGTCCACTGCAGCTACTTTGTTTTCTCTTGAAACTCCATCTGGCTTAGTTTAGTTTTCTCAATGGAGAATTTGTTGGGTTTGCTCAGAATTCATGTTGAAAGAGGGGTCAACCTTGCCATCAGGGATGTAGTAAGCAGCGACCCTTATGTTATCATCAAAATGGGCACGCAGGTAAGGTTCCTTCTCTTCTGTGATTTGTGTCCCTTGTTTCTTCTTCTTGGTGTTGTATTCTGCTCTTCTTTTGGTTGTTTAGTTTGTTGACTTGGTTTCTGTGTTAACCTTAATCACTTTTTCTTGGTCTCTCTTCCATCTTACACTGCTGTTTCCTTCTCCCTCCCTCTATCTCTCTTCCCTCTTCTACTAATACCACAGATTTTGATGCTTGTTTCCCTTGCTAACTTTTTGACTTAAAACCAACAGTGAAGTATCTGTTTCATTTTGCATGTCATCTCAATATTCATAGATGTTTTTGGATCTATGTTTAAGGTTTTTTAATCCGTGAAAGAAGGGTAAATGTTCTCAGAAAACCGTGTCAGTTAGTGCAGCAAAATAATGTATCAACTATTTAGTCTTTTCCAAGAAAAATTAGATAAATAAGCTAGAACAATTTTCTGTTTGCATCCAGAAGTAGCCTTTCCATGATTCTTTTTTCCATCAATACTAGATTCTGCACTCAGCACTGCAACAAATTCCACTTATTAAAAGTTAGGCTGAAATTTATGCCTGAGGGAGTGAGGGGTAATAAGTATATCTTGTAAATTTCTAAGGGTACTATTGCAAACTTAATGTAAGTTTTTCCGGAAGAAACTCTATAGATACTTTGCTCCAAAAGTACATTTATAATTTCCCAACTGTAAATCCAGGACCGGTTCAATATCTATCAAGGCCTAAAGCAAATTCTATAGTATGTGATGCCTTTTTAAAAAATTAAATTATTAATTATTTTATATATAATGATGAGTGGATCACTGATTTCAAATGGGTTAACTTGTTGAAATATATCAAAAAGATAATATAAAAAAATATAAAATGAGCTTTTTTTTTTTTTTGAAGAAAAATTTGTTTTTTTGAGAGACCTAAAACAAGTGAAACCTTTGCTTTTCCCTCCGGGCCTGTGTAAATCAAACATGCACTAACTATGTATTCTATAATCTATATAATCAACAATATGTTTTTGCACGATTTGGGTTGTATAAGCTAGCATTAAATTGGAGGGTTGTCTGTATATCCATCTCATTACTCCATTTGATGTCTCATGCAGAAGCTGAAGACTCGGGTAGTGAAGAAGAATATCAATCCTGAGTGGAATGATGATTTGACTTTGTCCATTTCAGATCCCCATCTTCCAGTGCAACTAGTAAGTAACTGTTCTTGTGACAATGTTTTTCAATACTACTGAGCAAAATTTGGGTACCCTGGAAAAAAGAAGATGCATTGACTAACCTGCATTGGTCACGTTATTGATGCATATTCACTACTATAATTGAGGATAATCAAGTTGTTGCTTCCATTTATAGTCTTGAGAGTTGAGGCTTCTCATTTTGCATAATGTGATCCTAATATAACAAGATATTAAAACCATGATAGTTGAATTATGAGTAGCTATCTGACCATCAAGTTGTTAATTACTTAAATGTTCAATTTTGGGGATTATGAGCATTATTATATGTGGAGTTTGCTCGGTCAGTGCATAGCTTCTGTGTCTAGGGAAGATAATGAAAGTTTGAATGAACTCAGCAGTGGCAATAATATCACTGTTTTTTCATGCAGTTTGTGTATGACAAAGACAGATTTAGCTTTGATGACAAAATGGGGGAGGCTGAGTTTGATGTTGGTCCATTTCTTGAAGCAATAAAGATGCGCTTGGAAGGTCTCCCTAATGATACTATAGTTACAAAATTGCAACCTAGCCGACAGAACTGCTTAGCAGAAGAGAGCAAAATTGTCTGGAAGGATGGCAAAGTGGTACAAGATATGGTTCTTAGACTAAGAAATGTGGAGTCTGGTGAAGTGGAGCTACAATTGCATTGGATTGACATTCCTGGTTCTAGGGGTCTGTAGGTCACAACATACTCCTTGGCATATTGTACAGAAGAGACTTGCAGCCTCACAAATTAGCAGTTCCTTATGCTAAAGTCTTTTTCCCTGGTGATTTCCCGTCTATAATATAGCAATGGCTAGTAGAGTAAAAAGAATGGGAACAAAATGTTTCCCTGTTGTAATTCAGACCTTTAATGTTTATCTTCTTATTATGTACTACAGTCTTATTCAATGGAATTCAATGGAATAAAATTCTGCTGTCTCAAAAAGTGGTATCTCGATGTCGCGTACCAATTGAATTTTGGAAATGAACACAAATATTAAAAAATTGTGATTTTGTTTTTTTAAGTGTCAAATTGTTATTGGTAGGGAATAGCGAAAGTGACACGAAATTGGAATAGAAGATCTCCATCCTTATTCAATGCACTAGAAACACATATGCTGCAATTAATTTACCTAGTAAATAAATAATGCTGTATATTTGTTGGTTTCCAACTAGTTTAAACTTTAAACATTTTATGCTGCTCTTCCCAAGCTTCTGAACACACAAAAACGAAGTTACACAGTAAAATTTACCTTTTTTTTCTTTAAAAAAAGCCACATTTTTTACCATCTTGATTCCCTTCTCTAATCACTCTATCTAACTTAATCCATAGGGCAATATCTGCTAGTTGTAATTATAATAAGGTTTAACTTCCCTAATTTATCACTTTTAAGGACACTAATTAGAGAATTTGAGATGTGATAGTTAGTTTTTTAATAAAAACTTGTTTTTTTATTTCTTATCCAATCTCTTTATAAGCATGACCCTTAAACAAATAATATCATTTTATAATCAAATCAATTTCATTTTCCAAATCAATCACAGAAGATGTTGCTGAACTTTTCAGATGTCACATTTGAATTGATTCTTCTATTCTTTGAAAGAAAAAGTAGAAGAGAAGTTCAAGTACAAGTGTACAACATTGGCATACGTTGACGATTCAAACTGTAAGTTATTAAAGCTTAGCAAGGGAATGGAACAAGCTAACAGGAAAATCCAATGATGCAGAAAACGTAAGGCCCAGTCCAAATCTGCTTCTCTCTTGTTTATGGTTAACCAATATGATATACATAGAGTAAACACTCAATTTGGTCCCTAAAATTATAGGATCATATCAACTTAGTTCCCCATATTATCAATATTTCAAAATGATCCTTAGAATTCCAAAATGTAGCAAATACATCCCTGACATTATTCACTTAATTTCAAATGCATCCCTGACATTACCAACTTAATGTCATTTTAGTCCATGCAAATATCAACGAAAGGACGAATCTGATTAACTTTCTGCAATTCCAGGGATCATTTTGAAAGACTGATAATATTGGGGACTAAGTTGATACGACCCTATAATTTTAGGGACCAAATTGAGTGTTTACTCGATATACATATATAATATATAGACAATGTACACAAATCAATAAGAGCTAAAGCAACCACGCAATGTGCCAAATTTTACTAGGTTGTTTTTTTTTATTTTTTTATAAACAAATGTTAATATTTATTTATGAGATTTGTTACAAGTTAGTGGGGTGGAGATCAAATCATCTCTTTTCTTATTATCACTTCACTCCTTAATCTTGGGCCTTGGCATATTGTGCTTTGGGCAATCACAAATTATTCTCTTTTCCTATCCAATAAAGGGTTTTGCTAAGGGCACCCCCAAAATTTCTAGGGACACCTCCTATGAACAGTGCATTTATCAAAATACCTCCTTAATTTTTTTTTTTTGTCATTTGGCTCACTCGCAAATATGTTATTTGCGAGTAGGAAAAATGTTTGTACTCTCACAAATATGATATTTGCGAGTGAGTTATTTTTTGAGAATTGCTCACTCGCAAATATGATATTTGCGAGTGAAGAAAAATTTCCTTCCCTCACAAATACCTTATTTGCGAGTATTGGATGATTTCGCAAATAAGGTATTTGCGAGTGTGAAAAAAATTTCGTCACTCGTAAGTGAAAAAATTTTCTTCACTCGCAAATAAGGTATTTGCGAGTGGATAATTTTTTTTTTGGAATCTCGCAAATAAGTATAACATTTTCGCAAATATCTTCTTCACTCGCAAATATGATATTTGCGAGTGAGTTATTTTTGAGAATTACTCACTCGCAAAAATGATATTTGTGAGTAAAGCAAGTACTAGCAAATATCATATTTGCGAGTGAAGAATAAAAAATATCTCTTTAATCGGGATATTTTAATAAATATACTATTTATGAGATGACTTTAATAATTTGAGGAGTGTCCTTAACAAAGCCCTCCAATAAATAACCAAATTCGGATAAGATTTTCTTTGCGTTTAGGCCCATAATATGGCTCTAATTCTAGCCATTTGGAACCTCTACACCACGAGCAGCCGGAATAAACCCAGCACACCATTCTTGAAATTCAACAACTTTTGCCATTGAATATTGATCTTCCCCACTGTGCATCAACCTAAAACATACGAAAGTATTTAAAGTATTTAACCAACCTATTTGTTATGCACAGTGGCGGATCTAGGACCCGGAGTCAGTGGATGCAAAATTTTTCCAAAAAAATAATATATTCCCAAAAAATTCAATAATAATTACTATCATACATATAAAGACATAAATGTTAAAAGCATACAAGTTTAATATATATAGTGAAATAAATTACATACCTCATAATTGTCCTCTACATGATCTCATGTATTGAAATCGTTAAATAATCAGTTCCGTGTCAACGTTATTGAATACATCTCTTTCAATATAAGTCACCAAACAATCATTCATTCACACATCTCCCATTCGATTACGCAACCTATTTTTTACAATCTTCATAGCAGAAATGGCTCTTTCTACGATTGCTATAGCAACAGGCAAAGTCATTGCTAACTTCAAAAGAAGATAAACTAATGGATAAACAATATGTCTTCCAGTTTCAACCAACTTCTCTGAGAGTTCATTCATTCCTTTCAAGGATGCAAATTCAACAGTTCTATGCATATCAATGATGTAAGTCTCAAGTTGATTATCAAGCATCACTAAATCAGTTGAAGAAAAATCACGTGGATAAAACTTCACAAATTCAACCAGGCTTTCCTTATCAAGAGTAGAGAACATATTAGTTGGACTCAAGCAAGCCCACTACAAGAAAATTCGCTGTTTCCCACGGCCAAAAGCCATGGGAAAAGACCATAAGCCGTGGGAAAACTCACTTTTCCCACGGACAATCCACGGCTTCTGTGCGGTCGGAAAAACGATCGTCGGAAATTTTTTCCCACGGCTATTATGCAAAAGGCCGTGGGAAATTACCCACGACCAAGCCCCTGGGAAATTTCCCACGGCTTGACCCCTGGGTAATTTATCGAGAGCATTTCCCACGGTCTGACCCTGGAAAATTACCTACGGTTAAACCCCTGGGAAAGTTCCCAAGGCTTTGCCCCTGGGTACCTTACCGAGAACTTTTCCCACGGCCTTGGCCCTGGGAAATAAAAATTTATTTTTTTAAAAAAAGTTGTTTATAGTGCATCACAATCCATTTTTCAGGTAGCATTAGAGATTCCCATAATGAATTAAATGTAGCATAATCCATTGCACTTTTAGCTAAAAGGTTTCACTATTAACATAGCATTCATCTAGACCTGAACATAAAATCTCCCCCAGCCCCTATGCCCCTACATTGACCATGTCACTACAAAATCATGTAAGTACATTTCTTTGTTGTCATTAAATCATATCAACCCTGATTCAATAATCAAGTCATATATAACGTAAAGCAATAAACAATTCATATCACAATCCAAATTTTTTTAGTAGGCAAAAGAATTTTATTAATTAAGAGGTACAGGGATACCCCAACCCAAAAACAACACCATGAAAATCATATATCAAAGGCTTATAACATAGAAGCCAAAAAACACAACACCTCTTCAACACTTAAAACAGAACCTGTGACACAAAGTAACATAAGGCAAAACTAACCCAAAAAGACACTATGTATCAGCAGAACACCAACACAGTAAGCAAGCACCACATTTGTAGCCTTAACCATTAGCTCGTGTATCCTATAGCAGGCCAAGAAATCCTGAAGCCAAAGCAAACCCAAATGCTCAAAAGCAAACTATCAACATCCAAAACCACCAAAGACAACATCCACAACAGACTTTTTTTAATTGATTGCAATCTCAAGCACAACTTCGATTCCCACAATTTGCTTGAGCATCCAACCCGGAAGCATCTACGTGAAAGCAAGAAAAGAAGAACAACCGCCCTTTTGACCCCAAGTTGCATGATTAAAACTCCCTGCAACCTATTAAGAAATCATGACAGCATCAGTAACCACAATTAAAAGCAAATTTGAATTCATTAAACCTGGCAATCCCAAAGTATTTCTATATCATAATCCAAAATTGCATAAAATCCACAATCCAATCACAGAAACAACCACAAAACAAATTGAAAAGGGATTTAAATACCTTCATGAGTCCAACTGTAGAAGCGAGTAAAGGTGGAGAGCATGGAAGTGAGCAACGCGGAAGCGGTAGCAGTGTGGTAAGGAAGCATCGATTCCATCGCCGTCGGCGAGCTTCGCCAGAAATTTCATTAACATTCAGCATTCCATGTTTTTTAGTTTCTAGAGAGAGAGCAGTTGTGCTGTTACAGTTAGAGAATGTTACCTGAAAATGCACTTAGAGAGTGAATTTTGCTTTGGGACCCGAAACGGCGATCTGGTCGGTCTTGCTCTGGCAATGGCTTCTGAGTTCGCCGTTCGAGAGACGGCGGGGCGCGTGAAAAACCTAGCTACGACGGCGGACATCGTTACGTTTGGATAATGGAGAGGCTCTTCAATAGCGGCGAAAAGAATAGGATACATGTGCAAGAAATGGAATGAGTGGATGATTAAATGTAAGATTGGGTGAATCAACTAGATACATGTGCAGTGGTTCTGCGCGGTGGAGGAAGGGTTATGAGACAAGGAAAGAGAGAAAGAAGGAACTTATCAGTGGCGGTGGAGGGAGGCACGGCCAGACGATCGATGGCGGTGGAGGGACACGGGGCCGGAGGGGCGGTGGAGAGAATTTCAGAAAGAAGAGAAGGGTCTATTCTGATTTCGGAGAGAAACTTGCCTATGTATCCAAAAATTGGGCATACCTACATCATGACCCACGGGCATAGCCGTGGGAAATACTAAAAAACCTTACCCACGGGCATGGCATGGCCGTGAGAAACCACTACAACCCCTACCCACGATCCAGGCCGCGGGAAAACCATGGAAAACTTGGCGGGAGAATTTAACCTCATTTTGTTAATCCCTTGCCCACGGTTAAGGCCGTGGGAAATGTCAAAATTACATTTCCGAAGGCGTAGGCCGTGGGAACATGTGAGGGAAACCAACTTTATGATTTCCCACGGCTTAGGCCGTGGGAAATGTCAAAATTACACACGGATTCCAGGCCGTGGGAATAAGGCCGTGGGAAATAGCGAGATTTCTTGTAGTGGCCAAACAAAGAAGCAACTGAGTATTTGTCTCCGTGAAACGATAATCAAATTCTTGAAGTTGCATATCCACAAGTGTATAAAATAATTCAATACGGTAGTGATGGTCTACTGTGACAGCTTTAACATTACTTATACGTCGTGATCTCCCCGTAGAACAAAACATATCTTCCATATTAGGAATGTCAATATCATGCACCTTGCAAAATAAAATTACCTCCTTGAATAAAGATTCCCATCCATTATCCCCCGTAGATTGCAACCGCTCCTTTGCTATGTTAACCAAGTTCATAGCATTAATGATATCTTGATCTTTTCTTTGCAATGTCTGTGACAATTCATTTGAAATACCCAAGACATTTTTCATCAAATGCAATGTGAATACAAACTCAAAATCCCCTAACATACGTAAAAGACCACGGGCTTTAGCTCTTTGATCAGCACTTGATCTATCTTCTTTTATAATTTCAACAACATCAACTACAGCAGAATACATCAATATTAAATTGATCAAAGTTGCATAATGTGTACCCCATCGAGTATCAGCAGCTCGTTTGAGATTAGTTTCTTGATTCAAACCTTGCCCACTAGGAATTTCTCCTTTTCCCCAATGCCTCCCTAACATTTTCTATTTGTTTTTCACGAAGCATTTCATGTCGTTTGCAAGATCCCCCGACAACATTCAATAAAGTGGACAACAAATTAAAGAGAGAGGCAGCTTCAATGTGATTTTTGGTAACAACAACTAATGTTAGTTGTAATTGATGAGCAAAACAATATACATAAAATGCAGATGGATTCTCCCTTAATATCAAACTTTTGAGACCACTAAATTCCCCTTTCATGTTACTAGCACCATCATAACCTTGTCCCCGAATTCTTGATATACTAATCCCATACTTGCAAAACAATTCATCAATTGCCACTTTCAATGATAAAAATGTAGTATCTTTAACATGAACAATACCAAGAAAGCGCTCAACAATACTTCTTTTCTTGCTAACATAACGCAAAGCAACAGCCATCTGTTCCTTAATTGATATGTCACGAGATTCATCAACCATAATAGCAAATGGCTCATCTCCAAGATCAGTAATAATAGCATTAGTGGTTTCCAATGCAGCAGCATTAACAATATCCTTTTGGATGCTTGGAGCAGTTAATTGATGATTTTCAGGAGCATTTTTCAAGACAATATTATTTATTGATTCATTGTGTTTAGTAAGAAATTTAAGAAACTCAAGGAAATTACCTTGATTAGAAGAATTGATTGATTCATCATGACCACGAAAAGGTAATCCTTGGTTTAATAGTAAGCGAATGCAATCCAGTGATGCTGTTAACTGTATTCGATATTGTGAACACCTCATTTTGACCGGATAATCATAAAAAATTTTTTTTTTATAGAAATCCAAAAAAAAAATAAATAAATAAATAATAATAATAATAATAAAATAAAAAAAAATAAAAAAAAAAATAATAATAATAAAATAAAAATAAAAATAAAAATAAAAATAAAAATAAAAAATAAGAAGGAAAAATGTCTTTGGGCCAATAAACCAAGTTTCAGCCCATAACCCGTCTATCTCCTCCATAACCTGTCTGTCTCCATAACCTGTCTATCTCCTCCATAACCCGTCTATCTCCTCCATAACCTGTCTACCTCCATAACCTGTCTATCTCCATAACCTGTCTATCTCCTCCATAACCCGTCTATCTCCTCCATAACCTGTCTATCTCCATAACCTGTCTATCTCCTCCATAACCTGTCTACCTCCATAACCTGTCTATCTCCATAACCTGTCTACCTCCATAACCTGTCTACTTCCATAACCTGTCTATCTCCATAACCTGTCTATCTCCTCCATAACCCGTCTATCTCCTCCATAACCTGTCTATCTCCATAACCTGTCTATCTCCTCCATAACCTGTCTACCTCCATAACCTGTCTATCTCCATAACCTGTCTATCTCCTCCATAACCCGTCTATCTCCTCCATAACCTGTCTACCTCCATAACCTGTCTATCTCCTCCATAACCCGTCTATCTCCTCCTTAACCTGTCTATCTCCATAACCTGTCTATCTCCATAACCCGTCTATCTCCTCCATAACCGTCTATCTCCATAACCCGTCTATCTCCTCCATAACCCGTCTATCTACTCCCTCACCCATCAGAAACCCTAGCCTCCACCTCATTTTCGCTCTTCCCCTTCCCCAAAAACACAGCCGCACACTAAACTCTTCCAGCTCCAGAAATCGCGCAATCAATCTTCTCCCAATCTGGAAATCCAGCAGCCTAACCCGGATCCACATCAGAAACACTCTCTCCCTCATTCAATTTTTGGACCGAATCATACTCAATCCCGTAGATCACGTTTCACGCAAGCGGAGGGTGCGAGATTACAGGGATGTGATTCTCATCCATTTTCCATAATCAAGGTAATATCGTTACTCTTTATGGTTGATTCAAATCAAGATATTTGATTGTGGTTTTTCATTGATTGACAGGAAAGAGAAATGGGAGAGATGTAGAAGGAGTCACTCTATAAAGAACAGGGGAGGCATACGCAGGAGAGAGGAGAAGAGAGGCATACGCATTGCGGGGGGATCATTTTTGATACGAAAAAAAGGGGACTCTCTCATACTCGCTCATCAACTGATACCACCACAAAAAAGCGCAGAGGGCAGAAACGCTTGATAGGGGAAAAAGAAACACACTGCGCGAACGGACCAATACAAGGAGGGAGATATAGAGCAACCCGAAGAAGAAGGAGGAGCTTCTAGGTTCTGCCCTTTGAGGAGGAGAATTTAGGTTCTGACTCTCCAAGGGAATATTGTGGATGTTAGGGTGATCTAAGTGAGATTTGTTTCTTTCATTTGTATTTCACTGTGACCAGTTGCAAGAACGAGATTAAGGGTCCAAGGCAACTGTAAGTCATTGCTTTCAACCTCTTGGAAGGATTCTCACTTGGTAACTGTTTGTCTTCTTCCCGGTTCATTTGTATTTAAACCTCCGAATTAATGAGAAATGTCGTGTCTTGTATGAATGATTTGTGTTGATATGAAACCTGGGAATTGGGAGTTAATGCAAATAGCTCCCTATTTTCTAATAAGGCCTTATTTGTGCACCACGCTAGCTGTATGATAAAATGCCTAATAGACCATACCTTTGCCTTCTCTGTTGATGACTGAACGTCTACTTGTGCGTTATGTCGTTACTTTTTTAATAACCTTTGGAACCATAATGCAACCTGATTTGGGAATGAATTGAAGAATGAAATCTTTTGCCTATCTCTCTTGTTATTTGAAAGCCTGTTGCAGGTCTTCAGAGTTGGGAATTGCTGGCTGCATGTGATAATTGTGGTTTTTAACATATGCATGAAAGATCTTGTTAAATGTTGGTGCCAAGTAATGCTTGTTAATTCTTTGTTAAAAAAAAGTAATGCTTGTTAATTGTGGATTTTGGGTGCTTATTTACGGTAATCATAAGATGAGCACAAGAGGCAATAACATGCATAATAGGTAGTATCATTCTTCTTGCCATTGCGTATTTCATCCCATATTTGCGCCTCATTTTTGCTAATGATAATGCTTTCATACTGGTCCACTTTTACCCAAAGCCTTTAATTTGAGACACTATCTTTGCTACGTAACTCTTACAATGTATTCTAATTGATTGTCCATTGATATCTATTATTCTTTGGGGACTTCTGCTAACTTCATTTGATTTTCTTCTTTTTCTTTCTCCTTTCTTTTTTGTGGTTGTGTGCTTAAGATTCAATAAGCAAATATAAATTTGTTTTTTTGGGTAAAATAAATATAATAAAAATTCATTAATGATTTGCACAATTAATTTGGGTAACCGTTTTTTTAACGGGTACATTAGGGGTGTTGTGGGGTTAATTCTCTACCCTTCTCTATGTACAATCGGCTCCCGAATTCGACTTGGTTCCAAAGACCATCTTGTTTTAAAGGTTTTCCAATTTTTCCTTAAATTAAATAAAATTGGTAGCGACTCTACATGTTTTTAATCTAATCTCTTTTTTCGTCATCTTTCCTTCGCGATTACGGTCGCGACAGATATAAGTCACGAACTTGTTCAGATTGCTTAGACATTGCAACATCAATATGTTGATCTTGATTCATCAAATCTTGAGACTTCTTCCAAGCAATGTTATAAGAACTATTAGGACCTCCAACATGAGATGCGAGCCTTTCTTTCTTATTCCATTTTGTGAATCCCTCTATCACAAATGTGTCACCACCTGATTGTTTTCCAAGGTTAGGCCTAAAAAGATAACAACACAAGCAAAATGCAACATCTTTTGCTACACTATACTCTAACCAGTTGCCAAATTCATTAAACCAAGAAGGACAAAATCTTCTTAAAGAATTTTCAATTTTTCTTTGGGGAAAATTATGTTGAATAGGTTGGTACGGTCCTCTTTGTAAATATGCTCTTTGTATCTTATCTCGATCATTAGGATGATATTCTGAAATTTAATTCGTTTTCCTGGATCTGATGATAGCTCTTCTAAATTAACTTCAATCCTTTGTTGGTGTGGACTTGATTCACAAAGTTGTTTCTCATTTGCTTGTAATTTCCTTTTAAAATTTTTTTCAATCTCCTGAACAATTAAATAATCTATAAATCAGTGTTATGGAGAATCCCAATTTGATGCAGAGCAACAATTCAAAATTGAGAACCCCAATTTGATGCAGAGCAAGAAATCAATGTTATGGAGACAAAATAAAAATCCTAATTTGATTTAAATCCCTAAACAATTCAGAACAAATCATGAAAAGGAGAAGAACAAAATTAAAATCTCCAATTTGATTCAAAACCCTACACAAAAAGAACAAATCAGAGGAAGAGGGAGTCTGGAAGAGGAAGACTGGAAGAGGAAGAAGAAGAAGAAGAGGAGGAGGAAGAAGAAGAAGGAGGGGGTCAAGGGTGACTTACGCACGCAGAGGGAGACGCGATCGCAGAGGGCTGGCGGTCTGGCGAAAAGCGACGCGGTCGCGGTCGGCCGGCAAGCGGCTGGAGGAGGGCGCTGACGCTGATGCAAGGCTGAGTCCTAAGTGAGTGATTGTGAGTGTGGAGAGGGTCGTGAATGGGACTAGAATGCAAGGGGAGTGTGGGAGAGAGAGGGGTCAGGGGGTCAAAGGGGTCAAAAGTCTAGTGGTATGGATGTAATTTTTGATAATTATGGGGGCATTTTTTTTTTACATAGGATATTAATAAGGGATTTTAAAATTCCAGAGAGTTCAGCTGCACCCTCTGAAACATGCATACATCCGCCCCTGGTTATACAGAGAGTGTAAAAAGTATTTAACTCTTATAATAATTACTTTTTAAATATTATAAGTAGGTAAATAGATTTTCTCATTATGGCTCCTTCACAATCTTCCTTTAGCTCATTCTTTGTCAGGGGTTGACACATCTGATTGAGCCTTCCGCCTACACTCACTGTGATTTGGGTTCGATTTTCAGATCTTCCCTATTAGTAGGTAATATGTAAATTCCACTATAAATTTTTATAAAGATTGGTGGTCTTCCTTGATCTTACATGAAGGAGTATCTTTCCTTAATCTAAACTTTTCTTTACCAAAAAAATTACTTCAAAGTCACACATGACATATCAAAATTTTTGTAGTTTACACGTATCAACATTAAAAACTCTAGAAAATTGGCAAAAGAGTAAGTAGCGTCGCTGAACAGCATTTTTTAAACGCCTCAAATTTTAAAACTTTCCTAATTAGTTCTAAACTTTATTTAATGTTTCAATAGATTCTCGATCGTGTTTAATTTGAACCTATTATTAAGTATTAATTCACTCACAATGATTTTTTTTTTTTTTTTGAGGAAAATTCACTCACAATGATATTACACTAGAATCGTTCAAATCTGACTGCAGTCTGCAGACCTAGTAGAGTCCGAATAAGTCAAAGCATTTAATGGCAATAAATTCACATGCACCAAAGAAACACGTCAGAGAAAGGAAGGAAAAAAGCATATGGATTGGTATCTCTCCTTTGTTTTTGGTACAAATATCCTCTGCTTTATTTTTTCATATTGTTTCGTATTTATCTCATGTTATTATGAGACTGAAAAGGATAAAATCAAAAACGTGATATTTCTTCTTCTTTATATTATAAAAAAAAAAGATAAAAATAAATTCGAATAAACTTCACAAATAAAAAAAACAAATTTATTTTTGTATCTCTTACACACAACATGAGAGAAAATATAAGAGAAAAAAAAGAATCCAAGTTCAAGATTCTCTATTTTTTTTTCATGTTTCCTTTTATATATTATGAAAATGAAAGACGGGAATAGATTTCCTGAGATGGAAATTTTATGCAGTGAAATGCTAGCACTTGAAAAATAAAGGGGTGGAAGGGATTTAAATAATTAAAAAAAGGGGACGAGGTTTGTTTTTAGGTCCTAAAATCCTAAACAATAAGTTGGGATGGGCTATAATTAAATAATAAAATATATACAAATATAAGGTTGTGAAAAGTGGGCAAGTTGTATTATTATTTTATAAATTTTATTTTACGTGGTTTGAGTTGGAACTTGAGAGTTAGAAGAAGCCAAGCCTCATACTTGGAGGGACAATCCTCCACCGTCCACTCAAATCAAAGTTCCACGTGCTGATTATCAATGCCTTCAATTGATCACGTGCTGATTAAGAAACTCTTACACAATTTTGAATTTTTTTATATATGAAAAATTTGGAAAACAGCTTCTATATTTATAGTAATAATTTTGGTTAAATTACTCGTTTCGTCCTTAATTTATTTTAATTTATTCAAGTTGATCCCTCTATTTAAAAATATTCAAATTGGTCTATTACTTGTCAAACGTTAAGCAATTTGGTCCTTTCTGTTAAGTTTCATCGTTAAGTTAAATAAATTAAAATAAATAAGAGACCAAGTTGAATAAATTAAAATAAATGAGGGACCAAGTTGAATAAACTAAAACAAATGAGAAAGCAAAAGAGTAATTTAACCAGAACTTAACGGTGAAACTTAACGGAAATGATCAAATTGCTTAAAGTTTGATATGTAAAGGACCAACTTGAACATTTTTAAATAGAGGGACCGACTTGAATAAATTAAAACAAATGCGGGATCAAAATAGTAATTTAGCCAATAATTTTTAATTTGATCCTTCACATTTATTGTTTTTTGTCAACACATTTATTGGTGTTATAGTATCATACATGATAGTAGGGGTGTTCATCAATCGATCCAAACCAATTTAAACCACAAAAACCGAACCGAAAAATCGAAAACCGACTAAACCGAAAACCAAAAAATCGAAAACCGAAAAAATCGCTTTTTTTTCATTGGATTGGATTGGATTTCGGATCCCTTAGTGAAAACCAATCAAATCCAATCCAAACCGACCTACTATATACAAATACTATTATTGTTTAAATTATAGTACTACTCATATTTAAGCATTGTTTTTCATACTTTTATGAACGAACACTCTCATTCTCTTTAATATTTTTGTTGAAATTATCAAATACTAGATGTATTGGAATGTATATAGTTATTCATGTACCTAGGAATCAATAGTTATTCATTTACTAGAAGATTTTATTCATGTACTTAGGAACTAGAATTATATTAATTCTAGTATATATAGGTTTAATGTTGGTTTTCGATTTAATATAACTATGTAACGATATATCGGTAAAAATCGAATTATCCAATCCAATCCAAACCGCATTTAATTGAATTGGATTGGATCAGATTTTTTTAAGGAAGCAAACCGATCCAATCCAAATCGCAAGTTGTTTTCATCTTTGTATCGGATGGTTTTTTGGCTTAAAACCAATCCAATCTAATCCGCGAACACCCTTACATGATAGAGATCAAATTCAAAATGATTGTCAGTAGAAATCAAATTCAAAATGGTCAAATGTGGGAATTGAATTAAAAAATTGAATTTGATCTTTACATGTGATAATCATTTTCAATTTGGTCCCTATACTTTAATTACAAAAAGCAACTTTATAATACTAATAAACGATGAATACCAAATTAAAAATAATTATACATTTAAGAACCGATTTCAAAATTTTCACCTATAGGACCAAAATCAAAATGTTTGACGTATAGAGACCAATTGATTAATTTAACTTATGTTAAAATACCTTTTCGTCTCTTAACTTAATTTTTAGTTCCAATTTGGTCCCTTATTTTTAAAAATTTTAATTTGATCCCTTAACTTGTCTATGTTAATAAAAATTAGTCATCTCTATCAATGACATAAGCAAATGAGTTTTAAATTGGTCTCTTAATTTTTAAATGAGTTTCAAATTTATCTTTTAAATTGTTAACATATATGACACTTTCGTGACTTTTACTTATATCATTGATGAAAAGGACCAACTTCTATTAATAGGGACTAGTTACGAAAGAAATTGAAACTTTTAAAAATTAACAAATTAACCAAATTAAAACTAAATATAAGTCAAGGATAAAAAGGTATTTTAGCCTTCAACTAACAAAATAATTACGTCGCCATCTCTATTCACCACAATGATCACAAGAGTGAAGAAGATATCAGCAGAGAAGACAAGGGTTTCAAGTTGCTATTCTTCACACTCTCTGTAAGTGTTTACATCATTTCTTATTTTCTTTGTTTTCCATCTATGTGTTGAATTGCCCCACTGCCTGTGAGTTTGTTCTTGTTTTGCTTGCATTTTCATCCATAAGCTTTGTTATGGAATATCTGCACATTTTTGTGTTCCTTTCTTAATAAATCATCATAACCTTTCTGGGTTTTCAAGGAAAAATGGTATAATTTAACTTTAGCAAGGCACAAGGTGATGATGGTTTGGCAGGTAGGTGGGCTGAGAAAGCCCCATTTTATAGCATCTGTCTTGCTAACCGGTGTTCTAAGGTTACGGGTTAAGGAATCAATAAAAGGTAACATTTTATTGGAAAACAAAAAACTACACTTCACAACACATTGACCATACTACTTTCCCATGAAAATTTGCCCTTTTAATTCCTTAGCCAGTACACTAGTTAGCATTTCCCTTATAGTATTAGCTCTGTATTAACCAAAGCATCAAAGGACTTTAAGTAAGCATTTCGTTTGGACTAATGCAGTTTGAGTTTGTGGTTTAACTTCTTTTCTTCAAGAATCCCTGATTGAAGGTAAATTGTTATGGTATGTAAGTTTGCCAAAATGGAGTTTTAATCTGTGATTGATATTATCTATAGGGTAGGGGCAATCTACCTCAGCTACTGCTTTTCTTTACCTGCCTCGATAAGTTGAGGCTTTAATTCTTAAGGGATTCTCTTTCTGTTTTTGGAATTTAGAATAAGATAGATAAGATAATCAGCTCAAGTACTGGAAGTGGATCATATTTTATGTTTTTCGGGTTAAACAAGTTTGTATCATCACTGTTATGTCTTTTATCAGAAAAGAATAATCGATGGTGTGTCAATCGATGGTGTGTCCTATTAGTCTCTGGCTCGATCGCAGTGAATTTGTGTCTCCAGAATTACCTACACAATGCAGCTAGGACCCCCATTGAGTTAAAGCAGTATTTCTTTCCATGGAGGAAATTTGTCAAGCTGGATTCCTGATGGAGATATGTTTTGTGCCGGACACTCTCTTTAAAATTTGTCAAGCTGGATTCCATCGAGGACAATATATTTTAAAAAGGAGTTGTCTTTGATAGTTAGTGATATGAGTGAGATAAAGAAACCATGATTAATTTTTATAGCTCTCCTTTTCTTGGAGTTAGAGATTTCAGCATTGTCTTGTTGGTAGTTTAAATGTGATCGATGTGGAATCTCTACATCTTAAGATGCTCCATGCTGCTATGGGGAATCTGACAAAGATGACTAATCTATTTCTAGAATTAGCCATGGCAATTTAAGTGTGAATTTTCTTTGAATATTGAGCTTATAGTAGAGGAGAAAGGTATTTTGTTATTATGATGGGTAGAGACATTATTGATAGACGTAAAATTGATCTACTTGATGCTGAGGATAAATCTTGACACCACAACCTAGTTTCCTTTGTTGATTTTTAAATTTTTTCAATGTTTGAACTGGCTTGTTGAAGTTCATTACTTCATATTTAGTTGGGCCAGCTTGGAAATATTCAGTAAATGCGGCAGACAAGAAAGGGTTATTATGGCTCACATGCTTTAATAACTACAAGCAGAGTAAATCTTGGTTTTTACCTGTCTATCACCAAAGGAAAGGAAAGGGGAACAATTGAGGAACGGGGTATCTCATTATTATATAATTTGGTTGTGTTGCACTGATTGTCATCCTCATCCCTAGCCAAAATCTGTCATGTTTGAATCGGTCTTTATTCTAACTTTTGGAGTATGCTGTAAGTATCAAAATCTGGCCCATTAACTTAATTTGAAACAACTTGTTAAGATTGTGTTTCATATTTCTACATAATGCCAGTTATCCTCAAATTATGGTTTTGTGGTTTTACTATGTGGTAAAATCCAACATATCTGCTTAAATAGGTCCTGATATTCCGTTTTCTCTTCTCTTTGACAGGGGAAGTAGAAACCACTTCATGATGGAAATAGGTATTGCAAGGTTAGCATATACTAGAGATATTAGTAAATTATCCTTGAAGTAATATCATTATTCTTAACCCTGCCCCCTGCAACCTTCCTCTCCTTTTGCTCCCCAGAACCCCTGGAATGTAAAAGATTGGATTTTTTTGCTCATAACACTCTTGTTATTAGCATCTCTAAATAATTACTAAGAAAATTATAATTATGAAGTTCTAAATTTTACTTTTAGTGATATTGTGTTCCATTGTATATTATGGTTGCATTTGAGGTTGAGATTTATTTAATAACACTAATTATTGTGATTCTTTCATAATTTGAGTAGGTGTCGTCTCGAAACACAGGGATTATTCTTTTCCAATATTTCAAGAACAATCGGATGGGAAAATGCTCAGAAACTTCCATATAGTGTGGCTTCCCTGAGTTCAAGGTGGGCGATTCACAGATTTGCCTCTTCCTATCAAGCTTTTACTGCAGAGTGTCCAAGAAGGCACTTTTTCAGTAGAACACATTGTATCCCGACTAGTTTAGAGGAATCTGCATCATTACAATCTGGATATAATTCCAGTGAGGATGAGAATCCATCTACAGACTCAGAAGAGGAGGCTCAACCACTTACCAGTGAACAGGTAGTCTTTTTTATCAACTCCCATTTGACCACGGACTTGTTCTTAACTTCTCATGCACCTGGAATTGAAGAAATATATTTTAATTTTTTATGTGATTGTCCTAACCATGTTATTTTCTCTTTTTAAAGAGAATATGGTGCAATTGTTTTAAAGTTATTTTTAGCATGCCTTTTGTAGCATGGATACACCTTGTGAAGTATAGAAAATCTTCACGATGTTAAAACTTAAAACCA
This sequence comes from Ammopiptanthus mongolicus, assembly GCA_039655645.1. NCBI lineage: Eukaryota > Viridiplantae > Streptophyta > Magnoliopsida > Fabales > Fabaceae > Ammopiptanthus > Ammopiptanthus mongolicus. The sequence goes on along the minus strand of CM077344.1, from coordinate 86,738,700 downwards.
CTTGCTACTTCTCTTCATCTTTCTCTACTTTTGCCTCAGTTCTCTTTTCTGCAAGAATAAACCTGAAGTGGTCAGATGATAGTCTACTTGCACTCCATTAGAGACTTATCCCTAAATTCTTGCCTTTATTAGGACTTTTGTTCTGTTTGTTTGTTCTTTTTTCGCTTGGCTTTGGAGGGGATGTTTCTTGTAGAATGTGAAGTTGGCTGATCTTTAGCAATCATAAACTAGAGAATTGATGCACCTTTATCATGCTCTTGTAAAAGATCCTTGTGTCGAAAGTCTTCCTGGCGTTGTAGTGATCAGGCGGCGTATCCTGTTAGTCGGAGGTGCAAGTATAAACATGCTAAATACTCTAAGGCCTCCACTGGAGGGGAGGATGAACCATGGTCCTTTGTTTGAGGGGAGGATTGTTGAGGTGTAAACAAAGTCCCACATTGCCTAAACAAGGGGAGGAACATGAGTTTATAAGTACGGAAAATGTCTCCATTGGTATGAGGCCTTTTGGATAATGTCTAGAAACAAATCAATGAGGGTATAAGCCCAAAGTGGACAATAACGGGACACGCCGCCTAATCACCACAACGCCAGGAAGACTTTCGACACAAGGATCTTTGATCCAGATCTCCAACAACTATTCTAATACTCGCCCAAGCCGACACCATCGGCTCTGATATCACTTGTAGGGCACTGAGAGATCCCACATGTCTCCACATTAGTATGATATTGTCCACTTTGGGCTTATACCCTCATGGATTTGCTTCTGGACATTACTCAAAAGCCCTCATACCAATGGGGACATTTTTTATGCTTATAAACTCATGTTCCTCCCCTTTTTTAGGCAATTGGGACTTTGTTTGCACCTCAACAATATGAATAATAAACATATTTAGATTCAATTCCTTTCTTTACTGTGGTGGTATTTTCTTTATCCATTTTTCCGTTTATTGGCTTTGGGGTTTGGGGTGCTTGTGTGATGAGAGATTAGCCTGTCTTATTTTTTATCTTGAAACACCACCTTGCATCACATTTAGTATTTTCAAAAATTGATTCACTGTTAATATGCTCGTATCATGAGGTTCAGACTTCAGAACAGTAAATAGACTTGGCCATAAATGTAAGGATAAAGGAAAGAAAGATAGTAAGGGAAACAATTTCAGGTTTTGAAGTGTATTTTGAGATGGATTACTATTCTATAAATGGGGGGGTATACTGCACTTGTTTTTGTTAGGTTATTACTTTCGAAAATAAGAAAAATTAACCAGAAGGAATGGTTTCACCAAGTAGCAAAGATTGAATACCTTTTGTCTTTATGTGCAACTTGGATTTATATAATTTACTGAGCTCTTCCGTCTCAACTTTTAAAACAGATAATGGCACTGCTTGCTGATACTGAAAGAGCAAAACTCACTAAGAAGCTTAGTGAAGCCAACCAGCAAAATCGGTTCCTTAAACGACAGGTTGTGCATATATATATACTTGACATCTTTCGCATTACCATTACCATTAAATTAAAATCTAGGTGCAATTATCTTCATGATAGCAATGGTCCTTGTTTTGGCAGTTTATGCCAATACCTACATGGTCAGAGTTGGATCACAATCTTGTATAAAAAATGGGCGAATCTTATTTAAGCCAAACTATAGATAGATCTCTGAGGAGAAAGACGTGTCAGACATAGATACTAGCCCCATGGGATGGGTTTAGTCAATGCATGCTGGATTTAGCATCTTGCTAAGTATGATTTCATTAAAAGAAGATAATTATTTTTGGTTATGTTGCTGGTACAAAGAAATGGGTCAACAGAAAAACATGATTCAAGTCAGTGGTATGGCATGGAAAAGGTAAATTTGATAAGGTCTTTTGGCCTTGATATTTTTCATACTTATAATAGCCCATTGACATAAGGGCTTGGTGCCAAAATAACACAACTTGTTGAATCCTAAAAGCTCATGATTGACTGATACATTGACTGCCATAACATTAGGGATGGCAATGGGTAGGGTACCGTAGTACCCGTCTCCATACCCGCGTTTTAAAAAAATATCCCTAACAGGATCTATACCCGCGTGGGTAGCAACTGAAGTACCCATACCCTTATCCGCCGGGTATTTAAGTACCCATACCCGCACTTTAATTAACTAAAAAATCAATAAATAAATAAAAACATTATTAAAGTCTAAAATATCATGATAGTATACAACAAAAAAGAATATTATTAAAGTCTTACGCTAGGATCTATAGGACTAGGAAGAATAGAAACTCAGGAAGGATAGGAACTCAAGTGATGAACAATTGAATGGCGCTAGGAACTCAAGAATAATAAGAAAGTAATAAGCTAACTTTCATTTCAATTCAATCATTTTTTTTGATTTCATATATATATATATATATATATATATATATATATATATATATATTCATCCGCTCAGTAAATTTTAGTAATTGAAACCCACATAATTTCACAGCACAACAAACCTATGAATTAACATAGTTTTCAGCCATCAGCCACTCCAGCATTGTCTGGGCAATTGGTCCAATTACATAAGAAACAAGTTTACTGGTCTAATAACAAGGCAATAATATCTATTTTACATATGGTAGGTTCGAATGAAAAACATCATTCATACTGAGGAATTAGTTCCAGGATCACCAAAGAGGTAACCAAAGTTTTATATATATATATATATATATATATATATATATAAAATAATTAAAAAATATTAATATATAGATATGCGGGTATGGGGCGGGGTGGGTACTAAGGTACCCGTACCCGCACCCATATCCATTAAATCTTGCGGGCAATTACCCGTCCCCGCCCCCGTATCCATTGTGCGGGTAAGTACCCTACCCATCATGGGTAATTTTTGCAGGTACTCACTGGGTAAGATACCCATTGCCATCCCTACTGCAAATGGAAGTATGGATACAATATACAAATGAAGTGCAGTGGGAATAGATTTAGTTGCTTGATATTTTGTTTTAAATCAGGTAATCAACTGCAATTGTGGTATCTCCTGTTAAGAGTTACTTGAGCCTTCTAATTTACATCTTTTTTCTATTCTCTTTAGTTAATTTTGAGACCAGACCACCTGGGGCAGAGGGTGGGGATGGGTTATATTACTGAAGTCAGGAGGTTTGCCTGATTTCTGGTTATATGCCGAAACATTTTTTGGAGGAAATATTTTTTCTAGTAACATGAGAAGGTTTAGTTTGAAGGGAGCCTTGATGCAATGGTTAAAGTTGTTGCCATGTGGCAATGAGGTCACAGGTTTGAGTCGTGAACCAGTCTCTTGCAAATGCAAGGTAAGGCTGCCTACTATAGATCCACATAGTGGGTCCGACCCTTCCATGTACCTTGCGCATACCGGCAGCTTTATAGCACCAGATTGCCCTTGAGAGGGTGTAGTCTAAAGATAGAATGAAGATGCATAAATTACAAAGGCCCTTGTCCTAAGATACTGTATTGGCCTCTTTTTCTCTACAGTTGCATGTAAAGGAGGAAGCTTTGGTAAAATTTAAAAGTGAACTTGCCTTCATGGAGCTTGAAGTTCAGGTTAAAATTTATTTCGACTTTCTCACTATATATGCTGTTTTTATGCTGCCAACATTATTTTGTTTGATACTTGCTGATCAACACTAACTTGCACTTTTCATTATTTACTTTATAACTGAATGAGCTGGGACCAGGAGTTAATCATTTTTACTATTATGCTTTTCATGATTTTGTGTATATCATAATAACTATATTTTTTGGGAATTGAATCATGAAATTCAATAGGGCTTTATACTATCATGATATTTACTTCATACTATCATGATATTTTTTGGGAATTGAATCATGAAATTCATAGGGCTTTTGGTGGTGGACTGGTGGTTTATCTCTTCTATTCCTCTAATGCGCAGACGTTGCACCGCATGAATACTCTCCACTCAATGTGCTTGCTGTAGGCCTATAGCCTATAATTCTATGGGTGATTCTATAATGCACCATCTTAAGCTATGGTGCATTATGCACCAAGTAATTTTGCAGGTCATCAAGTAAAAAGTTAATAAAGCAACCGGTTTTTTTAATTTACAACTCTAACCCAAAATTAATTATAACTGCAAAGAGGTCCGGCCCACCACTGCCTCTCCTTCTCCGGTGTACCTCCACCTTCCTCTCCGGCAAACTTATCGACGTCTGGCCTGTGGAGCACCTACAACCTGAACCCAATACCTCATATAGCCATGGCACCCTACACCTTTCCCTAACCTCCACCACCAGGAAACTTCCAAATCATTAACTGTCCAGCACCCACTGCATGCCACCACTTGCAAACTCCAAACTCCACCACCAGTTTCCTACGATTGTGCAAGTTACCGTCAACGAAAACCCTGATTGTGCGCGTGCAGCAGAGAGCATAGGGCATGCTGGGTAGGGTTTTCTAAGCATTGGTTCTTAAGCTGTAAAGCTTAACTTGTGAATTGGAAGTTCGGTTGGGCAAATTGACGAAATAGGAAATTCAGACGAGTTTGTGGTCATCGGAAGAGGAATCGTAGTCAAAGGCGTAGACTCGGGCGCTGCAAAAGTTCCTTATGCTCACTGTCTCCCCTGTCTCGACTCCGACTCCGACGAACCAGAACTGCTGCACAAGCCATGCCAGATTCGTCCATCCATTGTCACCACTTGCAATCGCTAGCCCAGCCACCGCCACACACCAGTCTGGATCTGTATTTTAATCAGAGAAAGGTTGCTGTCATGAACGAAGGTCTGAGATTCAATTTATTGGTTAAGGTTGATAACAGGTTGGCGGCCGAGTTTGATGTCTTGTTTGCAAGTTGATGGCCGGCATAGGACGACGACTCTAGGACGACGGTGGTGGTGCGGTGGGGGACGAAGTAGTGTTGAAGAAGATGATCGGTTTGTAAATAAAAATAAACATGGGTTTTAATAAAAATATCAAATTTGACTGGTTTGACCGGTTCCCCATAACAATATCAGCCGTTCATCTAATTTGGCTTGAAATCAACAGTGACCCTTCAAGGAGCATAGATGCACCTTATTTTGGAGGGTGCACTCTAGAAGCACCCATACTTCTATACTCCATTGTTGTTAGAAGTCAATAACTTCTAGCCGTTGCAATTGAAAACATAAATCATTCTGTCATTGGATACAATCTTTAACAATTCAATTGTTCAAGCATATATTATTAAGCTTGTCGTTAGTTTAACTCAGTTTGTGAGTAAACATGAAATGGGGGAAGGATACTAACTTAAAAGATGTTAAAGTTTTTTTTATCAATTTTTGTTGTTGTTAAAGCTTCAATAATGTTGAACTAAGAACTTAAAATATATAATGAAATGTGGTGTTTGAGAATATAAAGATACCGATTGTTAATTTTATAATTATTTTGCTTGAACTTTTTTTTATTGTAGAAGCTATACTATAATTCTAAGATGTTAGTAAGAAAAAAATGGCAGCTAACATATTAAATGCAGTTTAATTCACTAATGAATCAGTTATTGAGCTCTGGAAACATGCACCATTGTTTATTTTGTATGCATGGCACTTGTTTGCCTCACTTGAATTCATTTGTTGCATGTACGGAATTGCTAAAAGCTGTTCAGAATAATATGCAGTGACTTGATATTGTTTACTTTGGGTGCAGGCTTTGGCCAGACTAGCAGAAGAAATAGCTCAATCTGGAATTCCAATAGGTGCAAGGAAGATCAACGGAAAGTACATTCATTCTCACCTTGTCGCTCGATTAGAAGGTATAATGGTTTTGCCCTGATTACTCCACATGCTTAGATTCACCCCTTCACAAGTGTACTTCTGGACAACTATATGTTGATTTTTATCTGGAATAAGCCAATACAACTTAACAGCAATGTCTTTTGATCTTTTCTTACCAACGTTGCCTCTTTTGTGTCCTTATTGGTGCAAATGCAATTGTTTTTGCGGTTTTGCCTACATAGCTGTACATGAACAATTTAAGGAACAAATAAAGGATGTTGATGCGGCACAATCCAAAGAGGTTTCTGTGTTTTGGTTTGGCATGGCCGAGGTAAGCACATGCAAGATTAGGCTTCCTAATATCCAATGAAAATTGTTTTGAAACTTTGAATCATGGAATCTGTGTTTTGCTTACACTAATGGTTATCTGTATAGTATCTTTGATGTTAGTGCTCTCAAAACTTAATATATTGCTTTCTATAGTTAGGGCTTAGAGCATGATTGAATTACTTAGCTGATGCAACTAACTAGAATCACGGAAACTTCTCTGTTTCTCTGTTCCTTCCCCCTCTCTTTCTATTCCCTCAAAAAGTTCAGCTTTATGAAGAGACACATACACGTTTCTTTAACTATATTATCAAGCTATTTTAAACGTGAGATTTGATTTCTCTAGAAAATGTATCATACCCCATCTATGCTTGCATAAACTGATTCAAATGAGTACATTAATATGTACGAAATTTTATTTTCAGCACCATGCATTAGCTTCTAATGTTTAGGATCTAGAATAGATTCTTTGGTTAAGTCTATGAATCTTTTAGATACCTGAGCATCTGTTAGCACAATTGTCTAGAGCTGCTGTTATTTGTAACTGTCGTTAACTGTGAAGTGTGTATAGTTGAATATAAATAAGAGGGAGGGTCTGTGGAGAGGGCAGGTACATTGTGAGGAGAAATTGGAGAGTGGGAGAGGAGTAGGATCTCTGGATATCCTACATGTTCAATCTTTAATCTTTGTATCTCTGTTCTGCTATCTAATAGAACTGGACCAAGAATTGAGAAAGAATATGTGGAAATATAGTGATTTTATTCAGAAATTGTTAGGGCCCAGCCCATTTAGGAAATATGTAATAGTTAGTTAGTTAGAGGGGATTAGTTAGTAGTAGGCAGTTAGAGTAGAGCCTATAAATAAACCCTCCAAAATGTAATTAGGCATGTATATTGAATCATTGAGTTTTGACTGGATTTTCCAGTGTGAAAGGAGAGTGCTCCTTTGGGTACACTTGTGTACATTTCTTTTCCATGTTCTTTCTTTCTCTATTCTTTTTTTTCTATTTTGCTGTTACACTTTGGAGGGCTGGTCAGATTGATCCAAACCCACATATTCCTGGCCACCAAAGGATATTGTAACCTTTTCTCTTCCAGAGGCTGCAGATCATCCTCCCGAACTGGTGGTGCAGGCGGTGGCTTTGGGTAGACCGGGATTCTCCAACCCCGTTGGTTTTTTGGTCCCCAAGGGAAACTGCTGCCCTTTCCCATCCACTGGGTATGGATAGTGCACCATATTCACGTCATCATCAAGACCCAACCATGACAGAGGGGGTTTCCGCTCCCTTGGGTCTGAGTTCTGGAAATGGGGAAGCCCATCTCCATATGTGACAGTCGCCTTGATCTTCTCTATCATATTTGCAGCCCCAAGCTTCTCGATCTTTGGGTCCTCCGGTGGTTTCTCCTTTTGTGATTCTGGTTTTGTCTTTGGGTCTTCCAGCACCTTTTCCAACGGCAAATTGGGCTTTGTTGCCCAAGAATTGAGTTCTTCCTCGCTGCAAGAACCGAATTCTTTCTTGCTGCAAGAATTGGGTTCTTCCACCTCCATCTCATCTACCCTCTTCTCGGCCTCAAGCCGCTCTACCGCGGGGTCAGCCACCCCTTCCTCCTCACCATCGACTCCATGCATCTCCAGCAACCGAAGCAGCATCTTCTTAAGCTCAGAAATGCATGAATGAGGCTGCAATCCATGATTGCTGGCCATCATCGTCAAGAACTGCACTGAATACTCCTCAACCTCGATCCGGCAAGTCAGACCAATTGTTACGAACCTTTCTTCGGGAAAGGAATAAATTCAACAATAGTAACAGCAAAATAGAAAAAAAAAGAATAGAGAAAGAAAGATAGGGAAAAGAAATGTACACAAGTGTATCCAAAGGAGCACTTTCCTTTCATACCGGAAAATCCAGTCAAAACTCAATGATTCAATATACATGCCTAATTACATTTTGGAGGGTTTATTTATAGGCTCTACTCTAACTGCCTACTACTAACTAATCCCCTCTAACTAACTAACTATTACATATTTCCTAAATGGGCTGGGCCCTAACAGAAATGGTTTTGTATCAGTGTGATAACAGAACCGACATACAAAGAACCTGTAGGAATAAGAGATCCTACTCCTCTCTCCAAGTCCCTTAACTCTCCAAAAATGAAGAATCCCCCTCTCACTGACCATTCATCCTTTATTTATAAGCCACTCCTCTCAATTACAATTAACCATTCTACTATAACTATCAGTTAACAGTTAAAACAGTTAGTTCCTAACACTATCACACTGATGCAGAACCATTCTGAATAAAATCACTATAGTTCTAGATATTCTTTATCAATTCTTGGTCCAGTTCCATCAGAATCATTATGTTATATGGTGGTTTAGGATCTAGAATAATTTCTGTTTCAACGTTTTTTTTTTTTTGGCTCAGAGCGTGCAAATTATGGGTAGCTTCGATGGTTGGAGCCAAGGAGAGCACCTATCACCTGAGTATACTGGTTCTTACACAAGGTTCTCAACAACATTGATGCTCAGGCCGGGAAGGTACCTTTTTTGTCAACTCTCTGATGCTTGTAAATTGAGCTTATAACCCATAATCTTCTTCTAACTCAAAAATAAATATTATTATGTAGGTATGAAATCAAATTCTTAGTAGATGGTGAGTGGCATCTATCACCAGAGTTCCCTATAATTGGTGAAGGGTTAACGAAAAACAATTTGTTAGTTGTTGAGTAGTTATGCGTATTTTCCATCCTAGCAACATTTAAACCAGATACAAATGTATGTAGTAAGCAGAACCTTGTGTGTTATTTTCTCAAACAAATATATGTAGTTAGCTAATTCGATTGTCATATACCTCTAACAAATAAATAATGGAGGCTAATTTTGTAAAATTTACTTTGCCATGTATATGTAAACGAGAGCTTTTCTATTGAGTAATGATGTTCACACACATATTCTATGACATGCAAACATGTATAGCCGTTCGAGCAAACATTTTATGTATAATTAATTTATATCAAGCATTTCAATCATACATTAGTTTAATTGAGGTGGTAACATTAGGAATTTTTAAAGCATATTTCCTAACTTTCACCCTTTGGGGCAGTTTGGTTCAGGAGTTGATTTTCTTTTCTTTGGAGTGGGATTCCTATACCAAGATTCATATTCCTTACAAGGATTTAATTGGTATGTATTATTAGTAAAAAAATTATATATTATCAATTAATTATAAATTGTCATATCATTAAAAATGTTTATCTAACTACCCTAAAGGGATGTTTGGTAGAATGATTCTTTTTATTTTTCCAAGAATCCTCACTTGAGAATCCTCAATTATTATGTTTGGTGTACTTTAAAAAAAAACAAATTCCTAAGAAACTGGCATTATCACGATTTTTTTTTTGGCTATGTTTCCACTAAACATTTCTACGGGGGAAGTGAGAATCCTAGTTTTTGACATGGGAATTTTTTTAAAAAAATATTATTATATCCTAATTTTCATGGATAATATTAATATTATGTCAAAATATATTTTTTTTTTGAAAAAAAAAACTGAAGTCTAAAATCAAGGTATGTACAGATATTAGTTTGTACTATTTGTTTTTTAATTATTTTAATTTTTAACATTTTTATAATTTTTAGTTTTCAATTGATTTATATTCAAGGGTATTTTTTGAAAATAATACTAACATTTTGTTTTTTTTTGACTAATATCAAACACATTTTTAAGAATCCCAAAAATCACAATTCCCATGAATCTCATGATTCCAGAGAACAAAAAAAGTCTGTCTACCAAACACTTACTAAAAGTTACACTTATGATGATTTATGATTGATTGATAATGTAAAAACTTTGATACTAATATTGTATCAAAATTAAAACTCTTCCTAGAAATCATATTCCCAAAATCTACTCCCCATATTGTTTTCGGTAAGTAATTTTTCTTTTTGGGAATATGATTTCTATGGAGGCCGATAGATGCGTCGATGTTCTTGTCAACCTTAGATGCGTTCATCAACCTCGATGGGTAACTCATAAACAAGAAATTTTTAATTAATAATACTAATTTCAGGATTTTGTACTAATTATTTAATACTAATCAATCACTCATATATATTAAATTAGAGTATTTATAAAATTCTTTACAATTTCTCTTATTCAGTGAGCCATGTGGTGTCACTTTTAGTTTCATCATATTATAGCTTCCACCCCAAATAAACATCTTCTGCAATTTTTGAATTTCACGAATACACCCTACGAGAATCAGAGTGATCATCATAGGATACATAGGGATTGTCTCCAAAACAACATTAGACAAAGTTACACGCCTTGTAAATGACAATTGCTTAGCTTTTCGACAAGACATGTTATGTTTGGTTTACCGTTATAAATATACATTTGTGTCCAAATATAAATTTGCCCCAAAAGATCTCTATATATGGTTTGCTCCAAACGTACTTTCCAGTTTCCCAATTGTGATAATGAGTACTCTTAAGAGTACTCTTAAGCATTTTATTAATGAGTTGGTTGTGAGACCCAAATTTAGTGTGTTGTCATTCTATTATTAGATGTGTCCTAATTGCGCGTGTCCATAACCAAGAATTCTTCCAGTAACTGAGATACAAAATGCTATGTGTCGCCATCTTCTCCTCAGGCTGAAAGGAAAGAGCATAAAATAAAATGGGAATATTTAGAAGCTAGACTAGATGCCAACTTCGACAAAAATTGTTTATCAACTGAACAAGGTATAAACTCTAACTTTCATCTAGTACTTTACCTGCACCCAGATACTACCTGCACTAGATGGATGCACGCCTGCTCCAAGCCTTAACGGTTAACCCCTGAAAGAAATAATTTTTGGTTTCTCAGATATACCGTACACAACTGTGGAGACTAATCCATCGAATTGGATATGATAACAAAGGCGACAAAACTCTCCCTAAAAGGTTTTAACGTTGCTGTATTTCTAAGGCTCGAGTTCGAACTCGAGAACATGAGTTAAACTGAAAGATAGGTATAAAGAAATAAAACGGAATAAAGCATTTTTTTTGAATGAACGATCCAAAATTGGAAGGCATGTTTTTAAAAATATGAACTACCCAAAAGTAGAACAAAATGGGAAGGAAAAAAAGTAGTTGAATAAATAAGCGGAAGCATAAAGCATTCAGCACAGGCACATTGAGAGCACTTTTATACTCGGAGTGGTGTTCTTCATCTTCTGAGTTGTGGTTGATATGCATTCTTCTTCTTCACATCTATCAACCGTGCATTGTTTTGAATGCTGCTTATATCTCTTCCTTTCATGCTCTTCTCCTTTGCTTCCTCTTCAAGGTTGGTAACGCGTGGCACCACCCTTCTCGCGGTGTCTCCTTCTTTTGGATCCTCCAAGACTGCTTGGTACTATCGCTGCCTAGGCCTCGACCCTTAAACCTGTTTCCTGAATCCGTTTTCGTCCACAAATCTGCAATCTTTTTGGTTTGTTTTCATCTGGGTTTGTGTTAAATTGAAGAGAAATGGCCATGAAGAAGAGTGCTCTTGACAAGATGGTGCTTCAGAAGAACAGGAACAAGGGAACCTACGAGGATCAGAAAACGAGGAACAACAACAGGTTCTTGATCAGCCTCAACATCCTGGGGAGTTCGGGGCCTATAAGGTTCGTGGTGAATGAGAAGGAACTTGTTTCTGGGGTCATTGACACTACTTTGAAATGCTATGCCCGAGAAGAAAGGCTTCCTGTTCTGGGGTTTGATGCTACCAATTTCCTTCTTTACTGTGCAAATGCAGGGTTTGATCACTTTGATGGTATGGTTCTCTACCCTTTTGGAAAATTGTTATTCCCTTTTCATTTGGTACATGAAGTTCAGTTGTACTCTTTTTTTTTTTTGTCACTGTGCATGTTGGATCCAAAATGCCATTTCTTATATATCAAATGGTTCTACTTCTTCTTATGATGTTTTCATATTTGATTTCTCAAAAGTTGTCGTTTGTTATTCATTGGCAAATGATTTCCCCGGTTAGTCAAAGTGTTCTAATTGTTATTTGCTATGCACCATCATCAATCATGAGATCTTACCCTTTAGAGTACTCAAATTGGATATGTTATGTCAATTATATCATTCATTAATAAATAATTAGTAATAAGCATAATCTACTATAATTAATTAATGATGCCTGTGATCTATGTTTATACAACTTGTTGGTACATTTGCTGTCTATTTTCACCATATTGATCTCTTTCGGTAGTGTTGATCGTTTCCATGTGAAAAAGGAACTTGATCACTATTTTATGAACTATATATGGACAGCTTTTCTTTCTAGTGATTGAACAACTAGATATATGCCCTGCGATGATCGAAAAGTTCAGCATATTATAAAGTTTGGTTCTCTGTGGTTATAAGCTGAAGGGTTATTCCGTTTTGGTGGAACTTCTTTGACAGCTCTGAATCCGTTGGAACCCATAGGATCTTATGGGGCGAGGAATTTTGTGCTGTGCAAAAAGCAAGTATGCCCTACAAAGACAGAACCACGTTCAGAGCTAATATCTCCAAAGAGCAATGGTGGCTGGAAGGCTTGGTTAAACAGATCATTTAGTTTGAAAATTTTATCCCATTGAGACATTGTCTTCATGTGAAGGTGCTCCTAGGTGTATTCTGGATTGTACTCTTGTCACCATATGATTGCGTTGTGGCAGCTGTGCTTGTAGTTCACGTGTTTTCTCCAAGCTTCCCGGGACAATTATACATTGAAAAGTATATGTTCTTCATTTATTAATACAACGGATGTGTCTAAGGTGGACCAGATTACAAGTAATTCATGGGTGGATCGTTGGTTTGAACCCTTAGATTTATTAGTGTGATAATTGAACCATCCAGATTTCTTACCATAACTTGTTATTACAGGTTAGTGTTAAATTTGTAAATTAGTCCCTATCATTTTACTATGCAGTCATTGTAAATTGCAAAAAATGAAACATGGTCCTTATAAGCTCCTTTGTTCGCTCTTCCGTATCTCTCCCCATTTCGGGTTACTGGACATAGGCCAACAAAGACACCACTCCGCACAAGCCACTGCTCCCTCTAGATCCCGTCGGTCACCACCACGTCGTTAGGGATGTAAATTTTATACGTATTCTCGGATAATTAAATGTGTATTTCTCTATCCGTTTATTAATGGGACGAGACGGATAATATAGTATCCATATTCATGGGTAACCCTTAATTTAAAACTACTAAAATACCCCTTTATGTATATATATAAACAAACTACCCTAATATTTTCATTACCCTTGTTATGTTTCTGAATTTTGACAATCGCAACACCCTGCCTCTCTTAGTTTTCACGCTCATTCCTGAGCCTCATTCTCTCCTTTCAGAAGTCCCTTACTAGTTTCACTCTCAGGTAGCCATGAAGCACCAGCACTGAACTGCATCGCCCCATTCTCTTCCTTTCATAAGTCCCTTTTGACATTTATAATTATACTGTATACATATCATATTGTTTAGTTTATTTACTATAATATTTTTCAAGCATGAGAACTTCTCGTACCAGCAAGGAACTAATGCAGAATCAGTTTGAATAAAAAAATTTGTGAGGTGTTGAATATTCATAGATACCCGCAAATATTGATAAATTTGTTTAAAACCCGTAATATGGATACCCGTACGGATATGAGGCAGGGACAAATATGATTAATATGATTATCCTACACAAAATTTAATGAATTGTTCAGATCTCCCTACAGACAAAAAGTGACTGCAGAGGATCCATTTCCGATGGGGGATGGAGTTATAAAATAATGAAAGGAAGGGTAAGAACGTCTTTTTAAACAAAAAACATGTTTTCCATCCCTTTTCTTCCCAATTTAAATGGAAACCAAATTTGATGTGGGGCCCATGAGCTATTTTCTTTCCCTCCCCTTTCACTTGGTAACCAAACAAAGGAATGCATATTTTTCTCTCCTTTTTCTTTCCTTTCCTTCTATTTTCTTCAAAACCAAACATAGTGTTAGTGTCCCAATGGTTGGCGACGTTGGAATTAATTTAGATGTATCGCATGTACGGGTTCGATCCTTAGATTTGGCATATTTGAAATTTTTTGTACATTTTTTATTTTTATTTTTATTTTTAAAAAAGACAAGGTCTGTGTTGTAGAATAAAAAGAAACTAGGGTCTAGGGCTCTGTTTGGTATGCCCCATCCCCTAGCTTTTATCGGATAGGTTAGCAATCCTGTTTGCTAAGCATATTACTAGCTTATAGTGTTTTTTCACGAGCTTATAGCGTTTCTTCCAAACACTACTTCACGTAGCGTTTGAGCTTATAACGTCTCATTTTTTTCCTTTTTTTTATCCTTACTATTTTAGTTTTTTTTGATGAAAACTAAAACCTTACTATTTTAGTTTAATTCCACCTTTACCCTCTTTAATAAAATAAAATATTATAACCTTTAAAATAGCACATAAAATTTAACATAGCATATAAACAATTGATAAATAATTTAAAATAAATTCAAGTATTAAAAGTGATAATTATTTTAAAATAAATAATTATTTTGAATTACAGTTATTATGAGTGATTTACGTCATAAAATATTACATAAACATGGTTACATGGAACATGGGTACTGTACAAATAAACATGTTGTATGCTATATATATATATATATATATACAACATTTATATAAAAAGGTCTATAAACATGTTTTTTTATATCATTTTATCTTTTTTAGCTAGTTCAACCGCTAGTTTTATCAAACACTTCCACACTAATAAGCTATCAAATACCTCATCCGATATCCACTATAAGCTTATCCACTATAAACTAATTTATTCGTCATCGTTATAAGTGACATGGGGATCAAAGCCGCGACCCAACGGGAGAAGTATAAGTGGTGACCACCAGGCTAACATTCAAGTTTGGTTATTCAACGTCTTTTAGATGTTCTTAACATATTTTTTATTTGTTACATTTAAGTTTTAAAATTTATATCATCAATGCTTTGTTGGTCATAATTAAGGAAAATAAATTTTATATTATAAAAACGTTTTCAATTACTCATTAATTTTAATACTTGTATATGATATTTATGTGTGTAAATTGAAGTTATTTGTTATTAGACTTTCAATAAATGTGTTAGGATAGTTCACTCTCTAAATACATCAATTTAATCAAAATAGTTAATATTAAATTACTTTTGGGAAAATGTTATTCAATATTGACATTTTATTAATTGAAGTGATGTATGTCATGACAGTGATTTATTCACAAACTTCTATTGGATTGCCTGTTACCATGAGTCTGAAAATAGATATTTTATAGGTTTCATAAATAAGTAATTATTAATCAATATGCATAATTGTATGCAAACTTGCTATTTAAACCTATTAACAAAATAATTAACTATAGTAAATATCAAACAAAAAAAACGGTATATCGATTATCTCTTAATTAATAGGCTTACACTTATATATATAGATGATAGTTAATAGGTGAGATTGATTAATGAGTGATTACTAATAAGGTTTAATACACATATAAGACTCTTAATGGTTTCTACCTTGTAAAATGACCTCATAATAACTAACTTTCATTGCAGTCTTAATATAGAGCAACCCAAGGTGTCTTGAATAAGGTGAATCTTTATGGAATTGGGTCTAACATTTTTCGTGAGCACCTAAATAACATGACATTAAAATATGTTATATTAGGCCGGGCCGTGTTATGTGCAAGGCCATTAAGGCAATGGCCTTAGGCCTTATCGCTATATATATATATATACACACACCCTAATGGCAATTGACTTGGCAAGTGGTTAAGTAACAAAGCCCAAACAATACATACTTTTCATTAGGAATGAGTATTTGCTATGATATTTTGTTTATTGTCAATTATGTTAGTAAAATTCTATAGTCAAAAAATTCTATAGGACAAATACAATATGAAACTATTTTTGATTTTTATTTGAATCCAAAAAATTTAAATCTTTAGATGAGGATGAATTGAAAAAAATATTTTATTAATGTTGAATTTTTTTCAAGATTTAGTGAATATTCATATATTGATGGTCTTGATTTACTTTTAGAATTTTGAAATTTTTTTAAGATTTAGTGAACATTCATATTGAGATAAGTGTTAAGAGAATAAACTAATACTCCAATTAATATAAGTATTAAATTATAGCAAAACATTAGACTTTTTTTCAAATGTATCTTTTACTTATAGAATATTATTGACAATACCTGTAATGGTTACTATCACTGAAAGAAGTTTTTCAAAATTAAAATTGCTTAAATACTATCTAAGATCAACAATGTTACAAGATAGTTTAAATGGATTCTTATATGTTGAGAGTGAAATGTTAGAATTATAAAAGTTTGATAAATGATTTCGCAACATAAAAAGCTGAAAGATTAATATGAGAATTGATAATTTATATAATATTAAGTCTCTTTAAAATTTTTACCTAAGGCCCCAAAATTCCTATACATGGCCCCGATATTAGGTTAGGTTATGGTTGGTTTACTTAGTTTCTGAATATTTTAATTCAGTCATGCAGATTGGTGAAGTGGCTCGCCTATAGTTGTTGGATAATGTTAGCAAATGTGCACAGACATAAACGGTGGGGAGGTGTTGTCCAAACATGCCAGACTTCCCTAATAATTTGTAATTGCACTATTGCAAAAAGATATTTTACTTTATTTTTGTAAAATTGGGCACTCCATGGGATGTGGTTAGCGATTACGCCAACCATCGCGTCGTGAATCCAAAAGAAGTCTATCGTCGACATTTATTTGAATATAAAGTTTAAATAGAAAGCAAGGTTTGGGGGGTCACCCCCTACCTCTAGTCGGGACAACAAGACCCGTTTTGCAGAAAATGGGTAGTTACGGTACCCACTAGCGATCTCGGTCCTTCGTTTGCCGTTTTTACATCCTTACAACCTAAATTAGATAGAGCATTCATCCTTTTCGTGATTTAGGATGATTTTTGGTGTTTTTTATGATTTTCACGCGAAGCCGACACCCAGAACGCCCAGCCGTCATGCACCGCCATGCTTCTCAACGAACCACGGCCACCGTTCGCCACCTACTGTAGATCCACCTCGACCGCATCAGATCTATGACGTCATCACCACGAGGGGGAGGGGAAAAGGGGGGAATATTATTGTGCATATACAGTGGCTGTCGTCAACACTGGCGAGTGAAACAAGGACAAAAAAGTGAACATTAGGCAAAAACCTGCAAAGGGGAACTCAACTACCACGATGGCGAAGAAGACGAAGGTCGGCATGCACAAGACCTCGGTGGGGTTGCTGACACTTTGGCTTTCCAAACTGGTTACCGGACAAAAAAATAAATAAAACACTTTGGGCACTAAAGCAAATAACCAATTTTATAAGTCAGACCACACAAAATTTATATTTATAATACAAGCACCAAATTTACCTGATAACAGGTCATAATGGTATTTCACCCATGTGGTCCACATGTTAACTGGTCCATCCTAGACGCCACCTAATACAACTGATGTTGTTTTTTTTAATAAACTTATAAGCCCTTCAAGTTTGACTTCATTATATTTGGCACCCCCTTATTTAAAAATTACACTAATTTCTCTTTTAGGGGGAGGTCAGAACTAAATTTTATATAAGATGGAATCATACTATATTGAGATAGGCCAATCTTTCAAGGTAAGAACTGACCCAATCTTTCAATTAGGTCTCGTGGAATTGATTGGAGATGTTGATTAGGCGGAACTAACCGAAGACATGGGACCAGGCAAAACTGATCAGAGACAGGATCATCAGATGGAATTGACTGAAGATGTATATCAAAGGTGCAACTGACTAGAGATGTATATTAGGGACAAATCTGATTGGAAATGCATATTGAAGACGAAATTAATAGATGATGTTATTGCATATGAATCTTCAATGATTAGAAGCTGCAGTTAGTTAGCATTCTAACCTTGAATATTAGCTGTGTGTTATCTGTTTATAACTGAAAGTTAGTTATGAAGGGTGTTAGTTACTTGTAACTGGAACTGTTTATTGATTCAGTTATGAATCAATGAGAGATATAAAATTCATAACTGGTAAGTCTGTGAGCTAAGATTGAACTTTGTATGTGTGATCATAGTGAAAAAAAGAAAGTGTGCAAGTGAGGAGTGACAAAAACCTGAGAGAAGAATCTTCTACTGTTTTCTCTATAACTTTGATCTTTATAGTGGACTCGGCTCAGTGTGGATGTAGGAGAATTCTCCGAACCACGATAATCTTGTGTGTGCCATCTTTTTATCTTCCTTATTACTGCATATCTTTCTTGCTATCTTTCTCAGGTTATTTTCTGTTCTTGGTCAGGCACGTGTTGTTCTCTTAGGCTTTTCATCGAACACTTTTGGTTTTAGTTCTTAACAATTGGTATCAATAACTTCTTGTTGAGATCTAGACGGTTCCGTGATAGGGACAAAGTTTGATGTGGAAAAGTTTACGGGTGATAATGATTTTAGTCTTTGGAGGATTAAAATGAGGGCTCTCTTGGTCCATCAAGGTCTCGATGATGCTCTGTCAGAAGAGAACCACCTTCCCGTGACGCTGTCTGATAAAGAGAAGAAGGATCTCCTCAGCAAAGCCCATAGCACAATCATTCTTTCCCTTGGTGATGAAGTCCTGAGAGAAGTAGCTCAAGAAACTTCTGTTGCAGGTCTTTGGCTGAAGCTTGAAAGCTTGTACATGACTAAGTTGTTGGAACCAAAGTGGTTTGGTCCATTAATCCCTTAAGTTTTGATGTTAACAAATGACTAATTTCAGAAGAACAAAGATTATTTATGGACTAACACGTTATCTTAAGTGTGCAGCATAATATATATAAGTCCAAAGACTATCTAAGTCCAAAGACTTTTGCTCGTCCAAACTCCAAATTGGATTAGATCTCGCTCAGTCCAGATGATAATAAGTCATTTTAAACGATAGAATCTTGAGTCCAAAGACTCTTCCTGTTATCGTGTTGTAATCTTTATAGTCCAGTAATGCTTTATTTGTTTCAGTGCGAATACATATGTGAAGCTTTTGAATTTATTATTCTATGTGTAAAACGCTTATATCCTTTAGACAAACATTCCTTGTAATCTTCGTACCATCGAAAGCTGAAGCCAGACTGTCCCTGACATAAAAAGGATTTAACCTTTTCCAAAAGAAAAGACAAAAGTCAACTCTCGAGTACAAGGAAAAGGTGTCAACTCCTTTTTAAGCTATCAAACCTGATAGTCTACCTTGCTGATCAGGAGCCTCAACAAGCTATCAAACTCAACGGACTAACGCATTTAATGCTCAATCAGAACGGATTCTTTTCCAACCGTTGAAGACTAAAGTTGATCAAATCAAGTCTGCTATAAATATCTCTTCTTAAAGATGCAAGCTACCGAAGTGGTGCACAACTGAATCAAAAAATTGAAAAGCAGTCAAGCACACAAGACAACAAGCAATCAAGAGAAAAATATCAAAGCTTGCAAAGCTTTCTCTGATCTTAAGTTTCAAATCGCTCTCTGCAAAAAGTATTGCTCAAGTGTTCTAAGCTTTCATTTCAAACCCTCACACTTAGTGAGTTAGTAGAACAAGACTCTTTTCAAAACCTAGTTGGGTGATCCTGAAGAGGCTTATGTAGAAAGAATACTTAGTGTGCCTAAAGAGGTGTTGAATACTTGTAACAAAAGGTTTTTGTTATAGTTGAGAAAGCTCTCCAGTCGATAGGACTGGACGTAGCTTTTTGGAGAAGAGTGAATCAGGATAATATCCTTGTGTTTCTTTCTTACCTTGCTTTTGTTTTTAGTTTATCTCCTAACTAACTCCTTGGGATTGAATTGATTTCTTAAACGCGCCTGTTCTCTTTTATAACCCTTTAGAAAGCATCCAAAGTTTTTAGAAACTCCCATTGCGTCCATCGTTGTGTTTTTGGCTAACATCTTTGCAAAAATATATATCTGCTTGCGAAAAGTTTTAAAAACGTAAGAAACACAATTCAACCCCCCTTCTTGTTTTTCAAACAAGTTCTTCATAGTCATTGACAAACAAGCTATACCTCAAGAAAAGACTCCATCAACTAAAGGTGGAGGAAGGTATGTCAATCAAGGACCATGTCGCTTCATTTACAAAAATGATTCTTGATTTGAAAGGTCTTAATGTAAAAATTGATGAGGAGGACCAAGCTGTGATGTTGTTGTGCTCTCTTCCACCATCATTTGATAATCTTGTTGATACAATGATGTTTGGAAGAGACACCCTTACCTTGGAAGAAGTGAAATCAACCTTGAATTCAAGCAAAATGATGAAGAAGATCATAGAAAACAGAGGACAAGGTGGTGAAGCTGAAGGTCTTTTTGTTAGAGGAAGATCAGAGAAAAGAGAAGGAAGAGGTCAATCGGGCAAGCAAAGATCCAGGTCCAAATCAAAATTCAAGTAGGGTTGCTGGCACTGTCATAAAGAGGATCATTATAGAAAGAACTATCCTCAAAGGAAAAGAAAGAACAATGGAAAACACAACAATACTTCAGATATTGCAGTGGTGGCAGATGGTTATGATAGTGCTGAAGTCTTGTCCATTTCAACAAAAATGCATAGTGATGAATGGATACTCGATTCTGGTTGTTCTTTCCACATGACACCAAATCTAAACTGGTTCTGTTCCTATAAGGAGATAGATGGAGGCAAGGTGCTTATGGGAAACAATATGGCTTGCAAGGTCATAGGAATTGGAGCTGTAAAGCTGAAATTGGAATATGGTTCAGTTAAAATCCTCACAGATGACAGGCATGTTCCCGAATTAAAGAGAAATCTATTGTCCTTGGGAATGTTTGATCAAGCTGGATACACATTCAAAGGAGAAAATGGAGTTATGAAAATATGCAAAGAATCTCTACAAGTAATGAAAGGTACAAGACATAATGGCCTATACAGACTTCAAGGTAACACAATCCTAAACTCAGCTAGCTTAGTTTCTATTTCAAATTTAAATACTACTAAGCTTTGGCACTATAGATTAGGCCATGTAAGTGAAAAAGGATTAGAAGAACTGCATAAATAGGGACTCATTGGTGATGGGAAGTATGAAAAATTAGAGTTTTATGAGCATTGCATATACGGAAAACAAAAGAGAGTGAAGTTTTATGAAGCTAATCATTCTACCAAGGGTATACTTGATTATGTTCACTCAAATGTATAGGGGCCAGCAAAGGTACCTTCTGTAGGTGGAGCTAGATATTTCATCACTTTTATTGATGATTGGTACAGAAAAGTATGGATCTATTTGTCAAAACATAAGAACCAAGCTTTCAAATGTTTTAAACAATGGAAAAGCTTAGTTGAAAACCAAACTGGAAAACATGTGAAAGTGCTTAGAACAGATAATGGCATGGAATATTTGAGTGAGGAATTCAATGAATACTGTAAGGACAATGGCATAAAGAGGCATAAAACTGTGAGATTGATCCCTCAACAAAATGGTCTTGCTGAAAGAATGAACAAGGCCATTTTGGAGAGGGTGAGATGTATGCTATCTAATGCAAAGCTGACCAAAATGTTTTGGGGAGAAGCTGTGAATACAGCTTGCTGTTTGATTAATAGATGTTCCTCAACAGCCATTGATTTGAAGACACTAGAAGAGAGATGGACAGGAAAGGCTCCAAACTATGAAAATTTGAAGATTTTTGGATGCCCTGCATACATCCATTCAAATGATGGGAAGCCTGAACCAAGAGCAAAGAAAGGGATCTTCCTTAGATATCCTGAAGGGGTGAAAGGCTATAAAGTATGGCTACTTGATCCATTAGGCTCCAAGTCAATTATCATCAGAGATGTTATTTTCAGAGAAGAAGTGATGCTTGAAACAGATCAGGGAACTCAGCTTGAGGTGGAGAAATCTACAAAGAAAGAAATTTATGGAAATGACTCAAGTGAAGCATCAGAACTTGAAATCAGAAAATCTTCTATTCCTGAAACTGAAGATAGCTCTTATAACTTGATTGGAGACAGAGAAAGAAGGCAAATTAAAGCTCCACAAAGATTTGGCTATGCTGATATCATAGCCTATGCCCTGAACATAGAAATGGATGAAAATCAAGGCTCAGAACCTGCTTCATATAGAGAAGCAATTGCAGAAACTGACAGTAAGTACTGGCAGCAAGCAATGACTGAAAAATTTAATTCTTTAATGAAGAATGGAACATGGATTCTAGTTGATAAGCCAGAGAAACATAAGCTTGTTGGATGTAAATGGATTTTCAAGAGAAAACCAGAGGTAGATGGAGTTGAGAAATATAGATTCAAAGCTAGACTCGTAGCAAAGGGTTTTACACAAAGAGAAGGAATTGACTTCACAGAAATTTTCTCTCTAGTGGTAAAGCACACTAGTATCTGAGTAATACTGTCCTTTGTTGCAATTTACAACTTGGAACTAAAGCAAATGGATGTAAAAACAGCTTTTTTGCATGGAGATCTAGATGAAACAATATATATGAATTAACCAGAGGGTTTTGAGGCTGAAGGAAAGGAAGAAAAGGTCTGCTTGCTAAAGAAGTTCTTGTATGGACTTAAGCAATCTCCTAGGCAATGGTACAAAAGGTTTGATTCTTTTGTAATTTCAAATGTTTACAGTAGGAGTTCCTATGACAACTGTGTATACTTTAAAAAGGTAAAATATGGTGGTTTCATATATTTGTTGCTTTATGTAGATGATATGCTTATTGCTAGTGCAGATGTTGAAGCAATAGCAAACTTGAAAGGTCTCCTGAAGTTAGAATTCGAAATGAAAGACTTAGGGGTTGCAAGAAAGATTCTTGGCATGGAAATAGTCAGGAAAAGAGATGAAGGGCTATTATTTCTAACTCAGTTCAGTTACATTCAGAAGCTCTTGAGAAAGTTCAAAATGAATGATGCAAAGCCAGTCACAACTCCAATTGCTGGACATTTCAAGTTGTCTTCATCTCAGTGTCCACAAACTAAAGAAGAAACTAGATTTATGAAGAGTGTACCATACTCAAATGCAACTGGCAGTTTGATGTATGCAATGATTTGCTCAAGACCAGACTTAGCTTATGTAGCAAGTGTTGTGAGCAGATTTATGGCTAATCTAGGAAAGGAACATTGGCAGGCAGTTAATGTTGAGTCTCCAAAATGTCTGATGTGCATTTACCATAGTTTTGATGAGAGTAAAACATTTATTCAATGATTTAATTGAACCCGTCTGTGGTGGTTAACTCGTCTACTCAGTGTGCAGATTATAATGATAAGCATTAAGTGTTTATATGTACTGACCTCTAGCGTGTTATCACCCGTCTGGAACTAACTAAATTTCACCCGTCTAAACTAAGGAAAGTTCACC
This sequence comes from Ammopiptanthus mongolicus, assembly GCA_039655645.1. Lineage (NCBI taxonomy): Eukaryota > Viridiplantae > Streptophyta > Magnoliopsida > Fabales > Fabaceae > Ammopiptanthus > Ammopiptanthus mongolicus. Next base: position 86,715,283 of record CM077344.1, on the reverse strand, counting down.
CGTCTGGAACTAACTAAAGTTCACCCGTCTGAAGTACTACCAAAATTCAACTCGTCTAATGAAGTCTTCACCAGTCTGTTGACCAACGTTGAAGAAATCCCTCAACTCGTCTAATGAAGTCTTCACCCGTCTGATCAAAGAAAGATTCACCTATCTGAAGTACTACTAGAAGTCAACCTGTCTAATGAAGTTACTCACCTGTCTGTTGACTAACGTTGAAGAAATACTTTCAAGACCATAGAACTCTTTTCGAGACTCCATCAAGTCTAAGTTGCTTAAAGCTGTCTCGTCTCTTGAAAAGGAATTTCAACAAAGTACTTTACTTGAGTACAACTGCAAGTTACACAAAAAGGGAAAGACTTCCCTCTGAGGACAAAAAGCATATATAAAGACTTGCTAAGACTAAAGGTATATCAGAAGGCTCTGTCATTCTGATACTAGAGAACAAAAGAAGTCCCTCAAGCTTTAATGGCTGACCAGAATGACTCTATTTGCATTTAATGAAGATCTGCAAGAAGCCAAGATTTAAAATATGTCTCTAACGGCTTTAATGCCTTGAAACCTATTAAATGAAGAAGACTTTGAAGATCTAAGCAGAGAATGATCACACCATTCAAAGAGCATTTACTCTGCACATTTATATCTTCATTCTTTCATTGTATATTCTTCAATCATTTGAAGTTATTACGCAGTCTTTCAGAAATACACATTTAATACACTCGTCTGAGTGCTTGTGAAAGACTTGCAAATTGTAATTTATTTACATCTTCTCTCAAACAAACCTGAGTGAGCCTGGAGAGGCTAGGTGTGAAAACAATACTCGTCTGAGCTTGGAGAGGCTAGATGTGCAAACAATACTCGTCTGAGAACAATACTTGTCTTAGAGCCTGAAGAGGCTATGTGTGAAAACAATACTTGTCTGTCTTGTAACTTGTTCAGTTATAGTGAGAAAACTTGATATTGCCAAGGACTGGACGTAGCCTCATTTGTTAAGGGGTGAACCAGGATAAAGTTTGTTGTGTTATTTCTCTCTACCTTAACTCTTTAGTTTGATTACTTAACTTGTTTATTTTCTAACTACGGAGGGTATAATCGTTTTACAAAACCTTTTCTTCGTGCATGCTTGTGTGGCTTTCTGTGAAAACCTTTAGACAAGTTACCGGTCTGATTGACCTGTCTTAACTTACTTGTCTGTCTTTTTTTGTGCTTGCGAAAAATTTTATATTTTCGCTTAAATTTGTCAAACACCATTCAACCCCCTTCTAGTGTTTGCATCTATATATTTCAGTTGGTATCAGAGCTCAACCTCTGGGTTGAGCACCTAACAATGTAGAGAAAAGATCCTGATAAATAGATAATGAGTTCAGGAGCAAGCTAAAGTGGAAACCCCCAACCTGAAGGAGGCTCCATGACCAGACCTCCCTTCTTCAATGGTGCAACTTACAACTACTGGAAAGAAAGATTCCACTGTTTCATTTTGTCAACAAACTCTGATCTTTGGGATGTCATCACTGATGGTCTTTACACTCCTCTAAATGATGATGGCTCAGACAAGCCAAAAGCTTAGTGGACATCTGCAGAAAAGACAAGATGATATCTAAATCATAAAGCCAGATATGCTATAATCTGTGCTCTCAGTCCAAAAGAATTTGAAAAGGTATGTGCTTGTGATTCTGCTAAAGAAATGTGGGACTCCTTATCTGTCACACATGAAGGTACTGCTAAGGTAAAAGAATCTAAAATTTATATGCTTGTTAGAAAATAAGAATTATTCACCATGAATGAAGGTGAATCTGTTGCTCAAATGATTGGAAGATTCCAAACTATTACAAATGGTTTGAAATCTCATGGTAAACTATATACAAATGCTGAGAAAGTTGCTAAAATTCTCAAAAGTCTTCCAATGCAGTGGAGACCTCTTGTCACTGCTATATCTCAAGCCAAGGATCTCACCACCTTGACTATAGATGAACTTCTTGGCACACTCACTGTTCATGAGCAATAGCTCAATGAAGATGTGTCAATCAAAAAGAGCAAGTCATTGCTCTAAAAGTTGATCTAAAGGCATCTAAAGCCTTAAAAGCTTCAAGGGCAGACGAGTCTGACTGTGACACAGACGAGTCTGAAAATGAGGATTCTGACAGTGATGAAGTGACTTCTCTTATGACTAGAAAGATGAGAAATCTCTGGAAAAAGAAAAAGTTCAGAAAGGAGAAGCCTTTCAGAAAATTCAACAAGGAATCCACATCAACAGACAAGAGTCATATTGTCTGTTATGAATACAAGAAACCTGGTCACATCAAATTTGAGTGCCCTCGTTTAAAGAAAGCTCCCAAAAAGAAGTTTTTCAGAAAGAAGAAGAAAGGAATGATGGCCACGTGGGAAGATCTTGAATGTTCTTCCTCTGAAGGAGAAGAAACCGAGGAAGAATCTAATTTCTGTCTGATGGCCAACACAGATTTAGAACCAGAAACTGAGGTACATCCTGAATTTGAGGAATTGTATGATGCCTATGAAGAGCTGATAGAGGAATCCAAATGTTTATCTAAGGCCTCTAAATCCCTCAAGAGAGATTATGTTAAACTTCTCAGTGAGCATGAACAAACATCTCAAGAGTGTAAGATGCTGGTCAAAGAGAATAGCCAGCTGAGGACTGAAAAGTCTAATGAAGCTTTGATTTCAAGTGAAACATCACATTCTGAAGAAGTTGTCAAACTTCAACAGAAAGTGAAGGAGCTCACTTCTGATCTTGCTAGATTTGTTAATAGCAGAGACAATCTGACAAAACTGCTTGGATGTCAAAGACACTCTCTTAACAAAGAAGGCATTGGATATGATCATCAAGCTGATCATAAAGTATCAACAAAAATCTCAACTGTCTATGTTAAACCCACTCCAGTTAGAATTAAACCCGTCTGTAACATCTGTGGAAAAGCTGGACATGTTATATCTAAGTGTACTCACAAGAAGAAAAGGAAGTCTTCACAGACTCCTAGAACTAACAGCAAAGGACCCAGAAAAATATGGGTACCTAAAGATAAAATAATTTCTGTTGTAGATATCCTTAATAGGACAAAGCAAACTCCTCTTCTAGTACCTAGACGGTGGCTGCTCACGACACATGACAGGAGAAAGGTCTATGTTCTAAGACCTCCAGCCTGAAAATGGTGGATATGTTGCCTTTGGAGGCAACCAAAAAGGAAGAGTAATTGTTGTTGGTACAATTGGTGGTAAACCTCCTTTTTCCTCAATCTCTAATATGCTTATGGTTGAAGGACTAAGACACAATTTACTTAACATAAGTCAATTATGTGATAGTGGATTTGATGTTTCCTTCACTAAAAATGAATGCATAGTCAAAGACAAGAGTGGCAAGACCCTCTTTTCGGCTAATAGATAGCAAAATCTTTATAAGATTAAGCTAACTGAACTTTCAGATCAAAGTGTAACCTGTCTGATGTCTAAAGAGGATGAAAATGGTTATGGCATAAGAAACTAGGACATTTTAGTGTGAAACTTATTTCAAAATTAAAAAGGGATAACCTAGTGAGAGGATTGCCTGACATTAGTTTTAAGAAAGATGTTTTATGTGATGCATGTCAGAGAGGTAAACAAGTAAAATCAAGTTTCAAATCTAAAAACCTTGTATCAACCTCTAGACCTCTTCAGTTGTTACACATGGATATGTTTGGACCCGTTAATGTTTCCAGTTTAACTGGAAGGAAATACGGATTTGTCATTGTTGATGACTATTCAAGATTTACATGGGTACTTTTTCTAACCCACAAGGATGAGTCTTTTAAGGCATTCTTTGTATTCTGTAAGAAAGTACAAAATGAGCAAGGTTTTTGTATTTCTACCCTTAGAAGTGATCATGGGGGAGAATTTAAAAATGAGCAATTCAGACTGTTCTGTGAAGAGAACGGAATCTGTCACAACTTCACTACACCTTGAACTCCACAGCAAAATGTAGTGGTTGAGAGAAAGAACAGACTCTGCAAGAGATGGCTAGGTCAATGCTCAATGAAAATAATCTCCCTAAGTACTTTTGGGCTGAAGCAGTAAACACTGCATGTTATGTGCAAAACAGAATACTTATAAGGTCTATACTAAAGAAGACTCCTTATGAATTGTGGAAAAGGTAAAAAACCCAACATATCTTACTTCCATGCATTTGGATGTGAATGCTTCATCTTAAATACTAAGGATCAACTTGGAAAGTTTTATTTCAAGTTGGATAAAGGTATCTTCATCGGATATTCTGAAATGTCTAAAGCATATAGAGTCTTTATCTCTAGAACCTCTGTTGTTGAGGAATCCATTCATGTAAAGTTCAATGATAATTTAAAGACTGATAGGGAACTATCAGATCTCGAAGATGATCTTGCAGGACTTGACCTTACCCAGCATGACAGTCAACAACCAAACTTATCTAAAGTTGAGTCTGTTGAGGAATCTGTCAGACAAGAAGAGCAGACAAGTCAACAGTCAAGTCAGCATCAGCCTAATGACTCAAATCTTAGAAGAGATTGAAAATTTAAAGTTCATCATCCTGAAGATCTTATCATTGGAAGTTCTTCTGAAGGTGTTAGAACCAGATCTGTCTTAAGAGAGCCAAGCAATATGACTTTTTTATCTGAAATTGAACCAAAGCATATTGAAGAAGCTCTTGAAGATGAAAGCTGGATTCTTGCCATGCAAGAGGAACTTAATCAGTTTAAGAGGAATGATGTCTGGAAACTCGTCTCCAAACCAACAGACAGGTCTGTTATAGGAACAAGATGGGTTTTCAGAAATAAGCTGGATGAAGATGGCAAAGTTGTCAGAAACAAAGCAAGGTTAGTAGCTCAGGGCTACAACCAACAAGAAGGTATTGACTATACTGAGACTTTTGCACCTGTAGCTAGAATAGAAGCTATTCGCATACTCATGTCATATGTTGCACAACATCAAATCACTTTATTTCAAATGGATGTAAAAAGTGCTTTTTTAAATGGAATAATTGAAGAAGAAGTTTATGTCAAACAACCTCCTGGTTTTGAAGATAATGAAAAACCAGATCATGTTTTCAAACTTAAACGAGCTTCATATGGTTTAAAACAAGCGCCTAGAGCATGGTATGATAGACTTAGTTCTTTTCTTATGAATAATGGCTTCATAAGAGAAAAAGTTGATGCAACTTTATTTAGGAAATGCTCAAAAGATAACTTCATAATAGTTTAGATATATGTTGATGATATTATTTTTGAAGCTACTGATGAAAAATTGTGCAAAGAATTCTCTAAGCTGATGCAAGCAGAATTTGAAATAAGCTGATAGGAGAATTGAAGTTCTTCTTTGGACTGCAAATCAAGCAGACGAGTGATGGTATCTACATCCATCAACAAAAGTACATCAAGGAAATTCTAAAGAAGTACAAAATGGATAGCTCAAAGATCATGAAAACTCCCATGCAACCTAATGCTAATCTAAGCAAAGATGAGGAAGGTAAAAAGGTAGACTAAACTGTCTACAGAGGTATGCTTGGATCTCTTCTTTATTTAACATCTAGCAGACCAGATATTCAGTTTAGTGTCTGTATGTGTGCTCGATTTCAATCTGATCCTAAAGAATCTCATCTTAAGTCTGTTAAAAGAATATTCAGATATTTGCTTGGAACCACTAATCTTGGTTTAATGTACTTAAGAACACAAGAATACAGGCTAGTTGGTTTTTGTGATGCTGACTTCTCTGGAAATAAAATTGAAAGGAAAAGCAGTAGTGGAGGACGTCACTTCATTGGAGCAAACTTAGTCTCTTGGTCAAGCAATAGACAACTACTGCACTTTCAACTGCAGAAGCAAAATATGTCTCAGCTGCAAGTTGTTGCTCACAGCTCTTATGGGCAAAACATCAACTTGAAGATTACTTCATATTTGAGCATAATATATTTGTCTGGTGTGATAATTCAAGTGTTATTTGCTTAACTAAGAATCCCATACAACATTCTAAGGCTAAGCACATAGAAATCAAACATCACTTCATAAGAGATTATGTTCAAAAAGGTGTATTTCATGTTAAGTTTGCTAAAACTGAAGATCAATGGGTTGATATCTTCACAAAACCATTAGCTGAGGATAGATTTAAGTATATAAGAGATAGCTTGAACATACACTGCATTGTTGAATAACCTGTCTAATGAGTTTTGCATTACCCGTCTGTGACTAATCGTCGGACCCTATGAGTCATACTCATATTTGAAATAATCTTTTCAAATGGCTATTATCCTTTAATGCCATTTTATTATCTGAGGCAAAACGTGTACATGGCAGTTTTCTTTTTCTCTTAGAAAACTAAACCGTTTCTTTTAAATCATTCACCTTTAAAGTTTTCAAACACCCTCTCTCTTTTTATTCTCGTTTCATCTTCCTCTCACTCTCTCTGTCTCTAGTCAAGAGGATGCATCTGCTCAGGGGGAGTAGCCGAAGAAGACTTTAGGAAAAACCAAGAACAAACCACTCTCATACATCATCTTTTTTGGTTATGTCTGATGTATGTCATGTTCCTGTTTCAAGGGATTCAACTCCCCACAGATTAGACGCTCTTTTTATTCTTTTTCGTACTTATTTGTAAATGCTTTTACATTACCTTATACACAGCCAATGATGACTAAATAATAGTATCTTTTTTTTCTCTCTCCTCTGTCTCCTTTTTTTTTGTTTTTGCTGATGTCAAAAAGAGGGAGAAGATAGTAGTAAGATTAGTAAGACAGTGATAGTTTATTGATATTGTTACCTGATTATTTATCTGATATGAACAAAGTTTATCTGTCTGATAATGTTACATATTGGAACAATGTTAAACTTGTCTGGTCATAAACATTAAATCTGTCTGATCATGTTATTGATACATATACATATATGCTTCTAGTGAAATTCCTTAAAGTTCATTAAATCATTTAAAATGTTTTGTCATCATAAAAAAGAGGGAGATTGTTGAGCCTCCCAAATGTCTGATGTGCATTTACCATAGTTTTGATGAGAGTAAAACATTTATTCAATGATTTAATTGAACCTGTCTGTGGCGGTTAACTCGTCTACTCAGTGTGCAAATTATAATGATAAGCATTAAGTGTTTATATGTACTGAGATTTAGCGTGTTATCACCCGGCTGGAACTAACTAAATTTCACCCGTCTGAACTAAGGAAAGTTCACCCGTCTGGAACTAAGGAAAGTTCACCTGTCTGGAACTAACTAAAGTTCACCCGTCTAGAACTAACTAAAGTTCACCCGTCTGAAGTACTATCAAAAGTCAACTCGTCTAATGAAGTCTTCACCAGTCTATTGACCAATGTTGAAGAAATCCCTCAACTCGTCTAATGAAGTCTTCACCCGTCTGATCAAAGAAAGATTCACCTGTCTGAAGTACTACTAGAAGTCAACCCGTCTAATGAAGTTACTCACCTGTCTGTTGACTAACGTTGAAGAAATACTTTCAAGACCATAGAACTCTTTTCGAGACTCCATCAAGTCTAAGTTGCTTAAAGCTGTCTCGTCTCTTGAAAAGGAATTTCAACAAAGTACTTTAACTGAGTACAACTGCAAGTTACACAAAAGGGAAAGACTTCCCTCTGAGGACAAAAAGCATATATAAAGACTTGCTAAGACTAAAGGTATATCAGAAGGCTCTGTCATTCTGATACTAGAGAACAAACGAAGTCCCTCAAGCTTTAATGGCTGACCAGAACGACTCTATTTGCATTTAATGAAGATCTGCAAGAAGCCAAGATTTCAAATATGTCTCTAACGGCTTTAATGCCTTGAAGCCTATTTAATGAAGAAGACTTTGAAGATCCAAGCAGAGAACGATTACAGCATTCAAAGAGCATTTACTCTGCACATTTATATCTTCATTCTTTCATTGTATATTCTTCAATCATTTGAAGTTATTACGCAGTCTTTTAGAACTTCACATTTAATACACTCGTCTGAGTGCTTGTGAAAGACTTGCAAATTGTAATGTATTTACATCTTCTCTCAAACAAACCTGAGTGAGCCTGGAGAGGCTAGGTGTGAAAACAATACTCGTCTGAGCCTGGAGAGGCTAGGTATGCAAACAATACTTGTCTTAGAGCCTGAAGAAGCTAGGTGTGAAAATAATACTTGTCTGTCCTGTAACTTGTTCAGTTATAGTGAGAAAACTTAGTGCTGCCAAGGATTGGACGTAGCCTCATTTGTTAAGGGGTGAACTAGGATAAAATCTGTTGTGTTATTTCTCTCTTTAGTTTGATTATTTAACTTGTTTATTTTCTAACTAAGGAGGGTATAATCGTTTTACAAAACATTTTCTTCATGCATGCTTGTGTGGCTTTCTGTGAAAAACTTCACACAAGTTACCCGTCTGATTGACCTATCTTAACTTACTTGTTTGTCCTCTTTTGTGCTTACGAAAAATTTTATATTTCCGCTTAAATTTGTCAAACACCATTCAACCCCCTTCTAGTGTTTACATCTGTCTATTTCAGTTAAATGGGTTTTTCGATATCTTAGAGGGTCCAGTGCAATGGGTCTCATATATGGAAAACTAGTGGAAGGAAAAACTGGCCCGAATGGTTTTGTAGATGCTGATTATGCAGGAGATTTAGACAAGAGAAGATCCATAACTGGTTATTTGTTTACTTTACATGGAGGGGTCATAAGCTGGAAGGCAAAATTGCAAAATGTTGTGGCTCAATCTACAACAGAGGCAGAGTATATAGCACTTGCAGAGGCAGTAAAAGAAGCTTTGTGGGTCAAGGGTCTTGTGCCTGAACTTGAGGGTAACACAAGTTCTGTGACTATGTTGTGTGACAGTCAAAGTGCAGTTTGTCTTTCTAAGAATCAAGTATTCCATGAGAGAACAAAGCACATTGACATAAGGAGGCATTTCATCCGGGACATCAGAGAGAAAGATGAGGTTGAAGTGAAGAAGGTAGCAGGAAAAGATAATCATGCTGATATGCTTACAAAGGCTGTTCCAAATACTAAGTTTACACATTGTTTAAACTTAGTAAATGTTGGAAACTGTGAGCATTAAGTCCCTTTTTGAGACTGAAAGAAGGAGAAGCTAACTAGTCTTGGCATTGAAGATTCAAGGTGGAGATTGTTGCATATGAATCCTCAATGATTAGAAGTTGCAGTCTGTTAGCATTCTGACCTTGGAGATTAGCTGTGTGTTATCTGTTTATAACTGAAAGTTAGTTATGAAGGGCGTTAGTTACTGGTAACTATAACCGTTTGTTGATTCTGTTATGAATCAATGAGAGATATAAAAGTCATAGCTGGTAAGTCTGTGTGCTAAGAGTGAACTTTGTATGTGTGATCACAGTGAGAAAAAGAAAGTGTGCAAGTGAGGAGTGACAAAAACCTGAGAGAAGAATCTTCTATTGTTTTCTCTGTAACTTTGATCTGTACAGTGGACTCGGCTTAGTGGGGATGTAGGAGAATTCTCCGAACCATGATAATCTTGTGTGTGCCATCTTTTTCTCTTCCTTATTACTGCATATCTTTCTTGCTATCTTTCTTGGGTTATTTTTTGTTCTTGGTCAAGCAAGTGTTGTTCTCTTAGGCTTTTCATCGAACACTTTTGGTTTTAGTTCTTAACAAATGCACTATTAATAACTTAAGAATAAAAAGAACATATCAAGACTCAAAAATAAGAAAAGGTTGAAAGAAGACATAGATGGGGAAAAGAACAAAACTAGATTTGATTTGATCGTGGTGAGTATTGATTCTAACATTTTTCAAAAGTGCAATTAAGCATATTAAAAATATTATTGAAAGGTGTAATACAATTGGTGTGATGATATTGTGAAACAAAAGAAAAACTCGGAAGTCCTATTTATACTAGCGAATAATAGAATCTTAGTCATCATTAAATAAGCAAACAAATCATGAAATTCTAAATAGAAAATAACTCTTATAACGAAATATTGAAGTATATTTTTCAAATATTCTATCAGGTTTTTTTATATGCAACTTGTGCTGATATAGATACTTTGAATTTCAGCTTTAATTGATTCTAGCTATCACAAGCAAATTAGTCAAGTTTGGAATCGAGTGAAGCATAAAAGGGAGATATGCTTATAATAATTGAAGATTGGGTGTTTAAAGAAAAGTTAGGAATTAAAGAATTATTATCCGTTTTTTTCTTCTGGATAGAGAAGAATAAAAAATCTGTGCAGCATGCAACGACCCTCATTTATGTAAATTAGGAATGGCAAAGTGGATCAACCCGTCCCGTCCCGTCATTAACCCACCCAAAACGGGACAGGACAGGCCAACCCGTTTTAGACATATGGGTTGAACCCCCCAACCCACCCCTCCTAATGGTGGGTTGGCGGATTGACTCGCCAAACACATAAAAACATAATTTGGGTTGGCGGGTTGACCCACTATAAAAATAAAAAAAATTAATAAAAAATCATATAATATTTCTTTTTTTGGGTAATTTCCATATCCTTTCTTAAATTATTATTAAAAAATTGAAATAATCTTATCTTATAACATACAATTTGTGTTACAAAAGTAAAAACATTATTTTTGTAGTATGAAATAATTCCAAGTAACAATTAAATTAAATTAAATAATATTAAATAATTAATAAATTAATTAAAAAAAATTATTTTTTAATATGACGGGTTGGCAGGTCAACCCGTCTTGCCCGGCCATCAATCCGTTTTCGGGTGGGTTAAACGGGGCGGGTTAAAATGGGTTGGTGGGTTGAGAACCCCAATCCACTCCGTCAAATTCTGACGGGTTGACGGATTGACTCGTGGATCATAATTTACTTTGTCATCCGTAATGTAAATAGTGAAGAAAAGGATATGTTCCCACCTTCTAACATAGCCTTTTAGATATTAACAAATCAAATGGTTTGTTTTTTGGGGGTAACAAAAAAGGGTTTAAGTGCAAAGACAATGACGAAATATAATTTACAATCTAGCCACGATTAAAACTATGACTATTAAATTTTTGTTTTAGGATTTAGGAACATTAAAATTAATGCAATTTAGCATTTTCACCATAATCCAAAAGTTTTGGAAGGTTTGGTGAAACAAAAATATTTAAGGAGGGCAAAGAGAAGTACATAAGAATATAAAATGGTTTTTTTTTTTTCTGAAAAAACATCAGCTATTCGTATACCCTTTAAAAAATAAATGCAATAAAAAATAATTAAAAGTATTTTTAAATTAAGTATTAATTTAAAATATCCAAATAAATAGTCACATAAAAGAGATCTCAAAAGGATTCATAAAAGCAGTTTGAATAACCTAACAAAAAGTAAAGGTTAGGCTAGTAAAATTTATACCCAATTTATTTTAGCCTAATGTTGCCCACTCAATCTGTCTCGACTCAAAATTGGGCTAGCCCATTTCGGGTCGGGCCACTCCATTGGCCCAAATTTTAATTAATTTTTCCAATTTAGCAAGCTACTCCTAATAGGATATTACCTTTTTATTGTTTGAAAAATTAAAATCTAATTAACAATTGAGCTAATTCTCTAATTTATCTACCATTGACTTAAAACTAAGTAGCCTTAATCTTGATTTAAAATTCTTAAGATTAAATTCATTACTTTCCTATAAAAAAAAGAGTTAATAGGCCCGCAATGGATTAGGCTTTGCTAGCTAGAAACGTAGTCCACTTAATCCGGCCACAAACGGCCCGACTTGAAGTGCCGTGACCCATATTGACAAATCTATAATGATGATATATTTTCTGTGTATGAAGAAAGGGGCCATATACTAAAAGTAGATGACAAAATCTTAACTAAGCGCTATCTATTGGGAATGAATTTTTTTCATGTGTTTTTCACATGATCTTGTCATGTGAAGGGAGAAGTAAACACAAACATTATAAAGAAGGTTTCACAGATTTTGACATGATCCTACTTGTTTAGAGCATAATAACTATTTATCTCTCTCTAAAGTCATGTAAAAACATATAAATGAGAGGTTTGGTTCTCCTACTTACCTACACAGAAATCAATTATTGATATAAGGTTGTTTATCTAATATTATCTTAACCATGTTAACTTTTTGTACATGCAGTAGGCATGCTTACCAAAGAATTCCTTCAAAGTAAATCACCACTTCTTGTTTGGGTCAATTGATGGCACTGAGTGGAAGTTATTGTCCATTGATAACCGGCGAACCAAATAACGGGCTGCGCCATCAAATTACAAAAATGACCTCATGCTATTGGGAGTTTTCCCAGTAATCTAAAATTTAAAGCCACAAAAAAAGACCTCAATAGATATCAGAATTCAGTGCCTAATTACTATAGGAGTATAGATGGTTGTCTTAAATAATCTGCAAATCTGCAGTCACACTCAATGTGATCCACCCCCATGATAATTATGTTGAACTTGATTTTGAGGTGAGAAAAAAAAGAGTGTGAGGAGGGAGAAGTGGGAAAGAGGAAGAAAAGGGAAGGGGAGTGGAGTTGTGCGGTGTATTTCTGAATATAGATTATAGGCTGTACTAAGATAATTAGTAGTATTTTAGGGATATTCAAATGTTTTTAAAAAATTTATGGTGTATAAAAAAAATTGTGATGTAAACCATAACACCCCTCAACTTTTAGTTCTGCCACAATCTTCTCAAGACAACAGGCCCTAACTTTGTGTGCAAACCCTGGTTTAGCCCAAGTTTGTCCCAAACACTGGAGTACCAAAAGCCCAAATTTGTCTGCGTACTGCTAATGCACTTCTACATATGTAGTCACATTAGTTGGGGAATTAAAATAATAATAGTTCCACGTAAAATGCGAGCTAAGTTTACAATTTAAGCTATTTAGAAAATTAAACAAGAAAAGTTAGTGTCACAAATGTAATCTAATGATTTATGAAAGAGTACGAGAATATAAGTATGTATACGCATTTTTACTCTATGGAAAAACAATTTTGAGTTTATTTATATTTTCTGAAACAAATACAATTTTTATTTTATATTTGAATTTCTTTCTGTGTATGATAAATTGATAATAGGAGCTTGAAAAAAAGTGAGCATCACGTAATTGGAGAGAAAGTTTACAAATGGACTAGCGTCTAGGCGTAGTGGTGGTCCTTACTTCCAAATGGCTGTTCTTTAGACCTAGAACTATCAAAATGGGCCAACTCGGCCCACCCGAGTTGGCCAATCATGGATTGGAAAAAATTCGGATCAATCCAACCCTGCTCATATTTTGGTGAGCTAGGAAATAAGAAATCCAGCCCGGCCCACCACGGGTTAGTGGGTTACGTGGGTTGGCTCACCTATAATTGAAAAATATAAAAAAAGTAAAAAAAACAAATTTTTTTTTAAAAAAATTCAACTCCTTAACTTAAACATACATGCTTCTTAATAGGACAGAGGTTTTCATGAAAAGGAAAGGCAATTGCACAAAAAAATCTGAGTTGAGTCTTTTTTTTGAGTTTTTCTTTACTGACTTTACAGATACATTGATACGTTGCATTTTGGGCCTTGTTTTTTTTTTTCAAATATCTCAACCCGCGAGCCAACCCGGCTCACCACGGGTTGAACCCACCCAACCCACGGGTTCGGTGGACCGGGTCAAAATGACCTGGGGTTTAAATGAACCAGATTTTTTGCAATCCAACGAGTCGGGTTGAGCTGGGTTGAACCGAGTTGACTCACGGGTCCTAACGCATTTTGACAACTCTATTTAGACCTCAACACAGACAACTCTGTGAGGGACGTTGAGTGGAAAAAGAAGAGTTTGAAATTTGAACCTAGATTCGACCACGAGTTAACAATAGGATCAGACTCTTTAAAGTAAAAAAGTAAGAGTGTATTTATTTTTTATTAATTAAATTATATTGAGATTTCAATCCACTTTAATTAATTAATGATGAATTAATACACATTTATTTTCTCACTTTACACTTTTATTCACTTTAAAAAAAAATGCCCAACTTTGAGCCGGATATTATTTCAATCTCAATGACGAGGAAAGAGAGCTAGTATGATCACCTTCCACTAGTGCGAATTCAATGTTGTGGCCTTTCACGCCAAAATCAAAATTTGGGACCAAAATAGACTACCCAAAATATATATTTGGGAAATCTTATCTATATTAAGGAGCTAATAAATAGAGGAGATTTTCCATGCACCTAAAGTGCCCACTGAACTAGCTAGGACGGTGGATTTGGAATAAAATCTGATCTACGCATGTCACTAATTAATACCTGTTACTTGGAAAAAAGTTAAGTGACATTGTTAAGGTGTATGTTTGGTACCTAGAAGCCATCCCTTTTTGAAAAATGGCCCCCTTAATATTTTGCCATTTTTTCAAGTGACATTCTAAATAACATAACAATATACCTTAAGTTGATTTTATCATATTTATTTTTAATTTTTATTATGCTATATTCCTTTTTTTTTTTATCATGATTGGAATAGGACATTAGGATGGTGTTTTAACCATGTAGCCAACCCCAATTAATGCTATTTAAATTTAATGTTAATTTTTAAGAATTTATTATATAATGAATTATTTTAATATATATGATCAGTATAGTTACATTAAAGATATATATTTATTATTATAGTTACATTTAATATAATATGAACTAAACTTAATATAAAATATAATTACTTTATAAAATGAATCCAACCGTGTTGGGTCACAATGAAAGTGAAATGCATCTTTAAACGTACTTTACTTGCAAGATCAGGTTTTCAAATTCTAAGGTATCCAATTTAGGAAAAACTTTATTTAACCATTATTACCACAATTTCGAAATTACGTGAGCAATTTGTCAAAGATAAAAAATTTATAAAATATAACTTACAAATGAATAAAACAATAAAAAGAAAGGGCTAAAATGAGAGAAATAAGGGTCCTCTGTAGTTTTACATAAACTGCATAAGATCTCAACTCTTAAAACAACAAATTTTTATGATAAAAAACTGAAACAAAATTTGGTTAAAAATTTCTCCACCATCAAATGAGGAACTGCACCTTGTACAGTTAATTTTTCAACTGCAGATGATCCACTCCCGAGAAAAAGGTACTATAGGGTTCTTTTAGAATATCTTAACAACTAATAAAGCTGTAAAAAATAGGAGCATGCACCCAAACATTTTAGGCGCATGAACAACGTTATACCATAGAAAAGGGTAAAATGCATAAAAGTAAGTTCCACGTGATCCATTTGCTAAGACTCTTTCTAGCTAGTTTCAATCATAATCCGAGGGTTTAAGCATTGTCATAAATAGATGAGAGATTATAAGATGAGTGGTGATAAATTGATATATAAGGGCAATATATAATTTTTTATGGGATTGAAAAAAATTACTAGATATATTAATCGTTAAAAAGATTGTCTTTTGGGGGGCAAACGCCCCACACCCTAGCACGGATCTGTTCCATGATCGTGGAGATGATGATTCGCAAAAGTGGGATGGATTTGGGTAGCACATGATTTTTTCAAGGAGTCCGTTCGTAAAGGTTTCGTAAAGGTTCTGGTTCGCGAATTTGCTGGTCTAAATGTGAGGGCTATATGACGGCTCGCAAATAGCGACAACAATGAGTGCAATAGCGAAGACATAAGGTGGTGCCGGTTGAAGGTCGGGTTGGAGTAGAAGGTGAAGTTCTCTAGAAAAATGGAAAATGATGAAAAAGAAGAAGAAAAACAAACATTTGAAATTATAGGCATTTTTTAATTTAGAAATAATCCAATTTAACATGCATGTAACTCTTTATCACAGTTGATCACTTTTTGCCCATGTATGATAAAGGATTAGTGTTGCCGCAACCACATCAAACCGTGATTGTTGATCGTATCGGCTACAATTAATTGGCCGCATATGGCAATCAAAATCGCAAAAAATGCTGATCTTGATAAAAGAAAAGAAAATTAAGATCGGTATTTACTAATCAATCAAAACAATGGAATCATCATTTTTTTTAATTGCGTAAAGATAGTATATATCTTTATAAATGATACAAAGTTGAAGGGATATTGTTTATTGTTTATTTTACTTAAAAGTAGATGATGCAAATTTATGAGTTCTCCATTTATTAGAAAGTACTGCTGATCGAAAACTACTAAAATTCATTTCAAGATAAAAAACTAAGGTCTAACTCACAACACTTTGCTTCAGAAGAATAAAAACAAAGCTTAATAATAAAATTATAATGATGAGTTACCCACTCGTTATGTAACCTAAATTCGATGGATATAGAAACAGTAAAGCTAGGTTCACATAATGTAGAATAAAAAATAAAGTAAAAAATGACAAACCAAAAGATGGAAGGTCAATTCAAAAATTTCAAGTGGAAGGGTCAACTTCCGGTATATATCAAACAATCTTTTAAGCTATACATTGGGATTGATAGATGTAGAGATAATAACTCATAGGCAACACTAATTCATATTCTATATGTGACGGATCAGCTGCACTGCAACCAGGAATAAAAAAAGGTTCACAAATTATTGGTTTTCCTTTCTTCATGACTACTAATGGTTGATGTGGTGAAAGAAGCAGTTGATTGGATGATGGAAAAGTAGTTTTATTATTAGTGGATGAGTTCTATTATATTGACAATTGGCTTTCAAAGCAAAACCTTCTTCTTTTCTTCTTCTTCTTCTCCTTCTTTTCTCTTTAATATATTATTCATTCATTCAAAAGAGGACTTTTTTAACATCAATAGTGGAGAATATGTGATGCCTGATTTACTCGTACTCATGAGAAAAGGGAAAACTTAGAAGTGGTTGGTTGAAAAGGCCCTTCTGCACTTCAAAGTGGGGTTGCAAGGAAGCTATCTCGTGCTTGGAGGGCCCCTATGTTTTTTGTGCAAGGAAAAAAAAACAAGGGTAGTGCTGGATGATGATGGAGGCTGTCAAAGTGAGGCGAACCTCTTGTCCATTTCAAGAACCCAACACCATAAAGTTTTTTTTTTTTTTGCTGAGACTGGTTTTCATTGATTGTGACCCTTAAGAGTGCTGTAGCATGAAATCTTGGCATTGTACCGTATAGTACTACTGTGCTGGAAGCAGTTCTTGTTACATGATAATAGAGTATCAAGGTTTTATATTACTGTTAGAGTGGTGATCATGTTGCATTTTCCTTTATTATGAAAATTGTGAAAAAATGTGAAAGATGTGACCATAATTATTGTCGATACGGTTTAGGGAACTATTAAAAGCACAATATCACATCCACAATTACAGTTTTGGACCTCATTTTTAAACCTTTGAGTTAATTATCAATCATCATTTTGGGTGCCATTGATTGCTTTGGTACAATGTTTATCAACGCCACCAGTCCTATGTTGACTTGCTACATATGTATCAGCATCGGTTGATAATTTATGTTTTATAAATTAACATTGTTTGTCTAGAAAGTCTTCAACTCTTACGCTACCATGCACGCTTGCATCTATGTGTGTACCCAAACAAATATATGCACGGATGCTTTTTACAAGTGCAACTTATGCACAAATTAATATAGTTTCATGATGAATTAAATGATATATTAAAATATTAGATATGGTAAGACATGCATAGTGTATGAATTTGACGCGGTCAAATATCTACAAAAGAGGATCCCATATTTCACCAAAAAAAAAACGAGGATCCCTTATCTAGGTTTTAGATGTGTGGTCAACATTACTCTATATTCTTATAATTTATATGTATATATAAGTTTTTTTTACCATATATATAAGTTAATTTCAAGAGAACATAAAATTACTTTCAAGTTCAAATTTTGAGATTGGTAGAAGAGTAAGACTGCCCTGCTTCCTTGGCGTGCCAGTGTGTAGTAACTAATAATTTTGAATAAGAAATCTTTGCTGATACCTGTTGATATAAAAATAATCAATTGATTCCCAAAAATATATGAGTCATGGATGATGAGGAATTTCGATGAAGCAGTCGAAGAAAATGACTTGTAAAAAGTTTGCAGCTTCGCAAAACTCAAGATGGCTATAACATATGTTTCCAAGTGGTGAACAATTTCGAGTGGTTAAGCATTTAACTTCAAAATTCAAGGTGTTGGTGTTAAAGTTAATCTATTCGATTCAGAGACCGGCTAGTCCAATTTTGGCTAGCTAAGTCATCTAAGAAATTTGTAATGCAGGTAGAGGAATCTTACAAATTGTGACTTATGAATCAATTCCATCAAGTCATCAAAGAGATGACCAAGATTTTGAATAAAGATTGAAGGCAAACGTACCCTTGATCCTGTCAGAATAACAATTATTTTTATTGTCTAAAAATATCCAAGGGGGTGATTTGGAAGGTTTACAGGTGCACACATCTCTCGCATCCGATAAGTCACTTTGACGCATATGGATATCAACGGATTAGTCAAGTATGTCTTTCAACCTGTTTTTTTTTTTAAGTAAGTTTTACATTAACTATAAAAAAAATTATATAATACGACAATTTTTATAAGTGAATTATATCAGTTGATATGCAAATTACGGTTGTTGATGTAAAAAACGATGGTTGAAACCGCCATAATTTGCTTATAATAGCTGCCATTTTATACAAGTTTTTTTGTAGTTTCAAATGAAAGATTTAGTTCTCTTTATTTACATTCTCTGCATTTCTCTTAATCTCACAATCAGGTGATCCTTGTGACCATTTGATTTTTTCTTTCTATTTGCGTTCATTTTAATTTGAGTAAATACCCAATTTGTTCCCTGAAATTGTAGGGTCGTATCAACTTAGTCCCCCACATTATCAATATTTCAAAATGATCCCTGAAATTGCAGAAAGTTAATCAGATTCGTCCGTCCGTTAATATTTGCATGGACTATAATGACATTAAGTTGGTAATGTCAAGGATGCATTTGAAACTAAGTGAATAATGTCAGGGATGCATTTGCTACATTTTGCAGTTCCAATGATCATTTTGGAATATTGATAATGTAGGGGACAAAGTTGATAAAACCCTACCATTTTCGGGACCAAATTGAATATTTACTCATTTTAATTTGCTAGTTCAGTTACTTATTTTGATTTTATGTCAAGCCAAGTTTACTATATGTTCTTTCAATCCCAGAACTTTTTTTTCTTTAAATTTTTTTGTTTTTCATATACTTCCTCACTTGCCTTTTAATTGCGTTGTTTTCTTTTCATTTTTGATTCAATTCTTTTGCACTTTTACCGCGTCTTTTACATACTTTCCTCGATTTAATTCTCATTATTTGCTTCCATTATTGCATGTAATTGCTTTGCACTCACTTTTGCACTTGAATCATATAATTTTTTTATCAATTAATTGATTGAAATTTTTTGACATTATAAATTTTACATAAACCATCAAGTACTTGACAATAATAAGAAGAATATATAAATTCCCTTCCTAGATTGAGAATGGTAATAGAATTTGTCTATTGACAAAAATCTAGTTACAGACAGGGATTAGAATTTGAGTTTAGCAGTTGTTAGAAGTTAGATGTTTAGTAATCTGACAAGACAAGTGTTGTTGTCAAGATTAGAAAGTTATTTAACGCAAAACACTTGCTATGATCATGTATGAAAATGTTGTTAGGATGATGGAAAACACTTGTACACATATCTTATGCATCCTAAGTCACTACGATGCCTATGAATACAAAGGATTAGCTATGTATACCTTCTATTGTATTCCACTTCATCTCTACACATCTGTTATGCATCCTAACTTTACATTTCAATGAAAGTTTCAATTCAATTCTTTTATATGGACCATCCTAACTTTACATCTTCTTATCCATTGGTCAATATTCCACTTCATTTGATTATTTTCATTTTAGTCAAGATTATTTTCTTCTCTTTCTATTGGATACATGTTTCTATTTAATTATGTAATTTGCTATTTTAGTATTTCCTTTACATTTGATTGTTTCTTATCATTTGTACCTTTCCTAGTTGCTTTACATTGCTTTCATTTATTTTTTAGACTTAATTGCACTTTTAATTTCCCAAATATGGCTCATGGGTGATGTTGGTCCCTAAATTTTTTTTTGCATCGATTCTTTTGGTCCCCAACTTTTTCTAACATTGCAACATTAGTCCTTCTATCAGTATGTTGTCTTAACATCGTCAATTTGGTCCTATATGACAAACGGGCTGACACGTGTGCTTCTGCAATGTTATTGCTTTGTACTTATGTCTATTTTTACACTCAATTACATATTTTTTTTATCAATCAATCAAATGTGCTTACAGACATTCGGAGTCTCACATATATCACCAAGTACTTGAAATGTTTTGAAATGTTTTAAAAATCGGTCCAACCGGAGGATTGAAAAGTAGCGCGGTTTAAGGTTTAACCGATGGTCGAACCGGGGTGTACATATATATATATATATATATATATACACACACATTAATAAAGAGATTAGTCAACAAGTCAAATTTCAATCTAAGTTCCAAATTTCCATATCATGTCCGAATTGTTCAATTGTAAATTCAATAAGCAGTTACAATTTCAATATTAAACTACATTAACTACAACATGTAAGAGTCTCCGGTGCAAGTGAATTGGGTCTGGACTAGAGCTCCCAACCCCCAAACAAATCGAACCAAAAGTACATTCCTAATTTTTATTTTAAAAAAGTGAAATAGTGAATTGATTGATTTTCGAAAATCGATTTTACACCGGTTTAATCGATTCTTACCTGGTCGGACCGCTTTCTCGATTCTCTAGTCCGGCCAAGACTGAAGAGGCATCTGATCGACGATCTGGTTGAACCGGTCCGGTTGAACCAATTTTAAACATATGAGAGTATCAAGGAAAAATATTTTCTTCCTAAATTGCTAAAAGAAATCAAATTTATCGATTGACAAAAATCTTGTTAAACAATACCGCAAGGACATCTTTCCTTTTGGCTTAGCTTAGAATGACAAAGGAGCCTACGCATAGTTGACAACATGTGTGGCAAAAATTGCAATGGACCATTTATGTTGATTGGGAACGAAGATGCTCCTATGATTTTTCCTTTACCAACTAGCTAGTTCCTCGATCCCTATAAATACACAAGACCATTCATCAAAAGGAGCCTACCTATAAAGGGAAGTCATTATAGGCCACACTGTCCACTACATAGAACAATGTAGTGAAGGAAAACAAATGGAATAATAGAGAGCAACCATGTTTATGCCTGGTAAATTAGGTTGTGTCATGGTTTTTTCCAGTTACAACTCTTCAAGTTCGCTAGCTCCAAGATTATGTGTCTATTTGGTTTTTGATAAGACTTTTTAGTGAATAAGCCTTATAGTCGTCCTAATACAGTGTATCAGGGTCGTATCCACAGGGATTTGCTAATATTAACAAGCCATTCAACTATTCTTATACTAAGGTGAAGTGTAAAGAGAACTTTGATGTGGTTTTAAACTTGTAATATGAACAAAGATTAAAAGTTTGTGATTCAAATTCTTAAAGGCATTGGGATTGAATTTCATCAACTCCGCTTAGCAGTATCTAGTTGATTTATCGCATTTCCATATCAAATCTGATATTGATTTATCTTACCAAATCTTTCAACTATACTAATTCCTTAATTAAAGTTTAATTGATCATTTGAATTAGATACATGATGATTCCTCAATCAAGTGATTTAATCAAAAGCATTAAGTTCAGGTAAACAAGATTGTATCATTAATCCTATTCCTAGTGACTTAATATTACAGCTCATTCTAACAAATTCAGATGTAAAATTAGTTTTCCAACCTAATCAAACATCCAACATCATGAAATGGTTGATCAACCCAAACCAAGCATTAAACACATATTAAAAGCAATAAACCAATACAGAGATTAATATGAAAACACTAGAATCTCTTATAGATACATAAATAAGAATTGATTACATTCAATCCCAATAAGAGAAGAGTTAGCAGTCCATTTCCATGGAAGCTTTCAACAAAAAGGTGAAAGGATGAATCTCCTCAATGGTTGAACCGGTGAAGCAGCTTCTGTCTTCGTTCCTTAATCAGAGAGAAGAGAGTGTGGGAGTGTCTGAGAGAGAGCCCCTTTCTTTCTTTTTATATCACCCAGAATTCCAAAACAGGACAGCCAGTAAACGATTAATTCGCTTAGCCCATACAAATTCGCTAAGCGAATGAAGAATTCTTCAGGTGGAAGAAAGGTATTCGCTTAGCGCAGATGATCGAGCTAAGCGAATTTGATTTTCCAAACTTCCCTGCTGCTGTGACAAATTCGCTTAGCAAATTCAGTTTCGCTAAGCGAATCTTCAAAATCCGTCTGTAAGATCATCTGTCTGTGATCACCTGTTTGTGATCATCTGTCTGATCTCCTGGGACAAATTCGCTAAGCGAAAATATTTGCGCTAAGCGAATTTGTGGAAATTTCTCCAGCTTGGGCTTCTTTAAGACTTTTCAAAATCTTTCACTCACTCATTTCTTCACCTGTATAAAAAAAAAGGGATTTAAGATATAATCTTCAAAATATTTATTACTAATCAAACTATTTACAACATTAATCATTTGGGGGTCAAGTAGACTAAATTTCACCAATTTAAGTTCAATAAGTACCTTAAACTTTTAATGTTTTCAAGTAACTATGACACTTATTATTTTTCCGTATAACTTTTGTCTAAACCTTCCTTTGAGATCTTTCCAAGGATAAACCAAAAACATCATATGTGATATACTTTAGGAAATTGATTGGCCCACAATAGACGTATATATTTTACAAAATAGGTTAGGAGCCAAAAACAAATTTATCATTTTGCCCCGTAATTTAGTTATTTGAAAACAAATTAGTCAATGTTATATTTAATTATTACATTTAAAATCTTTTACCTCTATTTTTCTATGTTCATAATCATTCAAACATAGGAAAATATGTTTCCCTTTCATTTCATTCTCTAAATAGAATATGTATGAGGTGAATTACTTGTCAAAAAAACTAATGTATGAGGTAAATTAAACAGTGTAATATGGCATACTAACTAGTTAAACTTATAATGCGTATTCACAATGAAATTCAAATTTTTTTTTTTTATGGACAAATGTTAATATTTGTTCGATTTATTAGAAATGTTAGTGAGTGAGAGTTGAATCTTCTCCCCCCTTATCACTTCACTCCTTAACTCTCTTACTCCAACCACCAAACCAACCTTCACAATTAAAGAGATACAGCGGTGGTAATATGCTTGCGCATAGAGAGTTTTGTTAGTGACAGCTTTTTAGTGTTTTTTTTTTTAAAATAGCAAAACATATTAAATAAAGTGAGAGTACCAGCAGTACTCATACAAATTAAGCACAAGATGAATAGCAAAAATACGGCACCCAAACACCAAGAATCAGCCTCTCAAATGAAACTATATGTGTTCAATTAAGTAATAGGATAAGCATCACCAACCTTCCCTTTTGATGCCAATCACTATCAGAAAGTGCCCTCAATTCATAGCAACTATCCTGCTTCATCTGTATATCCACCTTATACCTTATTGATGATAAAGTGAAAAACAAAAGTCGCTTTAAAAAGATGTGAGATATTTTCAAATTATGAGAGTAAAGGTAGTATATTATTCAAGAATTTAATTGGTGTATATTGTCAGTGTAAAAAAAATTATACTATCAGCCAATCATGAATTGACACATTATTGAAAATGTTTGACTCTTATAATAACTACCTTAAAAGATATGTATACAATGATTTGTGATTGGTTGATAATGACTGACTGTGTATCAAAATTAATCACATTTCTCAAACTTTATAAATCAAGTTATTGGTATTTGTTACTTCCAAGATCCGTAACCAACCTCGGATATCGTAATCGACTTCTCAGCAATAGATAATTAATACGACATAATGATTCTTTAACTGTTCTCATCAACGACACTCATAATCACTCATAATGGCTCATTATCCCTATGGTAATCATTGTCCTCACACTATATATCGGGCACGACCCTCAGGTACAATCATCTTCCTCTTGATACTCATAAATACCGAGTACCTGACCGACTTTAGCATCAAAGTGTCTTTTATTGGCACACCCCCTTCTCCACCAAGAAGGATCCTATCACGACTCGAATAGGAACACCGTCTTTCGAAAGCCCGGGCCAAAAAAATATCAAAATTAAATTTTTACTAATCTTTGATTTAATGTCAAATTAGAGAATTAATTGTTGGTCGTCATTAAAAAGACTTAAATTTTGCAAAGAATCGGTCAAAGAATGTGAAGTAATTCAATTACGCAATTGAAGGAATGTCAATTACGATTAGGAAGTTTTTTTTATGAACCGCCGTAATTAGCGTCTTTGACTCCCCGGTGGCATCCCGGGATATCCCCACAAGTTTCGGCCTTTTGGACCGGCTATGAAACTAATCCTCAATCTGCAGCTTAGAGCAAGGAATTAACTCTTACTTTTGCAACCTCTCAACTAAAGTGTCTGCCATCACGATTCGAACTTGCGTCCTCCTCCTAATAGGATCGAGAAGCTTACCGCTCTACCAACCCTTGGTTGATAATTACGATTAGGAAATTACTCAGAGCAAAACACTTATTATAGTAGTCTAAATCAAATCATTGTTACTTAGACGAAAAAATATTTTATTAATTAATGGATTCAATAAATTATTATTATTATTATTATTATTATTATTATTATTATTATTAAAAAAGGGGAATCAATTAAATGATTTAATTAAATTATAATTATATTTAAATTGTCGAATAGAGTCAATCAATTAGGATACTTGATTTACCATTAAAGAAACATGAAGTATGAAAATGTTTCATTTGGTTCATGCTTTTTAGCTCATTTCCATCTTTGCTAATTAGGTGACATGGTTGATCTCGTTTTTGCCTTCGTTTCCATCTTTGCTAATTGGGTGACATTGCTAATTAGTTTGTTAGAAGTTTGTTGTAAGCTAGCAATTGATACAATTATCAGCTCCATAGAACACTAACATCATGTCTAAATTTCAATTATCACACAATAATGAATCAGACTTTGCAGAAATGTGTTTGAACCATCACAGAATAGTGAAAGTATACTATGCTTTCAATTTTTGCATAGTGCCATGAATGGAGCACGACATAATTTTAGTTATTAATTCAGTTTGTGAAGTTTTTTTTTTTATTTTATGAACCATCATAATTATGATATTTGGCATCCCAGTGACATTTCGGGGTATCCCAACAAACTTCGGTCCTTCGGACCGACAATGAGACTAATCCTCGACCGACTGCTTAGAACAGGGAATTAACCCTTGGTTTCCGCAACCTCCCAACTAGAGTGTTTGTCATTAGGATTCGAACTCGCATTTTTCTTCTTATGGAAATCGAAATATTTACCACTCGATCAACCTCTAGATTGATTCAGTTTGTGAAGTCTTTATTCCTTCGTTTGAACCTTTGCACAATGGAACTGCTTTGGATAAGGAATGGAATAAATCTAACATTTATGGGATGAAAACTTTTTTCCCCATATATCATGGGATGAAAACTTTATATGAATAACAAAATTAATTGAATGGTATTTATTATTAAGAAAAATATTATTTCATTGTATTTTTCAAAATATTGTTTCGTTTATATATGCATATATGGAAATATTCTTTAAATATTGTACGGGATTAATATAAAAATAGAGATAAGAAAATGTATATGAGCGTCTATTAATTAATATCTTTATCTTCACGGAAAAGTTTTCAAAATATGTTTGGATCGGGTAATTGGGTTGCATGTTTTTATTTCTGTGTTTTTTTTTAATTATTCTAGCAAAACAATGTTGTTTTATGTTTAATGATTAATTTTTTTTTTTTATCCCGTTACAATATAAATTCAAGTAACTGATCAGATGCCACGAGTTTGATCGGGTTAAATAAATCAAAATCGAAATGATTAATGTCCAGTTAGTTCCACCATGTTGAACAAAAATAAACTCAATTACCTAACTTGGCCTATACATTTTTTTTGGTGGTAGGCCTATACTTTATAGTATAGTTCTTTTTTTTTGATGAATTTTTATAGTATAGTTCGTGTCAAGTTATTTAATCGAGTCATCGTATGAAAAAATAACATCAAAACACTTTTATACCGTATATATTATTACAGGAACCAAAATGGTATAAATAAAAAGATATGTACGCAACTAGGCAAAACATTGTTGTCATGGACAATGCATAAAGCTTTTTAATGAAAGATACAATCATCTTTCTGCGTGTATTTTAATTTTTTTTGTTGGAGATTATAGTATATAAATCTTAAGGATTTAATTGGTATGTACTGATAGTGTACAGATTTTTTATACTTTCAACCAATCAGAAATTATCAAATCAGTAAAAAAAAAGATTGACTCTTGTTCTAACTACCTTAAAAGTCATTGAAACTGTGATTTTTGATTGGTTGACTATGTAAAAAATTTTACACTAACAATATATAGCAATTAAACTCAAATTTTAATTGTTAATTATATAAATAATCTCTTTGACCATTTTAAAACTAACTCACGGTTTATCTCTCATGTTCAAGTCTAATTTAGTTTTTTTGGGTAATCATATTGTTATTAGTATGAAGTATTCACCGTCGTAAATAATGATTAATATCCATTGGAGGACCTGGACGACATTTGAGGGTTATCCCCTCCCAATCAGGTTTTTTTTTCATACGTAAGAGCCAAAAATTGAACCTCTAACCACTTGCTTAAAGGATCCGAACTCGTTAACATTCGGATCAATCACATATTGATAATTTAATTTAGTTTAATATTAATAAAACAATAAATACACCAAATGATTGTATTTATAGCTTGAAATTCGATGGCAATGATACATATATTAGTATATTGATTGATATATATCCACACCAATTATATTGATTGATTTAATCAAATTTCGACATCGCCAGACAAAAAATTGACAAACTCAGAATTTTGAAGGAATGGTTTATATGGTTCAAAAGTAGAAGACCCAAACAAAAGTTACAAAAAGAAGCTACCTTACATTTAATTTCTCTTAAAATTAGTGATATTGATGTGGACTTGATAATTATCACAAAACTATTGAATTTTGCCATGTTTAATAATCACAAGTCGTGATTAATGATCATAATAAGTGGAGTCCATGTAATAACGCTAGCCACCCTTTTATCTTAAATTAAATAAATTAATGAAGCAGAAAATGAAGCAACATAAGATTTCAGAGGCCCACATGCGTACTAGGTTATTATAATATTATAATTTCGCTTTTAATTATCATTTCTCCTTCCCATTATATGTGATTTAGTCTCTTACTAGTTGAAATAGGAAGGATTTCTTAGAACAATCATCATTGGCAAGAGAGAAAAAATCTTAAAATATAAGGCAAGTAGCTCTATGCAATTTACATCTAACGACCGATTTGACATATTTAAGTATTTATTTATTCTCTATCAAAATTACTGTTCTAAATTAATCCTCTAAAACTTTGCCACGTTGTATGTGCATGTTTATTTATCATTAGAGAATTAAAAAATACGTTTGAGATAAAATATTTATAAAATATTTTGGAGATAAATATATATTTAAATTCAAACATATGATTATAACGATAAACTAAACATAACCTATATTTTTCTCTTATATAAAAAAACAAAAAGGATGTACGTCTATGTAGTTTGAAATGAAGTGGTACGAATGGCTGGGTAATACTGAAAAAAGAAAAAGAAAAAAACGAAATTCACCGGTAAAATTGTGTCAAAGGAAATATAAGGCATCCAATCAAAACGGTTGTTGTTTGAAGATTTAAGAATTCGTACGTATTCGTACAAGTATTACTCAAAAACAAATTAAGGCTACACATTTCCATACGCCAGAATCATGCATCACGTGGAAATTCAATCTTCCACGAGCTCCAATTCATCATATAATAAGGTGCACACGTTGGTTCAAGTTGAAAGTTGTAAGAAATTTCTGAACGAGCAATGAGTAAAACAGGAAAACTCCTTCTGAAATATTAAGGGGGGAAAAGCAGAGAGAAAAAAAAGTGAATAATTTTCACAAGATTATCTATGCTAGTTGCTATTAATATGGACATATGCGTCATGCATAAATGGTGATTCATTTGCTGGCTCAAGCATGCAGATGGATTCTTTTTGGCTTCGCTTGTAAACTGGGATTGAAGGCAACATATTCTCGCTGTCAAATTTTGGAGTATTGTCAATCCATGCATGCAATGGATTGAATGAAGCTTCTCAGGACTAAAGTTTCAAGATATTTCATATTGAATCAGATTCAATCAATGCTTTTGAGTTCAATTCAGTTAATAATGATAGCTTCATCAGCAGGGGGTGGAAACTCAGAATCAGAATCACCCATGTTTTTTGCAAAAAGAAAATAACAGATTAGCAGATTGGCCTGTGGTTCATCTTAGATATGTTTCCGAGTTTTGAAGAAGATAGAGTTTAGTGATTAGTAATGGAGAAGAATGGAGTCATTCTATTGTTTGAAAGTTTAATGAGGAAATCTCAAATCCCCCAATTTGAAAGGTATAAAAATAAGGGCTTTTTGACCAAAATAGTAAAGTTTTTTAAACTATTTACAAAAATAATCTAGTTTTCCAATTATTTATCAAAATCATCTTGTTTTGAATATTTTAATAATAATTTGACTCTGTCCAAGTGACGTCAGTTTGACTGACATCACTCCTTTACACGTGACGCCCCCTGATTGAGCTCTAGAATTTACAAAAAGAAATTAAAAAAACTTTTGCATAGCGCCACGTGGCACGTTCCGGTGAGTGTGCCCCTTTCATCCATTATTTCTGCACTCTTAAAAAAATTTAAACAAATATTAAAAAATTAAAACAATATTTAAAGAATATTAGAAAATAATAATAAGACTAATAAAGAATATTTTAAAAAAAATTAAAACAATAATTATAATATAACACTAGTAATTAATAGATTATTAGTAACATTTTAAAAAATAAAAACAACATTAGCAACACTAATAGTAGCAATGGTAAAAAAAAAATTTTAAAATTAAACCATGTACTGGATTAAAAAAATAATAGTTGAACAAAAATTTAATAGAGTAATATTTTAAAAAAGTTATGATTAATAATAATTAATATTAATTTGTAGTTTTAATTATTAGAATAAAAATTTGTAGTTTTAATGATTATTGTTATATTGTTATATTATAATTAATACTCCCTCCGGTTCATATTATAAGAAACAAAAGGATCAAATTTTTGGATCCAAAATATAAGAAACATTCATCAATTTTCAGATATATTAAATACTCATTTCCAATTACCCTTATTTATAATATGATTCATATTTACGAAGTACATTTATTAAATGCTCTGTGTAGACTTTGTTTATTACTATTGGCTTGAGTGGTTCGTGAATTAAGGTAGTGGAATTTGTGTGTTAGTGCCATTAATTATAAGCCATCATTTAAGAAAGGGGTATTTTTGAAAAATAAGTTAAATATTTAGGAGTAATAATTGAAATTATCTCATTTCAAAGCTTTTTCTTGATTTGTGTAATTTACTCCTACGTTTCTTATAATATGGACCGGATGTAGTAATAGTTTTAATTGACTAATACTAATATGTAGTTTTAAGAGAGTACTTAATGATTAATGTTATATTATAATTATTGTTTTAGTTTTTTTTTTTTTTTTGATGAATAAAAAGGGGTTAAACCCCAACAAGAAACAAACTAGAATCCTCTAGGAAACTAAGTACAAGAAGCATCTGCCATTAAGGCATTAGAAATAAACGTCGTAGCAAATTCAAAAATTCTAAGTTGACTATCCAAGATAGTCCAAATTTAGCTAGAGTATCACTAACTTGATTAGCTTCCCTCAAACATGAGTCCAAGCTATATCGCCGTTATCCTCATGAATACCGTGAATGGCTAAAATAAGAGCAAAGCACTCATGTGTTCTTAAACAACCATTAACCAGCACACTCATTGCACTTTTTGAATCAGAATACACTCTAATTCTTCTATAGCCTCTGCTCCAAGCTATTTGCAAACCATGAAAAATACCCCATAACTTAGCTGCCATGTTGGAACAAGCTCCTAATTTTACAGCAAATCCAAAAATAAAAGAGCCATGGTCATCCCTTAGAACTTCTCCACAAGCTGCATGTTCACCCACATTAATAACTGACATCACAATTCAAAGCCACCTCTCCTTGATTTGGAAAACCCCATTGCACCTGTACAAGAGAAGTAACTTGAATTTCATCCCCTATCAGATTGATTGTGTTCTTAATGCCCACTTGAATCGCATGAATAGTATGCATTGCCGTATGAAATAAATCAATTGAAGACCAGGTAACATTATTGAAGATTTCATCATTCCTCTTCCACCAAATTTTGTCAAGCATCACAGCAAAAATCATGCTCCAGTTATCAGTAAAAGTCAAACCAACATTAACAAGATTAGTATATAACCAATTATGCCAATTATTTTCACAGTAAAAAACTCCCACCGATCTTCCTAAAAATCTATCCCAAGTAGTTTTAATAATATTTCAGTCTCTAAAAATATGAAAAAGATCTTCAACACAAAGAGAACAAAGGGGACATAAATTAGAAAAGGCCATACCTCTTCTACACTTGTTTTCATTTGTTAGAAGAGCTGCATGACTAGCCTTCCATAAAAAAGATCGAATTCTTTCCGGTCCTCTTCAATTCCAAACGGCAATGAAGAGATTTTTATGCGGGTGAGTTGGATGACGTTGAAGGGACTCATAAGCTGAAGCTACAGAAAAAAGACCATCTTTGGAATGCTTGCAAGCAATATGGTCTTCATAATTGGTGCTGAAGGGAGGGACCATTGCATTAATCTTGTTTAAAATATTGCTTGGAAGAAACTGTGTAAGATGATGCAAATCCCATGAGCCTTGCATATTGACATACTCTCAGATGTTTTTAGAAAGATCAAAATCCGGAACATCCTCTATGACATATTCCACAAAGGGACCAACATTTGGAATCCATGAATCTGTACAAAAATAGACTTTATTCCCATTACCAACTCGCCAAGAAATATTGTGCGAAAATAAATCCCAAGCACTACACAAGCCGCGCCAAAAATTGCTCTACTTGCTTATTAGTATTGACCTTCTGCACATCATCGAAACCAAACTTGTATTTGCTTCTAACAACTGAGCTCCACAAAGAATCTTTTTGAGAAATTAACCTCGAACTGGCCCTCATCATAAAGGATAAATTGGCGTCCTTTGTTTTCCTTAAACCAAGACCTCCATATTGTTTTGGTCTGCAAATAGAGTCCCAAGCAATAAGATGGGTCTTCCTACCTTGGTCATTGTCTCCCCAAATGAAACCTCAACAAATCTTATCCATCTCTTCACATAAAGTTACAGGCAATTTGACTGTTTGCATTACATATGTAGGTAAAGCTTGCAAAACAGCTTTTGTAAGAGTTACTCTACCTGCAAAAGAGAGATTTCTGGCCTTCCAAGAACTAAGACATTGATTTACTTTATCCAGAACATACTGATAAGTTTCTTTCGATACCTTTTTATGCAGAATGGGAACTCCAAGATATTTGCCTAAGTCCTCTGTCCATGGAATCCCCATAGTGGCTCTCAGTTACTGCTTGACATGCCAAACCACATTCTTGGAGAAATAGACTCTTGATTTATCATTGCTAATCTTCTGCCCTGAGCTTTTACAAAATAAGTCCATCAGGGATTGAATGATCTGAACCTGATTTATATCCGTTTCGGCGAACAATAGCAAGTCATCCGCAAAAGCTATATGAGATATTTTAGGTCCATCTCTATTCAATTGAATAGGTTTCCAAAAACTATGATCAACAACAAAAGAAATCATATGAAAAAGTCTCTCAATACAAAGAACAAACAAGTATGATGAAAGGGGATCACCTTGTCTAATACCTCTTCATGGAGAGAAGCTATCAAAGGCATCTCCATCCCAAAGCACACTCATGGAAGGATAAGAAATACAATGCCAAATCAGATTTATAATTTTATCTGGCAACCCAATATTCTTCAAAGTATCCTTAATAAAATCCCATTTTAGTCGGTCATATGCCTTTTCAAGATCTATCTTGATAGCCATCCAACCCTTGTTGCCAGTTTTTTTCCTCATAGAGTGGAAAATTCCCTGTGCCACAATGAAATTGTACCCACTATGCCAATTGGGAACAAAACTACTTTGGCAAGGACCAATCAATTTTTCCATAAGACCACGGAGCCTCTGAGTGACAATCTTAGTGATAACCTTGTAGGAGACATTACATAGACTTATCGGTCTAAAGTCCCTCATACAAGTCACTACCTCTTTCTTTGGGATTAGAGTAATAAAAGTGCTATTAATATCCTTAACCAAAGCTGGATTATCAAAAATGTTGCAAACTAAATCACAAAAATCATTACCAATAGCCTGCCATTGATTTTGAAAGAAAATAGCGTGAAACTCATCTGGAGCCGGAGCCTTGAAGCTGCACATGCGATTAACTGTTTGAAAGATCTCTTCTCTGGTGATTCTCCTATTCAAAAAAATATTATCTTCTTCATCAATACTAGGAAAAGCACCAGATAAACCCAACAGACTAAATTGCTGATTATCAAGGAAAATAGATTTGTAGTAAATAATGACATGTTCTTCTAAGAGAGTCGCTTCATTTATCCAAGTACCAGTATCATCTTGGAGCATATGGTAGTGGTTTTTACGCCTTCGAACCGCTACTACACCATGAAAGTACCGAGTATTCCTATCTCCAAATTGAATCCAGCGGGCTCTGGACTTTTGAAACCACAAGATTTCCTCCTAAGCTAAAACAATTTCATATTCCTTCCAAGTAGAATTACATTCTTCAGTCAACCTATAGCGATCACAAACACTGCGCTGCTAGTCCAGCCAACTAAGATACCTCAGAAGTTGTTTTTTCCTGGTCTTAATACACCCAAAGACATTTTTATTCCATACCCGAAGATCACTTTGGAGTTGAGTAATTTTATCATTCCATAAGCAATTTTGATTGCTCCGGCGATCTCTAATGAAAGAAGGAATAGCATCATGAGTCAACCAAGCTGCCTCAAAACGAAAAGGATGCCTTCCCAAATTTCTTCTTTGATCTTTTTGAAAACATAACATCAAGGGTCTATGATTACATTTAAGCGAGGGCAAATAATGAATAAATGCGTCTTTAAATCTCAACCTCTAATTCATGTTAATGGGACATCGATCCAGCCTAACTTCAAGTCTTCCTTTTTTCCACGTAAAGGATCTCCCTGAAAAGCTGCATCAATAAGCTCACAGTCTTGCAATACACTTCTAAAAGTTGACATGCCTAGGTGAGGATGAACTAAAGCTCCCTCTCTACGTTCATGATGAGAAAGAGTACAATTGAAATCTCCAATCACTCCAAAATCTCCAGAAATAGATGATGAAATAGAAACAAGCTCATCCCAAAGTCGCTGTCTACGGGCAATTTGAGGTGCTCGATAAATTGCCGTAACAGACCAATGTCTTTGATTTTTCCATTGAACTTTCATGTGCACCAACTGATCACTATTTTTTAACACTTTAACCTTCCATGAAGCATGGTCCCAGAGACACCAGATACCACCTGAATGACCCTGTGCTTCCTGGACAAAACTGCCATTCAAACCAAATTTCCTCATAATTCCTTTAGCTCTATCACCACTTGTATGTGTTTCCACGAGGATGATAAAATCTAAATTATAAGACTTTTTTAAATCTCTAATTAAAGACCTAAAACCTTTGCTTGTTGTTCCTCTACAATTCCAACTTAAAATATTCATTGAGAACCGATTTGAGAGGGTGGCACCACACTGCCTATGTCACCTTTTTGCATCTCAACATCTTGTCCCTTTAAATCTTGACTCATTTCCAGAGACCTTTGTGTAGAAGAACTACTTTGCCCATGTTGATCTTTGACACGCTGATAAAACGTCATCGCATCTGGGTCAACATGCGCGTTAACTTGGGGATACGAAGACCATCCCTCACAAGCTTGTAATGTATCTTGTTGCTGAATTTGTATCTGTTTCATGCGCCCCAAAATCAGAATTTCCTCTTCTTTCTTTGACTTCGTATGAAACCCCTTCATTTCTTTAGATATAACTTCTAATTTACCTATGGGCTTGGAAAAAGACATAACGTTCCTTTTAAAAAGCTTTTTTGTAGGAATGTATATGTCTTTGGTTTTCCCACTCTGTGTATTTTTACCTGTGCATGGGATTCGAACCTTTTGCTTATCCTGCTTTGGTTGACCTTTTGGAGTATCCAAGTTTTTGTCATTTATATTAATTTGTGGGGCCAGTTGTGTTTCAGGGACTACTGCAACTGAATTTTCAATCGGATCCTCCAATATATTAGCCGTGCTCTGATCACTACTTCCCCCCCTTAGGTTCCTCCTTATCATTAGTCAAGCAAACCAAATCCAACTGATTTGTTTTGTCATTAACCAGTATAGTGAAAAGCGGCCCATTACTCTTTTTTTGATGCCCTTTGTTAGATTCCTTCTTCTCATTATTTGCAACTGTCTCTTGCTGCTGTTGTGGAGCGATTTTCCTATTTTTTCTCCTCTCAAATCTCTTTGCAATCATCCATGGGCCATATGATAACTCTTCATTATTATTTGGAATCTGAGCATTTAATGCATGCGAAATACCAGGTTTTGTGACGACAGCCTTGCTCAAGCGTTGCGTCTCTGCACCGCCATTCGTCTTGGCCTCCATAGCAGTAAGCTTCGCCTTCTCATCCGCTGCAAGAGCTTCTTCTTCAATGACCTCTCTGCACTGATCCTTTTTGTGCCCAAATTTACCGCAACGGAGACATATTGCATGGAGGCCATCATACTCTATGTGAAGAGGAAAACCTCTCACGTAGATATGATTCACTAAAGGTTTCTCAAGATCCAACTCCACACAAATTCTTGCAAATTTCCCTCTGGAATGAATAGAGGTTAAGCGATCAATTTTTAAAAAGGAACCCAGCTTGACCCTATCCTTTGGAGGAATATTTCATTGTAAAGCTCGATAGGCAGTTTAGGAATCCTGATCCAACCTGCTATCTTTCGTGTTTTCTCTGCCGACATCAAGAACAAAGGGCGCCATCCTTGCACAATTAAATAGTGATCAGCTATCACCCATGGTCCTTCAAAAAGAGCGTGTTTATAGTCCTCCTCACATTTACCACCTAAAAGAACCCTTCATGCATGTCTATGATCTGAATTGATCCATTTTTTGTCCAGTGACGTTGTAGATAATTATCCAGCATACGATAACTAACTTTCTTCCCAAACACCTTAATAACTAAAGTGTTCTACCAAGGCGTAGACCAGGTATTTAGTTCATCATCTGAGAGTGGTATCACGATACCCTTGTCATGAGAGATTCCATCTATGGCCTCTGGTTGTGCGTCACAAAACTCCAACATATTCTCATCAGGAAAGCCAAGTGTGGGAGTAACACCAACCCCTAAATGACCACCAATAGGGTTCATCAGACTTTCTTTGTATGAGGGAAAGCTGAAATGCTCCTTAACTTTCTTAGTACTTCGTAGGAGAAGATCCTCTTCTTGGCTTGAAATAGTTTTCTTGTCACCAATTTTTTCTGAAACCCTAGCAGAGCTCTCCATTTTCCTCCCTCCTTGACGCAAAATTTTTTAATTAATGTTTTAGTTATTGTTATAACTATCCTTCAAAAAAAAAATTGTTATAACTAATGATTATTGTTACTATTATTTTCTAATGTTCTTTAAGTATTGTTTTAATTTTTTAGTGTTAGTAGTTTAATTTTTTTTTAAAAAAAGAGCGTAGGAATAATTGGTGGATAGGACTGAGCCACATCACACCATGCAAAAAAAATTTATTTTTATTTTGTAAAATTTGGCGCCCAATCAGGGGCGTCACACGTAAAGTAGTGGCGCCAGTCAAACTGATGCCACTTGGTCAGAGTCAAAATAGTATTAAAATATTCAAAACAAGACTATCTTGATAAATAGTTTGAAAACTAGATTATTTTGGTAAATAGCTTAAAAAATTGTGTTACTTAATGGTTTGGGTTACTATCCTAAATTATTTCATCTCTATAACTTACTAAACTCTCAAATAATGGGTTAAGTCTTTTAACCATCATATTTCATTACTAACCACCATACTCTATCCTCCCAAACATAGTCGGAATCTTCAGGTACTCGAGTCATGAAACCCCTCCTAGTGGTGGTTGGAGTCAACCTTCTGACTTCTGTTCGAGGATATTCAAGTCTCTTTTATGCCTCCCTTAGGCTATGTACCACAATTGAGGAAAAGACAAGAATGAAATCACAAAAACTTAATAGAAGTGTTTTTGGGAATTATTTTAAAGTAGAAAGTTGAATGCTAAGAAATGGTGAAGGTGTCATTCTCTCCCTTGCCACTCAAAGCTTCGAGCTTTGGAAGTCAAGGAAGAAATAACCTAAGTATATATTCCACTCCACACTCATTAAACAGCCACAGAATGAAATGATGCCTATTCATCCATTCCATTTCATGAGTCAGGTCCATACTTTGAATTCTCACTCCCTTAACAGGTGATGAAAGTGGTATGGTAAAATATGTTAAAGAAGAATAAGAGAACATGTAGGGCACTAATAAGAAAATGTTTTTACGCTTCAAAATATATATTGATATGTGATTTTCATTGACTGAGATATTAATAAGGCAGTTAACAGTAACCTTTACATTTAGTATATCAATAGATAAGCTATAATAACTTTTGCTTTTTTTATTAAACTTTTTTTGGTTACTTTTTATCAAAGCTTTTATCATCACAACCATGACTTAACCCAAGTGGCGAGCAAATTTACTTTGACAATAAAATTCTTTAGGTAAAACTCTTGAATGGAAATTTACTTCTGTTTGTTGGGAGAAAATGCTTTTGAATAGCTTTGATCAGCATTATTGTGTAAGGATAAAAAACACAAGAATCTTTATGAAATAAAAATCACATTTGTAAAACTTATTAGTAATCTCAATGGGCGGGAGTATGGTGCTTTCGAAGCTCTACTCATGTTGTTCGGATGTATCTATGATTTTAACGGGTAATCGACTATGGGTAATGTTGGTTAGTATGAAACATAATTCATCAAATTTGTACAAAAGCCAATATATTAAGTATTCATGGTTTCTTAGCCGCATCACAGGAGGGGAAGAGATTGACGAGAGAAGGATGTAAGGTATCGGTGAAGATCTCATTGGTGGAGCAGGAGACGGCAGTAAGCTCATGCCAAAGGATGGAAAGGAGGCGGGCGGAGTGCTCAATGAAGTCGACGGAGAAGTCGGCGGCAACATTTCCTGTTTGCGTACTCCTTCTCCTTTTTTTGGTGCTTTTCTCTACTTTGTCGGTCTCTCAATCCCTCTCTCGATTTCTTATTCTCCAATGGTTTCCCGATGTGCGTGTTGCTTCATTCTTTGCTATCACTCTCTTGGTTTCCCTTTATGCGTGTTACTTTATTCTCTGTCTCCCTTAATCTCGTGTGTTCCATTTTTTGGCGGTGCTTCGGTCTCTCCCTCAATCTCAGTTAATTTGTGGGCAGTTCCTCAGCAAAAAATGTGCTCGTATGACTCTTGCGAAAATTCATTGTGAGGGAAAATGAAGTACAAACACTCTTTTTCTTTATATTATCTTTTACACCTATCGTTTAATTATTGATCAAAATATTTTTCGCTTTGCAAACAACGATACATAAATAGTCAATAATTAGACACAAAATAATAATAATCAATGATTATAATATAGATGTTTTCCTATATGGGCCGAGAATCACTCGGCCGAGATTTCGGGTGGACCACCACCCACTTCGAAACAAGCGGATTAACCGAGTTGCAACCAGTGGCCCAAGCAAAACAAGGCCCCTCAATAAGCATCCTAACCCTAACTGAAGGAATGTCCGAAGGAATATCCCCCCCCCCCCCCACACACACACACACACAGCTAGACCAATCTCGGGATACTCGAGATTAAAGGCATTGACATATCTTATACGGAGCGAAAGTCGCTGGGACAAGGATGCATGTACGACAAGTCAATATCTCACCCATAAAGGACCTTTAATGGAGAGATTGTACAAAGAGCTTATAAATAGAGTGACCATGAACTTTGTAACACACATTCTCATACATACTAGAAATACTTATCCGAGTAAGGTGTTTTTCTCTTGCTCAAAATCTAGATAATTGAGAGAATGGCGCCCACCGTGGGACGTGGTAAAACTTTTCCTTCGCTGTGAACACCCAATTTTGTCCGGGTTGATTAATCTTTTGATTAAGTGATTAGAAAAAATTGAGTAAGGTTTTGGTACATGATCTCTTTTTGTTAAGCCCACTCAGAAGCTCATTTTCTTGTTTAAAAAAAAACGAAAATAACAATAAAAGAATGAATGACAAAATTCAACTCAAAATGGGGAAGGGAGTCACGTAGGCTTCATTTCTGGAAGTCCCCTCCTTTTTCTTTTTCTTCTCTTTTTTGTTTTCTTTTACTTTATTTCCTTTTTCCCCCTAAGCAGTACCAGCAATGGCAATGGTACACTGCTCTCCTCCCTGTTGCACCACCAAGCAGAGGGACAAAGCTGATTTGCTCCCTCTTGAGGTACCCATTTCCTGCAACAAGCTAATGACAAATTTTGGCATCATCCTCCTATCATTTTGCCTATAAATTCAACATCTCACAGGGAGCAAAGGGGGAGGTGTTCAGAGAGAAGAAAAGAACGGGCGATTGAAACATCAAAATACATCACAGATTTTTTTTCTCACAACCGTGAACCTACCGGAGCACCACCGGGCTCCCCACCTTCGCCACTATCCCAGACCAACCTCCACCACGAATCTGCCATAACCACCCAAAATAGCCAGTCCCGAACCAGAAACACCCGGCACCGCCGTCCAGTACTGCTCCAGCCGCCGTCGACCTCCATCCAGCAAGCCGTCGCGAGCAGCTCCTCCTCTGACCACCGTCGCACGAGCTCGCAGTAGACCCGCAGCACATTCGTCCCAGAGCCGCCCCGCAGAGGCACCGCGCTACCCACCGCGAGCAACCACTCCGCCGTTCCCGCCACGAAACCACCACCACTCCGCCGTAAGCAGCACCGCTCCATCGCGCGAACCCGTCTCCCATCGCACAAGTCCCGTCGTCATCGCCATCCACCGCGAGCCCAGCCGTGTCTACCACTGTCGTCCGCCTCTTCCACGCCGCAGCCGTCGGCCCGAGCGTCGCCCCAGCCAGCCGCCGCCGCCGTACCCCTGCGCTACAAGTCTCCCCCTCTGCACCTCTATGTGGGTAACGTAAAAGGAAGAAGGCAGAGGCCTTTCCTTTGTGTTAACTCTTATTCCCTTTCTTTCTTTGTTAATTTTAGTTTTACTATGTGTTTCAGTTTTTATTCCTTTAAATTTTTTGTTAAGTAGAAAAAAGGGGACCAACTACTATGTGTTTAGTATTGGGTTGGGCTTGGTAGGAAGGATTAGCATATATTGAGTTGTTTTTCTGATCTTTTTTTCTTTTTTTGGGCCAAGCTCATACTTTTTGTGTGTCAGATTCTGGTCTTAAATAAGAAAAAGGAAGGGAAAAATCTTTATAAAAAATAATAATCACTTTCAAAGAAATTCACGCAACAATCTACGACGTTGATGTATGAATTTTTCATCCTCAAGTGTTGTAAGAATTGTAAGGGTTTATCGTATAGCACTGCTATCTTGAATCCTGTGCAAGAGTTTTTGTTTTAGAATAAAATCCTTCTTCAAAATTATTCTCAAAATCTAATCATTTCTAAAAAAATAAAATAAAATAAATCAACCAATCAAATTTTTTATTAAGAACTACGTGGCTTTGAGTTTTCCATCGCACCGGGGAATACGTAGGAGCAGAATAATCATTCTGTCAAGCCAAAATTTTATTTTCTTCCTTTTGTGTTTATTTTTTTTACTATTTTAAAAAAATGGGGTAAAATAATATTTTTAAAGGTTATTAAAAATTTTGCACGATTAACTTGGGGTACCGTTCTTAGAACGGGCTACGTAGGGTGCTAACACCTTCCCTACTCGTAACCGACTCCCGAACTCAAATCTCTGTCCTGTTTTTTTTTAGGACCAGTTTTCCTTAAATAATTGGGTTTTCCAAAGTTCTCCCAAATAAAAATTTTGGTGGCGACTCCTCTGTTTTTTTACCCTTTTTTTTTCGCAGCGCTCGGACGGGACGGTCGCGACATTCGCCTCGTTCATGGTTCGAACACGAAGCACCAACATACCGGGCCAAATCGAAAAATCATCAGGAGCCTCCCATAGATCACCAGATTGATCCGGCAGCTTTCCCGCTCCTAATGACGACGGTCGAGAGGCTGAACCACGAAAACGAGCACATGAAGCGAGACATGGAGGCACTCAGAAACAAAGGGCATCAGGAGGATGATCAATCGGAATCCCATACCAGGCAGTGAAGTAGATCACCACGAAGGGAGGGAAGAAAGACCACTCATTTTGGACATCCATACATTGAGGACATTGTCAACTGCCCTTCAAAGGTTTGACCATAACTTATGATGGGAGTACAGATCCGGAGGAATATCTCTCTATCTTTAACACACAAATGTTGGTCACCACCCCTTTGGATGCGGTAAAATGCTGGGTTTTCCCAACTACTCTTAGGGGACCCGTGATGGTATGGTTTTCACGTTTGCCTTTAAATTCAATTTCGAATTTCGTGTACTTTGCTTCCAAATTTTCTATTTAGTTTTCAACAAGTCGGGTCTATCCAAAGACCTCGGCAAGTTTGGTTTATTTTAGACAGGGTCGGCACGAAACTCTTCGGGGGTTCATGGCTAGATTAGCTCCGGAGACTCTAATGATCGGAGATCTCAGCCCCGCTGTCGCTTTGCATGCCATCTTAACTAGGATCAAAGAGGGGCCATTTGCTGATTCACTAGCCAAAAAACCTCCCGCTGACATAGACAAACTCCGGGGGAGAGTAACTGGCTATATGATTATGGAGGAGGTAGCCCTCGCCCGAAAAAACACTTTTCCCGTCTCGGAGGACAGCTCCACGCGACGGGAAGAAAGTGGCTGACAGAGGCTTGATCCAAAGTGGTACAAAGGCGAGAAGCAACCGAAGTTCGACAGTTATGCCCCTCTCAGCACAAGCAGGGCAGAAATCCTCAAAGAAGCTTCCAGGCAGATCTCATTCAGTTACCTCCTCCAGGATCGACACCAAAAGGAGCTGATAGAGGTAAACACTGTGAGTATTACAGGAACTTCGGGTACTCCATCGAGGATTGTCGCAATTTGAAGGATGTTATCGAAAGACTAATAAGAAGAGGACATCTACAACAATTTATAAGAAAAGATGGAAGACGGGTGCAAGAAAGAGAAAAAAATGAGACAAACCTTCACGGTGTAGTGCTTGTTCCCAAACAACCTAAGGAGGAGGAAAATAGGAGGCC
The DNA here is from genome assembly GCA_039655645.1 of Ammopiptanthus mongolicus. Lineage (NCBI taxonomy): Eukaryota > Viridiplantae > Streptophyta > Magnoliopsida > Fabales > Fabaceae > Ammopiptanthus > Ammopiptanthus mongolicus. The sequence continues at coordinate 86,673,856 of CM077344.1, read as the reverse complement.
CGACCCACGAAGTTCTCGTCCTGATAATCAGACCCGAACTAGAGGAGTAATCACCACAATCGCCGACGGTTTCGCAGGCGGTAGTGAAACAAGCTCGGCCAGAAAGCGACATTTAAGAGCCATACACACGATACACGCGGTCGCAGCTATACCACACAACCCAGGACCTCCCATAACCTTTTGGCTGATGACCTAAGGGGTATAACACCAAACCCAGATGATTCAACGGTAATAATGGTAGAGTTGGCAGATTACACTGCTAGAAGGACCCTCATTGACCAAGGCAGCTCCGTAGATATTTTATACTAGACCACTTTCCAAAAGCTTGGGCTCACACCTGACATGCTCAAACCCCACCTAGGTGTTCTAGTCGGTTTCTAGGGCGAATATGTTCAGATAAAGGGTTACGTTGAATTGTTAACTACTTTTGGTGAACAATGTTTATGTCGTACTATTCCTATTAAATTCCTAGTGATTGATGCTAACGCCTCATATAATATCTTGATTGGTAGGACTGCTCCGAACAAGTTGGGTGCGGTGGTATCCATACCGCACCTCGCAATGAAATTTCTGACACTTTTAGGAGAGGTGGTGACAGTTAGGGTCGATCAAAAGTTGGCAAGACAGTGCTACGTGGACAGCATGAATATAACCAAGCAAATATCTGAAGAGGAGGTGAAACTCGGATCTTCCAGCACCGTGAATTCAGTCGAGGTAGATCCTAGGGAGGACACACTAGATATGCATCCACAACCTGTCGACCCCTTAGTAAAGATACAACTCGGCGAAACACTGGAGCAGTATACCGTGGTAGGAGAAAACATCCCAAGGGAAATACAGGATCAAATAAAGCAGTTGTTGAAAGAAAACGCCGACCTTTTTGAGTGGACGGCAGCAGATATGCTAGGTATCGATCCAAATGTCATCGCCTGGCGGTATGTTCGGAAGCTAGACCAGTGGCTCAGAGAAAAAGAAGAATGGGAGGAGACGAAAGAGAAACAGTGATCAAGGAGACGCAGAATCTAGTCGAGGCGGGTTTTATCAGGGATATTGAATACACGACATGGTTAACAAACGTAGTTATGGTCAGAAAGCCTAGTGGGAGATGGAGGATGTGTACTGACTATACGAACCTCAACAGGGCGTGTCCGAAGGATTCTTACCTTTTGCTGAGTATTGATCGATTGGTAGATGGAGCATCTGGCCATGGCATAATAAGTTTTTTGGATGCTTACTCGGGATATAACCAGATCCGAATGCATCCGATGGACGAAGAAAAAACTGCCTTCATGTTTGATAAAGCCAATTTCTGTTATCGAGTGATGCCTTTCGGCCTAAAAAATGTTGGGGCCACTTATCAACGTCTCGTGGACAAAGTGTTTGCAGCACAAATCGGCAGAAACATCGAAGTATACGAGGACGACATGATAGTAAAATTATCAACTCAAGAGGTTCACATCGAGGATCTTCGAGAAATACTCGGTTAGGTACGCGAGTATGATATGAGGTTAAATCCCGAAAATGTGTTTTTGGCGTCCAGGGGGGAAGTTCCTAGGCTTCATGTTGACAAACAGGGGTATAGAGGCAAACCCGGATAAATGTCGGGCAATATTAGAAATGCCAAGTCCGAAAACAATCAAAGAGGTTCAGAGACTTTCGGGGCAAGTTGCAGCTCTGCAGAGATTTCTGCCTAGATCCGCAGACAGGGCTTATCCTTTCTTTAATACATTGAAGAAACCATAAAATTCAAGTGGACAAGTGAATGCGAAGATGCTTTTCAGGAATGGAAGCACTTTCTCTCGACTCCCCTTATCCTAACAAAACCCGATCTTGGTAAGCTTGTACTTCTGTATTTATATGTTACTGACGAGTCCATCAGCGCAGTCCTCATGCAGGAAGAAGACAAGCACCAAAAATCGGTTTATTACATCAGTCGTGTGCTTCAGGGGGATGAAACTTGGTACCAGCTTGTGGAAAAACTTGTGTTAGCTTTGATAACGGCAGCACGCCGCCTGAGACCTTATTTTCAGGCATATTAACACCCCGAATTTCACCTTATATTAATACATTTATTATGTATTATTCTTGACCAATATATGTGGTTATGCTCGCCCGTGAGGTTTAGATTCATGTTTGGGATAGTTTAGCCTTTAAAAATAGTTTAATCACTTTATCGCCTTACGACCTATTTCACGGTTTTGGCCATATCTTGAGTTAGAGATGTCAGATTGAGAAGATCTTGGATGCTTCGGAAAGCTTAGAAGATTATCTACAAGTCATATTTCATGTGTTAGGGCCAAATTCGGCTTCTATAGTTTCGCGTCGTATGAACTTGACAGCTAGATTCTTGCAGCTCTCTGGTTCGCCATGCGAAAATAGACTCGCCTCGTGAATCTGCGCCCAGCATAAATGTGTTTTTGGGCTTCTAATCAGCCCATAATAACCCTAAATCATATTTATACCATAAGACTCGACCTAAACCTATTTGCAAACTCGAAATACTCTTAGAAACTGTCTATTTCTCTCCAAACAAGGATTCCTAAACCCTTTCCAAGGATTCTTAAAGGAGATTGCATCGTTGTTCATCATTCTTCGTCCTTTTCGCTTGAGGAGCATCACTGCCATCACAATCCCTCTTCCTCGTTGCTGCTCTTGAACCTTTTGGGGTTGTGATCGTGAAATCAAGTGTCGTGAGATCGAGTGTTCGTGAGACGCAATCTTTCCGGACCTTTTTATCTTCCTTTGTTCATTGTGATCGTCATACCAGGTATGGAGGGAAAAATAACTCATGAGTATGTGGGTTTTGGGATAGGTTAAGATGAAGAGGTTAACCCATGACCCCTATATGTTTGTCTATATGCATTGTAAATGCCAATATATATGCTATGAGTGTATCTATGTGTATGTTATGTATGTGCTAAGAATGTGACTATGTGAATATTATGTGTGTGTGTGTGTATACATATACATATATATATATATATATGCTTATGGTATTATGACCATGATTGTTGGTGTTTGTCTTAATGATATGATTGAAATATTATGAGATACGATAAATGGTATGTACATACATACGTTATGCACTGATGAGATTGTATGATGTGAATTGATAATGATGACTTGATGATGATGTACGTTACGATGACGAAAATAGGATTAGTGAAAGAACATAGTTTTAGGACGTTTGACACCCCATAATGAATGAGTTGTTATGAGAGGTGAGATTGATAATATTGGATTAGTTTTGGAAACCCATAGGAATGATTCTTGAGAGATGGGATGATAGGCATAGGGATAACTTAGAGAAATTCCAAAGATTCCCACATCTGTCACGATTCGCTTGGTGAATATAAATTCGCGAGGCGAGACAGAGAGACCATTCGTGGTCTGACGCGATTCGCCAGGCAGATTGTAATCCGCGAGGCGAATGAGAGAACCAGATATTGGGGCTCTCTGGCTCGCCTAGCGAATCTGAGAACCTGTTTAGGAGCTCTCGGGCTTGCCTCCAGAGCCACGATTCTCCTAGCGAATTTGGGCTTCTCGCCCAGATTCTGTTGTTAAGAAGTAACGAATAGGGTAATGAGAAAAAGACTGTGAGATCACAATTCAAGGTTGATGATATAGAAAAGAACGTTAATACTAATAATGACGATATGATAATATTGGCATGTTGATAAAGGCAATAACGATGGTAGCGCCTAGTTGTTTGATGATCATCGTTGATGGTCATTATTGATAATCAATGTGATTGATTATGATGGTGGATGGTTGGACATGTGTTTGCATGTTGCTGAGCATAGCATGCATCATACGTTGACGTTGATATATTGGGTGGAAAGCAAACGATGAATCGTGATAGTGGAGGTCACGATGGGTGTTATCCCGGCCTTGCGGATACATTGGGTATGGAAGTTCCAGGTGACATGAGCTAGCCACCTATTGTCGGAGTGACCTAATAAATAAGCTTGAGTACCCTGATTAGCCACTATACGTTATCAGGATTAGTGAGAGTGTTCGGGGATGGCCCAAGGTCTAGCATATCATCCACGTTGATAACCGGACATGTACTCCTAATCGTCTTTCCAGAGTTAAAGTTGTTGGCCACATGCATACGGAGTAGTGATGTTGCATTCGCATTGACATGCATCTTTGATATATATTGACTATATCTGTGTTGATTGATGTATATTGTATACCATCTTAATTACTATTCCATCCCGTTTGCATATATTCATGATTGTGTTTCTTACCCCTCTCTTTGTTATTCTTGTGCATATGTTGTGGTATATGCAGAGGAGGGTGAGCATGCTAACGAGGAGCGATCCCGAGGAGATCTCTCTCAGTAGTTAGGATTTATGTTTTATGTTATTCGGTTTTAATCCGATGTATGTTTAGCGATACCAGCTCTGATCATGTGACATCGAGTTCTGGGTTATGTTTATTATTTATGTTTTCCGCAATTTGTTTTTAAAGGATTTTGATTATGTCAGATTCCTTCGTTTTACGTTATAGATGATGTGATGCACAATACCCTTGAGGATATGTTTTTATTTTAATTATTATATTTTTTTTAAAGACAGGTATGATTTTATTTTTGTTTTATTATATGCGGGGTAGTGGGTGTCACTTTTAGTGGTATCAGAACCGGTCTATCCTACAGGCCGGGGTATGTGTCTATTGTGTCTCTTCTGTGTACTCTGCAGAAGTGTTTTGAACTTGTGTGACTGTTTTATTATGCCTTTTTTTAAAATTTTTCTCTAGTAGGATTTAACCAATTTTGAATTGGTTAAGATCACTGAGTGATAGGACAATGGGGTCGTGGTAGGGATCTGTCCGAACCATTGATAGTGAACCTTAACCTGTTTTATTGTTGCCTAAGATTAAGAATAGATACTCACTCCCTAGGATGGATGACTTTATAGACCAGCTAGTGGGAGCTTGCATCTTTTCTAAGATAGATTTGAGGTCTTTAGTGATCGTAAGAATTTGAAATACTTATTTGATCAAAAAGAGTAAAATATGAGGCAACGTAGGTGAATGGAGTTTCTTAAGGATTATAATTTTGATTTGAGCTGCCACCTTGGAAAAGCCAACGTAGTGGCTGATGCCTTAAGTAAAAGACCTTGGATATATCGTCGTTAATGTTTAGAGAAAGAGATTTGATTGAAGGAGTTGAGAGACTTGAGCTTGGCCTGGGAAGTTACCCCTAAGAGTATTAGATTAGGAACTTTAAAGATTATCAATAGCTTAATGGACCATATTAGGAGAAGGTGTAAGTTGTCCCTTAGTTATTTTGTGAAGTCTGCTAGAGCCTCAGTTACTACATTAGGAATGTTAGATTTCTTAGTTAATGCCTTGTTAGAATCTTTTAGAAAAGAAGGAGAGTTACAAGCTTAAGTGAGATTGTTGAGCTATTATATATATAGATCTGGATGAGTTGTTGTCCTAATACGAGATCGAGTAGAATAAGGCTTAGATGAGTTGGACAATTAAAAAAGGACGAAGTTAAGAATGAATAAACGAGTGGCTTAATGGTTTATGCGTAGAATTTTTCGAGTTGATAGTGATTTGGAATGCGTGGTGATGGTTAAGTTGGGATCTAGTTTACATGGTAGGTTGAACCATTGTTGGATTAGAGATAAGAGTATGGATGATCTAAGAATCATAATTATTAGGCAAACCTTGAATAGATGAGTAGATAGTTGTGATAACCATTTAGGAAGAAAAAAGAATTATGATTGATGATTTGTGTATCATGTGGAGTCGATGGAAGTGTTTTAGGAAGATTCTTTAGAAAGGTCATAAGAGTGAATATGTAACGTGGAGATTCCTAAACAGTGACCAATGTTAAGTTCTTTACCGAGGAAAAGAAATCATGTCTAAAGTAGAGGAAGAAATGTTAAAATAGATGATGTGTTATTGGTGGGTTAGTTCTGTAAGTATTCCCTGAAAGTATTCTTAGTTTATTAGGAATCAAGTTGATCCTTATAGCATCTTGCAGAATGTCCTCCCTAAGCCAATAATTCATAGAAATAGTGATAGGAATTACTTGAAAGGCAATTTATCCGGTCTAGTGCATAGGTAGTTTCTTAAGGCATCCTTGCTTTTACTAGAAGAGAGTTGGTAAGTAGCGTTAGAGCGCCTGTAAGTTATCGTTAGCCTTATATAATGGAAATAGAGAGTAAACACCTTTCTCTAGAATAGATGATGTCTTGAGACATTACAGATAAAAAAAAATTGTGTGGAACCCTTGAGGATAGTTTTGCAAACTCTTTAGGAAGAACTTTTGTATTCTAAGTTATCTAGTAAAGGTTTCGATCTGAATAAGTAAGTTGTGGGCGCCTCGTTTTAAGGAGAGTCGTAATAGGCAAGAAGTCTAAAGGGTGGTAATCGGGATCATGAGTTCTTGAGAAAGGTTCTTAGTTAAAAGGGAGAGTTAACCTTAACCTTGCGTAGTTCTACCGCGCTTAGTAGATCTTGACAATATGTTATGATTGGAGTTTGATACAACCTAGGAGGTTAGCAACATGTACCCTTAAGTTTGAATTCTTGGGAGCTTTAGGGACATTGTCGTTAAGAAACCCAATAGGGAATTTCTTGTGACACCGATGGAGTTTGAAGTATTAGTACGACCCAATGGAGTGGGATGTGTCGTAGAATAGGCAAGTGGGTGTCGTGTAAGATCATAATTTTTGAATCAAATGAGGGAACCAGCGTAGTGACTGATACCTAACTAGAATTTTATTGCTTGTGTTCACCATAATGGTTAGTGAGGCCAATTAATTGAGGATTTTAGGGATGCGATTAAAACTTGGGATATGACAATTATGAATATTAGATTAGGAAAGTAGAAGGCCATTGGTGCATTGGCAGAGTTTTGAGGAATCAAGTTAGATTTTAATTTCTAGAGTGTTCTAGAACTTAAGAAGCCAAGTCAGAATTGACATAATCTTGAGGATAATTAGATAGAAGGTCCATGTCCATATTTGTTTGCTTGAGATCAGTAGAAATTGTGAGGACGAAATTTTTATAAGGGGGTGGAATTGTAACACCCCAAATTTCACCTTATATTAATACATATTATTATGTATTATTATTGACCAATATATGTGGTTATGCTTGCCCATGAGGTTTAGATTCATGTTTGGGATAGTTTAGCCTTTAAAAATAGTTTAATCACTTTATCGCCTTACGACCTATTTCACAGTTTTGGCCATATCTTCAGTTATAGATGTCCGATTGAGGCGCTCTTGAATGCGTTGGAAAGCTTAGAAGATTATCTACAAGTCTTATATCAGGTGCTAGGTCAAAATTCGGCTTCTATTTTTCGCATCGCGAAGGACAATTCGCCTCGCGAACCTGACAGCCAGATTCTTGCAGCTCTTTGGTTCGCCACGCGAAAATAGACTCGCCTCGCGAATCTGCGCGTAGCAGAAACGTGTTTTTGGGCTTCTAATTAGCCCATAATGACCCTAACTCATATTTATACCATAAGACTCGACCTAAACCTATTTGCTAACTCGAAATACTCTTAGAAACTACCTCTTTCTCTCCAAACAAGGATTCCTAAACCCTTTCCAAGGATTCTTGAAGGAGATTGTACCATTGTTCATCATTCTTCGTCGCCTTCGCTTGAGGAGCATCACTGCCATCACAATCCCTCTTCCTCGTTGCTGCTCTTGAACCTTTTGGGGCTGTGATCGTGAAATCAAGTGTCGTGAGATCAAGTGTTCGTGAGACGCAATCTTTCCGGACCTTTTTATCTTCCTTTGTTCATTGTAATCGTCATACCAGGTATGGGGGAAGAAATAGCTCATGAGTATGTGGGTTTTGGGATAGGTTAAGATGAAGGGGTTAACCCATGACCCCTATATGTTTGTCTATATGCGTTGTAAATGCCTATGTATATGCTATGAGTGTATTTATGTGTATGTTATGTATATGATATGTATATGCTAAGAATGTGACAATGTGATGCACATTACCCTTGAGGATATGTTTTTATTTTAATTATTATATTTTTTTTAAAGACATGTATGATTTTATTTATGTTTTATTATATGCGAGGTAGTGGGTGTCACAACCCGGTTAGGCAAATCCCGCAGAAACCAGAAATAGCAGGCAAGATGATGGCATGGGTAGTGGAACTCTCATAGTTCGGCATCAAATATGAAACTCGGGGACCTATAAAAGCCAAATGTTTGGCAAACTTCATGGCCGAATTGACCCCTGCCCTCGAAGCTGAACACACTCCTGTGTGGAGTCTATACATTGATGGCTCCTCAAATGCAAAGGGAAGCGGGGCCGGCATAATTTTACAAGAACCATCGGGGGTAACTCTGGAGCAGGCTTTAAAGTTCAATTTCCCAACAAGTACTAATCAAGCCGAATACGAGGCCCTAATCGCAGGCATCAGTTTAGCAAGAGAGATTGGAGCCAAATAGCTGAGAGTGTGCAACGATTCTCAGTTGGTTAAAGCCCAAGTAAAGGGCGATTTCCAAGCCAAAGACCCACAAATGACAAGGTACACGAATAAGGTCAAAATCTTAATTACAATTTTTGATGAATTACAATTGAACATATCAGGCTGGAAGAGAATGTCTGGGCAAAATGGCTCGGTCCTCCAGGAAACTTTGCATGCACCGAGCGTTGAGCAGGAAGATACTCCAGGTTGTTCACTCGTCCTGACTAGTAGCATTTTCGGAACAACTTGTATGGAACCAATATGGAAGTAGCTAACAAACGAAGAGTTACCAGAAGATCCCCTAGAGGCCAAGAAACTAAAAAGGTAGGCCACCTACTATATCATTGATGACAGACAACTGTACCAACGGGGGTTTTCAACCCCTATGTTAAAATGTCAGTGTGAAGATCAATTCGAGTATGCGATGAAGGAGTTTCACGAAGGTATCTGCAGGATGCATATGAGTGGGTAGATTTTAGCAATAAAATTTTTGAAAGCAGGGTACTACTGGCCCACACTGAGAGCTGACTGCGCAAAGAAGGTCCAGAGATGCGATAGCCGCCAACGTTTCACTCTGGTTCAACACACCCCTCCTGAAGAGTTACATAACATCACATCTCCATGGCCATTCAATACCTGGGGTATGGACATCTCGGTCCCCTACCGATAGCAAAAGGTCGGGTAAAATTCCTCCTTGTTAGAATCGATTATTTAACAAAATGGATTGAGGCAGAGCCATAAGCCACAATTTCCACAAAACACAATATGAAATTTACTTGGAAAAACTTAGTTTGTAGACATGGAGTTCCATACAAAATAATAACAGACAATGGCACACATTTTACTAATAAAAAGTTTCAGGAATTTTGCAAGCAGTTAGGGATTCGACACAGGTTCACCTCATTCGAACACCCTCAAACGAACGGTCAAGCTGATGTAGCTAACAAGATTCTCCTGAATGAATTCAGAAAAAGGGTAGCTGTTGCCAGGGGACTCTGGGTAGAAGAACTTCCTAGCATCTTATGGGCCTACCATATAACACCACACTCAGCAACAAAGGAATCATCTTTCCGTCTAGCCTATGGCGTAGACGCAATGATCCCTGTTGAAATCAGAGAATCGTCCTGGCATCGTGTACACTTCACAGCTGAAAATGATGATGAAGCACGTCGAGCCGAGCTTGATACCTTGTAAGAAGTTAGGCAGGTGGCACAGATCAGAAACGCTACAGCACAGGATAAAGCAGCTCGCAAGTACAACTCAAGACTCAAACCAAGGAAATTAAAATGTGGCGACTTAGTGTTACGTCTGTGCCAAGGTCCGAGAAAGAAGTCGGAGGAAGGAAAGTTCGCGGCAAGATGGGAAGGACCTTTTCGGATCAAAGAAGAGCTTGAAAAAGGAGCATATAAGCTAGAAAACCTAGAACACAAGGAGATTCCAAGGACTTGGAACTCCACACATCTGAAATTCTATTACAACTGATATATTTGGATGGTGTACTCTTTTTCCTTGTTGGTCTTTTTTCCCCAAGGAGGGTTTTTGACCAATAAGGTTTTAACGAGGCACATCCTAGAATAATAAATGAGGTATTTTTAAGAAAAGGATATGAATTTTCTGAGTTTAGGACTTTCAAATAAATAGTTTGAAAGCGGGCCAAAGCTTGTGTACAAGTAAACACTTCAAACCAGGACGAAACTACATCCGAGAAACACTCGGAAGCATAGGCCTTTCAAATAAATAGTTTGAAAGCGGGCCAAAGCCTGTGTACAAGTAAAACACTTGAAACCAGGACGAAACTACATAGAAATACTCGGAAGCATGGGCCTTTCAAATAAATAATTTGTAAGCGGGCCAAAACCTACGTACAAGTAAAACACTTGAAACCAGGACGAAACAAAATCCGAGAAACACTCGAAAGCATAGGACTTTCAAATAAATAGTTTGAAAGCGGGCCAAAGCCTGTGTACAAGTAAAACACTTGAAACCAGGACAAAATTTAAACAAGAAATACTCGGGAAGTGGAACGTTCAAATAAATAATTTGAAATCAGACAAAAGCTTGTGTACAAGTAAAACACTTGAAACTAGGACGAATCGTCATCCAAGAAATACAAAAGTAGGACTCTCAAATGAATAATTTTAAAGTGGGCCAAAGCCCGTGTCCAAGTAAAACACTTGAAACAGGATGAAAATAAAACGAGAAATACTTGGAAAATATAATTCATGCAGGAAAAAAGTACGAGATACACAAATGTCTTCTATAAATGCAAAGATACGGAATTACAAAAGGTACAACAGCACGCATGCAAAAAAAAAAAAAAAACTACAACCCTTCAGCTGCCCCAATATCACCATATGGGCTGGCACCAGCAGGTTGTACATCGCTGTGTGGTTCCTCAAGAACTCTCTCCACCTCTTCCTCATCTTCATCAGGAAGATCCACCGCCTCACCATTTCAGACCTCTTTCAACAACCCCGTCTTGCTGAAGTCATAATCAGGATTAAGGCAGGCAACTTGCTTCATGGCTTGCCCGAAACCCTCCGCATATTGCCTCACCATGGCCATCTTCAAATCTTCAATCTCCCTCAAAAGTTGGGATTCTTTGTCTCGAGCGTTTGATTCGGCAATTTCAAATTTTTCCTCCGACGCTTTGACACCGGCAGTCAGATTTCCTACTAGCTGGTTAAGTTTGGCTTCCTCCTCAATAGCCTGCTCCAACTGACTTCGGGCTTTTGACAATTCAAACTCTAGTTTGTCAACAGTGTTAACTCGGTTCAAGTCAGCAATGATTTTCTTGTTCAACTGGGCAATGTCCACCTCTAATTCGGTTTTCTTCTTCGCAGCAGCTACCATCTCCATCTCCATATATCGACCAAGGGCAGCCATCCTCAACCCATAGGCTTGCATGGTACGACCAGACTGTTGCTCGCTAAGTTTGTGGTATAAACGGAGATCGGCACTGTGTAGCAAATGCCCGTCGACAATAGTTTCTGGTTGAAAATTATGGTTCCAGAGGGAATGCATCTCGAGAGGAACAACAGGGTTACCAGCCAAAATGGCAGAAAGAGTATCCTCGATAGCAACCGATGGAGGGGGAACCTCACCCCCACCTTATGTTTCTTCTTCATAGAATCATCAGCGGTGGAATTCGTTTTTCTCCTCTAGCCTCCTGACAAGCCCTGATTCAACATCTTTCTCAGCTAAGTCTCCAGTGGCTACGGATGAAGATTCCCCAGGAACCACAAGCCTTCGCTTTGTTGGTTCAAAGCCAGGAATTTCTCGAAGTCTTTCTTGTTCAACCTCGGGGCCATGGTCTCTACAAAATAGCCAGACAGTAAAAAAAATTACTTTTCAAAAAAAAAAAAAAACAAGTCAAAATAAAATATCTCACCTATTAGGACGGCCAGTCCGACCAAATTATCTTCTACAGTAATTAATCCATGACTAAGCAACAGAGGGAGCTTTTCAAGATAATCGACTTCTTTTTCTCGAGGGGGGTGAAGGAACGATACTCGTACCCAGAAATATAGTTGGGATTTGATGTCCAGTATAATGGAAATTTGGGTTGACCACTCTCGTCTAGAAAAAAGGAAGCATAGTTGGCACGAGACTGCAACTTGAAAAAACCCTCTTTGAAACCTTTACAGGAAGAAGTAAAGATATCCAAGATGCCCCTACAAGGAATACTATTGAGAGAAAGCCAACCCACTCGACCTCATTTCAAAAAAAAGAAAACAACTTGCCCACAGTTGGGCAAAAACCTAGATATGAACATAGGACCTCGAAAGCTTTTATAAAGGCCCAACTATTCGGGTGTAATTGCCAAGGGGCCACATTCAGGCATCGAAGAACCGAGCACTGGAAGTTCGAAAATGGGAGGCAGAGTTTCACCACGGAAAAAAGATAGTGATACATAAAGAAAAAGTCATGCTGAAGATGAGAGCCAGACATACATATTCGGTCAGCTTTGTCACAAGGAGAAATGAAGATACCACTGGCTCCCCTGGAGTCAGAAATTTCATTTTGGATTTTTTCCAAAGACTTAAAAGTTTGAAACTTAGAAACCCAGGTAAGAGCACTAGGGTCAACCCAATCATAAGGCCCCACAAACCCGGGTTGACAATAAGCTAGGGAAGGAGTTCTAGAAGTTTTGTCTTTTGAGGGGGCAACACACAACATCTCCGAAGAACCAGAGGAAAGTGACGTTAGGAAACCAGAAGCCATGGAATGAAACACACAAAAAAGAAGATGGAATCCAGAAACCCAAAAAACAAATGTGCTGAATATAGAGGTTCAGAGAAAATTTTGGCACACCTGAAGAGAGGAAAGTGAATCTTGAAAGTCACGAACAGGAAGATAAAGAGGATACTATTAAGAGAACTGAGTTTCAAATGAAGAATAAGAGCCAATTCAAAGTAGGAAACTTAAATACTGAATTAAAAGAAAAATGCCTCCGATCCAACGGCTCACGATACTTAGATCTAATGGATCAGGAAAAGGGACAGACGAAGAGCCAAGTGGTGTGACAGTTGGAATGCCAAGGGTCAGCGAATGAAGGGACCCGCTCTCTAGTATCCACGCGGCCCTAGGCATGGACGCTCGAGCCCCTATGAGGAGTAACATCACCTCAAGACAGCCATAATGAAGGGACGCAGTGGGTGACAGATGTCTCTGGCACGAATGACAAGACCTCCAACACAAGACACAAGCGGGGCACTGGCCGTTCCAAGATACTCACGGTAGGAGACTTTCTCAATGCTTGTGTACACCGGGATGTATACTCGGCCAAACATCGGATTCTCGGGCGAAGATTACGAATCCTTCTCGGTGCGAGCAACTCGAGTCTCGGGGGACTTCTGTTGCTATATGGGCCGAGAATCACCTGGCCGAGATTTCGGGTGGATCACCACCCACTTGGAAACAAGCGGATTAGCCGAGTCGTAACCAACGGCCCAAGCAAAAACATGGCCCCTCAATAAGCATCCTAACCCTAGCTGAAGGAATGTCCGGTGGAATATCCTCCCCCCCCCCCCCCACAGCTGGACCAATCCCTGGTTACTCAAGATTAAAGACATTGTCACGTCTTACACGGAGCGAAAGTCGCTGAGACAAGAAGGCATGTACGACAAGTCAATATCTCATCCATAAAGGACCTTTAATGGAAAGATTGTACAAAGAACCTATCAATAGAGTGATCATGACCTTTATAAGACACATTCTCATACATACTAGAAATACTTATTCGAGTAAGGTGTTTTTCTCTTGCTCAGAATCTTGATAATTGAGAGACAAGATGTAAAAAGAAGTTTGGAAAAAAAGAGTGAAAACGTCATTTTTACATATATAGGCATCCACAAAGAGTTAATAATTTTTTAAAAAAATTATTAAAAAATTTAAAATATCAATAAAACAAATAACATCACATGTCGTCATTTTATTCAAATTCTTGCAAAAATTTAAAAATATAATAATATACTAAATTCAATTATATTTTATGATAATTAATCTATACAAATAATTAATATTTGAATGGTATATATTTTTAGTAGTTTTATCACTAAAAAACATTAAACAAAAGATCCATTGCAAAATTATAAAAAAAAATATTGTTTGATAAATTTAAAAATATAATAATATGCTAAATTCAATGATATTTTATGATAAATAATCTATGAGTTCAGTTGTTATACACTGACAGTGTAAAACATTTTTACACAGACATTCAATTATAAGTTATCAAATCAGTAACAAAATTTGACTCTTATCTTAATTATCTTAAAAGTCATTCAGATCATGATTAGTGATTGATTGACAGTGTAAAAAACTTTACACTGTTATTGTATAACAATTAAACTCATAATCTATCCGAGAATTAATATTTAAATAGTATAAATTTTTAGTAGTTTTATCACTAAAAATTCATTAGACAAGATTCATTGCAAAAATATTAGAAGAAAATACCTTTTTAGTTTATCTCATTTAGAAAGATATACTCATAATCTCCACATGTCCCCACTCCTTAGAAAAGGATATTTTTTTCATCCCGAGATATTATTCAACAAAAAGAATATGTTTATAAAAACCTATTATATCACTGTCATCTTCAAAATGTTTTCACACTTCTCACTTTATTTTGCAATTATCAGATTCGTAGCACAAAAAAAAAGAAATTATCACATTCATAGAAATTATAGAACAAAACGGAATGATTAAAATTAGAAGAAGATATGCGCTAAACTACAATAATGCTTTTATTCATTAAAAACCGAAACAACTAGATAGAATTTCCTCGTCTGGACCGCTCCACCCTCCCAAAATTCGCAAACCAACACGTCTAGCACATCAAGGAAAAAAAAAAAAAGAATAATTAAAGTTAATCTGGCACATCAAGAAAAAATAATATAAATAAATAAAACAAGAGGGCATCCAACTTTAAAATTAAATAAAATTATCTAATTTAGAAAAAGAAAAACACTAAAAAGAGACATTAATTAAAAGTACAAGTACAAATTACAAACTTTGGTTGGTTTTTCTCTTTTTTTTTTTTCTTTTATTTATCCTCTGCCTCGCTCGCTCGCTGACTCAATTACAGACTCACTCCACCATAATCCAATTAATCTACAGTTGTACAGGTCAACCGGTTCAGCTTCCTAACTCGAGACTCACCGAGTCAACTCACTAGGACTCAGTACCAGGAAGCTTCCACGCTGAAGTTGCTATGAGCGGCCTCGTGTGCCACCCAAGCATGAGGCACCCGTTATTTTCCTCAACCCTATACCCATCCCCGCCGGCGAAAAGAGCTAACAACATGCTAGCTTGCTTGAACGCGTTCGAACCGAGATGAACCGGGTCGAACCCGGCCGAACCCATCCTCACCCTCCACTGGCTCAACGTCTCGTGCCGCTCGACCCGGTCCACCCCTTCACACGCCACCACGTTACAAATCTGCCTCCCCAAATACAGCTCAGACATCATCAGGTCCTGACTCGGCGCCGAAACCGCCGAACCTTCAAGCGAGTCAAACAGGTTCGAGTAATAATGTAACGCCTCATTGAACCGGTCCAAGAAAACGGGTCCGTTATGGTTCGCTTCTTGTTCGACAACAGTCACGATCTTAGGGTTAAACTTCTTGACAGTTGCAAGCACTTTCTCAACGGATCCGGGTCGGGCCAACAAGCGGTGAAGCTCGAAGACGGAATTAACAGCAACGTCTTCACCGGGTCGGATCTCAAGCATGTTCGGGTCGAGATCCGCGAGACTGTTACAAACGAATCCGCGAAACTCGAACTGAACCCCAATGGTTTGAGCCAACTGCGCGAGTTTCCAACCCACCTGTTGAAGCGCGTCGGTGTTGTCATTCTGGGGGGGCCCGATTCCTGTTAACCGAAAACTGGGGGGGCCGCCGGGGCGTAATGCTAGTGCCTGCATTAACGCCGGCCACTGCATCCCTTGTTTGAGTCCGAAATCGATGACGTGGACTTTTCCGGCGGCGGAGAAAGCTTCTAGAATGGCCTGATTGGCTGTGAAGTGAGCGAACTTGAGGTAAGGGCATGACTCGTAAAAATGCATGTGAAGCATATCGGAGAATGAGGAGTCGAGTGTTTCCTGAGGGTAGATTCGGTAAATCCTACGAGCTAAAGCTTGAGCGAAGTAAGAAGCTACCTTCCTCATAGCTCCAACCTGCGATGTTGCGAGCATGCCCACGTGCTTGACAAGCGCGTCGGCGAGCTTAAGGTTTTCTTGTTGGACTGCTTCAGCACACGCCATGAGCGCGTGGACTAGACGCACGCCGGTTTCTTGCGAATCAACAAGAACCACAGGGCGAGTGGGTTCTGATGCCGTCACCGGCGAAGTAACGGAATCTGTTTCAATTTGAGAACTTTTGAATCTCTTGTTACTGTTTTCAGCGGTTTCGTTTTGTGGGTATGCTGCTATTCCAGGAATTGCTCTGAGATCGTACTCTGAATCGTCGTTGAAAGCTTCAACAACCCGGGATGGATTAGGGTCGATAGGGTCGTGGATTTGAGGGTTACCTAAGAGAGATGATGGATCAAGAACGTTAACGTTGTTGGTGTTGGGGGAAGAAGGGTTGAGTTCAGTGAGCATGCTTTGAACCCATGAATAAAGATCTGTTGGGTCATAGTGAACGGTGTCAGAAGCAAGGTGTGAAATTCCATCTTCTTGAGTAATACCCATCGCCATCTCTAATTGCTCGAGCTTCTGTGCCACGTCAGCCATGTCTGAAGAACGAACCTTGTATCCCAGAGCTGCGAGCAGCTCGTCCATTCCGCCGCTACTTTCTTCTTCCCATGCCATCTTTGCTTTCCCACTCGACATTGACGAGCATTCACGTTTCACGCTGCTGGTACCGTTCCTTACTCCGTAGCTACAACTACCGCATGTGTTTTTGATGATATCATGGGAGTGAAACTGAAATGGGGATGTGTGAATTCAGAATTCTTTGAAATGGTGGGTTCAGAGAGAAAAGGGGTTAAGATGAGACGAGATGGGTGAGAGGTCCATAGGGGTGAACGGAGAGACCTCACAGTGGAAAAGATAAGGAACAACGGAAACCATAATAATGAAATTTTTTACTTCCGTTTTATTTTATTTTATATATATGTTAAATTTTAATAAATATAAACATAAAATTTAATTTTGATATATCGCAACCAATTACAAATCATGCTAACCACAACAAGAGTTAAGGGATCATTTATTTTGTTTCCAATTTGTAATTTTCATTAATAATTACAAAAAATATGATATTATTATCAGTATGTTTCCTATTTTTAAATACTGGTATATGAGAACAACAAAATCTTGTTTTCACTATTTTCATCCAAATCTTTGAAAATAGAAAATATAATAAAAATAATGTCATATTTTTATAATTATTAATTAATAAAAATGATAAATAAAAAATTAGAAACAAAACAAATAGATCCTAATTATTTATATGACATTTTATCATTAATTGATCGTGTAAATCTTTTTTTTATAATTATAATACATGTATATATTCTATTATTTTTGTTATATGTATGCTCTCATTAACTTACATTACATGGATCTATTTTTTTATTTAATGAATTTAACCATATAAATTCCACCGGAACTACAAAAAATACAAATTAAAAAGACTGCATAGAAAAAGTGTATGACCAGCTGATTAACATATCCCTATTTTTCAAACGAAATAAAATACTTCATTTAAAAAAGAAATAGATACAAATAATCTTTAACAATTTAAAACTTTTTAAATGATAAAAAAATTTAAAACACAAATTTATCCTTTATATCTATTTCTCTCTAATTGGAGACATCCAACTCTCGATAACATTGCTAAAAGAAATTGAAGCTCCGGCCAAAATTTTATAGAAGACATGAAAGAGCCGTGGGAGCACCGTAATGCGAAGAAAGAAGAAAGATGCCCATGATAGTGTACAGCTCGTGCATAACCCAGACACCATACACTAGAAAACAGGTGGCCGTACACTTCGTCGATAGAGAGTCTTGGGGACCGAGAATGATCGTGGGCTCCACCTCTGTCCTCCTCTACTCACTCCCCTTCATTAGGCGCGTGATGTACTATTTTTTATTTTCTCACCCCCTCACTTTCACTTCACTGTGGGTTGATTAGTGATAGTAATGATAGTGATTTAGGGATACAATTAACCATGTGGAAGTTGTAACAAACAATGTTAATGATAGTTACAGAGGAATGCCGACGGCAATGCTCCCATCCCATGTGCTATGCTCAGTAGATAAATTTGATGAAAAATGCTTGCTGTACATTCTTGATGGTGTATATTATTTTATAGTTATGTGATACGATAAAATTACAATGTAATTATATCAAAAAATAAGATAAAATTAAAGTTATTACATGATAAAAGTTATGTACTTCCTCCGATCAATATTATAAGCAATAAAATTTTAAAATTTTTGATCAAATATATAAATAAAAGATAACTACTTCCCTTCTTTTTAATGATATTATTCCTAAAATATCATTTTTATTTATTATCAATTTTATTTTTTAATAACTCATTTTATTTCAAATCTCAAATCTTTTTATGAAGGATATTTTACATAATAAATCTAAATTTTTAATGATATTAAATAAAATTAATTAACTTTCTTAACATATATGTTTCATTAAATTTTTCTGTTTATAATATTAATGTGAAGGAATGCAATGAAGTGATACATGAATGAATGTATAAGTGAAAATATTTAATTTTGATTGGGCACCATCATTTATATTTGACTTTGAAAATTAATTCCTGTTGATGTCCCCTCACTTATTAATTTTAGGTACAATTATGTCCAATGTCCCCCATCTTTTTAAACACATAGAGGCCAACCAACTGATGGGGGCTTTAGTGGATACTCGCTTACGATTTCTTGAAAATGTTGTTTACTTCTCGAGAAAGAATTTGGGAATCGATATTGTAATATCAAGCCAAGTGGACAAACGTATTTATGCTTTACCCTTCAAATTGTGCATTGACAATTATAGTTAAGATACTGAAAGCTGTTAAAGTGTGAACAATACTAGTATCATTTTAAAAAACATAAAAGGAATAAAAAAGGTAAGATTTTATGAAAAAATATATATAATTAATGTATTTTTTTTTTTTTGACTGGAGATAATTAATATATTCAAAAGTGAAATTTGAATATTTTAATAAAACATTATTATTTTTTGATTCCAATAATCAATGTTTTTATAGCACAAAATCCTTAAAAATTCTCAATCATTCACTTTGAACACAAATATTACGGAAAATGAGCATTTTCATATGTAGAAGAAAAAAAATGCAACTTTAATAAATGAAATGACATTACTGTAAGTTGTGACATTATGATGCCACTTCCTTTTTTTTCCCACCATTGGCTGGCTACTTCTAGTATCACTCTTTCTTTACTTTTTAAAAGGTATTTTTCCTTTTTTGCTATATTTGCCTCTGCTATTTTTTTTCCTACCAAAAAGCAAAAGCCAGGAGGCCATTCCTGGAAGCTGCTAATTTTAAAATAGAACAAAAGTTTCTTATAATTAGACCAATATATTTTGATAAAAAAAATGGATCGTTTCAAATTTAATGAATTGTAATTTTAAATCTATTTATTATACTAGTGTATGGATCCGTGTCATGCATGGGAATATGTTATTTTTTTTAGAATTTCATAAAAAAATGTAGATTTACCTATCATATTACGTGTTATCATAATCTATTTGGAATTATTTCATACTATAGTATATAGTATATCTATCATATTATTTTTTTCTCTCTTAAAAATCTATTTGATTTATTTATCTTATATTTCCTATGCAAGTTAACCATTTTTAAAAAATATATTTATATATCGTATGAAAAAAAATAATTTTTCTTGAAAATATTTTGATTTATTTTCCTCTTTTCTCGTGAAAGGTAACCATTTTTAGAAAATATATTTATGTATCAGATTATTTTTTCTTTTCTCTTGAAATTATTTTTGATTTATTTCTTCTCTTTTTCCCTTGCAAGTTAACGGTTTTTAAAAAAATATATTTATCTATCATATAAAAAAAATCTTGATTTATTTCTCATTCTTTTCCGTGCAAGATAAGCATATTGTAGAAAATATAGTTATCTACCATATATATGAAAAAAATCTTCTTTCTTGAAAATGTTTTGATTTATTTTTTCTTTTTTTTGTGCAAGTTAATATTTTTAGAAAATATATTTATTATTGTAACATTTGATATTTACCAATATATGTATAAACCGTCACTAACCATTTCTTCTTTTTTGACTCAACCATTTCTTTTTCTACTATCTTAGTATTGTACTTCTTCTTTGAACATTGAATGCTATATATGTTTCCAAAGCAATAATTGCATTCCAAGTTGATTATTATTACTCAACTACACATTGGTAGAACAAGTAATAATGTAATTTATGGATTTTGATAATAACTTTCGTTATACTTATTAAGGATTGAAATTTTGTTTTTATAAAAATAGATTATTTAATGCATCAAGATTTAAAAATTTCATTTTACAAAAATCTATTGTTTTAAATTCCTTAAACTCATTTATTTTTTTCGTTCTAGAAAAAATTATATGTTGTTGAGAACGAAGACCTACATGATGCTCTAATGAGTGAGCTATCATGATCAATTTTTATGTACAAAATAAATAAGTAAAATTCACAGAAAAACATTTGAATATGGATAAACAACTTTGTTGTATGTAAAAGCTGTGTACCATTATTAATATGCATTAACAAGTGTTCGATAGTTGCCAAAACAACAGAGCAGCAACCCTACGACACGAAATAAAAAATTAAATAGAAAGAAAGCTACCAATAAACTATAGCAGCTATCTAAGCCTTTGACAGAGGGAAAACACATTATGATCTCTCTTTGAGACTTGTAACTATTTCGTAACAATTCCAACAGTCTTTTGAACATGAGGTCCAGCATCTCCTTCGCAGCCAGTTAATCCAAATCCATCAATAATAATTCTGCAACCATCTATATTTGAAGGAACAGGAGTTGATGTCAGTGTGCTTGAATCAATAGCGAAATATTAAATCTTTTTGAATAATTTTTTTCTATTATAGGTTGTTCTCAGAAATTCCAACTTTTCAAATCAAATATATTATGATTCAATCATAAATTAAATAAAAAATAATTTAAAAACATTGGAAGGGAACTTTTTTATATGTCAAACTATAACGGAACATAATGTAACAAACGATGGTCATAGTTCTATGCTGCTTAGCACATAATAAACATTTATAGAAAAAAACAATAGCATTCTAACTCCAAAATCATCAAATGTCATACAAATATATATTATTAAGGAAGTTTGTTGCTTGAAATTACTAACAGCCAACTCTCATCCTATTATAGATGGAAATTAAACATAGTCACCATGAAACTTTACAGAAGCTTAATTAAATCAACAATATTGTGACAGTTTGAATCTCAAATACGAAAATTAGTAAATTACCTTGCCGCATCATGCATTGTATTAAAGCCACCTACAATGAAACAGAGAGAATAAGTTAAACCATTGTTGAATGCAAATCAATAAACAACAAACAACTCAAACACTGAAGACAACTCAATTGTAGCATCAGATTCATCCCCATCAAAAGTCTATTACCATCTTTGATCATCATCAACAATTGTTCATCCCTTCCTCTCCACCGTGATAATGTCCAAGAGCTAATGTTCCAATAGTGTCATTAACCTGATTAAAATGAATAGGAAATCATGTTTCAAGTAATACAACGAAACAATAAGGATTTATCTCAACAAATATGCACTAATATATAAATGACAACCAAAGAGTAGAAAAATATAAATCAATTAAATTATAATAAATTTGATAAAAGAGAAATATAAAAAAAAAATGCTCACCAAAGAGTAGGATCGTTCTGGTTGGCTTACTCCCTGTTGCCGCTTCCATAACTCTTCTATGACCTTTTGATCTCCGGTTCCTTCTCCAACCTCTCTTGCTAAAACAAAAATATGTTAGGGTTTGGGTTTTGTGAGAGAAAGAGAAAAGAAAGAATAAAGAAGAAGAGATTACCTTTTCGTCCTAATGGAAAGCGATCCAGACATAGACCTTGTCCATCGTTTTCCAAAACACGAACGCTCCCTGCAGTGTCATTGCGAAATACGAGCACTCCTGGAAGTAACAATTCAAGAGTAATGAAAGGGATTAAACAAAGGAGAGAAGAAAAGAAAAAATTGTATGGAACCAATAAAAAACACATATTGCGTAAGCTAAATTATAATAAATTTCAATAATTTCCTTACACGAATTCAAATAAATTAGAAATTTTCTCACCAAAAAAATAAATTAGAAATTTGTTATATCTACAGTATTCTATTCTAATAATCAGAATATAATAACTCTTATTGTTATATTCTAATAACTCTACGAATTCATTCTATAATAAAAAAAATTATACGAATTCAAATAAAAACCAGTAAACATGCATTCAAATAAATTCTAATAATTTCCTTATAAAAATTTGAATTATAAATTTGTATTAATTTATTCAAGCATTAAGTTGTTTTAATATTAAATTGACAATCAATATATTTGATTTAATCAATATTAATTGGCAATCCTATAATTTGTTTCAGCATTATTAAGGAAGTTTGAATACCAAATTGGAAAATGGCAAATGTGACCATTCAAACATTTATGAAATTTCAAAATTCAAATTTTATTCATTATCTTTTTCATTAATAAAATTTTGATAATTTAAAAATTTGATTATGATTCATCATATTTTGATAATGTCTAGCATTTGAAAATTTGATTCGAATATTCTAAATTCGAATTTGATTGTGATTTATCCGATTATTTTTTGTATGAATAAATTCATCCTATTATTAATGAGTAAAAATTCTTATTTGAAACATCCTTTTTTAACCGCATAATATTTTGCAAATAGTGGTTGCTTTCCTTTTCTACACTTTCATTAAATAAATGTCCTATTTTTAATTCGAAATCAAAAATAAATTTAATTAATAATGTTTTATCTCAAATGAATGAATGAATTAGAGGATGACACCTCAACAAAAATGAAGGGAAGTAATGTGAAGAAACTATGTGTAAAATGTTTTCTTGAAAAAATGCATGAGAGGTTGACGTATAAAAGTTGTTATTTTGAGATTATTCTTAAATATATATAATATATAGTATAGATAGATATATAAAATGGATAGATTTTCAAATAACCGCAATAAATATCCTCAGACTTATTAGCAAATAAGTTTTCTTTTTCAGACGAAAAATAGTAGAATAAATACTTAATTTGGTCTCTGAAATTATAGGGTCTTATCAATTTAGTCCTCCACATTATCAATATTCCAACATAATTCTTGTAATTACAAAATGTAGCAAATACATCCCTGACATTATTCACTTAGTTTCAAATAAATCCCTGACATTATCAACTTAATGTCATTATAATCCATGTAAATTTCAACGGAGGGACGAATCTGACTAACTTTCTGTAATTTCAGGGATCATTTAGGAATATTGATAATATAGAGAATTAAGTTGATATAACCTTATAATTTCAGGGATCAAATTGAGTATTTATTCAAAAATCGCTACTGAAAACTGGTAAATAAACGAGTTGAGTCTAATTATGACTCTAATCAATACCATATATAGTTAGCAAGACCCTGGTATCTTTACTTGAATTTGCCCCGATTAAGATATGATAATGACTAAGTTAGAATGGAACTAATCCGACAAAATATATAAATTTAGTAAATTATAAAAATTTCAAACTAGAGTTCAAATATATTCTATGTTAAATAATATTAATATAAATATATTACTATATTATAAAAAACGTTAACTCAAACGATTTCTAATTAATAATAAAATATATTAAATAAAATCATTTAATATGTTTTGAACTCATTTGATTTACTTGGAGTCGAGACCGATGATATTCAGGTATAATAGTACTAACTGAGTTTAGTGTTTTTTTTTTTTTTAATCATGTTATAGGTATGAAATATCCATTATTGTTAATGATGATTAATTTCTGTCGGGGAACCTGTTGGGCATATAAGATTTCTCTTCTCCCAACCAGGTTTTCTCTTTACACAAGAGTTAGAACTTGAATCCCTAACCATTTGTTTAAGATATCCGAATCTCTTACCATCCGGACTAACTAGATTTTTTGATTAAAGAATAAAAAAATAATATTTTATTAGAAAACTAAAAACTTGACCTCTATTTATTTTATTTCTTGTTTTTTTTTTTCATTTTATGTTTTAAAAAATAATTATAAAATTGTCATCTTATTTTCTATTTTCAAATTTTTTTTTATAAAAAACACTGAGAATAACTTGTTGTTATTTTATTGTTTATATCAATCTATATATATTTAAAAATAAGAAACGAAATGAAAATAAAATAATAATTTTATAGTTATTTATAAAAATAAAAATAAAAATTGAAAACAAAACAAATAAACGTCTCAATATATGTACTACATCTCTTCTTAATTTTTAACCAAAGTTACAGGTTAGGATTTTCAAGAAAAAAATGATGAATTATTTGGTATCTTAAGAGTAATTTTTTTCTGTCTAAGTGATTCAATCAGATTATGAAAATCATTTGACTTGATTCATTAATATAATTATTTAATTAAGATAACACATTTAAATTAATCAGAATAATTTTTACTTCAAAATTATTAAGAATATACAAAAAAGACACCAAAAAGAAAAACTATTAACTGAATCAAAATGTTAAGCAACATTGACACAACTGAAATCCATCAGAACCCGCGTATGTACACCACGGATTGCTCTATTTCTAATTTGCTATTAGTATAGATTATTATGGGGTATCGCCTATGGCAAGCGTGTGTGGTCAGCTTCCGTAGGTTAAAGTGGGGAATAACATCTCACGACGCACATGAGGGAGAGATCAAGGAGGGGATGGGTCAACTTTGGTCACCACGCTCAACATTCGCACGTGTAAACCAACGCCGAATTGGAGACGTCTTACCGTACTTCCAGGACCAAGTTGGTTGATTTAGTATAGCGCGTGGTTCCACGCGTTATACGTGCGACGGTGGATGAAAGAAGAGTGGAGGAGCAACGAGGGTCCTACAGAAATAGGGGGTCTCTGCTGCGGAGAGAAGATGAAAGAGGACGGGGATTCAGACGTCAACATCGGTTTTAGGACCATCCGACGTGGGACCCACTGTCCCAAAAATAAAAGATTATTACTCTCTCTTCTGTACCAAAAAATGGCTGCCAGCACAGCACGTCGAAGGTAACGGAGTTATCGACTATTTTTATATACGTAAAAGAAAAGCAAAGGAGAGACAGAGTGTCCGTCCAGAAATAACGGCGTTAGTTGCGTTTCCGTTTTGCTCAACTGTGCAAAAGGGACGTCCCTGATAGCAAGAAAGGTGGCATCTTCATCCGGACGGTGAGAGACAGAGAGGACGAACATAAACACGAACATGAATGGGGCCATCTCTGTATCCTTATTTTATTTTTTCAAATTATTTTACTATTATATAATAATAATGACAAAAATTGATTTTAATACTTAGTGTGCTATATTTATTCAAAAAATTGTTTTATTATTTAAATTTAAAAATATGCATGCGCTATTTACTATTTAGAGAGCAATGTGATACTTAGGAATTTTTTTTTTTTTATATATTAGTATAAATGTGTAACTAAATATTGAGATATCACTTACTTTAATATAAAAATAGATTTATATATTAGAGGTGAGTATGTTATGCGAATTCTATTTATGGATGGAAAAAACCTGATTAGGAAGTGACAATCTTTCAATGTGATTCAATATCTCGTGAGATTAATCATAGTACTTGCACGCAGAGATATCATGAAGAAAAAAAAAATTCTATTTCATTTATGGGTCGGTTATTTAAGTGTTTTTACAAAAAAAAAAAAGCTTTTTAATAAAAATATTGAGTTGAATTGGTATAGATTGTTAGTATAAAGTATTTTACATCATCCATCAATCATAAATCATGGTATGAGTGATTTTTAAGGTGGTATGAATGACTTTTAAGATAGTCAGTATAAGAGAGAAATATTTTTAATGATGTGAAAATTTATGATTGATTGATAATATAAAAAGTCATTATAGTGACGATATATATCAATTAAATCTAAAAAAAATTAAATACTTAAATATTTCATTGGTTGAATTTTTACTAAAATATAAGTTAAAATAAATTTGAAAAGCGTTCTCTATGAAAAACAATATTTTCTAATTTTTTTTTTAGGAAACATATAATTTATATAAAAAAAATTAATCAAAAATAATTTTTATAATTATAGTAAAATATAGTAAAACATAAAATAATTTTTAATTTGTATAAAAATTACTATATAGCAAAAATATTTTTAAACAAATATTTAAAAATCACTTATTTAATTAAAAAATGACGAGAAAAGGTTGAAAGGAGGAGGGAGAAGGGGCACTGACAGGTAGTGTGGTCAGTCATATATGTGAGGGGAGAGGGCCATGAGCATGTGATTCAGCCACGTTTCCTAGATTCTCTTGTCCTCGTGGTCCCTCCACCTGCTCCCGCACCCTGCTTCCTTTCTGTGTCACCTTCCCTATCCTTCTTTGGTCTCTCTTCTTTACATTTTACTCCTACCATCCAAATATTAATTATCTGAATTAACTATATATATCATTCTTTTCAGGATTTAATCATAACCTTAAGTATTATATATGGAACTTGTATATCCCAATCAAACAGTAAAATGGTACATAAAACGGTTGAACGGTTGTACTAACTACAGCTCTAATGAGTAATGACTGAAGGGACATTATTTCAGTATCAGGTGTGGGTCTATCCAAAATATCTTTTAATTTCTTGTACATCTCGAACACTTATGCCAACGATGTTGGATGGTTAAGAATACAATGTTACATATTTTTCAATGACTGATGTATGAGCCCTCATTAAGTGTAAGCGTTCATAATTATTAGTTTTGATTTTTAGAAAATTCACGGAAGACATTCAATCAGTTCTTTTATACAAAATAATTGTTCGTCCTTTGCTATTATAAATAAAAGGACTTAATTTATATTCAATGGTATTGTATTGATTTGGCAATTTATAGTAAAGATTATAATCAAAGTATATAGAAAATAATGCTATTTGTACGTGTCCAACATCTGAATTGGCTCACCAAGAATAATTTAAAAATAAGCAACTACTTCTCTAAATATTTAATCTAAATTTACCTATTATTTTTTTAAAATGAACAAAAATTTAAATTAGACGAGGATACACAATATTGATTTAGGGTGCGTTTGGATATAAAGCTTATTTAAGCACTTATGTAATAAGTTCTTTTTTAAATAAGCTAAAAATAGCTTATTTTCATAAGTTTCTTTGACAAGCTTATGGAAATAAGCTAAAAGCAGCTTATGAAAAGATCATAAACTATTTTCATAAATTATTTATATAAATTTAATTCCATAAGCTATTCTCATAAGCTCTGCATAAGCTCTTCCAAACGCACCCTTAATCATCGCTTAAGATTTGGTGTAGAACTTCTACATTGTTTAAGACATAGTAAAGAATTAAAACATGAATTAGATAAAAGAAATTAAAATGGCAGGACACTCATTAAGAATTAAAAAGACAAGTTTTTATGGGAAAATGATATAGTAAATATATAGAGAAGTGAAGTTTTTAGTTTTTCAATAAAACTTTATTTTTTCTTGATTCTTTAAAAGCACTCGTTAACAAGATTCATAAATAAATTAAAAATAAATACTCCATTAAATCTCGCTAAAAACCGTCTTTAAAAAGGCACCGGGATAATATCAATAATATTTATATAATCAATAGATATATTCCTAAACACCACCTCATTCTTAAGCATCCACAAAAACCAAACAACCACAAACCAAAGTATTCAATCCATATAGCATTAGAAAAAGCTTACATTGCAAAAATAAGTGATCTACTGACATGAAGGGATCCCGGCAGAAAACACAAGTTATCATTGTCGATCGTCTTCTCAAGACTCTACTAAAGAAAAATAGAATTTACCCTTAGTTAAGATG
This sequence comes from Ammopiptanthus mongolicus, assembly GCA_039655645.1. Taxonomy (NCBI): domain Eukaryota; kingdom Viridiplantae; phylum Streptophyta; class Magnoliopsida; order Fabales; family Fabaceae; genus Ammopiptanthus; species Ammopiptanthus mongolicus. Next base: position 86,645,768 of record CM077344.1, on the reverse strand, counting down.
ATGAATAATCTATCACTAAAAATTGCGAAATTTCACTAAAAAAAATTACAAACATCAACCCATATATAACTTTGAAAGAAAAACTCCACACACCAAAGCAATCGAATAAGTATCACAAATAATAAATAATAGAATTTGAGGGAAATCCTCCAATTTGGTTAAAGGACTATTCCTGCTAATATAGTAATATTCAAAGCTTGTTCCCCACTTAAGAAAGTGATCGATGTACTTTGCTTAATGTATGTTTTGTAACCCTTAAATTTTTAAAAATAAATTACTTGTGCAAGAATTTTTTTATTGTAAACTATTTTAAATATCAAATAAGTTAATCTAAACGAACTATTAGTTTCTTTGATGCCAAGCATTCAGAGTTCCTGGTATTGTTTGTATAGCTAGCCATTGATTTTTCTGGTGTTTGCAAACATGTATTTAATTGGTATGGTAGCCCTTGTACAAATCAAACCCAGCAGCCCCACAACAACCCGTAAATACAAATGCCTTATCCTGTTTCTGTTTGTGGAAGTGGATCTTCAGCTTCAGATCATCACAAAATACCACAGTAATGAATCGAAAGAGGAATTGCCGACAGAGTAAATGCTCAATATATTCTTCAATTATTGTTCTAAAACATCCTACCTACCAACTGTGCATGCACTACTTGTGCTTCCATCTATAATTCTAAAGCTTTTAATTTGCTTCATTCACAATCTTCCTTCTATCCTAGCTAATTAATACTATGTTTAGAGACTTTATTCTAGATTTGACATGCTCCAATGAGACTTACAATGGCATAAAAATTGAACAGGAACAATAAACAAATACTGACTAGTGCCCTAAAAATATTAGTTAAGGAAACAAAGATATAAATTATGTATTAGAAAATGATAATCTCAATTTTTTTCAAAGTTTAAAAGTTAGTACAATTCTCAATGCAAAGTTTTTACATTTTCTTCCTTAATCAATACCCTTAAGACACCGATTAATGAGACCCTTTTTATATTATCATCCAATTTTATGTTGACATGTCATTTAACAAGCTTGACTAACATTAATAATTATGTGAGATGTCAAATTCATTAAATCATGTGTACATTATTTGGTGTAAGCATAAAAAGTTTTGTAATAAAAGTACATTAAACTTAATTTCTTTAATAAATAATGTGCCAACACGTTGTTGTTTTTTTTTTTTTTTTGTAATTATGTTATATGTGCGAAGTATCGGTGTCCGAGTTCCTTATCACTTAGACCTACCACAAGTTGATATGTGCCAACACATTGTTATATGAAAATGTAAAACATTTTACATTAACTATACATCAAACTTAAATTTTAGTACTCCCTCCGTTCCATTTTTTTAGTCTTTTTAGCATTTTACACACAAATTAAAAAATCATTAATTTGTGTGTAAAAATGTACCAAAATATCCAGTGAAGAATTAAATGAAGTATTCAACCAATAAACATAACTTAAAAAGATGTAAAGCTAATTGAGGGTATATATGAAAAAAAATGGAGAAATTATATATTGGGTTTATATATAAAACCCCAATTGTTTTGAAACAAAAATAAATTGCTAAATATATTAAAGATATGGAAAGGATGTAGTATATAACATTATTTATTATAAATAAAAAGAACATATCCAACAAATTTTAAAAGTAGGACAAAAATCTAGAATTCGTTAGATTTTAAACAATGTAAAAAAAAAAAAATCAAATTATGAGCGCGAAGTTAAATGAACCTCCACTCAATAACATCTTCATCAGATCATCCAAACCAAAATATTGACCCTCTTTGAAGTTGAAGACAAGTAGTAATTCAAAGCATCACCACGAAAGCTTATATGGTTTATTGGATTAATTATATGAGAAAATCCTAATAACTGGTGGAATCGAATTAAAACTTGTTCAGGTTTCTTACTATATATCGTAAATCGATCCTCAGCAAAACAAGATATATACCATTAATTAATCATATTTAAAAAAGAATTAAAAGTGTACGTCCTTTTAAATGGATGACGATTTGCTCACACTTTCTTGAAAGTTGACATATCAACTCCAGATAAAATGGGAATCTAGTCATTGGTTGTATTTTTCCATCTTACAAAGACCAACTATGTTGCCCCAAGCAGAAAAGCTGCTTTAGAATAGCTTGATTCATGCTGTATTTATTTTAATTTTTCCTTTTCTTTTTCGTGTGGGGATTTTTTTTTTCTTCTTTTAACCAAATATTGACTTGATCAATCAATTGGCCGGTTTGGGCGTCAAATCAGACCTAGTGCGCCGGGGCTCTAATGTAATTTAGGTAGGATTAGCTAGCTGCATTAAAAAATAACAACAATAAAATATATAATAAAGTATAATAATAGGGGAATATAATAATATCCAACAATACTTTCTAGCAAGGATGGTCACTGTCCTCTCATAATTTAGTTGCAACGTAACTCATGCATCACATCATGGGTCATTTTAATTTTCTATTTCATTATTCTTTTTTTAAACTCAACTTTTTGGAATATAATTTTTCATAATTTAATCCAAATATTGAAATGTATACTTTAATAATTAAGATCTAATAAGAAGAATTACATAAGTAATAAATCTAATTTTCTCATTACACATACATGTGGTGCTCTGTATTTTCCCTGTTTGTCATATCATGCATCCTAGCTGTGCAATTCTTCATCGTTCAAATACAACTCCACGAGATTCCTTTGGTTGCTGATAAAGTTCCAAATCCTGCTGATACTGTTGTACCTTTACGTTAAACCAACAATTTTAATAATTATTAAATTGAATATATATAATTAAACACCAATCTCAGTGCATGTTATGCATATTATATGCTTATACCTGATCAAGAAATCACTTCATTATTGCACATTATTGTTAAGCCCTAGGTTACTGTCGCTTAATAGTTTGCGCCGGCAGCAAATCTTACAAACAAGATACATTCAACCAAGCGATTCAGATTTAAATAATAGCATGTCCTAATCTAAGCTCTATTAATTATGAATAAAAATCTACTGTCCCAAAAAATGATATCTCGGTATCCCCACCAATTAAATATTGGAAATGAGCATAAATATTAATGAGTTGTGATTTTATTTTCTTAAGTGTCAAATTATTATTGGTGAGGGACAGAGAATAAGATAGAAAATTGGGACAGAAGATCTCCATCCATTAATTATTACTCTCTTCATTATTGGGATTATTGATTTATATAGAGTAATTATTAAATGCATAAACACACTTTGACGTGGTCGATGAGATCACTTTGAAAATAATTTAAGAGCTAAACATATGGCATGCACGCGCATACATGGTTTGGGAATGGGTGTGGAACATTTCTTCTTTAATAAAATATGAGGCATTGACCCAACGATTTTGGCTTAGTTGTTACTTGCCGCTTCCTCTAAGCTAGAGAGCTAGCCATTGGAGGTGCCCAACTGACCAAGATGAATGAACATGAATTATAGTAGTAAGGACCTAGAATTTTATGTTCAAACCAAAGGGCCTTGTGTACATGAGTCATGGGAAAAAAAATTTAGCTGGTTCACTTAGAATTTTCAACGTTGAGATTAGAGAAATTATGTGAACTAATAAACTTTCCATAATTGCCCACAAAACTTGGATTTGAATCTTTCTGAAGAGAGGAGTACAGTATTTTTTTTAGTTATATGAGTAGCCCTGGGGAAAACTAAACTACAAGGGAAAGAGACACCAACCAGGTCATCTAATATAAAGCTACAGTAACCTGGAGGAGGATCCATAAAGCTACCATTTGTGTGGACAATATTGGATCCGTCAGTGTTGATCCATGCAATCGTATACCCTGCCAGAGAGAGTGAAAGGTTTATACAAAGGTGCAATCGTTCATGTCCAGACATTTGGTATTTCCCTCCAAACATTGTGCTATCACGATATAATTAAAGGTAGATCATTAATTGGTTTTTTTTAAAACTATCTTTTTTTTTCAAAATAATTTGATTCTGAAACAATTTATCAAAATACTTTTGTTTTGAATAAAAAATTATTTTTTAAGTGGCGCTGGTCCAACCACGTGACACCCTCTGATTGGATATCAATTATTTTACCCGAATTTAAAAAAAAAAAAAAAATTCATGCAGCGCCACGTGACGCTCTCTGGTGAGTGGCGTTGGTTGGAGTGACGCCACTCACCTGAAGGCGCCACGTGGCCAGTTTCTGGCCACTTCTTCTACACCTACCTCTCCCCCTCCCTATATATAACCCCCCGCCTCCTACCCCCAACACATCAGTCCCAGCCTCCCACCCCCTCAAATCCTATATCCCACTCCCCCTTAACCCAACACTCATATCTTTCTTCACACATCTCACTTCTCCTTCTACTGCACTCTTCAACATTATTTATTTTACTATTACTCTTTAATATTTAGTAAGCAGTTTATATTAATATTTACATTACTAATACGATTTAGTGTTGTGTAATTTATATTAATGTTGTTATAATTCTTGTCATGTTTATTAATATTGTGTAATTTAGATTAATGTTATTATAATTTATTTTTGTCTTTATTTATTGTTGTAATCACTAATGTTTAATTATAATTATTGTCCAACATTATTTATTTATTTTATTATTTTATTTATTTGTAAATTTTATTACTATTGTAATATTAATGTTATTATTATTTACTTTTTGTCTTTATTTATTTTTGTAATTACTAATATTTTTTAATATTGTTATTTAATTAATGTTATTATTATTGCCTTTTTTTTATTTTTTTAATTATAACTATTCAGCAATTTTATTTAATATTTCATTTTTTAATAGTATTATTATATTAATATGGGATCAATCCTAACATATTACCCACATACTCAGCCCAATTTTACGGTTTTTGTTTATTACTGCAGTCCCATCAACACGCAAACCTATCAAAATTGCAACATCCTCCAATGTGATGTTGCACTCTCCAACTGGCATATGGAATATGTGGGTCTCTGGTCTCCACCATTTCACTAATGCACTTATTAGTGAATGATTAACTTGAAACAAAGATAACTGAGCAATTCCCAAAAATCCGGCTTGCTCAAGATACCCTGCAATGGCGGGGGATATGTTCACAACTCCATCATGAAATTGTTGGGCATGTCTACAAATAAGAACTCGATATTCGTCACCGATCCATACGTGCATGAGTAGTTTGCTCACCCAACACTGATGTAATAACCAGGCCAGGATTAATCACATCTGTCATCTTACCTAATAAAAAAACAATAATCTTAATATTAATGCATAACACTAAAAAAAAACAATAATCATAACATTAATGTTCATTACACAATAATAATAAAATTAAAAAAAAGCAGTAGTAACATTAGAAACAAAAGTAATAATAACAAAAGACTACTTATACCATTAATATAATAATTCTAATAAAATAATAATGATGATGATGATGATGATGATGATAATAATAATAATAATAATATAGGATTAAACAGAAGTTAAAACAATAATTACAAATAGTAGAATAAATAATATTGGACAATGTAGTGGAATGGAGACTGAGATATGTTGCATACCTACAATTAATGTTAGTGATGACAACAATAAAAAAGACAATAATAATAAAATTAATTGAATAATAAAATTAAAATTATTAATCATGACAACAATAATAATTTCATTTACAAAAAAAATAATAACATTAATAATAATAATAAATAAAATAAAAAACAAATAATAATATTAGTATAATAATGCTGTTAGCAATTATAATTAAATTGTATACCTAAATATTAAAGAGTAATAGTAAAGTAAATAATGTTGAAGAGTGTAATAGCAGGAGAAGTGAGATGAAAGTTATAGTAAAATAAATAATGTTGAAGAGTGCAGTAGAAGGAGAAGTAAGATGTGTGAAGAAAGATATGAGTGATAACAACAATAAATAAAGACAAAAATAAATTATAATAACATTAATCTAAATTACACAATATTAATAAACATGACAAGAATTATAACAACATTAATATAAATTACACAACACTAAATTGTATTAGTAAAGTAAATATTAATATAAACTGCTTACTAAATATTAAAGAGTACTAGTAAAATAAAAACTGTGTAAGAGTGTGGTAGAAGGAGAAGTGAGATGTGTGAAGAAAGATATTAGTGTTGGGTTAAGGGGGAAGTGAGATATAGGATTACGGGGGTGGGAGTCTGGGGTTGGGGGTGGGGGGCGGGGGGTTACATATAGGAAGAGGGAGGGGTAGGTGTAGAAGAAGTGGCCAGGAACTGGCCACGTGGCGCCCTCAGGTGAGTGGCGCTGCATGAATTTTTTTTTTTTTAAAATTCGGGTTACATATTTAGCACCCAATCAGAGGGTGTCACGTGTAAAGGAGTGGCGCGAGTATTTTGAATAAAATTTTTTTTTTTAAAAACTAGACTAGTTTGGTAAAAAAGCCTCATTAATTAGCGCTTCCTTGGGGAAAAATTATTAAAGAAAATACCTTTAACAGTGCTAGCTTCCTTGAGGAAACACTATTGAACGTATTTACTTTAATGGCGCTTTGTTTAGAAAACTCTATTAAAAGTTATACATTTAACAACGCTTCGCTGAGGGAATGCTATTGTTTCCAAATTTTAAAAACAAAACTCACACTGTGACTAAGATTAGTATCTCTCACTCTTTCACTCTCTCTCAACATCTCTCAATCTCTGTGACCCTCTCTCAATCTCTCAAGCTCTTTGTCGCAAGTTTTCCACGTCAACTGGTAAGTCTCTTCTTGCTCTCTTAGTATCCATTTCACGCTCTTAGGGTTACCATGATGCTGTCGTTCCTTCAAGGGTGATTTAGGGTTACTATGATGTAGACCTAACATTTATACTATTGAAAGTAAGAATGGAAAGTGATTTAGGGTTACTGACAACATCAAACATACATGAAATATATAGTGTTTTGGTTTGTATTTGACTTTGCACGTGCTACATTTAGTTATCTAGTGATTACACTATGCATAGTGATTGAGAACTTAATGTCTCTGCTTTTTGCAGGTAAATGGCTTCTCCCAATGACAGTAGTGCATCAAACACCAACACCAAGAAAAAGGGTTCAAGCATGGGCCGACCATTATGAAGTCGGCTATCCGCGAACGAAGTAAAGGAAACAAAAATAAAGGTAATATACTTCATATTCTAACAATTTGATTATGTTGTTAATTTCTTGTCTAAATATATATATTTTATTATTTTTATTTGGTTGAGTGGAATGATTTGGGTAAACCACTCAGGTTTCAAGAGTTCGTTTACAAAATAAATAATACAATATATATAATAACTAAAGCATAATAACATCATCAGTACAGAAAAGTGTTGGTGTAAGCTCTAGTGGCCAATCTATTTATTAGATTTGTAGTTTGTATCATGACTTGGATTTAAATATATTGGGTTTATATATTTATATATAAGGCATTCATTTAGTATGTTATTGTTATGATCATATATATAGCATAATTAAGTCCTTAGAATAGACAGTTCGTTTAATGGAACATCAAGTGTGACTTGATCGTGAGACCCATTAAACGATAGAACGTTATTCTTAAAGTATCCGTAGTCAAGTATTATTATTAACTAGGATAATAATAATACATCAAGACTATTATGTGAGTAACATGATGACCATATCTTAGAGGACATGGATATGTGATATCATTTCTTCACATAGGTATAAATATTGGTGGAATATTTATACTGGATTGACCTGCTATGAGAACGTTGCACAATAGTTATATAAGTGTCATAATTGTTTCTTATAACACCCCAATTTTCGTTTATACATGTGTTAATATATTTTTATATGTTGATTTATGTTCTTAGTTTAATGTTGGATGTTTAAGCATTTGTTTCAGGTGGCCTAGCCTTGAAAAGGCGGGCATATGCTGTCAAACTAGAATATAATCGATTATGATAATGGATTATGGGAGTTAGGGAAAAGAATTCAGAACATTCATAATCGATTACGGTAATCGATTATGAATAATAGCGAAACAAGTCAGAACAGCCATAATCGATTATGAATTAAGAGAACAAGTGAGAGAAGCCATAATCGATTATGGTATTCGCGAACGCTAATTGTCAAGTCAGAACAGTAATCGATTATGACTGCGTTTTTCTGTAGAAACTGGTTTTAAATCCTTATTTCGGCCCTTTTCGTCTTAAATCCTTTTATAACCCTTTAAGCATGAAATAAACCCTAGTTTAGCAGCCTCTAAACCCCTGAAAACCTCCTCTCTCAATCTCTTAGGGTTCTCTCTTAATCCCTTTGAGATTCATCAAAAAATGTAAATTGTTTTACCCGTTTTCGTTGGAAAATCACCGCAACTGATATGAAGCCTTTGTGCAGCCGTTCTTCCGTGTTCTAGTTAACCTTAATAGGTTAGGATTGAGGTAAATTTGTGTACCCCTGTCTCTTCTCCAATTCTCCTTGAGTTTTCTTGATTTGGAGACTGATTATGAATGTTTTTCGGTCCTATTTGGCACCATCACACAACAAGTGTATTGAACTAAGGACAAGGCAATTATTTCTCTCCTTTGTTCTAGTTTGAGTGTTCTAGTCTGTGATCAAGGTAAGATAACCAACCCTAAAGTTCATCCTTTTTCCTTTAATTTATATTGGATTAGGAATTGAATTTATTCCTTTCGTTATGTTGCATTATGGTCAAGCGCTTGAGCCCTGAGACGGAACCAAGAACGAATCTCGCACTCTCTTCTTCCTCGCATTTCGCTTTGTCATACCAGGTATTGGGGGGGGGGGAGAAGGTCAATATGAATATAGATGTAAGGGTAGTGTAAGATAAAGGGTTAACCCAGGACCCTAATTGTGTGTTGATGTATAATACATGACTTTCGAAACTTATCTATGTATTCATATATGTCTAGGGGTGTTGTTAAATGACTATATGTGGCATTCTTGATTCTTGTGATTATTGGATGTGAGTTATTATTGTTATGGCATAATTATATACGTTGATTCATGTTTCATGTTGATGATGATGAATTATGATGAGTGGCTACGTTGATTAAGCCTTGATAGTGGATTTTAAATTAATCCTAAGCTATAGACCCAGTTGTAACTCCATGAAGGTTCATAATAAATGGAGTTAGTATGAGAGGTGAGGATGATAACCAAAGGATTATAGTTCCAAAACAAAAGTGTTGATCCATGAGTGTTAGAAACGTTTAAGGTTAGCAATAATGTATTACTAAGTTAGCAGTAATTGATTATAATAGGTAATAATCGATTATCGGGCATGAATGTAATTACATGAACTCACATATTTAAATAAAGAAAGTAAGTGAAGAATATGATATTCTAAAGAATATGTTTTGAGGATAATAATGAAAATAAGATGAGAACATTAGTGAGAGTAATATTGGTAAGTAAAATAGGGATAGAGGCTTAGATAACTCATATAATACTTAATAAAGATAATGATGCTAGTAGTAACGATGTGTTACTATTAGTGGTGTTGATAAAGACGGTAACGATGGGTTATCGTCAGATATTGATTGTGATCATCGTTGATGGTCAAGATTATTAATCATTGTGAATGATTATGATGAAGGATGGTTGGACATGTGATTGCATATTTGTTCGACATTGCACGCATCATTGCATAGAAGATGTTTGATGGGTGGAAAGCAAACAATGAATCGCGACGGTGCATGCCACGATGGGTGTTATCCCGGCCTTGAGGGTAGAGTTGGGTAAGGAGGTTCCTTATGGCATTGACTTGCAACCCGTGGTCAGAGCGTCCTATTGACAACCTGATTACCCTGACGAGCCACTGTACGTTTTCAGGATTAGTGAAAGTATTTGTGGCGATCATCTGGTATGGTAATGCGTCCTTGTTGGTTAAACAGATATGCACTCCTAGTCGTCTTTCCAGAGTTAGAGTTGATGGATCCACATGTGCATGGAGTAGTGACGTTGCATAGTATTGCACGCATTCTTTAACATGATATATTATGTTGTATGATTGTGTGTTGTATGCTCATCTTATTAACTACTCTGTTACCGTTTATATTCATATGTATATGACTTCTCACTCCCTACTTTTGTTGTTCTATGCATGTACCTTGTTACTGCAGAGGAGGGTGGGCCAGTTACTGAGGAGTGATCCCGAGGAGATCGCTTGCTCGTAGTTAGGTTGCTAGCTTGGTAGTTGGATTTTAGTTTTTATCCGATGTAGTATTGGTATATTGTGTACCAGCTCTGATATGTGACATCGGATTTCGGATTTAGTTTATTTTTGCAGTTGTTATATTTTAAATGTTTAAAACTTATTCGGTTGATACGATTGTTTATCTTGGATAATGTGATACTTGTTACTCTTTAAACAAGTTTTTATTTTAAAACGTTTTTAATTTAAAGACTTGTATGATCTTTTATTTTAAATTATCATGAACGGGGTAGTGGGTGTCACATTCTCATGGTGAAGTAGTCATTTGACTTGGTGTCACTATGATTCCTATATGAGGAGTTGTAGGCTTTAATGATATCAAACATTATCTGCAACAGGATAATTATAAAGGTAGTCATTGGGTCTACAATGAATCATGCAGAGGGATGTGAGTGATGTAGATAGGATTCGTCCCTCCCACATAGAGCAATGATGTATTGCTAGATACCGCTCATTGTTTATAATATTAAATGGGATTTAATATTATTGCCAACTTAATGAGAACCTATAGGGTCACACGCATAGAGCTAATGATCGGAGAAGTAATTTAATTGATTAATTAAATGTGATTTAATTAATAATTAAATAATGGGCCTGTAGTGTACAGGAGCCCATTAGGGATAAGGTTAAGTGAGTGATAACTTATATAAAGCTATGCACCTTACTTAAGCACACAACCAACTAAGAACTGAAATAACAAGAGTTATATAGGAGTTGCTAATCCTGGTGGCCGCTCTTCTTGTGTGTGTCGCGCCTTTTCCCTTTACCTGATAACTAGCATGAAGTTATCTCTGACGGTGGTTTGTTCGCGTGGACTGAGTAGATATGCTACTACCTTGTTGATATGATCCAAGTTTGAATCACCGAAATTGAGGATCTATCCAAGAGCTTGTTCTTAGTTCTTTTGTTAAAAAGATGAAAAGAATTGGGGGAAGAAGAAGGTGCGGTTGTCACCCAAATATGATTAACAAAAGGAAACAACTAAAAAAAGGAAATAACTAAACAAGAAACTTAACCAAACAAAGAATTAAAGTGCAACAACTAAAAACAGAATGTAAATGGCGCAAATGTAAAGAAGAACATAAAATAAATTAAGAAAATGGAAGAGGAAGAAGATGAAAGGGAAGGCGCCACAATATTCCAATGGATTTGGAAGATTGATAAGCCAAAGAGGATTCACCACAAAGAGATAAAACTCTTTGATAAGAATCAAGCAAGTTCTAATCCAAGAACTTGAAGAGGAGGATCCAATGCTCAACTCACAAAAATACCCAAATAGGATAAATTCTAATTTCATTCAAAGTTATCTAAATGAGGTCATACAAGTCCTATTTATAAAAGCTAAGGAACATTCTAGGTTAAGGTGGCTGAGTAATTTCGTGGCCCATATAGCCCAAAATATAATTAAAGACCAAAACCAATTACAAGCCTAAAAATGCCTAATTAAGTCAAATCCGTCAAGAGCAGCGTTCCTAACTTCTTGTCCGGTTTTCATCATGATAGAGTCCGAATCAGGTTTTGAATTTCAAATGAAACTTGTAGCTAGTTCTCTTATCTTTCCAACGCATCAAGAATCACATCAATCGGATATCTAGAACGCAAGATATAACCAAAACCGTGAAGAAGGTTTTCTTTGGACTTGAATGGATTAAGTCAAACTCGTCCAGAACAGCGTTCCCAACTTCTAGTCCGATTTTCATCATGATAGAGGCCGAATGAGGTCTTTATGCTTGAGATAACATTTATAGATAATTCAGTGATATTTCCAACTCATTAAATATCACTGCATTCGGATATCCATAACTCAAGATATACCCAAAACATTAAAGAGGATCACTTGGACTTAAAGAGTTTGAATTGGACTTGAATGGATTGACCTCCTCTTGTATCAAAGTTCACTTGCCCCTCCTTTGCCTCCATCACTTGTAGCACTTGATGATACAGTTCTGCATCATCTTCTTCCTCTCGTGATGGGTATAGCCGTGAGGTTGGTCAAGGTGATACTGTGATCCTAATTGTTCGTGATCAATCAGTGTACCTGACGCGCTCAGAGTGTTCGTGGTAAAGCTTCGTATCAAAAGTAAACCCTATAGCAATGGTCATGCTCATTCGCTGAGATCTTTAAAATGGAATTTTTGTTTTCCGCTAGCTTGTTATAAACTGTTTATCTCCCATGAATTCCCAACAAAAAGAACATAATGCAGTAGAGATGCTGATGTGAACAACAGCGATGTTGCCCTTTCAATCCTTAAATTTAAGGCTTAAGACACTGGTGAATGTCAATATCAAATTAGTAAAAACCTAGAATTCATAACACAGATTTTGAGTAACCTAAAACTCATTAAAAAAAATCAGTAACGTAAAACTCATTAACCTAAAAATCAATAACCTAAAAGTCACATGACACCATATCCACAAAAATTAGTAACCTAAAAATCAGTAATAACCTAGAACTTATAGCAAATTCAGCAAGAACCACAGATTCAAGCAATATTGCAACTATAAATGAGAACCATATACACATTCAACAAGAATGATATCACATATTCAAGCAATATACGCATTAGCAATTAGGGATTTAGCGCTTCTGAGTTTTGAAGATTACTTGGCGGAGCTTTTGAGTGCTGAGTTTGTGGATGAGCTAAGGAGGAGCAGTGCTCACCTGAGAAAAGAAGAGGAGATTGAGATAGAGAGTGAGAAGAAAAGAAGAGATGAGAAGAGAAGTTCTCACCTGGGTTCGTGGTGGTGGCCGGATGGTGGGCGACAGTGGTGGTGGCGCTGTGGCGGTTGCTTCTCTGTTCTGGGAAAAGGGAAAAGGGTTAGGAATGAGGGAATAGGAAGAAGGAAGGGAAGACGGCTTACCTACGGTCGTCCGGTGGGGGGAAGAGAAGAGAAGAGAGCAAGAGAGAAAGGGAAGGAAGTGAAATGAAGGGGAGAGGGAGCTCACGCGCTGTAATTAGGGGTAATTAGGGATTTAAGACGTGCAACCGAACACGATCGATCACAATTTTTGTTGCAATTTATATTAAAATGAAGATGCGATCGATTTGAATCTGATTGCAACATATTACTGTTATATCGATCGCAAAATCGATGACAACTTGAGTCAAAAAATTTGACCTTTCATTCCTCTTTCGTTGCGACCGATGTTGTATCCTCAAAAGTAGCAACCTCGTAAATCGGTCCCTACACCGATCGCAATGGATATTTTTAAACTTATTTTGGTTAACTAATCATCAATCACAATTTCGGTCACAAAGATTACAAGTAGCGACCGACCTGATTCGGTGACTAAATTTCGGTCGCAAAATAGATGTTTTTTTGTAGTGTTAGTGCACACAAAAAATTGACACGTTACAATTTAAATTGCCTAATGCCTTATCAATATACAATTATACATAATTGTTACCCCTCACTGATAGTTATGTAAGTAATTAACATCTAATTTCATCCCATAAACATATATAGTTAAACTCCGTACGTACTCACAATAAAAACCCTCATGAGGGTTCAAATGTCAGAAAGCAAAGCATGTGATCTATTATGGATTGTTTGGTGTGGGTCTCCTTGTGTTTGTGCACATATAGGGCACCAAGAGCGCCTTTGTGAAAATTAAAAAATTCTCCCATCACGCGTTTGGATTGATGTGAGGATTGAGTGAATCCGAATTCTCTGCATATCTTGGGAGAGATTCGACTCGACTGACAATGAATAATGAGGAATCCTATGCTTCTGTTTCTCTCTTGTGGTTGAAAAACATGCATTGGATTGAATGTAGATAACTGTCAAAAGTCTCATTGATATGATCGATCTTTGAAAGTATTGTCCGCAATGACATAGTTACAAATAGATAGTGGGCATGAGCAATGACTTTGCCTCTAAATAGTAAGTACGCTTGGATCCCTTATATATAAGCACCCTCCCCACCACTATGCCTCACAGTAAAAACCCTTCAGATCCATTAACCCAATGACTTGTTTATTGTTACTTGTATGAAGGAGAAATATCTTAAATCTGATTTATTTTTTTTTATTAATAAAGATTAAGATGGTGATATTATGCTAATGTCTCAATCACAAGTAGTATTAACATATGATTGGTCCGAGTGGTAACGAGTTTGGGCCCTTTAAAAAAGTGATCAGGGGTTTGATACTTCGATCCCTGACTCTTATGTATGGAGAAAATCTAGTTGGGAGATGTCAACCCTTAAATATCGTTCAGTACCTCAGGGGATTAGTCTCCATAATTATGCGCGAAGGATATCTTTGAAACCAAAACAAAAAATCACTAGTATTATTGATGATGAGTAAAAAACATAAAAAAATAATTCCAACTAATAGCAAATTAATAGGAATTTTGACCTTTTAGATACACAGAGACAGCATGGTCTGGTATTTAATTGATATAAATTAACGTACTTAACTAAACTTGGTTATACAATAAAGGTTTAAATAAGTTTTTCATTGTTATGAATATAACGATATTTGGATTTGGTTCCTACTAAAATTTTATTTTGTTTTAGTTTCCACAAATAAAAAAAATATTGTGTTTTTGTAGTCCTTGGTGAGGGACTATTTACAGTGATTTTTGGTCCAATCCCAAACAAATAATTAAGATTAGGGTCAAATAGGGATCTTCATTTAAGTTAAAGCAAATAAAAGAACTCAAATGGTCTAAATGACCACTTAATTGATCGAAGAAGAAAAATGCATAAATTTAACGAAAAATGATAAAATGAGCATGTAATTAAAGAACCGAAAAATAAAGAAAAGCATGTATGACAATAAAGCATAAAATACATAAAAAAATAGAGGGGAAAAATAAAGAAAAGCAGATAAAAGTGCAATAAAATGCAAAGGCATAAAAAGTAAATTAAAGACATTCATGAAGTAAATAACTAGAATTGAAATGGTTGAGAATATTGCAATGACTCGTCAATTTGTGAACGTCGATGTATTTATTGCTTACAAGTTCCAACCTTTATTACATTGAGTTTATAAGTATTTATAGACAAATGACAATAACTCCCTACGCACACAGATTTTGACAAGTGTCTTATTTAAATAACTTTCCTTTTCTAAGATTCACACTTGTTTTACTTGAAATAAAAATAACTAAACTTCCACCAACTTCCAATAACTTCTCTGATAATCCCTTGATCCATGTACTTTTGAGTACTCTCTCAAATATCCGTTGTCTAATATGTTTACATAGCACTGCCATTTCGATAGTGCCGTTCATCCCAATACTTAGATTTTTTAATTGAAGTTAAATAGCTATTCAACTGGGTCTATCTATTTTAAAAATGTTCAAGTTGAATCATTTATAAATTAAATAAAAGAGGGACCAAGTTGAATAAATTAAAATAAATGAGAGACCAAAAGAGTAATTTAGCCAAAACTTAACGGTGAAATTTAATAGAAAGGACCAAATTGCTTAATGTTACGCAAGTAACGGATCAACGTGAACATTTTTAAAATAGAGGGACCAAGTTGAATAAATTAAAACAAATGAGAGATCAAAAAAGTAATTTAGCCAATGTCAAATTATAAATCATTATTCTGATAATTAAGTTTGAAAATCACGAATTGCTTTATGTAGTAGGATTAAGTTTTTTGCTTTTTTTCATATGTTTTGGTTTTTTTATTTTTAGAAAACTTGACAAATCTAGTTTACTTAGGTCCAACCCAATTTTTGACCGATTTAAATTGGTATAACATAGAAATGATTATAGTCATTGACTTGGATCAGACAAGATATCGATTCTCGATTTTCACGATCAGATCGGCCCATCGGGTCCGATTTTGATAACATTCGTAAAAAATATTGCAACTAGCTGGATAGTAGATGCGGTCAGTACTAACAATTTTGTTGGGTGAAGTTAAGGATGCAGTCCATTTGTTTTAGCTTGTAATAGAACTGATTTTGAAAACATAACATTAAAAAAATCAGAGTTGAAAAAATTGATTGAAAATATGCGTCACCCTTAACTCACATGATACTTGGTTCATGTATCGATCCCAGGCCGTGTCTAGATATTTTGGGACCTTAGGCAAAAAAAATAGTAGAGAGACTTATTGCAATATAAATTATCAATTCTCATATTATTCTTCAAACTTTTTTGAGCTGCGAAATCATTTATCAAAGTTTTATAATTTAGCGATTCTAACATATCACTCTCAATAGATAATATGGCTAACCCATTCAATCTATCTTGTAGCATTGTTAATCTAAGATAGGATTTAAGCAATTTTAATTTTGAAAAATTTCTTTCAGCAGTAGCAACCTGTTATCAATAATATTCTATAAGCAATGCATGCATTAGGAAAAGAATCTAATCTTTAATATAGTTTAATATTTCTATTGAAGTATTAATTTCTTCTGTTAACACTTCTCTCATTACTTTCAATTCTGAAAATAAATTAAGACCATCAATATCAGATTGTTCATTAAATTTTAAAAACTTTTCAAGATTAATATAATATTTTTGTAACTCATTTTCATCCAAAGTTTTAAATTTTATGAATTCGAATAAAAAATCAAAAATGATTTCATACTGTAAAAAGTGTCAGGTCTCAACAAAATAAATAGATTTATCTAATATGTATAAAAAAATATTCAATACTAATGGAAAAAATATAAGAAATAGCTTTATCGCACTGTAAAAGTAGATTTATTAAGGACTTAAGGATTACGCTATTATTTTGAAAATACAAATGGTCAGTCACTCATCATTATGTATATCTGTTGGTTGAAACTTGAAAATACCAATTATTTATAATGGCAATGGCTCATGGCTGCAATGTCAATATAGCATTAATGGCTCACTCATCAATTACTTACTTACGTTAGAAATTCAAATTTTCAAAGTGATGAAAGTTATTCCACATGCACTGATGGTCTGATGCATGTATATATAGCATTTATAAAAATTATTCCATTATGGGGCCTAAGGCGGTAGTCTAACCTGTCTGCCCACAAACATGGCTCTGATCCATCCAGATGTCACTTTTTTAGGGAAGTGTTTATGACTCGACACATCATAGCTAAAAATTCATCTAGCTTCGAAGTTATTTTGAGAGTGAAACAAGAAACAAGGTAAGATAGTTAAAACAACAATCATTTTTGAACATCTCAAGTCGATAACATATATAAACATCGTTTATTTTGAACCTATTGAAATACATGAAGAAAGCGAATAAAATAATAAAAAAATGTAAAAAGTATAAAAATACGGTGTCCAACACAAATGTTGTTGTCCAAATAACACAAAATCTTCTTTTTCCACAAAAAAAGTTGGATTAGTACTAATATATCCCAAAAAAATTTACGATCTTGTGTCTGAAGCCAACTTAAATACAAAAGGTGCACATTATTTGTCATGTCTCTCTCTGTTGTTATAGCTTGCTTTATTTTTATTATGTTGAATTTTTGTTTGGGTGAAATATGCTGAATTAATTAATTCACCCAGCTAACAAATCTAACACTGTCTCCTAAATGAGATGAAAGGTTGAGGAACATCTCTCCCATGTGCACCATGAATCAGTCACAAATTCCATCAATACATTCTTTTGGATCACACTACAAAAAAGAGTCATTAGGAGACTGTATTTAAAGACCAATTTTAATAGGATTGGTCCCTAAAACGATCAGCAACTGATCTGGAGACCAATATAACCACAATCGATCTCTAAAATCGATCTTTAAGCGGCTCTTATTTTGTAGTGTCAGAATCACTTCTCTCTATATCAAAATTTTAAATTGCATTTGTTATTGCGATTGTGATTATGTTGCGTTTGATGTCATTATCGACTATATATTATAGAAAAATGTGGGCAGTGATTAAGCCACGATGTGATTGCGAAAATTATCAAAGTTATAATGTTGCAACCTCACACTACAATAAATTTGTCATATACCTACGGACACTTTTAGTGACAGTCTTTAAAATTGTAGGTATAGATATTAGTGTTAGTCAAACCATAAGTAAAGGTAGATGAACCGTAGGTAAAGTTTATTGGTGCGCAGTCAAATAGAGCAATAGATAAATGTATGTGGATCGTAGGTAATTAAAACCTATAGTGACCATTATTTCCTGATATTATTTGTTGCTCATAATATACAGTTGGACCGATTGTAGGTAAATCTAAGTTTTACATATACCTACTAATTTTAAACATATAATGACAGATTTTATCTGTCACTAAAAAATAAATTTCTTATACAATTGCGAAACTCATTTTAAAATCCTGATTTGGACGAACTAACATGATAAAAAATCCTTCCTCAGATCCTGAATTTGTGATTTTTCGGTCCCAAACAAGAAGGACATGAATTTTGCGCTTCAATTGTTGAAGCAACTTTACACTAAACAAGGAGAAATTGAATGATGGGCGAGCAGCAAGGTCCACTTTATTAGAGCAGGTCATTGCTTATCCTAAACAATCCCCACATGCATGCCCTTTCATGTGATTTTGGACACGTTTGGGTCCCTGGTTCCAATGCTGTCCATAAAAAGTTGATGTGAAGACCTAAAGCCAACTTACCTCGACATAATGATTTTTTCTTTTTCGAGTAAGAAGAATGTACATCTGATCAATTTCTTTTCTTTTCTTTGCATATCAGTATCGGAGATTATAATTTAAATATGTTATTTATTATGGGATATCTGATTGAGAATACAAAATTTTGATTTCAAGTTTCTGCAATCACATTTTCCAATATGATATCAGCAAATTAAAAGCAGGCATCCTATGGATGGTTTAAAGATACCTATATGTGTTCTGCATGCATGTATACTAAGTTAAAATTACAGCATATATGCAAAATGCACATCTTTTTAATCATTTTACCCTTTTTTTTCCTCTCGGAAAGTTCTAATAGGGGTGTTCATGGATAAGTTAATCAGTTTAGATAGGTCATGAGCCAAAAAATCCTCCGATCCAAAAATAAAAATTAGTTGCCATTCGACTTGGATTAGATTGATTCCTATATCAAATCCAAACCAATCCATTCTGATTAAAACAACTTGTGACTGGATTTGATGATTCACTAACACAATAACTAAAAGGTAAGTCTAGATAACATCAACAAATATAATATATAACTAATAAAAATTAAAACATTACGAACTAACAAGTATTAATTTTATGTTTGGAACATTAAAAATAATAGAAAATTACATCACATCAAACTAATTATTATTATTTAGGAAAAGAAAAACCAACAAATAAAAAGACAATAACTCAGCAGACTCTGAACCAACTCGCAACAACATCAACCTAATAGTCTAATACGGTGTCATATACTAATAATAGAATAAATAAATATTGTATTATATATGCGGTTAGGTTTCAAAAAAGGAAACCAAAAAACGAATCGAACCGATCAGTTTTCAAATAAAATGTTATAAAAAATTCAATAAAAATCGTTTTGTTTCGCTTTCTTTTTTCTGGATCGTTTTCAGTTGTTTTTTTTTTATCAATTTGAATCTGAATACCTTGAGATCCTAATAGACCTAAATGTTGGTCTGAGCGACAAGGAGTTCAGTTTCTGTAAGCGAGATATTGGGTTCGAGTCTTATGAATAACAAAAATAGGTGCAGAGAGAGATTTACCTCCATAAATGGATCTTTCCAGATTAGTCCAAGGCCAAAGTAATTTCTGAGTCTCATAGCAAAAACAAATTTTTTTTTTATTACACTAAAACGATTTTCTTTAATATACACTTGAAAAGAGGATGATTATAAAATGTGTCTCCATTATGTAAAAAATAACTTTTTTATTTTCTTGTTTTTTCAATCATTTAGATCAATAGATCCAAAACAAATATCATGTTTTCAATTATTTTATCTATATAAAATATTATATAAGACGTGGATTATTATAATAATTATTGTTAATAAGGATGACAAAAATAATGTTTGAATAGGCATATTTGAGTACAAGAATAAAAATAAATTTGTCAAATTATAAAATATAAATCAAATGAGTATGATTTGACAAAGTTGCAGATATATAATACATATGTGTGTGTATGTTTATTTATTTTAGTCTAAAATGTCAATGATATATCTTATGTTATTATGTAACAAAAATATATAATACTCTTTTTTACTAATTTTATTTCTTTAATTGAACCTATAGTTCAAATAATTCTTAGCAAAGTTCACGCTTCAAATTATTGTCTATATGTGGCATAAAATATTGTGACATGAACATATATATTTCAAATTTTTATTTTTTTTACACTAAAGCTTTTTTTATAAGTTTATATGTTAGGTACTTATAGGGGCGAGAATTATAATCCCAAACTCTATAACAATTTAAATGATAGACTCAAATTTATATTTGTTCTTGTACTCAAACGTACCTACTTAAACAATATTTTTGTCATCCTTATTAAACATAATTACTATAGTAATTAATATCTTCTAAGTAAAAAATAATTGAAAACATAACATTGAATTTAATAGTAGGTTGAACTATAAATGAGTCAAAAAAGGTAAAGAAGAATTTTTGTTTTTGGAAAAACCACATAATAAATACAAATCTTATATTTGTCATTTATTAGGGTGTATACTAAATAAAATTAAAATAATAAATATACATAATATATTGAATATTAAACACTATATAAATCATAAGCTTTATATACGATTTTTAAATTAAATATTTTATTTTTGAATTACAAAGCCGACTTTATTTTTTAAAAAAACTTAAAATTAATCTTTAAAAACTTTTTTAATATAGAAATATCAAATAAATAATTAAAAATATTTGTTTAACTTAACGATTATAAGCCAATGGTTAATTAATTTAAGAAATGAGATTGGGTGTAACTTTTATGAAGTTTGAGATTTGTTCTGGGGTTACATCTAGTTAGTTTATTTGTTTTGAGCTTTTGCCCTGTTTCATATGAAAATAAAAGATCGCACTCGATAATTAACAAGGCCTGGTGGGCTTATGGGAATGCAGTTTGGTTTTTTTTACAAACTTTTAGCAGCACTTCGATAATAGAATAGTGATTAGTGAAGACAAATAAAAATGATTTGTAGGTCTAAAAAATAAAAAATTTAATTGTTATACATTATTAATATAAAAAATTTTATACTATTAATTTTTCATACTGTCAACCAATTAAAAATCATGATATAAATGACTTTTAAAGTAATTAAAATAAGAATCAAAAATTTTAATTGTTGTGTCAAGTTACGATTAATTGGATAATATAAAAAATCTTTATACAGTTAATACAACCAATTAAATCAAAAAATAAATAAAAGATAGAATAGCCATAGTAGCAAAAGAGGGGGAAAAACAAGATGGGATGGCATTGGAAAAAAAAACTTTTGTTTAAAAAAAAAAAACTTAGATTTTTTTGTTCAACTCAACTTTGAAAAAAGGTCGTTTCCCAAGCCTAACGATAAGCACAAGCCCCTAATTAATAGGCTTTAAATTACTTTAAAGATTTAATTGGTATATATGGGCTGTATAAAGTTTTTTTATATTATATTAATAGAAATGATTGACTCTTTTTTTTATATATAAATAAAATTTAGATTGAGAGAACATACATATCTGAAATGTTCTTCAACCGATCCAAACTAATTCAAACCGCAAAAATCGAACCGAAAAATTGAAAATCGAAAAAACAAAATCGAAAAAATCGAAAACTGCAAAAACTGGATTGGATCAGATTTCGGATCCCCTAATGAAAATCGATCCAATCCAATCCAAACCGACCTCCTATGTAAATATATTATTTTTTAAATTATAGTACTACTCATACTTAAACATACTTCAGCATATTACTCATAATTAAGCATTGTTTTCATACTTTTATGAACGAACACTTTCATTCTCTTTAATATTTTTGTTGGAATTGTCAAATATTAGATGTATTGGAATGTGTATAACTATTCATGTATCTAGGAATCAATAATTATTCATATACTAGAAGATTTTATGCATGTATTTAGGAACTAAAACTATATTAATTCTAATATATATAGATTTAATGTTGGTTTTCGACTTAATATAACTATATAACAATGTATCGATAAAAACCGAATTATCCAATTCAATCCAAACCGTATTTGATTGGATTGGATCGGATCAGATTTTTTTAAGGAAGCAAACCGATCGAATCCAAACCGCAAGTTATTTCCATCTTTGGATGGGATAATTTTTTTGACTCAAAACCAATCCAATTCAATCCGCAAACATCCCTACCACATACTTCAATTTGCAGAGACAAACCATAGAGGGGATACAAAATTCTACCTTGCAGAAAGTCAGAAACGCGTAACATTGTAGCAGTGGCGTAAAAATGCCTAATGCATAACCGAGGGGCGACGGTGCCTGGTGGGCAAGGAAGCAGTGCGAGTGCGAGGCAGTGGTGATTCAGGCCGGTTT
Organism: Ammopiptanthus mongolicus; assembly: GCA_039655645.1. NCBI lineage: Eukaryota > Viridiplantae > Streptophyta > Magnoliopsida > Fabales > Fabaceae > Ammopiptanthus > Ammopiptanthus mongolicus. The sequence continues at coordinate 86,623,124 of CM077344.1, read as the reverse complement.
TGGGCACGCCGCATAGGGAGGCTGGTCTTGGTTGGTTCGTGTACGGCGTACGGATACGATCCTGGTTCTGGCGGCAGAGATCCAAGGGTAAGCGCTTTTTCTTCTTCTGATAATTTTTTGCTTATTTATTTGGAATTTGCTGATGGTCTTCTAACTCCTCTCCGACTTATTGATTGTTCTATGAAAGTGGAGGTGGCTTATTTGTTTGCACTTGAACGTTTTTGATGGTATGGTTGATTTATTTGTTTTTTATTTGAACGATGTATTTGTTTGAATGTTTTTTATTTGAATAATATATTAATATCTTTCTACTTTTTTTATAGCAGTGTTTTTTTACAAAAAAAAATTCAGATCAAGTAATGTTTAAGAAGAAAACTATTGACTCATTTTTCAAGAGAAAAGAGAGAATTAAAGATAAAACATAGTCTAATATTGATGAAACTATTGTGTCTACTATTGCTGACTTATATCAAAACTTAGTAGAGACTGACAAATTAGATGTTTATCTTTTAATTGATAGATTGATTTACCTTGTTTTGACTCTTCATTGTTTTTCAACTATAAAAATCATTAAAACAAACAATATGAAAGATGATTACATTGAAAAAGAAATTACTAAAAAATTTATCACATATATGATAATTGATGATTTTTACGCTATGAAATATTGTGGGACACAATTAAAGAAGTGAAAATTTTATGTATGTACTTAAGTTGATTAAAGATATGTCTGACTATTTTATAGGATTAAATATGTTTTTTATCCTTATAAAATTGATAAAATTTGATTTTGATCCCTATAAAATTTCTATTTGTTTTTACTCCCTAAAAATATAAAAATTGTGTGCTTTTAATCCATGATGATGGACTAAAAACACACTACTTTTATTAAATATAGGGACTAAAAACGAATAAACGTTTTATAGGGACAAAAATCAAATTTTACCAATTTTATAGAGATTAAAAAGATACTTAACCTATTTTATATTATATTAAGTTGTTAATCATATATTAAATTTATTTCATATAGTTTCTATATGTTAGTTATTTATTTTTATTATTTCATGTTATATATATATTTGATCTTGGTCCTCCTCATGAAATTCCTACCTGCCCTTGGATTCCCAAGAGTCCAACTCAGTAGTAGTAGTAGGCCCTCTATAAAGACAACTTTTTTTTGAACCACCGTAATTAGTAATGAGGGCCTTTGGCTCCCCAATGACATCTCGGGTATTTCTACAAATTTTGACCTTTTTGGATAATCCTTGGTTGGCTACTTAGAGCATAGAATTAACCCTTGGTTTTCGCAACCTTCCAACTAAAATGTCAGCCACTAGGATTCAAACTTACGTTCTCTTCCTTATGAGGTCGAGATATTTACTGCTCGATCAATCCTTAGTTGGTAAAAAAGAAAATTCTATTTTAAATCTTATTCTACAAATTCAAATGAATCTTTTTCCTAAAAGAAAATGGGAATTGTGATTCCATATTTTTATAAAATATGATTTCATACATTTTTTTACTGTATATTTAACTAATTTATAAAACAATTTAATTGGTATATATTGTCAATGTAAATTTTCTTTACACAGTCAATTAATTATAAATTGTCACATCACCTTAAATGTTTGACTCTTATCTAATTACCTGAAAAGTCACTCATACCATGATTTAATTGGTTGACAGTATAAAAAAATTTACACTGACAATGTATAGTAATTAAACTCTTTATAAAATGACACAAATTTACTCTTTTATAATTTATAAAATATTCTCTTTATTTGATCTATTATCGTGCTTATAAATAATTATAACATATTAATTGAAATTACTAATTGTTAAAAACTTTTATAATTAATTATAAGATATGTAACTCAAATTTCTCTCTTATCCTAAATTTCTCTTTTTTTTTTGTTGCAAACTAAACTTTTCTTTTCAGCTATTTTCGATAAATATCTTTTGCATTATTCATATTAATTTATATTACCTCCTATATGGAAATTTTAGGAAAGTAATAATCCTAGAGGAGTGATGCTAACCAGACATATTTTTAACAATTTTTTTATTATCATGTGAATTTTATGTATGACAATTTTTTATTTTGTCTTTGCTCAATATCTCTATAGGTAAATTGTGTGACTAGCCTTTGGATCGAGATGATGGTTAAATAAAGTTTTTCCGTGATTTTCAGAATTTCAATTCTTACATTACAACTAAAGGTCGTGTGAAGTCGCAGTTAACTTCTAGTGCGACCAATCACTATTGAATCATGTATGACCCGTGGAGTTACATGGATTTCATATTGTTTTGTTATAATCCTTTATCACAAACTAACAATAATTGATTACATATAAAATAATTATTTTTTTTTGTGCTAATCCAACTTTGAGAAGAGTTGTGGAAGGATTAGGCTAAAGTGAGAAAGGATGTAAAGTGTAAAGTGTGAGAAAATATAAGTGTATCTACCCTTAATTAGTTAGTTAAAATTAGGGGTGTAAACGAGTCGATCTGAGCCGAGCACTTGAAGCTTGAACTTGGCTTGTGAAAAAAATTGGAAGCTTGAGTTTGGTTCATTTATTTAAACGAGTCTAACCAAAAGTTTGAGCTTGGCTTGTTAACTAACGAGCCAAGCCCGAATAGTTCACGAATAGCTCAGTTCATTTACATCCTACTTAGTTCATTTATAACTTAATTATTTTTTGCATTTTTTAAAATTTTCCTTAAATTATTTCTTAATTTTATCAATTTTTAATACAATATTATATATATTTTTATAAGCAAAAGGTACATTGATAAGAATACAATTATATAAGGATACTCTAACTCATATGCAAGAGATAAAAAAAGAAAGATTAAAGTAACTTATTAGATCTACAAAACAAATTATAGAGGTTAAAACCAAAACTAAGTATGCAGTAGCTTTATAGGATGAGAAGGTTCCTGATCCATTTCATATATGATTGGACTCTCATCTAGATAGAGTTCAATCTTAGATTTAGGAGTTGGAGTAGATTCCTTTTGCTTGACATAATTTATCAACTTCGACCAAACAGTTGAGGATGATAATCTTTGTGGTAAACTAGAAGTAGAGCCAGTAGATTATATAGGTTACAAACTTCCCCCCATATAATTACTGGTTTACCATCGCCTTTTCTTTTGGTTACAAGTTTGCACTCCCTAGGATAATTACAAAAACTAGGATTAGGAATTTAGGATATATATATATATATACGAGCTATTCACGAGCCTTTAATGTAGAGCCTATAAGGTTTGGATTTGACTCATTTAAATAATCGAGTCTAATTTCAAGCTTGAATTTATTTATTTAATTAAACGAACGAGTTTGATCGAACATTTAACGAATGAAGCTCGAATCTATTACCAATAATTGAGCTCATTTAAATCCGTATTTAAAATGTATTGGGATAATGTTTTTCAGTTGCCAAATATGGATCCTCTCCGAAAAGAGTGTTGTGAAATGTGTATGTGACACGTAAACATTGCCGGAAACAAACGCAACCTCATCATCTTTCTTCTCCTCCTCTACTCAAACCAAAAAATGTGCACTCTCAGATTTCAAGCTTCGACGCTCAATAGCCTCTTTCTCCGCCCGAACGCCGTCGTTTCAACCAACTGCTTCACTTTCAGACCCCTCAGGAGGACTCGGAAACCTCCGACTCTCACCGTCTCAATGTCTTCTGCTCCTCCTTCCCAACCTTTCGAAATCATCGTTAAAGCTTCCATTACCACTCCCAACACCCTCGGCGACTGTAAAAAACAAAAACCTTACTCTTTTTTTTTTTCTCTTCATTTTACTCATTCACTGTACTAGAGAATTATGGGTTATGATGTAGCTCCTTTAAATAAAAGTTTAGGCTGCAAAAATGTAATGATTTAGTAGGCGTGTATCGCCTTGATTAATTAAAGTGCATTTATATCTCAAGTCATATTAACTAATCCAGAGTGGATGTATTTTTACTTTTTCATTTTACACTTTTACCCACTCTAGAATGGCAGTAAGAATCTAGAAGTATATCGACCCACTTTATCCACTTTTTTGTGTTATGACATATGATGATATTCAGGGGCGTGTTTGGTTAGGAGTGAAGTGGAGGATGTATCTAGACATACTTACATTGTATCCACTTGCATTGTCACTTCTCACTTTCCCAGTTTCACTACTAACAAGAAAAATAGAAAAATTAGATGACAATGTTAATGGTATTCTCATGTATTTCATTATTTTTGTTTAAATTGTAGGATGTAGGTAATTGTAAGAAATTAATATAAGATTTATGTTTGTATTTGAGCTTTAAACTTGGAGTACCAATAAGCAAATAGTTACTCTTGTTTGAATTGTCTGTCTTTTTAGGCCCCTTTTGCCAAAGGGTATTGCTGACACTTGAGGAAAAACATCTTCCTTATGATACCAAGTTGGTAGATTTGGCCAACAAGCCAGAATGGTGATCTTCTGGTCTATCTTTTAGAGTTGCTATTTTCATTTAACTGAATCACTTACAGACCACAACATACATGTTTGTCCCTCACCAATGCTGAGTAAATCTTTGACACGTGCCTATTTGATACAACTAATCAAAATCTTAAAATAACTTTAAAATAAGTTTACTAAGGGCTTTGTTATCTTTTCAAATTGTTATTTTAGTGACTATTAAGAATTTGGTTGATTGTGTCCAATAGGCACCGTGTCCATGCAAGACCTTAACCCTGATACTACTTTACTAGTTCCTTTTCTTATCATTTGTTTTGCTGGTTTAGGTTCCTTAAAATCAATGCTGAGGGTAAAGTTCCTGTGATAAAGATTGATGAGAAGTGGGTTCCAGATTCAGATATCATCACACAAACACTGGAAGAGAAATACCCCACCCCACCATTGGGAACCCCACCTGAAAAGGCTAAAGTGTATGCATTTTCTTCTGGATTTCCTCGTCATTTGAAGATACTTTGATGCTATGAAATGTAGTTGTTGTGCTTAAGGGTAAACGGTGATGCAATTACACAAGCTTAAAGAAAGTTTCTTTGTTCCTCCTCAGCTTTCTATTCTTTAATGTTTAGGTGAATATATTAAATGTCCTCCATTTATATGATGCAAGTATCATTTTTTGTTTGTAGTGGGTCAAAAATCTTTTCTGCATTTATTGGATTTCTCAAGAGCAAAGATCCCAATGATGGAACAGAACAAGCATTGCTAAGCGAACTGAGCTCTTTCAATGATTACCTCAAGGAAAATGTATGACTTTCTGCCTTCTGTCTCTCTGTTTTTTGTTTGCAATCATGATTAGGTTGTTGATTTGGAGATAAAACCAAAAAACTATAGACGAAACCACTAAGAAGGATTTAGTGGTCAATGGTTTGTCTATAGACTTGATTTAGGATAGAATACTATGGCATCGTTTGATCTATGTAGCCGACCCCGCCTAGTGGTAAAAGGCTTGGTTATTGTTGTTGTTATTGTTGTATACGCATTTAGTACAGAATTGGGATGTCATAAAAATAAGCATATACTTGGGGTTACGATTTGTGGAATTCTTTGTAATAAATTATCTCCTGCATACCTAACCAAAATTTATATGGCCTTTCTCCCCCTTATCTCTTCTGTATCTGTGCCTTTTCCTTGTATATTTGTTGCGTTTATTATGGGAGCTTACATACCCATTCATGCATACATCAATGTCTATGTTTTATTTATCAATGGTGCCTTTAATACTCCATCTTCATAAAATGTTACAACATGTTAACTGGGGATCATGTGTCAATTAAATTGAGTTGTTTATCTGATTGGATCAAGGGATAAATGCATGCTATATTGTTGATTGCTTGCATATAAGTGAGTGGCATTTAGTCACTTAAGATTTGTAAAAGTTATCTGCAATGGGATGAAAACTATTTTCTAAACAAAAAATTTAAGCAAGGAACTTAAATTCCATAATTTTGTCTTCAGCCGGAGAAAGTGTTAATGTTATTCTTCTTAAATCAGTTATTTATTTTGTAAAAACTATCTGAGGTTTAAAAATTCCTGTAACCAGTGTCTCGTGATTGATAATAAGTAATTATTTTAAAATCAATTATGCTGCATATATTAATAAAAAAATGCCTATATACTGATTAGAGTGTTGTTCAGTTGGGTTTGGTTTTTCATGCAGGAATTTTGAAATTCAGCTCTCAAATATTTATTTGGGGTGCTGTTTTAGAGCTGTGAACAGAGCCTGCAGATTTTTGGGGTTTCTAGTTTCTAGGATAAATTGAACAAGAATCTAGTCTTGTTTCGATGAATTTTATTTTTGATACAAAGGGGTCTCTTTGAAAATAAACTCATTCATTGATTCTGTGATTTCTAACTACAAAATATAAATAGGTCTGCTCAAAACTTAGGGACCAAGTTTCCCAAAATTGTTGACCCAATGTAGAGCCTGATGCCCTGAACTTGAACCTCCTAAACTAGGCACCCTTGCCTGATTCCAACCTAGTAGGTGGCGGGAGATATAAGCTAGTATCTCTCCCATTGTCAGTGGAAAACTCTACTTGGCATTTCCATGACATAGATGTGTAATAATCTAGAAAAGATGCAAGAAAACGCAGCACAGTGATGGGAAAATGGTCGAAAGCCAAGAACTTGCCTTAAAAGTAAGCTCAGAAAAGAGAGAAGATCAGAGAATTGATGATCTGAAAGAGGATTCAATTGAGCAATAATGCTTTCAACTCGTCGAGTAATAGCTGTGAGTTCATTTGTACATGGTCCAACTGCTTATAGGTAACTAGCTCTAACTATAACTGTGGTTAAGTAACTGCCATACTAACCACTATTCTGGCAACCTGACTAAGAAGCTAACCAACTGTACCTAACTGATAATATAAGCCCTGTGATAGTTAAATACAGTTGGTATTAAATACAATTACGTTGCAGAATGAAATTCCCGCTGTAATAAGATGACCACAGGGAAACAATCCCTTTGACCAATTTAAGGGGTCCAATGAACTCCCACAAAATCCCTTTGCCTGGCTCCTTTTTTGTTTCGGGGAGGGGGGTTCCATTTGGTATTATCTAAAATCTGTTTAATTTAACAAATTCCAGGAAACTTTCTACATTTTTATTTTTATTTAATTGAACTGTCCTTTTTCGCTTTATAGGGTCCTTTTGTAAATGGGAAAGACATATCTGCTGCAGACCTGTCACTTGGACCAAAGCTATACCATTTGGAGATTGCTTTGGGGCATTTTAAGAAATGGACAGTACCCGATTCACTTTCCTTTTTGAAGTCTTATACAAAGGTATGTCAAGATGAGCCGTACCCTCTCAACATCTTCATATCATTTTCTTGTACTTTAGGAAGGCAGTAATAGGAAACGTGAAGTAGAGATAGAGAGAGAGGAGATAATCTGGGAGAGAGCGAGAGATATTTTCTGGATTGTCCTTGATTGATTAACTTGTGTATCAATTGAATACATTGGACGTTTTATGTCCAGATTAGTTTTCTAACAAACTAACCAATCTAGTTACAACTTGACAGTCACCATAACTGAACAGTGTTGACTCAGCACTTTCAGTTATGTGTACAACAGAACCGCAGCTGCTACTCAGCTTTGCTATACTCTAATAGCCCCCTTGCAAACTCAAGGTGGATGTTGAGAGGCAGCCACATTGAGTTTGGTGTGCGGTTCACAGAACTGAGATGAATGAAGAGGCTTGGTAAGGGAGTCAGCCAGCTGAGCTGCAGCCGGAACATGATAAACAGCCCGTGCTTTGGAGATAACCTTCTCGTAGACTAACTAAGTGTGAGTTTGGAACTGCGTTGGAGAATCACTTTTGGAACAAAAGTCACGTCAAAAATGGCAGTCTCATAATTAAATCAGAGCATCAGATGCAGAAGCTTATAAGAGTAGCTTTCACGTCCAAGTTGGTGGACCAAGTTGGTGGATATGGTTCCAAACATAGGCTAAGTCTATGTCAAGTTCCAAGTGTTTGGTGCGAGACTGCAAGATTGGATTGTGAGAAAGGGAGACAACACTGGTTGTCACAAAAAAACATCGGAGTGTCAGAAGGAATGCCTAGTTCAGTCAAGAGAGACTGAATCTAAAGGACCTCTGCAATAGTATTGGCCATGCTTCGGTATTCAGCCTCAGTGCTAGATCTTATCACAAGTTGCTGCTTCTTGAAGCACCAGGAAACTAGATTGGGGCCAAACAATATGCAGGAGCCAGAAGAAGTGACCTGCGGTCATCTGGATCACCGGCCCGGTCAGCATCACAATACGCGTGGAGAGTGGAGGGCTGAGCTGATTTAGTTGGTTTTAGGAGCGGCTTGACATTGTATGCAATTTCTGGTCTAGTCAAGGTAGCATACAGTAGAGCCCCCACAAAGGATCTGGATAGGTGAGGATCCGAGACTGTGTCTGTACTCTGTACCAAACTTGTTGAGTTTGCAGTTGCTAACCATGGGACCTTCCACATGGACTGGCACCTTCCACGTCAGCATGACATAAAAAAAATAAAAATGCTGACTTGGCAAAAGAACCTTACTTTGATAAATAGTTTTAAAAGTGTCCAAAATTGATATATTGATTTTAAAAGAGCCCCAATTTGGTAAAAAAAAAAAAAAACCTAATGTATGTGCTTTAGTAGCCTTATCCTTGAGTCAACACTGACTACATGGATCAAAACAATGTTATTATGTTCTATCATAAACCAAATTTTCTGAGAGGTTGTTTAGATTTAAATCTTTTCTAATGGTTTCATTAAGAGTTTTTCTTAGTTTTTCCTACCTTTAATTATTAGACTATCCTCCATTTCATTAACTCTACTAATGGGGGAAATTGGAGTATCATACTAATAAAATGTTTTTCTTACTAAAATATACTGATGTATATAAAAATTCTTGGGTTAATTTCTACAATGAAGTTCAACAATGGATTGTTTTTCAGGTCGTTGACCCCTAATGCATTAGAAATTCTTGTTTGAGATTGCTGTTTGCCATGGCTAATAATGTATTAAAAATTAGAAAAATGCGAGCAACACTTTTTAACACTCTCTTTTGAACACACTCTCTCCTATTGATTGAAATTCATGCGGGTCCTACAAAATTCAAGTGGGATCCACATGAATTAATGAGATCTGTATGAATTTCAACCAATAGAAGAGTGTGTTGAAAAGAAAATGTTAAAAGAGTGTATTGCTAGCACTCCTCTAAAAATTATTTTGTTTAAGTTATCGTTTGCTATAGCTAATAATACTGAACATACAGGCTATCTTCTTGAGGGAATCATTCATTAAAACACGTGCACAACCTCAGGATGTCATTGAAGGTTGGCGTCCAAAAGTGGAGGGCTGATATCTACTCATCTTGTCCTATAATTTCCATGAGACTCTCTCTCGGGACTATACCCGACTCTAGTTGAGTATGTATTGAATGGTGATCCATCAGGAGTTCAAGACCAATATCGTTTTGTATCTTGATAATTCACTATTGGCTATAAGGATATTTGTATTTTAAGAAAATATAATAGTTTGCCACAGATTGTAACATACTAACGTTTGGTAGGGATGTAAATCAAACATAATAGGATCTTTATTGGAATAGAATTGTGAATTTACTCGAGTGTGAATAGCGAAAATTAAGAGAAGCAAAAGATTCAAGGGATGATCAAGATTAACTTCAAGAGAGATCAAGGATAAAAAATGTAGAGAAATTGCATTAAGTTAATTGCGGAAATGTAAATATCGAAAATGGATCCTATAGTCAAGGTACATGGTCGAACCTATGCTTGAATGTAAATTGTAAAAATGTAAAAAGAAAGGGAAAAAGATGAAGGGAAAATGAAAGGGAAGAATATGAGAGGCGTTACACTCAATCCATAAAAATGGAGATTGATTGATAAGCCTAATTGTGTTCGCCACTTGAAGAGGAATCTTCAAGATAAGAACCTAAAGTTCAAGCTAGAACTTTGTTAGAGAGAGAAACTCTCAACTTACAAAATTGGAAGAAATTCACAAATGATTTTTAAAATTTGAGTACAATGAACCTATTTATATGAGGGCTTTAATTTTCATACCCCCATTAACCTACCAAAATTACCAACTCACCCTCCAATAATGCAAGTTTTAAGTTTTTCACACGTATTTTTTTTCTAGTTCGCAATTGTTCTCGTATGAAACCACACGGGGGTGTAAATGATTACACCCCCGTGTTGTAGTATACGGTTGTGTAAAGTTATATAAATAGGCAACTGTATGCAATCACACGATAGTTGATGCTCATAAATAGCCCACCGTATACAACTATACAGTAACTTTGTTTGAATAAATAAACTATAGTATGCTTCCATACAGTACGTATATTTTAGAATAAAAATATACTACCGTATGGAATCATACGATCGTATATCAAATTTATCCACACGTATGATTCGATACGGTAATCTATACCACAAATTTTGATACACTACGATATGGTGTCATACGGTTGGCTAAAATATCAACCTACCGTATGATTCCATACGGTGGAGTGTAATCATTTTGGAGACTCATCCGTCGAACACTGTTTCAGCAAGGACTTGAGAGCACTGCCACAAAGTAACAAAATGGCCATTAAATTTTTACAACCATGAGGAACAAAAATAAGAGAAAAATAACTTCAGTAAGTAATGCAAGTAATATCATTTACTTTTCAAGTTTGATGCAATCATTGTAGAATTGTGCTTAGAAAAAATTGTAACTCCACTGTATGAAATCATAAGGTAGGTTGATGTTTTAGCCAATCGTATAATACCATACGGTAATGTACCAAAATTTGTGGTATAGACTACCGTATGGAATCATATTGTGGATAAATTTGATATACAACCGTATGATTCCATACGGTAGTATATTTTTATTCTAAAATATACGTACCATATGAAAGCATACGGTAGTTTATTTATTCAAACAAAGCTACTGTATAGTTGTATACGATGGGCTATTTATGAGCATCAACTACCATGTGATTGCATACGGTTGCCTATTTATATAACTTTACACAACCTTATGGTTATATATGATTGTTTATTTACTTAAACTACCGTATGACTATACACGGTAGTATAGTAAACAAGCTCTCGTGTAATTATATACGGTAGCTTAAGCTTTTAAACAAACTACCATATTTGACTATATGGTAGTCTATTTATTTAAACAAACTACCGTATATCTCTATACGGTTGTTTATTTGTTTAAACTACCGTATATAGTCACACGAAAAAACGTCATAGGGGAAGGGTAATTTTGGATTTTTAAAAAATTGGGGGTATGAAAATTAATTTTCTGGGTATGAAAATTAAAGCCCTTTATATGAAATAAATGGAGGGAAGGCTCATCTAGCTTAGTTATGGCCATACTTCTCTAGGTCCCAATGGGCTTGGAACACTTAAGCCCAATTTACAAGCTTAAATAAGTCAAATTCGGTCAGAACAGCGTTCTAAACTTGTAGTCCATTTTTAGGCATGATACACTCTGAATCTGGTCTTGAGTCCTGAAATAAGAGTTGTAGATAATCCTCTTATCTTTCCAACGCATCCAAGATCATCGCAATCAGGCGTCTAGAAATCCAGATACAGTTGAAACAGTGAGATAGGTTTGAGTGGGATTTGCTAATTGGCTCACTAAGGTTGTGCTTGTTGGGCTTGATGGCCCAAAATGGCCTACTCATCCTAAGCCTAAGTTTTTAAGCTATCCTAAAGTGCTTATTTTTAAAATCACTTTTATTACAAAGTCCTAAACTATTTTCATTACAAACTAATCTATTTTTATTACAAGGTCCTAACCATGTGGCTTCATTCCATTGTGGAAGTAGGAGAATCATCTTTAAATGTTTTTCATATCGTATCAGGGAGGGAGGCTAGAGGACTGTACTTAGATGATAATAATTGCATTTTCCTTATTTTCCATAAACAAGTGGTGCAATCTAAGAAATAAATTTGTAATTAGTGATTACCAATGGGCTATTAAAGTAAAAGGTAATGCTCTTGTAAAAACAAAGGGCATTCAATAATATGTGCATGTAAATTGTATTTTTAAGATAAAAATAATTAATTATGAAAAATGTTCAAATTTTTAAATTTGTCCTTTCTTACTTTTAATTTTTTTTCCATCTTTATACTTATTCTCAATTTCAAACCTTAACCGATTCTTAATAAAAAAATGCAGGTATACTTTTTAGAGTTTAATTTGTTACATTAACGGTCAATCATATGCCATTGCATGAATGATTTTAAATTAATTATTATAAAGGTAAAAAAAATTGAAGACGTGATAATGCATGATTAGTTGGTATTATAAATAACCTTTATGTTCTCAATACATTTTACTTAAATTCTATTTTATAAGAAATACTTAAAGGGTGTTGTAATGATGTCCTTGAAAAGTAGAGAGTTTGAATACTTTATATTCAATCAGGATGTGGTACCTCAATTAAATGAGTTATGTCAATGCCACATGACACTAAATTCTCACAAACTGATTGGGTCACTTAGGCCAGGATATGATACCTAAGGGATACCATAGATTTTCATACTTACCTAGAATTGAATGACTTTGTAGATTTATAGTCTCTTTTAATTTTATTTAATACTTACTTCGATCCTGAAGATATAAGAGACAAAACCCTAATTCACCAAGGTCAAAAAAAATTATTGAAGTCAATTCTTTTTAAATTTTATTCCATAAATGTCCTTATTTAATTACTTCTAATACAACTAACATATTTATTTCAAAATCTAAGCATCATGATATCTGACCAATGAGTAAACGATGAGTCAGCTAAACCAAAGCACTTGCATCGAAAATTATTGAGTTTCTTTAATACGTATGAGTTTTACAATAAATAAGGATAGAAATGAAATTTAACTTAAAAATTGATTAATATTTCTTATATGTTAGACAAAAAAAAAGATTTTTTATCTCCTATATTTAGGATTGGGGATAGCATTATTATTATCCAACAATAATATTATCTCCACATTTATTCAAAAAATAAAACAAAAAAGTTTGTTCCAAACTTACCAAAATTCTGATCAATACCAAACAAATCCTTCCCCTTTTGTGCAAAATTGTGGTCTCTTTAACACCAAACCAAATAGCACAGTCCTCTCCGAACCAAAAAAGTGCTTGTTGACCACACCACAGCCACACCTTGAAGCCTGAAAGGCCCTTTCTCCTTAGCCATGGACTCCACCCCTCTCCAAACCCCTCTATCTTCCAATTACAAATCCAAGCTCCCCATCAAACGTAAAACCCTTGAATCCTCCTCTACCGATCTCACTCTCTCTCCTCAACCTAACCCTAATTTCCCATCCCCTTTCAAATTCCACCGAATCTGGACTGAACCCGACGAGATCCGATTCCTCCAAGGCCTATTGGACTCTGCATCCGATGGTCTCATCTTCCCCAGAGACTTACACATCTTCTACCAGCGCTTCTCCACCGCCACGTCACACCCTTACACCACCTCCCAGCTCTCCGAGAAGCTCCGCCGCTTGCGCAAGAAGTTCCGCGCCGTTTCCTCCCGCCACGGCCTCGACCTCGCCGCGCTCTCGCCGCACAATCGAGAACTCTACGTTCTCTCCGAGAAGCTATGGAACCCCGAATTCGCATCGGTTTCGCCCTTCGTCGGGAATTCGAACCAGGGAAAGGGGATTGGTGACGGTGGCAAGGTCAAGGTTGAAGAAGATGATGCAATTATGGTTGATGGTGTTGGTTTCTCGCAGTCTCTCGGCGCAAACCCTAATCGGAGCGAGCGTCGTGATTCTGTTAGGGTCGACGATGATGGGAAAATTGAGAAGATGGGTAGTGGTTTTGGTGGCGGGAAAATTGATGGGGTGGCATCAAAAGTTGTGCTTGATGTGTTTGATGAGTGTGTGAAAGAGATCAAGAAAGGGGTTCTCTGTGGTGATCAGAGTGTGGAGAATTTTGTGAGGCGGTGGCAGGAGCAGCGAGCGTTGGAATTGGATGTGTTTGTTAAGCGTTTGAGATTGGTAATTGGGGACTCTTTTCATCACCATTCACCCAATGTGTAAATATGCTGTTCTGCAACTGTAAAGAATTTGAGCAATGCTATACACACTCTTTACCCTAATTCAGGTGTATTTCATGCGAGACCCACTAAATCATATAAATCTACTTTTTATGTAGTGAGTCTCACATGAAATCCATCAAATAATAGGATGTGTTGCTAGTATTACACACTATTTACGGGGTGAATTTCATGCTGGTCCATTAAATCATAAAAGCTCACTCTTTATGGAGTGAGTACCGCAATGAGCTAAATTAATGCACGATTCCAGGGCTGCATTCATTTTTTGTTCATAGAATTTCAAATATATGTTTACTTTAAATTGTTCGCTCCATAGTGAGGTATGTATACTGAGATTTTAGTAGCAGGAGCTTTTCTTGAATGAGCAATGCCTATAACAGCCACTTGCACTTGATTCATGCAGTGCAGTAGGACATATGTAGTGCACCAATCAGTGCAAGTGCCTATGGTATGTTATTTTCAATTAGTGCAAATTTAACATACTTAGATACTAGTTTGCCAATACTCATGCTCTTTTCTTACAAAGAAGTCCGAGTTATTTGGCTTCAGCCCTTCACTGTTACATCAAGAAAATTTTCAATGATGAATTAGGGAATAAACTATGGATATATTAGAATCGAATCCCTTAATTTTCTCATCAATGGAAGAGATCTTTCACTTTTCCTACTGAAGTGAGGGGAGCCAAATCTGAAGATTTTATGATAACTTGTTTGTTTTTCAAAGCCAGAATGATACCTTGTTTGTTTCTTAAAGCCAGAATCAGAGAATTTCTGTTGATCTATGCAAAGTTTATGCTTGCACAGCATGGTTCAGTGAGGTTTTCCTGGGTTATCAATCGAACTTGTGCTTTCTCTTGATCATGGAAAGGTTTATTTTCCTGTTATGTATAGGCTTCATATCTTTACCTACTATTATCATTCATGAGTAATGCAATATTCTCCAAATAATTCCTAACATCATTCATTAAGAAGATATAAAATTACTTTTGGTCCTCTTTTTTTTTTTTTTGTTTCAGTTTGATTCTCTATTTAATTTTCATTCCGAAATGATTCCCTATGTTGTCAACATTATATCAAGTTGGTCCTTTGAGAAGCTTTGCATTAACGGTGTTGGATTTCCACCGTTTTAGTCGTCGAAAATCATCTTCCCTCGCCAGAGTCTTGACCCTTCTTTCTCTCTCCCCCTCTCTCTCATCCTTCAAAATTACTGCAGTCTTCATAAGCTGAATTATTCTCTAGCAAATGTGCCCTAAGCCCCTAATTATGACATTGTTGATTAGTGAGCATCCTCATAAGACCCTCTAAGGTGGATCCCTCGGTCGCATCGTTCTACACCCAAATTTCAAATCAACGACAAGAAAGTAACCAACTTTTTGACATTAGGGATCATCCTCTCTCCTACTCAGTGGACGAAATTGGATTGTCAAGTATTAATCGATAAAGTGGTAGCAAGAATGCAATGGTGGTTTATTTGAAATCTATCCTATGCTGGCAGGACACAACTTACAAACTATGTGAACTCCCTTTGCATCATTATTGGGCTATGACTTCCATGTTACATCAGAGTATCGTTAAACAAACTGAGAGACTATGCAGAGATTTTTTGTGGGACACACGAACCAATGGTCTTTCAATTCCTCTAGTTAACTTGGAGTTAATTTGCTCTAAAAAATATGTTGGTGGTTTGAGTCTCAAGGGTGTCAAGTTATGGAACGATGCTGCCCTTGCTAAACAAGTTTGGGCCCTTGCTGTCAAAAAAGACAATTCATGGGTATATGGGGGACTATGAGGTGAAAACGGACAGCTCTTGGCAATGAAAGGAATTGAATAGAATTAAAATTAAATTCAAGAGCACTGCTAGCAACACACTCTCTTTCCCATATGCACTTTCTTATTGGTTGAAATTTATGTGGGTCTCACTTGAATTTTGTAAGACCCACATGAATTTCAACCAATAGGAGAGAGTGTTGGAAATAGAGTGTTAAAGAGTGTGTTGCTATGGGTTCGGGGGGTCAAAATGGTTACAAACCACATATGGTAAATATAGCATATATTTTGGTTGAGGAGTGTTACCAACATATTCTTTAACACTCTCTTACTAACACACCCTCTTCTATTAGTTGAAATTCAAATGAGTCACACTTGAATTATGTAATTATGTAGGACCCACATGAATTTTAACAAACAGGAAAGAATGTGTTAGAAAGAGTGTTAGAAAGTGTTAGAGAGTGTGTTGCTAGCGTTTCTCAATTTGGTTACCAATGGCTTAATGGCAACCAGAATCACTTTCCTCTTGCTTGTTTTATTTGGGGCAAATATAAGGTCCCAAAACACTCTATGATTTGCTAGTTAATGATTTTAGGAAAATTACTAACTAAAGATAGGAGGCCAGTTTTTCATGGTATCGTGTCCGACAATCGTTGATTTTGATATAAAATAAAATCAATGATAACAAAGCATTTACTTGAAACTTGTCGAATAGGTTAATATAAAAAATAATATTTATTTTTAAGTCCCATTTATAATTTATACAATAAGTTGTTATAAAAAAATAATATTTATTTGTAAGTCTCACCCTATTGCATCCATCGTAAAAATCAAAAACTCACCGCCCACCTTTCTCTGGCAGCCTCCGCCGCCACCTCCACCGCACCACCCTATCTCGTAGCCCCCACCCCAACCTCCTCCCTCCACAATACCACTAGTTCCAAATTTGGATTTTTCTCGAACCCATCAACACCAAGTCACATACCCCCAGCACTACTGAAGATAAAGGCACCACTTTCCGTGTGGAGCGGTCATGGCTACTCGCAAGTTGAAATTGTGATGGAACACGGGGCTCTGGATGCTAAGGACCCAAACTTTGAAGGTCCAAAAGAGATTGTGGTCGTCTAATTGTGGAAGATCACACGTTGGTTTTGTGATCCGTTATTCCGTAGAAGATACCAAATCTATAAATATTAACTGGTGTGATGCAATTGTTAGTTGATTTTTAAATAAAGTAAAATGGATCGTTGGAGAAGAAACATTGTAGAGTGCGTTTTATTTTATAATGAAAGCATATTATTATGGATCTACTTGAGCGACGCGAAGGAGGCGATGCTTCACGTGTTCAGTGAAAAAGAGATAGGTGATGGGATTTGCAGGCGGCTTGGTGTGATTGAGAGAGGGGGCACAATTTCTCCGGTGGGTAAAAGGGTGAATGGCGTGTGAGAAAGTAGCTATGGTGATGGGGGTGGCAGCTTGGTGTTGTGGTATAAGGAATGACTAAGAAGAGTGAGAGGTTGTGGACTTGTGCGAAGAGAGAAACAATATGCGTAGCCGAGTTTTAATTTTAGGAAAAATAAAATATAGTGTTTCCTTAAGGAAACGCTATCTAACAGTATCATAGGGATACCTAAGATAGCGTTTCCTCAAGGAAGCGCTATCTTTTTCTACAACTTAACTTTTAATAGCGTTTCTTTAAGGAAGCGCTCTCTTAGGTATCCCCTAAGATAGCGCTTACTCAAGGAAGCGCTATTAAAAGTCTCCGTGTCTTTTTTAATAGTGTTTCTGCACAGAAACGTTATTAAAGGTGCATCATATAATGTCTAATATGATGTAGTGAGTGCTCAACGCTCTGGTGTTGGATATCAAATCCATTTTTCAGCTCCAAACGCCCAACGCACCCACTGTTGGTTATACAACATCTTGTTCACTCTTTCCTTGCTTCTCTATTCATTTCTCTATGCACCTATTCCTTCTTTATTCATTACTTAAAGTAAAAACATGAAATCAATAAGGCTAAGTGATCGAAATTTCAACTAAAATGTGAAAAAATAAAAAGATGATCGTAACTCGACAAAGAAATCAAAACTAGGATTTTAGCGTGAAGGAAGGTTAGAGACTTAATTTAAGAGTGAAATTTACTTAAATTGCCCCAAAAATACTGATAATTTAGCATATTATCACAAACTCCAAGCGTTCGGATGTAAACTGTGATGAGGCTATCTGAAGATGGTTCAAAAACCTGATCTGGAACCCGAAAAGTGGAAATCGAATTTCATTCTTGATGAAGAGTAACTCTTTTTTCTTAGACTCATTGTGGCCACTAATATCACGATCGAGCAGCGAAACCCCACATAATTCATGGTTGGCAGATTAATGTGGCCAACCCAGCCTGCCAAAAATGGTGAGTTAAACGGGCCGACCTGACGTTTCAAAACCCTTTTACCATCTCTATTCCTAAAAGCATTGGCCAAATGGATTAGACCTTGAATGGGTTGGTTTTAACCAACAAGAACCTTACTAGGAAACCAAAAGGAAAAGGGAACTAAAGAGAATCTTGAAAAGAGAACTTTGAATTTGGCAATCTCTGTTTTATTTCCTTCTTAACAGCGATGTGGGGAAGAAAAGGAATTTGGGGAAGAAAACCGCAAAACCTAACCCTTTAAAATTGGGGAAGAAAACTTCAAATCCAGCACAGGTTGCCATCATGCAAGTTCAACGAAATGTGCATCTCCATTCACACATATCACAGAATCGACGTTATTAATGATAAAGGGTTTACGTTGAGAACAAATGTGGACTAGCCTTAAAAGGTAGAGGATAAAACGAATCATTTATTGTTTAGAGGCCTAAGTTGGAATTTAAAATTAATTTAGACGTCCAAAAGTGTATTTTAGCCTAAAATATAACATTTAGAGAATATTTTATTAATATTTGTATATCACATGTGATATATATTTTAACTTTATATATAGTATAAAATAACATTCAATTGTACTTATATCAAATATGATATCCCATGCAAATGTAATATTATTTTTTTGTCTAAGGGAAGACTCATAAGAGGCCTTATATGGGATAGGGAGAAGAGGAGAAGGGAAAGGGGCAGAGCAAATATCATGTTTAAAATGTCAAAAAAAAAAAACAATTTTTTTAAAGAAAAGTTGTGTGTGCGCATTGTTCTTCGAGGGAGAGGCGTCGGAAGATAATGAGTGTGTTGACGATAAGAGACTAATCAATTAGGATTAAACTCATTTAAAGTGAGCTTGAGTATAAAATGAACAAGTAAGGATGTATCGATCATTGATTTGTTAAAATACATTCAGATCTCAACTCAATCTAGCTAATCAAAGATGAAATTATGGAAACCCCTTACATTTTCACTTTAACTCAAACTCATTTTAGATGGGCTTTATCCAATGAAGAGAGTGTTTTTTTTTTCTTTTAAAGCAAAGTTAATTGTTTTTTTTTGTATTGGGCTAAGACACACTTTGGGCTCTTTTACTTTTTTCAGTCTTTGGACCTTGTATGAGGTTAAAGTAATTTTTGAATTTTTCATTTCATTTTATTTTGTTTTATTTTTATGACATGAACAGAATGGGGTGTTGACACTCCTCCCATTTCATAAATCACCGTTTTATATTATCACTACCATCCATAATAATAAAAACTGATGAGATCCTATGGGTGGTTCGAGACCTGAAAAGATTTTGGAAGGAAAATTAGTTTAAACTTGAAACCATTTCTCAGTGATTGCTTCATCAGTCATCAATTTGAAATCAACACTATAAAATATTATATAGTACCTTCAATTATCTATCAAACACAAATAGACAAATTTTTAACATTGATCTTACATGATTCAATGTTACATATTTCTCAAACCTTGAAAGAGGTCCAAACCCTCAGTTTTTGTTATGCGTAAAAAATTGAACGGCATGATTTATTTTATCCTCATACTCAATGCTAGTAAATTATACATGTAGAGGATGATTTGGACCAATATTAATATTATAAAGTGTCTTTTTTGGTACCCACAATAATTTTGGGATAAAAGTTACTATGTACAATTAGAATACATCACCTCAATTAAATAAGTCATATTAATTTGTCAAGTCAAATAGTTCCTACAATCTGATTGGGTCACCTATGCAGGATAAAGTTATCATTGAAGTAACAGAGAATACACATATAATAAAAGTAATTGATTTATAAAAGAAAGATAATTCCGTCCCTTGCACTTATGGAATACCTGGCCCAAAAGATTTAAAGCTCTAAATAGTACCACCAAGTTACAATCTGCAATAAAAAATAAAAAATAAAAAACCAACCTTATCCCTGTCAATTTTACTCAAAACTCGGTGAAGTATAAAATACAAGGCTCTACCCAAAAGAGATCTATCTCTTCACGACTAATCATCTGACGTTTCAGCATTTTTATAGTTTATAACATGGAAATTATCACAGCAGAGCGAGTGTTAATAAGTGCCTATAAAATGCATATTGCTTATATTAGACTATACTCATAACATTAAAGGCGCATGCTACCATACACCCTTCAAACTTTGGTGCAGGCTGCACCATCCAAAAATTGACAGGGAATAAAGAGTTTCAAAAGTTTTATCTTATTTATTTTTGAATCATGTAATTATTGAATTTATGTTTTAACCCCATCCACATCACTTTACCAAATTCATCTATCCATCGTTCCTATCACCAGCGACCCACTATCGTCGCCGTTGTCGAAACCTTCAACGAGTCCAAAGCTTAACTCCACGACGAACACCACCGCACCACCCCAACCTCACCATAGACAATTTTGGTGCCAACAATGCAAAACGATTCAAATCAAAGTTGAAATCCAGAAATCCCGAACATCATCCAAGCAAAAAGCTACCAAAAAAACCCTAACTGATGTGTTTTTCAGAGTTGGTGGTGTCGTGGGTGAAGTTCTCCAATGACAGAACTCTGCCTTCGCCTCCCTCGAACATGAACATCAACAAATCTTAGAACATAAAGATGAACAACCCAGAACATTAACATCTGAAAATAAACAAAATCAGAGAAACACATATCTAAACCCATCTCAGATTCGAAATAAAAAAAATCAGAGATACAGTTCAGAGAATCTCATGGCCATAAACAAAATCAAAGAAATAGAATCCAATATTTCTCAGAGTTTGAAGAAGAAGAAGAAGCATCGATTAAAAGGTTAGGGTTTTGACGGGATGACTAGGAAAGAAAAGCCCGAGAAGCACACAACAAAGGAATCGACGCCGCCACCACAAACAAGGGCGGCGGGAAAGCTGGCCTTATTGATCGACCCGACATTGAGAAGGGCGGGCACACGAAAATGGAGTGGCCGTACTGCAAAGTGACGGTGTCGGACGTGATGCAGATTCACCACGAAGCCCGCCATTCCAAGATTCCCTTCGAGAAATAAAAAATCGTTAACCTCAATGCTCTCAAGATCGGAACTTAGAAAGCCAAGCACTCTTCTTAACTGATGTCTCTGTCGTCGGCGACGGCGTTGAGCATCGGAGAAACCCAGGTGGTGGCGGATTTAGTCTGCATCGGAGAAACCTAGGTGGCGGCGGATCTGGTCTTGGAGGAGCGATGCTAGCCTTGTGCGCTCAGGTTGCAGATCCGGTAAGGGATGGGGCCGGAAATTGTGATTGCCGATGGCGACGAGGTGGCTGGGTTCGATGGGGTCAACATGGCTAGGTCCGGTGGTGGGGTGGTGAGGGATTGACGGTGAAGAATGAGAGAGGAGAGAGAAATCGATGGTGGGTCACTTTACAAATAGTACAAAAATTTTCAGAAAACCGGGTCAACTGGTTTCACATTACCCATAATTATCAAGTCTTACAAATCAACGGTTCTGCTTCAATGAGCATCATGCATCTTATTTGCAAGGGTGCATGTTAGACGACACCAAGATTAAAGGATTGTAAAACTTTTGAAGTGACTTTGGTGACATTTTATAGCTTGAGCCAGTGCGATGATAAAGAAGCCTAAATTGACAAGTAATTTCCATGTAAATGTTTGAAGTAGGAAAGTGAAAAGAGGAGGGATACGTTTGAATCATTATAAGTCATTTTTTATTTACACTCAATTTCAACGGTTAATTTTATTTCATCCAATGCTGTAAAATTGGAGGGATCCGTTTGAATTAGTATAAGTCATTTTTTGCTTACACTCAATTTCAACTATTAATTTTATTTTCATCAAATGGTGTAAAACTATTACTAAAGTTAAAATCACAATCACCGTTGGATAAAAATAAAATCAATGTCTGATATTGAATGTAAATAAAAAATGACTTATACTGATGGTGTAAACGGATCCCTCATCAAGTCCAAAATATTAGAAAAATCTACTAACAATTAATTAAAACTACACAAAACTTTAAGATAGTAAGATTTACTCTCTCCTAACATGAGATGAAGCGCGATTGGAAGAATATTTTTTTAAGGGAAAAAAACTTACTTGATGACAACCAAATTAGTGGGTTGCCTGGTTGATGATCTTAGGTTGAATTATCAAGCACAATTGGTGAGACTTTCATAGAAACGAAAGAATACATGTATTATTCAAATCAAGACAGTAGAAAAACAGAAAATGGATGAAGATGAGGAAAGGGAGAGGCGCCACAAATCCAAGGGGATTTGATAAGCCTAATGAAGATCTTGGACTCCTGATAAGATCAAGGGGGTGGCTCAATCAAGAACCTTAGAGAGACAATACCCTCACAATTGGATTCAATCTAAAATCAACTTCTTAGTTACCTTTTCCATTCATCATACTCGAATTATATAGGAGATGGAGGGGTGCATACAAAAGGTCATCACTAGATGACAAAACCCCTTTCATGACTATGCCACTAAGTGATGTAATAAAAACATTTACTAATCCACTAAGTGGTTAAATTACTATCCTACTTAAGTGACTAATAAAAAGTGGTTCCATAACTTCTAAAGGAGTTACCTAGGCATGCAAGCCAAAGGTTGCCCTCCTAGAAGTTTCCAATTTCGTGCATCCTCATTAATTGGGCTTGGTCATCATACAAATTTAGTGTAGCCCACACTTCATGGACACCAAAGTGAAGTTCCCCCAAAATTGGATCCACAAATGGCCTATTACATTTTTGTTTAATTAGAAATAAGACTAGTAAATGGGCTTCCAAGTAGCAGACGTCCTTCATCATCATGGTTCTTCAAGACACTTTGAATTTTAAAATAATAAAATCTTTGTATTTTTCCTTCCACATGCTTAATGAATTTAGGATCACATCATTATTTTTAAAATAAAAGTAATTTAAAAAAGAATGAGTGTTTGGATGTGTTTTTTTTAAAAAAAAAACCAAAGCTCTTTACTTAAAAAGAACAAAAGCTACAATTGTTAGGGCGTGTTTGGGTAAACAGCTTAATTAAGCAATTATTTAATAAGCTCTTTTTGAAATAAGCTAAAAATAACTTATTTTCATAAGTTTCTCTGACAAGCTTATGGAAATAAGCTAAAAATAGTTTATGGAAACACCATAAACTAATTTCATAAACTATTTGTATAAGTTTAATTCCATAAACTATTCGAATAAGCTCTCTATAAGCTTTTCCAAATGTACTCTTAACTTCTAAGGCTTTATAGATTCTAAAGAATAGAGATGCGGTAAGAGAGAGAAAGTGAGCACCAGTCATGTTTTATGCAAATTGTTGGAAAATAAAGTCCTTGTAACAAATCTCATAGGAGCCATTTTTTAAAACACTTCCAAACGCAAAATAGCTTATGTTTCTACTTCTACAATCATAACGTTAATTTTTTTAAAAGCCATCCAAACGGGCCATGGTGATGTGAAAAATTTCATGAGAGGATCCCAATATTGTATAGGCCGAAGTAGCACCCCTACATTGTATTGTATCATTGTATGTAATTTCTTATGTGGATTTAATTGATATATATTGTCAGTATAAAGATTTTTTATACCGTCAACCAATCATAAATTGTTAAATCAGTACAAATGTTTGAAACTTATCCTAAATACCTTTAAAGTTACTCATACCATGATTTTTGATTGGTTGACATTGTGAAAAATTTTACATTGATAATACATAACAGTGTAAAGTTTTTTACACTGTCATCCAATCAAAAATCATGACATAGGTGACTTTTAAGGTAGTTATGATAATAGTCAAATATTTTAGCTAATGTGATAATTTATAATTGATTAACAGTATAAAAATATTTACACATACCAATTACATCTAATTTTTTTGTTACAATTTTCCTTATGTAATTTCTAGGAGACACCGAGAAGCAGAAATAAGTGGCCCAAAAAATAAAAATAAGACAGGGTATATAAAAAGGTTGCCCGGCCCAATAAAAAAGGCCGAGAACAATAACAAAAAGTTTGCTGATCACGGTATGAAGAAAAGCAAAAAGACACAAAAGCCCCTGTAGGCTTTGAAAATGACTTGGTGGTGCCTTTCTGAGAAGCTAAGCTAACCCCAAAAGCTTTGTTTCTCTTTCTGAAACCCTAAAACCCCACACGCATGGTTGATCTTTCGTCTCTTCTTCCTCCAAAACCCTAATTCGCTTCCTTTTTCTTCTTCTGCCCTCAAAATCACACAATCTCTCCAACGCTTCTCCATTTGATTCTTGCTTGTCTCTCTTCTTTGCCTTCTCGACTTTCATCCCTCGGTTCTGTTTATCATCTTCAGGTAAAAACAATTCTCCAATTTTCATATCGCTGTCTGTGCGCGCGTATTTTATTTTCTAATTTTTTGTAGGGATTTTGAATTTGGATGTGAGTATATTAGGGTTTTTTGTGTTTTGCTTTTCAGCTTCCAATTTGGATTTTGCTTTTCAGCTTCCATTTGATGTTTTTTGTGTGTTTCGTGAAAAGTGTGTAACTCTTCAATAGAGTTGTTAAATTTTTTAAAATTTATATTTTTTTTGTACTAATTTTTGAAGCGAAGACGAACTTTGCGGTGCCGTGATGCTTTGGTATTGGAAGTTGGATTAGTTATTGAAAAGTTTATGCATGCACGACGGCGTTGTCTTTAACAAGATAATTCTATCATTCTATTGTTTTTCCTTTATTCCAAATTTGAGATTAACCTTCCCTGGAAAATTGGTACTTGGGTGAATTTTTAAATTGGGGTAGTGTTAAAAGAGATCCTATCAAAAAAATCCTTTAACGTTTTCTGTTAATTGTGATGTTTTCATAAGGGAGTCTTCTAGTTGTATCTGCTAGTTGGTGTTGACAGGGTGTGGTTTTGAAATCATAGATTGTTTTGGGGTGTTAAGCCGGGACTGGCTATCTAGTTTTGTGCGCTGACTCGTAAAGTTCAGATTAGGCCGGAGTCGAATGAATTCTGGAATTGAATGAAGTATTATATGAACAACATTACCATCATCTTAGTCGTGTGCTCTGTGATTCTTCATTATTTTAAATTATACATGGTTTGTTTTCGAAAGGACATGAGATATATGTGTGTAACTGATTGTTGTTGTTTTTTTTTTTTTGCAGGGCTACTTTATTAACATTTCTTGAAGAATTTGACTCTGCTACAATTTAACTGCAATGGCTTCTTCTTTGGATATGTCGCTTGATGATAGAATTAAGAACAGGAGTAACAGAGGAAGAGGTAGAGGACGTGGCAGAGCTGGCTCTGGCCGTAGACCAAGTTGGACTCTTGGTGGTGGAAGAATGTCTGGTGCTGTTAATGGTAGAAGAATGACTGGTGCTGATCGTAGAGGTCCTCTTATGCTTAATGCTCGGCCGTCGTCTTATGTTATTGCCAAGGCAAGCTCAAAAAACGTGGATGCTTATACATGTGTTTGAGATTCTGATATTCTAAAAAATACCCAATTATGAGAGGATTCAACATTATAGAAACTCAAAAGCAAGAGGAACTCCTACTTTAGTATTTGTTCCATGGAGAAGCCCGTGCTCGATAATGCATCCTTGATGCCTTTTCATAGTTCCATAATGTCACAATTAATATGCACCTAAGAGTTGTTTGCTTTGTTTTGGGGGGCTTTGCTACAGATCTCTGATATGTGCAGGAGTTCTTTGGTGATTCCTAGCATATTATATGAAGGACCTTCATTAAATGAATTTCAAAATGGAGCTCTTACAAGTATCACTAAAATCATTTAACTATAAGTGGGGTTAAATCTTTAAACCATGCTAATCCATTTCATTTGAGATGACTTCAAATGTTTGACTAGTTTGTGTGGACCAGCATTTTTTGGATCTTCTTGCTAAGTTGGGTTTGAGGCAATGACGGTGCAAGGAATCAGTTTGAGTTGAACTGGAGCTTTTCGCATAACATTTGAACTGGAGCTGTCACTTGTAGCATAGCACCAGTTTATATGCAGTGGGTTGAATTCTTACTCCCGTTTGCCATCTTTCACCTAGAATATTATTTGAGTAATGGGTTTTCTTCAATATATTACCTTGGCCAGAACTACTTCGTTAACAGCATGTTTGTTTTTGTTTTTTCCTGGGGATTTTCCTTCTCTGACTAAACTTGAAGAATGGTGAATATCTTTTTCTAGTCATAATCTGACATGTTCTATTTGCCATTCTGGGATCTGTTCTATTTTTTTTGGCCAGTCTATTCGCGGAACCAGGCCTTTTCCATGGCAGCATGATTTGTTTGAAGATAGCTTAAGAGCTGCTGGGATACCAGGAATAGAAGTCGGGACCAAGTTGTATGTTTCCAACTTGGACCACGGAGTAACCAATGAAGACATAAGGGTACATATTATGTCATGTTATTGCTTTCTTCTTAGCCACTGTGCTTTGGAAATTCTCTTGAAACTTGATTTGCAACTCAGGAACTTTTCTCCGAGCTTGGAGACTTGAAGCGCTATGCAGTTCATTATGACAAAAATGGTCATCCAAGTGTAAGTAGTATTGGATTTTTGTGTTATAAACTCAGCGACAGTTTGATTTTAGCCTCATGTTCTTAATTAGTCTTTATTTTACTTAGTTTGATGTGTTCAATGTGATGTGTTTAGCAACTCCTTTTCCTTTTTCTGGTGTTCTTCCATTCTCTGGGTGCTGGGCTGGGGTTTACAATATAGCAAATGTTTCTTCAATTTAATTGGACTAGTCATTGCCTCCCCCCAGTTTAGCTATAATATTACGTGGATGGGAATATTTCTCTGGCATATGACATATAGCAATTCCAGAAAATTTTCTTATTGAGAAGTATATCACCTTCAATCAAATTAGAAAATATTGTCAACTTACATAATTTTCTATAATCTTCATCTTTTATTTTCATGACGTTTCTCAGATATAGAAGAGTACAAGTTATAAGGGATATTACATGAAATTTTGATCAACCAAGTAGTTTTCTCGGTTGGTTTGTTATGGCTTGAAAGTCTCTCTGAGGTTGCTATTAAGTGTCAAAGTCTCTTAATATCTGGGAGGATATATATTTTCACGAAGCAGTATGGTGTTTAGAAGTTTTGTATTATGCACCTTAGCTTTTCAACTATGTGATTGGCAGGTTTTTCCGGCTAAATCTTTGATATCTTTAACTGTTACAGGGTTCAGCTGAAGTTGTCTATACTAGAAGAAGTGATGCGTTTGCTGCTCTTAAACGATATAATAATGTACTTTTGGATGGAAAGCCCATGAAGATTGAGATTGTTGGCGCTAATGCAGAATTGCCTATGACTGCTCGTGTGAATGTCACAGGGGTAAATGGGAGGAGGAAAAGGACAGTTGTAATGACGTAAGTTACTTCACTTAAGCATATAGAGGCTTTTGTTGATAGGATTAATAATCTGTATGTCTATTTCTATGTCTCCTAATCTGTGGTGTGGTTGGCACAAATTTCTTCTGGAAGCCTGAAAAATAATGTTATAAACTTCAATGCTACAAACTTCTGTTATAAACTTATAATCCTTCATCTTACCTTTTTGATAGAAAAAAATATACACCTCTTTAGATTGTATGCTGATGATAGGGGTGTTGCAGGCCTAGAGGTGGACGAGCTGGAGGTCCTGCTGTGCCTAATCGTGGTGCTGGGTAAGTTGTTCAGATCAGTAATCTTAATATCCTATTGATGTTATTTTTTGCTGTGCTCTTCATGGTTTTCTGCTAGGGTTTCTTTAGAGGACTCTTTATCATGGATGGGCAAAGAGATTGGGAAGCCCTGCTTAGTTCATTTTTCATTTTTCTTGGTTTTTTGTTGTGTTATTTTGGGGGGATTGGAATCCTTTCTCTGTTTACTTGTTTACCTTTTTAATTTGATGATATTTTGCAAAATAGAAAAGTATCTGAATCAGGGGATACCTTTTGAGCAAGAGCAGGGGGGATTTAAACTAATTTAAGCCGATGAGTAGTTTGATGCATCTTAAGATGTCCATATGAAGAATCATAGGTTATAAAATTGTTTTTTATGGCATGAAAAGCAAAATTTTGAGCGGGAGCATTATAAAATTTAAGCTGGTTAGAAAAAAGGCTATATAATTGATTTTGATGGCATGAAAAAAGCCAAGTTTCTGATAGAAAATAGGCTATATTAATATTTAAATGATTAAGGTTCTCTTTGAATGGGTATGTCAGTTCTGTGCATGAATTGGGCTATTTGTCTATATTCTACAGTCTGCACCAAGTTTCGAAATTTCAGTTTTGGGTTGACAGATATAGAGATGTGCGCATAGGATTTCCCTTCCTTTGTTCAGGCAATTGTATTTCTCTGTTGTTACCATTATCAAAACAAGATTAGATAATGCTGTTGCATTAAATCGGTGTCTAACCCTGCTGTTCACAAGCAGCCAAGATGTTTGTAGATTTTTTTGGCATTATTTTTTTATGTTTGATGGTTTGTAGGTCTGGTGTTATTTTTCTGTAGTGTCCAGATGGGACTTCGGAAAGAAGCTTCTGTGTATTATCTTTTCTTTTTAACATATGATGCTGAGTAGTGAAGAATTGTGTGATAAGATTGTGTCTTAATGAAGGTTAGCTTCAATGACAGGGTTTTTGCTTTCCCATTATCAACTGCTATGCTATTGTATTGGCAAAAGAATGCCTTGTTATTCTTGTTATTTCCGTAATTCAGTGTTGTAACTATATATAGATGTCCTTCTGTTCTCTTTTCACTGTAGTTATTTATCAAGAATTTGTCATTCATTATTTGTTGTTTATTTTTATACAGTTGGGGACGTCGAGGTGGGCCCAGGAATATGAGTGGGAGTGGACGCGGTCGAGGCCGTGGACGTGGTAGAGGTGGAGGTAGGGGTGGGGGCCGAGGTCGTGGAAAAAAGGATGCCATTGAGAAGTCAGCTGAGCAACTTGACAAGGAACTGGAAACCTACCATGCTGACGCCATGCACATCTCATGATTTCAGAAGCAGTGAGATTATTTTTTAATATTAGCCAAAACTTGGTATTGGCCATTTTGTACAAAAATAGCTGTCTGCTTGGCTTTACTTTGGATCTTCTGTTGCACTTTGCTTTGAATGCTCCTATTTGATCACACGAAGTCTTATTAGGGGCTGAATGATTAACTGGGTAACTTTTTTAAGTTCAGATTATATAGCTTTGCCTATTATTTGTATAAATTGCAATTGTCTTGCTCTGAGAGCTCGGGTCTACTTTAAGCTTATTCAGCCAGTCTTCAGTGTTGTTTCTGATGCTTCTTAGTGGTGGGGTCAGTGATTTGATATACAACTCAAGAAAACTGAATCCGTCGTGCATGTTACTGTTTTTTGTTGTGATATTTAACAGTTACAGGCAATATATTTTGGATGACTCGGTCGGATTTCTATCATATGCAACGAAAGTTATATTTGCACAACTTGATTTTTCACAAACTTTTATAAGATATTAAATTTTATTTGAATGGTTTAAAATTTTTATAACTCAGATTATTTCACTTGTAAGTTGACGTTTCTATGTTTTTTTTGGTGTACTTATGGGGGGTAATACCCATGAAACTAAGACAGTGCCTACTAATAACTAGGTGGGGGTTCTGTCAAAAATTAACTAGGTGGGGGTAGGGACCCTAGTAAAATCTCGGTAAATAGAACCCAGTCAAAAAAAGGTTAACGTAAATGTTATCTTTACATTTGGATACTAGATAATTTGGTTAGTGGATGTATAAATCTTGATTAATGATGTTATGTGAGTGATTGATAAGTTGATTAATGTTGTCTGAATTGTGATTAGTGATTAATGATGTTCAATCTTTGAATATATTTCTTCTTTACCGAATAAAAAAGATTTTGATTGATATTAACATAAATTGTTATTGTTTTAAGAGGTATACATTGCATTGCTCAATGGTTCAGTTAAACTCCAGTATTCACCTCCCTTGAGAGAGTCCTACTAGATAGCGTGGACGCTCAAATTAGTGAAAACAAAACCTCAAGCCACACAATCTTTTCAAAAGGAGCAGCACTTGGATAGGCACATACTAACAAATTATTATTGGACACAACCAATGATAAAGTGGTACTTCATTAAAAATTTAAAACATTAAAATAAAAATTAAAAAATAACAACTCACATAACTTTCAATTGCTCCATTTTCCTTTTCTCTATTTTGTGAGTTCAGATTAGAAAAGAGGGACAACGTTTTTGTCATGTCAAGCCCATGTGCAAGCTCGTCGTTGTTCCGTGTCACTTTACCGCTTCTTCAACATGTTTCTTGGTCTAATTTGCTGGCTTGATATGGTAGAAACGTTTCATATCCTCTAGTATGAACTCACTAAAGGGAGAAGAAGGAAAACATAAGTTTTGTTATCTTGCTATTTTTATTTTAATATTTTAAATTTTTTAATGACGTGCCACTTCATCATTGATTGTATCCAACAATAATGTGTTGAGTATGTGTCTACTCAAATGTTGCTCTTTCAAAACACCATGCCACCCGGTGACAAGTTTTGAAGGAAAGAATCGATTGGACCATTATTAACATCATCTCTTATATTTTCAAACTAATTTATATATATTTTTTACACTTTATTAAAAGATATATAAATTCATAATTAATCACATGCCATGAATAATTTACAAATTAAATATTAACAATAAATGTACTTATTAAATAACCCATTAATCATTCAATAATTAACTATGAATTTATATATAATTAATTAGATATAAAAATGGTATAAAAAAAATAGTCTCATAATAATTTTTAGGGAAAAGTGCATACAATCCCCCCAAACTTTAACCCGCTTGCAAATAGACACCTCCAACTATTTTTTCTTCCTAATTAATCCTTAAACTTTTACAATTAGTGGAATCAATCCTTCAACTATTTTTTCATTTCAATTAGTCCTTAAACTTCTACTATTTATAACATTAATCCTTAAACTTCTAATATTTATAACATTAATCCTTTTCGTTAGTGATGAATAAATTCAACCATTCATTAAAATGATTAAAATCAAATCCTTCATCAAAATCTAAAATCATAACTTTTTTAATTAAAGTTTCTTATAAAACATAACTTTTTTAATTAAAGTTTCTTATAAAACATGCTACTGTATATAATGTTATTTTTTAAATTTAAGCTATGGGGATTATACGCACAGCTCCAAATAGTTTATTCTTTACTAAACAATAATGTAGGAATTGAATATTTATTAAAAATTAATTTGTAACAATATAGAATTTTTAAAAACATTTTAACTTTAGTGATTGTTTTCAAATAAAACGTATAAACTATGTAAGTTAAGAACTTCTTTTCCATCACCTATTATTAACATTTTAATTTTAATATACGGTGGCATGTTTTATAGAAAAATTTTAATTAAAAAATTATGATTTTAGATTTTGACGAAGGATTGAATTTTAGTAATTTTAATGAATGGTTGAATTTATTCATCATTAGTGAGAAGGATTAATGTTACAAATAGTAGGGGTTTAAGGATTAATTGAGACGAAAAAAAGTTGAAGGATTGATTTTACTAATTGTAAGAGTTTAAGGATTAATTGCGAAGAAAAAATAGTTGGAGGTGTCTATTTGCAAAAGGGTTAAAGTTTAAGGGATGTGTATGTACTTTTCCCTAATTTTTATATAAAAATATACCTTACATTAGTAAGGTACCTATCTCAGAAAAGTGTTTACCATTTAACAGATGAAAGAGGATGAGGATCACCTGTCCCATTTTGGTGTACGACACCATGTCCCAACCAATAATATTTTGTTATGTAAAATAAAATTTTATTTAATATTAAAAAAGTAGAATACATGATAAGATATCATTGGTTGGGACATAGTATTGTTAGAACCAAAACAGTAATGACTAATGACCCCTAAAAGTTTTAATGATTAACAAAGTTATTATATGTTTATTGAAAATACTCGAAGTCAAGTTTATGCTAATCCAGAAGGCCAAAAGACCTTTGTATGTTTCTGACTTCAGATAGTTCTCCAAAAACCAAAGTTTCACCTAGCTCTTAAAAGACAACTCACTGCAATATCTTCGTCCAAAGAAACTAAGTGGTAAAGGTTTACGTCCAAATGTTTACACTGCTTTATCGTCCAATTGTTTATCATTATTGTGCGTCCAATTGTCTTCAATGCGTATGCGTCCAATTGTCTTCAATGCTTATGCGTTGAATTGTCTATAAATGCGTCTGTGTCCAATTGTCTACAACATTTTCCAATTATATATTTGTCTGTGCGTCCACTAACTTCTTTTTGTAGATGACATGGCACGCTCTTATTCAAAAGTTTTAAATGGTTTTAAGGAAATATCTTTTTCACATGAAGACAAAAGAAGATACGAATGTCGTACAAAGCAAATCACGTAGAGCAAAGAATCACGTAGAGCAAAACGCTTGTCGGTTATCAAAGCAAAATCAGTCTGATACCATTCAAGCTGCTACTACATCCTCATCCTGAAAGGACAATTACACAACGGAAAACAACTGGCAAATGATCTGTGCCTAACGGATATTTGATTGAATCTAACGGAAAAGTTCTCCATATATTTTGAAATCAGGAGATCAAGACAAAGTTATAAGATGACCCCCCCTCTGAAGAAGCAAAAGAGAACACACGAGCAAGAAAATATTCAAGAGATTTCATTGTGCAAACAAAAAGCCAAATAGCTTTCACTCTCAGTTTTTGATCTGTAAACCTTCTCATTCTTTCATTGTAAAGTTGTAAACAGATTGTCAAGAGTTATATCGTGTAATACTCTCACTGTTGTGAGTTTGTAAAAAGCTCAGAAAAACCCTCTCAAATCTTAGGATTTGTTGAGCCTGAAGAGGCTTATCTGTAAACGAATACTTGTTGCCTAGAGAGGTGCAGAATACTTGGAGTTGTAGTCTTGGAGAGACTTGGAAACAGCTTGTATTAAGTGCTAAGAGTTTTAGTGGAAAAACCTTCTGGAGGAAGGGACTGGACGTAGCTCTTTGTTTTGAAAGAGTGAACCAAGATATATCTTTGTGTGAATCTCTCTTTCTCTATCTCGTTAAGTTTTTTTTTTATTACTAACTTGGGGATTGAAAACAAAGTATCTTAATCACCTATAATCGTTTTAGTGTGTCCTTTCATCTTTCTGCTTTAATCGTTTGTTTTAAAAAGAAAGGGTTTTCGAAAATCGGTTAAGAAACACAATTCAACCCCCCTTTTTGTGTTTCCCTGTTTCACTTTCAAGTATGATACATCAAAATGGGACAGGAGATCCTCATCCGATGAAAGAAGACTTTCTCTAAGTTACACTTTTGGAAAATTGGTGCAAGCTTGCTCTTTTTTTGTGAACCAGTGGGAGTGCTTCATTTGTACACATGTGTTCTTCAAAATTTTGACCCGTCAAAGTGTATTTCATTTGTATAGTGTTTAATAAATTTGGGAAAAATGCATATATACCATAAACTTTAGTTTGTTTGCAAATAGACACCTTCAATTATTTTTTCTTCCTAAATAGTCTTTAAACTTCTACTATTAGTAAAATCAATCCTTTAATTATTTTTTGTCCTAATTAATCCTTAAACTTTTATTATTAGTAAAATCAATCATTTTATTAATTTCTAATAGATCATTAACGATGAATAAATTAATTTAACCATTCATTTTACTAAAATCCAAGCGGTTTATTGCATTTTTATGATTTTTTAATATTTTATAAATGAATTTAGGATCATGGCAGGAATTAATTATTTTAAAAAATTAGTTTTTTTGTTAAAAAGCATATAAATATATTTATTATATCCATAACAGGAAGAATAAAAAAAATTAGTTACGATAGAGGTAAAAAAATGCAAGTAGATTATGTATGAATATACCAACATGTGGTTGGTCCGAGTGATAAAGAACTCGGACACCTTAAGCAAGTGGTCAG
The DNA here is from genome assembly GCA_039655645.1 of Ammopiptanthus mongolicus. Lineage (NCBI taxonomy): Eukaryota > Viridiplantae > Streptophyta > Magnoliopsida > Fabales > Fabaceae > Ammopiptanthus > Ammopiptanthus mongolicus. The sequence continues at coordinate 86,588,954 of CM077344.1, read as the reverse complement.
AGGTTCGAATACTGACTCTTGTGTATGGAGAAAATCTGGTTGGGAGGGGATAACTCACTTTGTGTGCCCAACAGGTTCCCTGACGGAGATTAGTCACTGCTAACGGTAGCGGATACTTCATACTTATGTGATGGTTACCAAAAAAAGATTATTTATGTATTTATGTATGTATTAAATTAAAAATTATAATTAACCATTATTATTGAGGTAATTTATTTAATTTTTGTGTAAATTTAGAGTATGTATATCTTAAATTAATTATAACATTGTGATATATTTTAAATTTATTAACGATATTCTTTTATGGAATACTTAATAGAAGGATTGATTTTATTAATAATAGAAATTTAAAGACTAATTAAGACAAAAAAGTAGTTGAATGATTGATTTTACTAACAGTAAGTTTAAGGACTAAATAAGAATAAAAAATAGTTGAAGATGTTTATTTACAAACATGCAAAAGTTTAGGGGGTATATATGCACTTTTCCCAATAAATTTAATGTATTTGCACATTGACATAGTAAATTAGTATATTTACACTGTACATTAGTGTATTGTACTAGTATTTTTTTATGGTGTATTTAAATTTGATTTTTTGTTATTTCTGTAATACGTAAATATTTATTATGTTAATTTTTTTTTACTAGGTCTTATGTACTTTATTAATATTTTCGATGTACATTGTCATATTGTACTGACATTTTTTTTTGTTATATTTAGATTTGATTTTTTGTTACTTCTGTAATATATAAATATTTATTATGTTAATTTTTTTTTTACTGATTCTTATGTATTTTATTAACAGAAATCATAAAAACAAATATACTCTCATTTAAAATGTAGAAATACAACGGTATTGAGAACTGAGAATATCTGACAGTACTTTCCTCATTTTAATTGTAAGTCCCCCTTAAGGCTGTACAGTGTACACATTACCTGGGGTTACAAACAATTATAACCATCTTTTTACATCACAATGTACAAACTCTATAATGCCTAAAAAACAAAAGAACCAAATATATCAATGGATGCGAACTGAGAATAGATTCTAAAGAACAAGGACATAAAGATGTTATTGTGGGACAGCTGTGTCCCTTTCCAGGTCTAGATCGCCTGGCTTATTCTTCTTCAAGAGTTTTTCAACAACTTCATCCCAGTTTGACCTTCCACCACCACTTGATTTCGATTGGCTACTTGAGGTATCTTTGCCACCACTACTAGATGACTCAGCTTCATTGTCCTCAGACGGTTCTTTCTCTTCAGTGTCCACTGCATGGGGTACATTTAAGCTAACAGCTCTTTCCAAAGCATCTCTATGTTCTTTTTGTATGGTCTGCAACCTCTCAAACCTTTGTACAGTTGGAGGGACTGTCACAGTTTCAGAGCTGCGATCCTTCATTGTCTAAAAAGGGAAGGCCAAGAACAGTCAGAAATTCCTTCAAATGCAGGAAAGGTTAAGAAATAGAATTCCAACAGCATTTTGATCCATAGATTACGTTTTCTTAGTAACAAAATGTCTGAAACTTCTTAAGAACAATGTTATGCTGTGTTTGGTTCCATAGTGGAGAGTTTGACTAGAAGCGACAGAAAGTAGCTTTTACATTAGGTTGAACAATTTACACTAAATTTTAAATCAAGCTTGCTTTTAAAATAAAAACATCCAAAGATAAATCAATTCACTTCAAACTCAATTATAACCCAAATCAATTTTACAAAATCAATTTCATTCAAAAATCACGTTTATCAAACGCTAACCCAAACACAATTAGACAAAAGCGGAACCGCGTCTTTTATTTTGAGTAAAAGGTTACTGATTTATGTTAGGAAAATACATCACAAACAGCAAATAGTAGATGTTCTCACAACTAAATCTCCTTACCTGTAAAGCTTTCTCTGCCTCCCTCTCGATCCAAATAATTGCATGATCTGATGTAGTATTACAGGACAAGACAATATGCTCAAATCTTCCATCAACAGGAATAGCCGTCCTCACTTCAGGAGGAAACCTCCCACATCTGTGTTTACCAAGCAACCGATCCAGGAACTTCATTATTGGCACCAGCATATTACTTGTAGCAATAGTTCAGGACAAGATTTAGCAATGCATATGATATCCCACACTTAATCTATTACAATATCTAATATTTCTTATGCTAGCTAAACCAGTGACATTGGAAATTGTTCCTCAATGCAGGTCATAGGAGATGCAAGAATTGGTGAAATATGTAGTTCCTTTCTATACACTTACCAGGAAAAAAATGGGGAAAATCGGACAGTGGGAAAATTTGAACTAGCAGAGTCAAGCTAACATCAAGTGTATATCGCTCACAATTTTTCAGTTGTGAAAGGTTAGAATTCCAAAAAAAAGTAAAAAGTTTGCCTACTCCTCAAGACAAAATAAGAAGTCATACTTAGCTAATGAAATAGGGTGGCTGCCGCTTTGAGTAGAGGCACTTGGTTTGATCTCTAATAAATTATAAATCAAAAGAAAACACTAGAAAAAATGGAGAACAGGTGAAGTAAGAAGAATGAGGAAAAGATAACCCTTCTACTTGCCAAACACTATTAATATAAAACTGGCTGTGTCACGTACGCGGGCGTATGTGTATTAATATCTCCAAATTTTGACTCTTCATAACTTGATTCCTAAGGCTTCTGAAGAAAAGATACAATTTTATGAATACTGCTCTCAGCTATCACACAAGTCAATTCAGCACTATAGACTATAGGGTTAGGTCAATGATGAGGACAAACTTCGGCGAGTGAAGTAACTTCAAATATGTATGTGACATAGCCACTATCATAAGAAATTTAATCAATTACAATCTATGGCTGTAATTGTTGCTTACAGAAATCAAATTAACATGTAGCTGGAAGCTGCTCATTCTCTAGGTTGCATAAATGTCAAAGTTACTACAATTAGAGGGGGGCATATACAATTACTTTTGCACCAAGACCAAGTAAACAATAAAAAAAGGATTTTGGGGAGGTGTTCCTACAATACTTCAAATTATACTCGAGTTTACTGCAAAGTATAAATAAGACTTTTTGCAAGTCATTACCTGCAAAACTTTCTCTCCACAATATGGTACATTCGTCCAGGTGCGTAAAGTCTCCTCGGATCTCTGAGCTTTCTACCCTCTGGTATGAAGGTGTCCCTCAGGCAAACCAAGAATAGTAAGCAGGGCAAGCTGTTTAAATCATCAAGGCCTGGTTTAAGAGACCATCATGATAATATACTCCACTCGATAAACATTAAAAAAATGAAGAACAAATCATATGCACTTGAAACCCAATGCGCTCATTGCCATATCACATAAAGGGTAGTACTAACCAGAATATTGATTTGAATATATCTTCCAATGGAGTGGGAGTTCTTGGCAAGAAATCATCCTGCACAAAAAAATAATAATAATAACTTGAACCAGCATCAATGCATCATCATCATACAGTTGAATATAACTAATAAATGAACCTTCCCATAACTTCACATAAGATTTGTAACAATAACAGGTTGATGCAGAGGAAAAAATAACACTCCATCTGCATTCTTTCACAAAATGAAACGGTTGAAGAATTTAAACCAATGGGTAGCACCATCCTACTCTAACTGAATTAACCACTTATTTACTAACAAATAATGACAAACTAAATTAATTATTTGTCAAACTGATGTAGTTAACCGCTTATACAGCCGAAAAAGGGTAAATGACAGAGGAGTCGGGTCAGGCCGACAAAAGTCTCAGCCCAGAAAATTTGAGAATCAAGCAAATGTCAACGAAAAATGAAAAAATATAGATAACATAGTTGAGAATAATCATCATATGCCCAACTGGCAGTGACAACAAAAACTCAACTTTGAGTGAGTTAATACTACAAAACACAGAACCAAGTATTCCACTCCAGTAGTAATTAAATTTTAACAGTGAATGAGCTAAGATATTTAATCACCGTGCAACTACCTTAACCTTACCCCACCTAAATTAACCACTTATTTACTTAAACTTAACTATTCATCCAACTGAATTAACTATTTGTCAAGCTGATGTAATCAACCACGAATAACAATCTACCTCACATCAGGTAGGTAGAAAATGAGATAAGACCAAATGTAATCAGATGATAAAAACTTTGTAAAAATGTGAAGTGAAATGTGTCTATAGCATTGTTGATTCACTTTGGGACTATACTTAACATTCAGGGTAGAGTAGATGGTCAAAATCAAATTAGTAAAGATACAATATCAAGCATGTTAATCCCTAAACGATGAATTTACTCTCAAGGTTTTTCGAAGTGCATTTCATCATTCAAATAAGTCCTAATTAAAGTGAATATTTAGGCATTAATTTGAACAACAAAATGCAAATTAAAGAACTTCGGGATTAATTTCCATGGTTCAGAGCCTAATATGACTGAAATTGTATCTTTTAAGGACTAACTCAACCATCTACTCATTCTCCTAGAATTATAATTGTCAAGCATATCTTTTTGCTCACTCTAGAGACAAACAGTTTGGAGAAACCTTATTTCAATTGCTAAACGATGAAATTACTCTCTAGATTCTTCAAAGTAAAAGAACCTCAAAACTCAAAAATAATTTCCATGGACAACATGGTATCTTTAAAGGACTAATTTGACTACTATTTAAAAAGAGTGTAATTGGTATGCATGTCATATACAGCATTAACCAATTACAAATCATGATATGATTAAATTTTAAAGTAGTTAGATAAAAGTCAAACATCTTTAATAATGTCATAATTTATGATTAGTTGATAGTGTTTTTATACTGAAATACCAATTAAATCTTATAATCTTGATTTAAGATTTATAATTTTCAATCCCCTAAACCAAAAGAGAAGGCGGAAAAAAAGAAAAGAAAAGAGAAATGATGAGGTACGTACCTGCAAGACAATAGAATTGATGACATTTGCATATTTGACAGCCAAATTAAGCGACATACACCTAGCAGGAGCAATAGCATAACACTTAATCTTCTCCTTCGCTATCCCTCCCAAACGCTCCCTATGATTCACAACCAACACCGTCAACAACGAAACCACACCCGAACCCAACGAGTGCCCAACAAACACCATCCTATACTCCGAACCGTTCTCCAACCACAACCGCTTCAACGTCTCCGATTCCCGGTTCAGCAACCAAACCGCCGATTTCAGCAAACCGTGATGAACGTACCCTCCATCGAACATCTGCATCCCAAGCTTGTTATCCATCAGAAGCTTATAGTCACTCTCCATCGCCAGGTTGAGTCCTCTCACCGCAAGTACGATCTCGCGGTGGTCGTGGTCGGCGTAGATTATGTACGGCGGCGCGTGGCCTTGGGTGTCTTTGTGGGTGGCGCGTTTGATGATCCAGTCCGGGTTGAGTCGGTAGCCGGTGGCGGGTTTGTAATAGGTAGGGTTGCGGATGTCGGGTTCGTAGATGGCGAGGATGAGACGGCAGAGGCGGGGGATAGGTTCGAACTCGTCTGAGGTTGCGGTGGGCCACGTGGCGCTATCGTAGGAGCCTATGTAAGTGCAACGTTTCCATAGCCAGCGTGCGCAGCCAAAGACGAGAACGCACTCCGCACCGCATGCAACAGACATGATGATGATGCTTGTTGTGTTGACTGACTGACTAAGCTGTGAAGTAAGCAATGGAATGAAAGGTGGGTTTGCGTGAGAATCTGTGCCTTATTTGTGTTTGTGAGTTTGTGTGAGACAGCGAAAGCTAAATTTGCGCTTTTATTAGATGGGATGTGCGCAACTGCACATGTGGAAATGCAAGAAGATTCGCGTTCTGCTAGCTGGAGGAGACAGCCATTCGAGAGAGATTGGGATTATGACATTTCGGACAAGCTTGTATTCTTTTCCATCGAGGGAGGTTTGGAAAATCTTATACATAGTTTATTTAGATTTACATTTATCAAAATAAATTTATATACGATAACTTATCCAAATAATTTCTCATCTTTCTTTAAGTTTTTTTAACTTAATTCAAAATTTCATAACGCTTATCAAATAAATTTATAAAAATAAGTATTTTTAACTTATTTCAAAAAATTATTAAATAAATGTTTAATTAATCTATTTACTCCTAGGCTGCCTTAATTTTATTTTAAACGTAGAAAATGTTTGATGTTTGTATTCAAATTGAATCTGCTTGGTGTATTCAAATTGAAAGTATTTTTTGAGGGTGAATTCTCTGATATCATAAGGATAATTTTATTCTGTTTAGGTAGTTCAATCAGATTGTAAGAATTATTTGATTTGACTCATTAATATGATCCATTTAATTAAGATGTCACATTCTGATTGGACATGTTAATTTTTATCCCAAAATGATTGAGGATATAAAAGAAAACACGCTCTTGAGATATTTTATACAAAAAAAAATGTTTCCAGTTGTACTGTTTTCTTGGTTTTGAATTTGAACCAGATTTGACTCACCTAATCCATCATTGTCTGATTGTTGAAAATTGTGATTTGAATTTAAATCTAAAAAAAAATTCATTATATTTTTTTACTGAGATTAGTATTAGAAGTTTATATGATAATAAAACTAATATATGATTGGTTCGAGTGGTAAGAGAATTGAACAGTTATATAATCTTAAAACTCATTTTAATGATATTTACATTTCGAAAAAGATTAATCTGCAATTATTGAATTAGAATATCGTTGTGTACATCAAAACAAAAATTTAACACTAATATTCTTTAGGATAAAACTAATATAAAGGTGTACAATTAACTAAAATGGATTCAGACGTAAATACACTATAAAGAAAGTTAAGCCCAGCTAATATAAAGGTGTATGATTAGCTAAAATGGATTCAAAAATCAATGCACTTTAAAGTAAAGACCAGCTAACGAAAATAGGTAAATGTTAATCAGTATTCTAAAGATATTAATTAAGAAATCAAAAATAGAAATTTTGTACTTAAATTAATGTATTCAAGATATTGAATATTTAAAAGTTATATTTTTCAAAAAACGATCCTATTCCTAGATTTCTCAAACAATATTCTTGAAATACTTGTTAACAAAACCCAATGAAAATATCAATTACCTCAAAAGTTAATATTGAACCACACATTTCAAGGTCTGTTATCACATGCCAACACCTGTATATGTGATTCAACTTAATCGCATTAATATTTGAAAGCGAATCCTAACGAGTGCCCTTATATAAAATGTTTGGTTGGAGAGAAGGGAAGAGGAGATGAGCGATTTTTTTAAATATATGTTGTTTGGTTCACTTTTTAGAAGGAGAATGGAGGGGAGCAAAATCCCTCATATCCAACTTTGTCTCCCCTCCAAAAGTTGGGGGAATTGGAGTGGGTAAGAGGGATTTTAAAACATTTTGAATGGAATGAGTAAAATAACTCTACTTATGTATTTTAAAATCTAAAATTATAAGGGTATAAAAGTAAGTTAATTTTAAAATCTCTCCCTTTTCCTTATGAACCAAACATAAATAGTGCTACTTTCTCTCCTCTCTATTAAAATCTCTTCCCTCCTCTCACCTCATATGAGCCAAACACAGCCTTAGGATATTTGGTTATGGAATGAAGAAAAAAAAATTTACATGATAAATAACGTATTTAATATATTAAAAAATATTATATTTAATTTTTCAATAAAATTTTTTATTTTATTGATTTCTTAAATATCCGTAAAGGAGTCGTTAGCGAGAGTCAATAATCAATATCAAAGACCATATTTCAATAATCAATATCAAAGACTTGTTTTTCGTATGTTTTGTTGACATATTACAGCAAGGAATGTATTTTATGAAGACATGGCGTAGGTTTGCTTCTTTACCTAACTAGTTGCCAATAGAAAACTTGAAGGATAGACAATTTAATATAGTTTTTGACCATTTGTGTCTATTTTGGACACTCCGTGCCGCTCTTTTTAGTGTGAAATAGCTTTAGTTCGTTTCATGTGATTAATGTTGGTTTGATCGCGAGAACTTAACTGTAATACGATTTTCTTACCACATTTAGGGGGCAAGTATTTATTTAATAAGATTTTTTTCTTTAAATAAATTAAAAATAATTTATTTTTATAAATTTTTTTGACAAACTTATTGAAATAAATTAAAAACAACTTATCGAAATATCAAAAACTATTTTCAAAAGTTATTTATATAAGTTTATTTTCATAAGTTATTCTTATAAACTTAAATAAACTTTTTATAAACTCTTTCAAACGTATCATTGTTTCATGCAAATTGAACTTTTATCAATGTATCATTAACCACCCTTTGTAAGATTTGAATTTCCCGAAATCACTTGTATTTTAAACGGAAATTATGAACGGTTTTCGAAAATCGTGAATGGTTTTCAAGAAATTATACCATGACTGCAGTGAATCTGAGTCCCCATTTGTAGGTCTTTTATTGCATTTTTTCAATTTTAAACTTTTATACCAATATATAAATAGTAGTAGTGCCATAATTAATTAAACGATAATACTTATTGTGTCTATTTTTTCTTGTTTTGGTTAGAATATTCTAACTGTGATGGACATGTGAGGGAAGTGTCGTAGATGATGCAGCATAGTTTCAAGAATAGCATAGGAAAGTAGTAGTACTAGTATATACTAGATTCTAAAATGGTGTATGTTCTAAATGTTAAGCTCATGAAAATCAAACAGACCTGAAAGGTAATATTAGCTAGAGGAATTTAAATTGGATGACTTTTATTTCAGAGTTATATATATATATATATATATATATATATTCAAAGAGAACATAATGTCATCATAACAATATGTAAATCGACAATCAGTCCTGAGTGCAACATCAAAAATAAAAAATAGATATACAATAACAGCTAGAGTTTACTTGATCTTCTTCTTTGGCCTCAACTGGTTACTATGACCACACTTCTTTTTCCTACAATTCATAGCCCTACGTGTTAGATTTAAACTCAATAATCATATACAAGGCATGCTATCATAAGTCTTTATTGCGGAAACATAATAACCATATATAGCATGCATCTTTATTATCAAGAAACAACTTAAAACTTGATACCTTTAGGATCTACAACATGCTGATTTATCAAAGATATAGGAATACCTGAATGCATTATATGTTTCTAACCTCAAGCGTTCTTCAGAGGATGAACTTGATCACCAACCTTCACGAACGGAGGATAGTAATCCTGAAACGCAGAGAGGGGGAAGAGAAAAGAGAGACAGGTAATGAACACCCGTTGGCTTGTGGTTCTTCCTCAACCGGGACTCCTTATGCCTTAGTCGCTCTTCAGATGGGGAGAAGAGGCGGTATGCGATATTGTCAGGTATATTGGGGACCATAGCCTATATATAGGGTGATGGCCAATTAGGGTTCCCATTATTCCGAAATGTGCCATCAATGACATCCACTCATATTTAGTCCATATCAATTAACTAATTTATTATCAAATCAGAAATTTAATTAGCCTTATCACTTAATTTGATCACATATCAATTAAGGCTCCTAATTGATAAATAGCTAATATAATTAATAAACGATATCTGCTCACATTATGACATTGGAATATAATTAAATACAAAATATTCCAACAATCTCCCACTTGGGCAATATATCGTAATAATTATATCAGAATTCTTTAGGCGCGCATCCGAATGCTATTTATCTTTAAATTTCCCCTTTACAATCTGGTCCACCTCATACATCAACAATGGGACCACCGCGGCTGTCGTCACTAACGTCTATTGTGACTCAACCCCGACGACCACCACATCAATGCACTAGATGACATAGATCAATATGGATGAGTGGCATGAAAATTTCATGCAATGTGATCTCTGAATCATGCCTATTTTCAACTGATCCAACTTAAGTCTTTAGTGAGATCAATTTTGCAAAAATTTAATTTTGCAAACCAAAGTCCTTAATTTGTAAATAAATTTTACACACAACAAGATACAAACAAGTTCATAATGAACTCATAAACATAACTTTATTTCTGCAGAAAATCCGAAATAACAAAAGGTTTGTATCTCAAATATAAAACACAAATAGAGACTCCCACTAAACTAAGGCATCCTTAGTGACAACACCCATATGAGCAACATGCTCGTGAAAAAACCTTAGGTGTTAAGCCTTTAGTTAGTGGATCTGCTAGCATAGAATTTGTCTCTATGTGCTCCATAGAAAACTGTTTTTCCTGAACTCTTTCTTAACTACAAGATACTTGATGTCGATGAACTTCGACTTTGTAGAACTTATGTTGTTGTTGAAGTACAATATGACTGACTTATTTGTCACAACATGACTTGAGTGATATTTCAATATCTTTTACTAAATGCAACCAAGTGACAAAAAATTACTCCAGTCATATCCTATAGTCGGATGCCTACTATCTTGGCATCCTGTAAAATCGGAGTCATAATTTCTCATGATCTCTAAACTGTCAGATCTCCGATATGTGAGCATATGCCTTTTTGTTCTCTTTAAGTATCTCACATTCCTTATGGTTGCTTTTCCAATAATCCTTGAATTGCTCAATTATCTGCCTAATAATCCTACTATGTACGCTATTTCCGGATGCGCACAAACTTGAGCATACATCAGACTTCCCACAGCCGAAGCATAGGGAATCTTTTGCATTTCCTGAATTTCCAGATTTTCATAGGGGCATTTAAGTGAGACTAAAATGTCTCCCCTAGTGACCGGGGTATCTCCTGATTTGCTATCTTTCATGTCGAACTTATCCAAAACTATATCGATATAGCTTTTTTGTGATAACCCAAAAGATACCTCGAGAATGATCTCTAAGTATCGAAATTCCTAAGACAAAAGAAGCGTCCCCAAGATCTTTCCCCACAAAATTCTTTGTCAGAAATTTCTTGGTTTCGCGCTATAAGCCTATATCGTTCTTGGTTAGCATAATATCAACATATAATACCAAAAAAATGAACTTAATCCCACTGAACTTGTAATACCCACAGTTGTCCTCGATATTCATCTCGAAACCAAATGAGACAATCACTTGATGAGACTTGTGGTATGACTAACGAGACGTCTTTTTTAGCCCATAGATAGATTCCGTCAATTTTCAAAACATCTTCTCTATGTCTTTTGACACAAAGTTTCCTGGTTTGCATTATATGCATTTGTTTCATCAATGTTGCCATTGAGAAACACCGTCTTGACATCCATCTTGTGAAGCTCCAAATTATAATAACCAACGTGAGCCATGATTGTCCTTGAAAGAGTCATTCAATGGTACTGAAGAGAATGTCTCTTTACAAGCAATCCTTTCTTTTGAGTATAGCCTTTTGCCACTAGACAAACCTTATACCTCTCCATATTACCCTTTGAAACCTTCAGGTATCAGGATAAGTTTCAAACCTTAATGTCTAGCTAAAGCTTGTACTCATACATTCAAACCACTTTTCCGAATAGAAACGTCATTTGGTTTGATGGGAGTTGATTGAATCATCTTCCATAATACAACTTACCTTATGTTCCTAGAGAAATACTATATAATTATCCAAAATAGTATTCACTATTTCTTTAGTGGATCATGGCAAAAGGCATCGGCTCTTGATGCTCTAGTTCTTGAGGGTGTTGAGTTTGACCTTCAGGAATAATTTCCTTATCTTGAATGGGAAGAATAACAACAATATCCTCACAAGTATCCAAATTTGCTACACTAATAGCAACTGTATGAATTGGTTCAGGGATTAGAACCAATTCTTCCTCAAAGATATTGTCTCTAATCTTATCTCCCCCCAAACTCAATATCCTCAAAGAACTAGTCAGTTCCTGTCTCAAGGTTTCTTTAATTTGGGATTATCAAATTCATTTACCCCTTTGACCTTTCAGAGTATCAATAAGGTTGCCGCTCAATATTTGGGGAGCTCCAATCTCCTATACTTAAAAGTGATTGATCGGTCACTTTAGTTGGTACTCTGTCAAGCATTTAAGCTGCAATCTTTAGTGTTACTCCCATAGTGACTATGGTAAGGTAGAATGACTAATCATACTCCTCACCGTACCTTTAAGAATCATTACTGGGACTTAACTATATTCTTGATAGTCATGTTTTGATCTATTTAACTTTAATGCATACAAACAATAAAATGTATGAGGCCGATGGAATCTAGGATTCCCTCATCCAAGTTACTCAACTCTATTTATAGAGATTTGCTCTGAATGTTTGTATCATAACACTCCTTGATTTCACTATCAACTTTACACTTAGTGTCATATGATTCCTCGCTCAGTCTTTTACAACAAGAGGTTTCAATACCAAGCAATTATAGTATTTCCAGCCCATAGCTTGATTGGTTCCTACAATATTTGAATTTCAAAGACAAATTGAATCCATTGTTTCTAAATGAACAAAATTATCCTGATTTGTTCAATAAGAAACCAAAACCAAATTTCATCTAAATGATGACTAAACTAAAATGTCTTTTAATTTCAAATATTAGCCAGTAACAACAATCTGAAATGTCAATAGCCTTTTCCTTTACTGACTTGGTCAACTCTAGTATAAATGCATCTTTCAGCATCACTTGGCCAATTCATCAGTTCAGACAATCCTTTATAGGCATGCCAAACAAGATATTTGGGACATTTCTTCTTTAGATACCCGATGTCCTTATAAAAGAAATAATTGTGACCCTAAATATTTCTTTTGAGACGGGCCTTTAGCAGCTTTATCCTTAGTTTTCTTTTGTTAGCCCTTATCCTTAGAGGTATTTGTCAAATGAGCATTATTTGTCGTCTCTTGCTTCATTGTTTCCTTTCTTGCACACCTTATGAAATGAATCCATTCAGATATCATTTCTCTTTATAACAGCTATAAGCTGACTTAAACTGACCGAATTGTGCATGAAGGAATACCAAATGCTAAATGCATGGGCAAGTCGTTAAACAACCCACATTTTAGCGCCTTAAGTTTATGAGCAAGATTGGACATTTCCATAATGTGCTCCTTACATTTCCTTTGTCTTTATACTTAATGAAATTCTAGCTCTCCAATGAGTGCTTGTTTTCATCTTTATTGCTTTCAGAAAGCACTTTTAATTTCAGCAAGGAAATCTCTGGCATTAATTATGCCATCCAAAATAATACCCTAAATATCTCTAGATTATCGTCCTTTATGATAATAAGACCCATGCAACTGGAGCGATCTCACTTCCTATACTTGATCCTCTCTTCAGAGAAACTGGATTGTGTGAGAGAATGTGATTTTCTCCATCCTTATGCAAAATCAAGATCCAAGAACAATCTCAATGTTCTCCTTTCAATGCCAAAAATTAGTCAGAACTTTTGAGAATCGAAATTGAGTTAAATCAGCAGATACACAAGCAATATTAGCTTAAAGAGAACATAAGTACCATAAAGATACTCACCAAAATACCCCGTGCACCATTAATATTAAGTCTTTGGACAATAACATTAATTGCTAATGGTATTTTATTGTAATGATCAAACACCGGTGATATTTTCTGTCAAACAACAACTATCTTTGGATAATCTGTTATTCACATAAAAAAAACTTTATAATCACTATGTGTTTACCATTACAGGTGTGAATGTAACCCTGCCAAATATTAACCTTCCTTTGGGCCGATTAATATCCGCATGGATGTACACCCACATAACCTTTAACATTTATTTTGAGTGATTTCCATAAGAGATGCCACCTTGGCGACTTCACACTTTAATTGACTTACTCGAAATCCAAATTAGCAAGCTGAAAACCCAAACAAGATACCAAGCGCACCATCAATTCCTAATCTTCGGATTGTAAGAATTAACTGCTAGTGGTACTCTCAACGCAATGATCAAATATTGGTGATAAGTCCTGTCAAATAATGGTCACCTTCGGGCATCCCATTATCCACATGGAAAATACTTTATAATCACCACACATTTACCATCACATGTATGTAATTATCCGGCCAAGTTGTGCCTTCCTTCGGGCCGACAACAACTCGCATGAATAATTTCATACTACATCTTTTGTAAATCCAATTGAATCAAATTTACGCAACAGAGGTTACTTTGGCAACGTGTTGTTTCAACCAATTCAACCAAAAATTACCAAACAATTTTAATAAAATGGGGGGTCTCAAATTTGCCATTTTCACACTAAAAAACATGAAAACCTGAATGCTTAGTGTGAAATTAACCTTTAAAAAAAAAGATTATTTTAATATGTGAACTTTCCCAATAGGTGGCTCTATAGTTCTAACTTTGATCCTTAGAGTCTGGACCCATTTCGAAATATTGTCCACAACCATAGGTAAACTATTAGAAGTGACAATACCCTCGAAAGGAATCACTCTAAGTTAGGCCTTCGTGATAACCAAACAGGATGTACATCCAGAAGACTACCACTACTCAACCTTCTCCCTATATCAAGTTGCACTCAGGCCCGGGTATAGGGTCTCGCTCATAAGTGTGTGAAAATATATATATCAATAAAACAATGACCCAATCATCCAAATATATATATCAAATATATATAATATTGATAGGAAAAACCATCACGTAATTCTTCTTTACTGAATCTTTCAATGAATCACGAATTGATGCGATAGAAGAAAGTTTTCGAAACTTTTGATGACAGCATTCAAAAGAAAAAAACTTTATAATATATATATATATATATATATATATATATATATATATATATATATATATATATATATATATTCAAAAAAGGATTCAATCCCAACGATTATGATTACGTGAAACAAAAAAAATTTCAATCAAGAAACATTAATCACGTAAAAAAAAAAACATCATCATCAATTCATATATTCAAAGATTGAAAAACCAAAATAGATATATTATTTTTAACCCAAAAAATCATGAATGAAAGAAACCTTATGAATCAAACTTTCCAGATTCACTTTCCAAACTTTCACCAAAGATCGAAAATTGATTATAATTTATTAATACAGAATCCTGGATTTCGATTTCGAAAGAAGAAGAAAATTTGGATCACGTACTGGAGGTATATATATTTAATACCACGTGCCAATTAAAAAAAAAAATTTCCTTTCAAAATTCCTAATTTTCAAAATTAGGATTCATACAAATAATCCCAATAAATCAAACATGAAGACCCGCTCTGATACCACTTGTTAGATTTAAACTCAATAATCATATACAAGGCATGCTATCATAAGTCTTTATTGCGGAAACATAATAACCATATATAGCATGCATCTTTATTATCAAGAAACAACTTAAAACTTGATACCTTTAAGATCTACAACATGCTGATTTATCAAAGATATAGGAATACCTGAATGCATTATATGTTTCTAACCTCAAGCGTTCTTCAGAGGATGAACTTGATCACCAACCTTCACGAACGGAGGATAGTAATCCTGAAACGCAGAGAGGGGGAAGAGAAAAGAGAGACAGGTAATGAACACCCGTTGGCTTGTGGTTCTTCCTCAACCGGGACTCCTTATGCCTTAGTCGCTCTTCAGATGGGGAGAAGAGGCGGTATGCGATATTGTCAGGTATATTGGGGACCATAGCCTATATATAGGGTGATGGCCAATTAGGGTTCCCATTATTCCGAAATGTGCCATCAATGACATCCACTCATATTTAGTCCATATCAATTAACTAATTTATTATCAAATCAGAAATTTAATTAGCCTTATCACTTAATTTGATCACATATCAATTAAGGCTCCTAATTGATAAATAGCTAATATAATTAATAAACGATATCTGCTCACATTATGACATTGGAATATAATTAAATACAAAATATTCCAACACTACGATGTAGACGAGCATAACAGTTGCAACAGATCATCTTGTCTTGGTTGTATTTACGAGCCAAAGCCATCAATGAAGGCTCAATGATTCCATCGCGAAGCCTTAGAACAAGATGAAGTGTAGATTCCTTTTGAATGTTGTAATCAGCCAATGTTCTTCCCTCTTCCAATTGCTTCCCAGCGAAAATCAAATGCTGCTGATTAGGTGGAATGCCTTCCTTGTCTTGAATCTTAGCTTTGACATTGTCGATGGTGTCACTGCTTTCAACCTCGAGAGTTATGGTCTTTCCTGTTATGATTTTCACGAATATCTGCATCTTTGCTAAACAATAGGTTCTCTCTGCGGTATATATATATATATATATATATATATATATATATATATATATATATATATATATATATATATATATATATATATATAAAATATTTTAATATATGTGTAGAATTTTTTATAGGACAAGACTTAAGTACATTTCTATAGGTACATTAGGTGTTGTTTTTCAATAAGAATAAGATATGTGTAAAGGTTCATCAAGGAAAAGATAACACGTGTAATAGCTATTACACATGTCATATTCTCATTGAAAAACAACATTTAATATACCTATGAAATTGTATACCTAAGCTTTGTCCTTTTTTATACTGTCAATCAGTTATAAATCATCTTATACATGACTTTAAAGGTAGTTATGATAGCAAAGAGTGAAGAATTTTTAATGATGTAGCAACGTATGATTGATTGACAATATAAAAAATATTTAGACTAACGATGTATACCAATTAAATTCATATATATTATATCAATTTTACATATTATATTATAGCTGTATTATTTATTATAAATTATAAATTTTATTATATTTTTATATTCATATCGTATCGTGCTTTCTAAATAAATGACACCAGAAAGAAAAGAAGCATATTGATTCAATCTACATGCGAATATGCTAGGTATTATTATTTTGCCCCTCTTTTATTTCTATCTGGAAGTTTCAATAAAGCTTTATTTACTTATTTTATGCATTTTGACTTGTCTTTGGAGCAGTTTAAGTAAAGGCATAATTTCTCAAATGGAATGAAAGTATGAAATATTAATTTTGTAGCCACCTACCTTCAACTACAGGTTACAGCCTGGAATCTTCATTGGTATTAGCTCTTCACGTCTCATCAAAATAACTTTCACAGGCTGGCTTAGCTATCCCAATGATCATATTGCAAGAAGTTTTATTTCCTCTCTATTATTGTCCAATAAGTAATAACTAAGAACATTTAATGGTAATATGGGAACCTTGTTATCACTTAGCAGTGAAATTAGACCTCCAAATCACTTTTTTTTTTATTTCAAAAATCAAGCGATTTTCTTGAATGAAAGAAAAGTAAACAAATTTTTTTGACTTGAGAAGAAAAAGTAGACATGGGATGATTTTATTTTTTGACTGAGCATGGGATGATTTTATTGTGATACGTTAAAAAGTAATAGTTGCCACCATATTTTATAAAATATTTACATATTTTAGATAATAATTAACAATATAGTTAAAACCTGGATATTAACCATTCACTTGCTTACAAGATTAATCTTACAAGTGACATTTAGTTCATGAAATGTTTATTTCCAAGTGAGCTATATTGTCGGGATTCTCATTTCAAGAAATATTTTTTTTTTTCTCACTTTTGTACATAGGAATGAAGTTTATTCTCATCTCATTCCAAAAAATATTAAAATATGTTTAATATCAAAGGTTATGATAGTAAGAATGTTCTAGTTGAAGACAACAACAAAAAATAGTAAGAATCAAAATTTTAACTCTTATACTAACCAAAAAGAAGTGTTATCTCATATAGCATAAAGGAATATGAGAATGTAACTACGTATAAAAATATAAACTCCGGTCGAAAATGAAAAAAAAAAAAAAAAACTTACACCGGAAATCTGAACTTGACGAAGGTGATAAATAGAGGTATTCAATGGATTGGGTCAATATGCTAATTCAAGGATTTTAACCCAACCCAATTCAAAAAATGTGAGTTGGATTGTGTCCGTGGATTGGGTCAGGTTGGAAAACATTCCAATCAATAATGTATATCCTGATCCAATGGCTGATATTGGCCGGTGAGTAGTGGCGGATCTAGGACCCTGGCCCAGCGGGTGCATAAATTTTAAAATCACCGAAATTATAACAAGAGTATTAACACATGTTTTTTTTACAAAAAAAAAATAACAACAGTAAATGTTTACTCTTCTTACAAAATAACAAGAACATGATTTCTGACAACACAAAATAGGTTTTTCGGACTTAAAAATATAGAAAAGTTTCGGAATTAAAAAAATAAAGAGAAAACAATAAAATAACATAGACTGAATTAACAGAGACCCAATTACAACAGGAAAAATTACCATAGAAAATTAACAGAGAGATCATATTAGGTTTTAGTCTAAATCGGGAGAAATCTGAACCTAATACAAGGTGGAAACAGAGACCGAAAATGACACTCGACCAACAGGAGGGAGAGTGGGTCGAGATGTGAGACAGTGAGAGAAGTTGTGTTTTGAGTTTGGAGGGAGAGAGATGACCGGGTCTGACTGAATGGGATTAAATAGTGACTAAGTGAGGGTACTGAGTGCAAATTATTATACTGAGAGAGGGTCAAAATATAAATTTTATAAGTGGTAAGTAGTATTTTTAATTTTTCAAAGGGTACATGTGCACACCCTAGACAATAAGTAAGTCAGCCTCTGGATTAGATGATAAGTCTGGATAGTGGGTGCAAAATATTAGAGTGAGAGGGGTCAAAATAAAAACGATATAAGATTGTAAGTATCAATTTTAAAATTTCAAGGTGTGCAAGTGCACACCCTGAAAGCAATGTAGGTCCGCCCCTGCCGGAAAGAGCTGCACTACATCAGATCCGGATTCTCTGCATTCAAAAAACCTATATTCATATATTCACGCATCACTGGTCAATCACTGAAAGTGTTTGAAGAAGCCTAGGATTGATCCATCTGTGCGTGAACGCGTGAATGCAACGTTTTTTTGAACGCAAGAAATCCGGATTGAGAAGACTTGGCGTGAGTGAAAGCTCAAGGTCCCTCCGCTTAGATGTTGATGGAGGGACACATGATTCATTGGTTTTTCTCAGCTTTGAGAGGGAGACCCTGAGCTCTATGATTTAGTAGCTCTCACATAAAATCTACCGTGTGTGTGTTGAGTGCATTGAAGGAAGTGTTGAGAAGAATAAGTTGCTAGCATTTCTCTATATTCTTTAAAAAAAAGAAGTTTTTCCATGTTACTATGTTAGCTACTCAATAACCAAGAGTCCATGCTAAATTGCTAATACGTACAGAAGGGAAAAGACCAGGAAGAGAACCTTGATACCCGTGACATTTTCATCAATTAGTCACTGGTTGACGAAGACTGAATGAATTCTAATTGAAATGAATAATGATGATTCAATTGAAGCCTATTTCAGTCCAAAACATTAGCTGGCCTTTGTACATAATTGAAAGGACCAATTTGAACAACGCAACCAAACTAGTAAATAATAACATGACCATCTACCACAAAAATTTTGAAAGAGTAACACATGTTCTGACATATACTACTTTACAGCAAAACCACTCCCCATATTAGCAATCCTATCACCATTAGAAGAACTCTAATTCCCAATTCACATTTGTGGAGATTGCAGGCAGAAGAATGTGAACTAGTGGAATTTATTGATGCTGCTGTGATGTTAGAGAAGGTGCCATTATTGCCAAGACTGCACATATTCACAAGTCACTAGTAAGCAAAAAACATGGCACAAACACACATGGTTAATAAATGAAGCAAAGAGGCAAGTGTCTTACCTTCCCGGGAATATACAGGAACCATGACCTGCAGTCATTCAAATTGTTGTTAGTTATATTAGAAATCATCAATAGAACTACACATCCAAATCCAACCCAATATTTATAATCTTAAAGGGAATGGTAATTTACTTGGATCTGAAGTGGAGATTGTAGCCATTTCATTGAAGTCACATGACTCAGGAGACTTTCCCATCTGATGATAGTAAGTGTCAAAAGCATAATTTGCATGTGAAATCACATTGTCTGGTTCATAGCATGGTTCACCCTGCAGTAATGGAGAGCAATCAACCTTGCCAGGTCCACATGCCCAATCTATTCCAGCCTGCAGCATCTTTGGATCAGCACCATCTTTTGCAATGCAGTATGTTTGATTGGTGGTATCATTTGCTAAGACTGCACCTGATCCTGTCAAGTGTAAAGTGTAAATAGGTACCCCATCTGCATCAAACAAACCCCAGTTCTTCTCTGACAATGGCCCTGACTTCATATCCTCATTGTAGAGCTCATAGATGTATGTACTAACACCAGTTCCAGGATGTTTTGGAGTTCCAGTTATGTTAAGCACATGCTTGATCAAATTGCTGTTGTAAGTATTGGCATTGTCTAATGTTGCATCAGGCTCATTAGAGTTACCTTTTGAGGGCCATCCTGTCTCTGTCACTACTACAGGAATGTTAGTGTAATTTAGAAAAGACATGGCAAAGTATGCTGCATCAACCACAGCATCAAACACATTGGAGTAATGAAGAAGTGTATTAGAATCAATAGCTTCTTTGTTTGGAGGGAGAGGTTTGAAGAGTGCATAATCCAATGAGATTATACCATTTGACTGCATGTAATCAAAGTAAGGGTATAGATTGAGCATGAGATAAGAGCCAGTGGATTGCAAGAAATCAAGCATGGGGACCAGGACTGGATTCAGCGAGCGATTAAAGAAAGCTTGGGAAGGTGGAAATGAATCAAGGATGATGGAAGATGAAAGAGGTGTTGAAACTTTAATTTGGCGATCAAGATTGGACGCCACAAGGGCTGAATGAATATACTTAAGAGCATTGACAAGCACTTTTGCTACATTAGGGAGGGTACTTAAAACCTCAGAACCAACACAAATAGCTGTTATATTAGTGGCTGGATAATGTGCTACCACATTGTGGGAAACCCAGTTAGCAGCTGTGGAATTTGATTGACCAATTGCTAGGAGCTCTTCATTAGGGACAGACACAACAACTTGAATTCCTGTCTTTGCAAGTGCAATGAGCATAGCTTGCTCAGCATCATACAACCGAACATGTTGAATTTTCTGAGCTTTAAGAAGTGCTACTACTTGAGTAGGATGAGGCATATCTGAGAGTTCTGTTCCAATATTCACCCCAATAAAAGGTTCTGCAAGTAACAAACATAAAGTTTCATTAAACATAAGTCTCAGACATAAGTCCCCACCGGTCACACAAGGTTAGTTTGGCAGCATATGCAGGCAGACTCTTCAGCAAATTTTGATTATGTTGTCTTGAAACATGCTTGTGTAAAATATAAGTATTTGAAAACATGGTTGCCTTGCTTTCATTTGAAGATTTTAGTAGTGTGACCTGCAAAATCATAACAAGAATGTAGATAATTCCCTAAAAAAGAAAGCTTATTTTTGTCAAAATAACTTTCTTTTGCCAGAAATAGTTGTTATGGGAAACCTTAGATCCCAGAATTTGATCTTAGGCCTTTGCATTCACCAGAAGGGACTTTACCAGCAGAGCTAACTGTCACTTATTTTTTTCAAAACAACTTCTCTACCATAAAGTGCTACCTACACATATTCTAAATGTGGGAGAAGAAGACAATAAAATGATTGAATAAATGGACAAACAGAGCTATCCTACCCCATTCAATATATGTGAATACTACAGGTGGACCGCATTGCCAATCAAGAAGATCAACCAATAAAAGCAGGTTAGTGCCATATTGCCTTAGTTACCCTCTTCTTTTTTCATTTTAGTTTACACAAATTGATTTTTCATCAGAACTTCTACTCTCAATAAAAAATAAGCAACATGTATCTCATGGGGAAAAAGTAGCAAAGTATGAAAAATACATGCTTGCTTTGAAGACTAAAGGAGAAGAAAAATGGGAAAACAATAAAAATAGACTGATTTATAACTCTACCTAACTCAGCCATAACATGCTCTTCAGAACACCAACACTGATTAAATCTCATTGAGCATTAACAGCCTGGATGTGCTAGGTACTTAGGGAGTGAAATGGAAGGCATAGAAGGGTGTGTTTGGGCCTATGCCTTGATACATTGTTAAATTTCACTCCCACCAAGCTAACCAGCCCCTGAATCTCATAGAACACTCAAGGAATCATATAAAATCCTCATCTGGAGGGTGAGGAAGAAAGTAAAGGCTTAAGAGGAATCCATGCAGTTCAAATATAAATGTAGTTTTTCAGTGCACACTGAACAATGTAATGTGCAAACCCATGTTAAGGAGATATTATATACCGAAGGAGAATGGAAGATTCAGAATGCAAGTAACTTTAAAAGTGGAAAAATATGGATCTCTTGACAATGAATCATCACAGAGAAAGCACAATAGCAAAGAAGATTATATAGGGAACTAAAACTTCCCACTCACCTTCATCAGCGGCAACAACAGACATTGCAAAAAGCAGCAGAAGAAAATGCAGAGCCATGGCTTCAACTCCCTAAGAAAACTGGTAAAGACTCAACACTCAGTGTGTGAGAGAGAGACCAGGTCAAAGAAAAATAATGGAAAGAGGGAATGGGGTAACACTGTATATCAGAGAGAGAGAGAGAAGGAAAAAGAGAAGGGGCAACTTGGTGGAAAGTTTGTCAGAAAAATCCAAAGGGCTAAGGAACCATCTCTGTCTTGAGTTTAACTGTAAGTCTGTAACCAAGTACAGCGTGGTAGCAGAAAACATAAGGAAAAGTAAGCCAGGAATACTTGACCCGAAGAGTTCACAGAAGATTTATTTGGATTTATGAGTGAAACTAAAAAAAGCTCCTCTAAAAAAAAAAAAAAAATATATATATATATATATATATATATATATAAAATAAGAAAATAAAAATATATTCATGATTGATTAATTAATGTTCATTGAGATTTCAATCTATTTTAATTAATCAAAGATAGATATATCATTATTTTCTCACTTTATACTTTTTCTTATTTTAGAGGAGCCTAATCTAAGTGACATAGTAATTGTATATTTTATTATGTATTTCCTTTTTATAATAATTTATTGAGTAAGCTCCAGAAAATATATTTTTTATCTGAAATTACGTAAATAATATTAAGAATATAAAAGCATACGGTAAATATAAAGAGAGCTATAGAAATATATATAGGTTTATATAAAAATTGACATATAAGTATAAGTATATATAAAATTTTGAACTTATTATTAAAAAAAAAAAATTGAACTTATATAAGATTACCTTATTGCATATTATTTATTTGTTTAATGTTTACTGTGTCTTAGCCGTTAAAGTATGGGGCGTTGTCCCGAGTTAGACAGTTTTGTTTTGTAGCAGGGCAGCACTGCAACCGTTAGGCATGGAATTTTGCTTTGGACACCTCTCAATCTTAGTAATTATCTAATTTGATCCCTGAAATTATAGGATTATATTAATTTATTTATTCATATTATTAATATTTTAAAATAATTTTTGGAATTGTAAAATATAACAAATATATTCCTGATATTATTTATTTAATTTCAAATGCATCACGAATATTATCAATTTAATGTCATTATAATCCATACAAATATCAATGAAGAGATGAATCCGATTAATATTTTATAATTCCAAAAATTATTTTAAAATATTAATAATATAAAAAATTAAATTGATATAATCCTAAAATTTTAAAGATCAAATAGAATATTTATTCGTTTGTGTTTATTAGGAGACACCGTTTCCAAAGAAAAAAAAAATTTACACTTACCACAGATGGTTGGATATAGTATTTTAATATGAGCATAAGTAAATATTATTATTATATATTATATATAAAGTTAAAATAAATATATTATATATTAATATAAAGTAAAGTGTGACACATATTTTATCTGTTCAAATGTAAAAAAACTCGTTTCGAAATCATAAAAACAAAGCAAGGAATCAGGGGTGGGACACCATCCTTGATGACACCAAAAAGACAAGCAGGTGGCCAGGAGCCAACAACGGTCAAATTTACTTTTTAGTTTTTACCCGCCCTATTGAATTTCGCACCTACCCCTTGTTTTCTTTTGCCAAATTGAATGATATTAATATTATTAATTAAGATTTTACTAATAAGTATCTTGAGAATATTGATTAAAGGTTTTATAAAAGAAAAGTTTATATTAAAAAATTAAATGTGATATTTTTTAATATATTAAATATATTATTTTTTCATAAATTTTTTTTTGATTTCTTAAACAATATTCTAAGAATACTTATTATTATTCTTCTATTAATTAATATATTAACTGATTAACGAATCAAAAAAAATATTTAATATTTAAAGAAGTTATATATTTAATTTTTCAAGAAAAATTTATTTTTCTTGGATTCTTTAACCAGTGCCCGTAGGGTACTCATTAACATGACTCATATATTAATAAGGAAAATTAGAGAATGTTAATCAATGTCCTAACAGCATCTCCAATGGAAGTTGCTTAACAGATTCTTAAAGTTAAATACAAGTTCTTAATGGGTTGCACCATTGAAACAATCTAATATGGATACCATATATAAAGATAATGGTTGGTTCTTATATAAGGACCACCAATCGAAAAAAATAAAAAAAGGAAGAGAGGGCCACACTCAGCAACCCAATTACAAATGAATTGATATTTTAAATTGAAACAAAAATAAATATAAATAAAGAAGTGAAATAACTTGTGAGACCCATTTACTGAACTTCTAAAAGTTGCACTATTGGAGTGTGGATTTGGATTCTCTAACTTTAGGGAGAGAAAGTCATCATGATTTTGTGCCTACAGAGGAGAAAAGGATGATTAAAAATTGGGAGATAAGAATTAGAGAGAGAATAAATAAAGAGAGATCGAGAGAAGGGTTGGGGATTCAAATCCATTGGAGTGTAAAATTGTTTAAAATAGTATAAAATAAAAATGATGAGATGACATGATAGAACCCATAAAAAATTAAGTTAAGCAACTCCAATGATCATGGGTTTCAATGTTAGATGTTTTAAGGGCACTGATTAAGTAATGAAAAAAGGACAGATTTTCATGGGACAAAGATGTATTTATTGCATTGAAAAGTGTTACAATTGTTTTCACGATACAAACTTTTTTTTTATTGATTCCTAGGATACTGATTAGTAAAACACTATTAATAAATGATTAAAATCATACTTTGAACCTCGCTAATCAGTTTGTTTTCAATCTAATATCTGAAAGCAAAAAAATTATTTTTGTATTCATCTTTTTATCAATAGTAATGTAATTTGTACACTTCAAATTTGATAACATGGGACATCTCGTTAATGGGGTTCAAAATCGAGGTTAATGGTGTATTGTACTTGATTAATGGGTAACTCGTTAATTATCCATTGAGCATCATTAATCGAGATTTTATATAACATTAATCAAGTTGTAGGTTAATGAGTTACCTATCTATTACAGATGTACCCATTAACCAAGTCCAACATATCACTAACCACAATTTTGAACTCCATTAATCAAGTATCGCAAGTTATCAATTTTTTTTTTTATGTACAAATCACATTTTTGTTTTATCAATAGCTACATCATGAAATTGTTCATGTAAACTATTGCATGTGATATAATACCGTTAATAGATAACATAAATTGTGTTTTAGATAAAAAAATTGGAAATGGAAAAGAAAAGAAAAGAAAAAAAGTTAACAATTTAATTAGAATAGTATATTAGACAAAACTTAAATGCATTTTAATAGATATTAGATAGATTGGAGATCTATCATTTGCAGTCTCACACACATAAGTTCGTTTGTTTAGACTTAAAAAAGGTGATTTTTTAAAATCATTTTCGAAAATTTTGATTTATATAAAATTAAAAGTTACTTTGCGTATGGCTATAAGTTTGAAAATTGATTTTAATTTAAAAAAGTGATTTGAAGTTGTTTTAGTATAATGTTGAAAAAAAATGTTTTTTTATGAGATTACAATAAAGGACATGAAAAACTTTACAGTAAACATGTTTGGATAAAAAATATTTATTTAAACATGTTAAAAATTAAAGGGAAGATTTAGAGTGAGGTGGGGATCCATTGGTAGGGATGGTAATGGGTATCCGTAAAAATTATCCATAATGGATAGGATAATTAGCCGCATAATGGGTACGGCCCGTACGGATATGGGGACGGGTAATTATCCGTAAAATTTGATGGGTATGGGTGCGGGTACCTTAGTACCCACCCTATTAATGTTTATGTAATTATTATTATTATTATTATTATTATTATTATTATTATATTAAATTAAAAAATTTGAAATGAAAGTCATGCTGTTACTACTTTCCTATTCTTTTTGAGTTCCTACTCCTATCGTCATTTTGTCCATTTATCACATCACCATAACTTTCTTCTTCTTCCTATTTAATTGTAATATTTGTTGTTTGTTTGAGAAGATACTATAATATTATGCCTTATTATATATACTATCATGATATTATAGACTTTAATAATGTTTTTTTTATTTATTAATTTTTCATAGTTAATTAAAATGCGGGTAATGAGTGCTGGTATGGGTACTTAGGTACTCAGCAGGTAAAAGTACGAGTACTTAAGTTGTTATCCACGCGGATAAGGGTTCTGATATGAGTATTTTTTTAAAACATGGATATGAAAATGAATATTATAGTACCTTATTCATATCCTACCTTTGTCTTCCCACTCCAGCAATTGAAGGGCGGATACAGTATAATACGTTTAAGAAGGAAAAAAAAAAGTTGAAACTTATATCATAATGGTGAACATTTGAGATTTCCTAAAAACAGCTGAAATCAGTAAAAACAGCTTCTTTTATGTTTTTAATCTCCTTGTCAATCAACTCAGATTATTTTACAAACAACTTTTTTTCAAAAGCAAAACAGCTTAACTCTATATAATCTAGCTATTCCAAGAAAATTCCCTGTTTTACTGTTATTACGGAGTCTAGGCCACGAGGACAGAAGCTCTACCATTATCCATGAGTCCATGACGAGCTAAAGGGTATATTTAGAGGAAACAGTTTGGCCCATGGTTGAAAGCGGACCAAACTGGGCCTAAAAAGGGAGGCATCTCCCCACCACAAAACTCAAAGCTTCTAGCACAGCAAGCCAGGATTGAATGCAAAATCTACCTTCCAGTGTCGAAAATCTGATATAAGTTAGCTAGTGCTGGAAGTGTTTCCATGTCATATCCTTATAACTTAATAAGGGTGAGTAGGCTATACCCTGTAGATGAATAGTAAATGCTGAGGTGGCATTGTGTGGGTTTTTTGAAGGTTTTTTCTTTAATTTTAAATCGTAATTTGATTTTACAATTTTAGACACAGGACGATATATTGAAAAATTGGAAAGGACAGTGTGCAACTAACATGGGAATGGTTCCCTATGATAGATGTCATGTTTTCAGAAAAAGGCTATGACTCAGAAGTACTTCCATCTTTCTCTGAGAGGCACTTTCAAAATTCAAACAATCATTTGACTTTTCACGTTTCTCTCTCTTTCTTTCCCCCTAACCCAACTCGTCTTTTTCTTTTTTCTGTTTCCTTTGTTTCTTTATTGCTGATGCTTTCTTTATTGCTGCAAGCGGTGATCGATATTGGGAGATACGAAGGACACTATGATTTTTGGTGTCGCGATAGTTTTGAGACGGTGTTGGTCGGAGGCGAGTTTGATTTGCAAGTGTTTTTCTGGGGGTGGGCGATAGCACAATGGTTTTTCTCTCTAACCTAACGCATTCTTTCTCTGCATCGGGTCTCTCGATTTTTTTCAAATTGTTCCTTCCCTGCTTATCTAACTTCTCATCTTTTTCCGATGTAGGTTTTTTCTTCCATATTGGGCTGCTTGTCCCTTTTTGTCCATGGCAGATACGTTTTTTCCCCTTCTTGTACGTGGAATCAAGCACGGAATCACTGAGTTTTCAATAGTGATGTGCTAATCTTTCATTTTCTCTGTTTCTCTAATCCCTTTTCCATCGCTTTAGGGATAGGGTTTGAGCATAGGTGCACGCCGGAGCTTCTAATCATGTTTGAGGCACATTGAATGTTGTGTCGGTGAGCTATCATCTTCCTTTATCACATTTTACTGCTCTAGAGCCTTTATGGTTTCTTTATTGAAATGTATTAGTGTCAAATCTTTTTTTATGGTGTTGCCGTTCTTCTCTCTGTACAAAGTCCCCACGCAGCTTCCTTTTTCAGACCATGTAGGGGTTTTGTAGCGTGAGTGATAAGAATTAGTTTCATATAAATGGTGTGGTGTGGTGTGTGTGTGTGCGTGTGTGTGTTTTTTTTTTGCTTTACTTTATTATATATTATTTTAGAATTTATATATTTTATTCCTTTTAAATGGTTTGAGCCCAGGAAAGCTGCCGTTCTTCAATATAGTTGAATGGAAAGAATGGGAGAGTTGTGGATGTTTTGTGACAGGGAGACAGACTCTCTCCAGGTATTGTGTTGTTTTTTATTTCTTATTTTCTCTTCATTTTTGTTACACACAAAGTCTGTAACTCTTGGTGATTGCTGTCTTTTTTCGCTTCTGGGTTTTCTCTCTGTAGTCGGTTGAACCAACAGAGTGAGTGTGATCATCTCAACTCTCAAGTGGGTTGAACAAGTATTCTCTCTCTGTGATTTTCCTTTTAGGGTTTCAGTTCATTTTCTCTCACATGTGTCTGTTTCTCGACCCGATAATTTGCATTCTTTTATAAGAACTCTTCATTTTGTATCCAGCATTGCTGACTTAGGATTGTTGGACGAATATCATGTGTCTGTCATATCTGAGGGTAGGTCTTCAAGACTGGAAAAGGACTTCATGAAGCTAACTCCAAGAAAATTTATCACCCAGCTGATGAATGTTGATGAGGTATTTCTTTTTTCATCAAATTATGCAGTTATAGTTTGTGATTTAAAAGTGTTTCATTGATGTCGGTGTTAGTTTTTACTTATTGAATGATTAATTGCATTATGACCTTAATGTTTCATACCATCTTCTTTGCATTTTTTTTGGTTGGCTTTTTAATGAAGTTAATTATATGAAGGATATTTTAGGAAGTAATCCACCTTTCAAGCTACTTCTGTATGCTTCAGTTTTCAATGTTGGCCTTTGTTTAAGTTATATTTACTCATAAGCTAATGGGAGTTCTTTTCAATCTTTTAATTTTCTATTTAAATAATTCTCATTTTGTGTGTGGATAATCTTGAAAGAAATGTGTTTTGGGAGCTCCTTTATTTTATAGAAAGTTTTTCTGACCTCATTATGAAACTCTTTTAAAGTTCCTAGAGGAGGTGATGTCTGTTTTCGATCTTAGTTTTACCACATGGGAATGTGGTTGCTGTTTGAGTATATGGAACATGGTGTATTTATGAAACATGGATAGAGGATAGCTTCTGATATGACAACAGCTTTTATGCTATTAGTCTTGATAGAAGTTTGTTAGATCCATCATTGGACTCTAAATATAAATTCAGAATCAGCTTTAGGTATTCTATTTTGTGACTAGGATACTTCAACAGCCTGCAATAGAGAAGTCAATATGTTCTATGTATCTATCTGAGACTTACCGAAAGATTGGCTTATGTTGTGATTCAAATTTGTGTCTTTTAAAAGGCAAACTGGTTCATAATGTAGTATATGTTTAGAAAGAGTGCAGCTTTTATATAAAAAAATCTTTATAACATAATAAGGGTGAGTTCCTCTTCACTGTAGATGAATAGGAGAAGTTGTGATGTCAACTTCTAGATCATTTTGGGAACAAATAATATTACTTAATTGATAAGGGCACTTTTGTTGATTTACGGATGGCAGAGGCTTTTTTGCAAAATTTAATATTATTATAAAACTCGAAAGCAAAAAAGCCTTTTGTTGGATACCTGCTGCACTGTATAGTCCTGTGTTTTCCAGGAAAAAGTTGATCTAGAGCGGAAAGGGGAAGCGGCGCATGGCAGAGGGGAAGAAGTGCAGAAGCTTAGGCTGTGGTTGGTGCAGGAATAGGGTGCGTAGTAGGAGAGTACGATAATAGGTGAGAAGAAGCAACCATCATTTCTCTCAATTTTCTTTCTACACCTCTCATTTCTCCGTGTTGTGAGGCAAATGAATGAATGAATGAAAGAAGAAGCAACCATCATTTCTCTTCAACTCTCAATGGGAAATGCTAACGCCAGAGAAGACGGAGCCATGACCAGCGGTGGCAACCCCCCCACGACAGATGGCGTGTAGAGCTTCTTCCCATCCTCAGGGAGATCAAGCCTCTGGAGCCGTAACTTCTGCTCCAGGCAGACGAAGCGGGGGTCGTTCATCTCCGACGGTAGCTTCTAGATCTTTGGTTTTTAGATTTTTTTCGTTTTCTATCTCTTTAACCTTTTGTACCAAAAAAACTCTTTCTCTCCCTCTTCCATTTCAAGTTTTCTTTATCTTTCTTCCTTTCTTTTTTGTTTTTTCAAGTTTTAGTATTTTACTGATGTAAATGTTCCATTTTGTGGTTAAGAATTCGGGGCTTACTAAGATTTTTATGTATAAGGTGTATGGAACTTTTAATGCTAAGTTCGATGGTGCTGCAAGGGAAATAATGACCACCATTAGCTCATTTTGGATGTGTTAATGTTCTATTTTAGAAGTATGATGAGCCATGAGAAACAAGTTATAAGTTTATGTAGGAATTGTTTTTCCTTTGCTAGGACTTCTTTCTTCTACTCTAAATTTTCATTTCCCCCCTTTCGGTCTCTTAGTCTCTTTAATCATTTTGTTTTTTCTCATATACTTCACATTTTTCTTGAAATCTTTCTGAACCTTGACCATAATTTGACATTTTTTTTTGTTTTAAAAAAAGCAATGATCCCTTCACAAGATGCAATATTTTTGAATGATTCTGTAGCTTTTATATTTGTTTCTATTGTGGTGGAAATCTGGAACATAATTGTGGAAATTGTTTGACTAAAACTTTCATACGTGTGATCATTATTTTGCATCATACAATTAGTACCAATATTGAGGCTGCTGCCTTTGCATTTTTTTTGGGTTTTACTACAAGCACATATATATATATATATATATATATATATATAATCAATTTGGCTAATGTGTCTATTTATTGCAGTGATTTTCCTATGTTTTTGGGAAGAGGTGCATTCCAACTCTATCTATCCTCAAGGAAGTACTTTTACAAATTTTGCATTTCCAAAACAATCCTGAAATTTAACATGATTGATAGATCAAGCCTCCCTGTGTTTAGAAAATTTTCCTTAGACTGTTTATGCAATGAGATTTTATTGTGTTGATAGTTTATAGTTGATTTTAACTCCTTCAGCCAATTGAAATTTGAAGTCCCTCTGTTTTTGGAGATTTATTTATTTAATTTTCCAAATATTAGGTACTGGTTTGGCTTATAATGTATATATTAACTTATTGATGCAGATATATCTTCAGGTGATTCGAGAAAGAAGAAAAGGCGGTGGAGCTTTGGGAGTAAGTATTAGAGTCTCAACTCCACGTATTCAGGTTAGTTCATTTTAATCTTTCCATGTAACCTGGTTTTGTTCATTCCTGATTCTATGTGGAAGGTAAATTTTTCTTTTTCTATACTATATTTCAAATTTACGACATTCTTCTCTTCCTTGTCTCTATCTGTTATTGTTGAATGATGGAAAAAATTGGGGATTCCTCTTTTCTCAATAGCGCCTTTTAAGCAAAGATTGGTAAAAGTTGTCCTCTTCTGCGAACTTTGTCCCCGTCAAGGTAAGTCTTCTTTTGCTTTCAATTTAATTTCATTTTAGTTGTTGGGAATGATTTTTGTCATTGGACTATTGTTCTTTCTCATTATTAATACACAAATGATTATTAGATACTATTTATTATTAACTAATGGAAGAAAATATTAAAACTAATTAGTTGGGTTGAGTATCTATTTCAAGTTTATGATGTGCTAAGTGTCAAAATTAACAATGTAAGAACATCCGACCATTTCATTAGGTGTTTCAAGTTGTGCTTACCCCCCTTTTTTACACTACATCCACAATTTTAATTTATACTTAGCGCCTTTGCATTGTAGTTTATGGTAAACTCTCATTGCTTGCTTTAGTGAAAAGATGATACAATATTGTCCAAAATCCAATAGCAATTGGGGAATATAATCTGAAGGTTTAGATATATAAAAATGTATACTCTCTTATTGATTAGAGTCATACATAGTAAGATTAATAGTCTAGCACACTCGAGAATGAGGTTGTTACTGCATTCTACAATGTTTACTTTACTGGTTTAATTACATTTATTTATGTGCTTTGTTTATATATGTTCACTTCATTTTCAATTTCACTCACCAATCATTTTATGGGTACACAGGGTCTTTCTGCAGGATTATTCAGACAGGCTACCTACACCGCTGCTCGGCTTGAATCATTTAAGTGAGTGACTTCAGTTGTTATTCATCTTAATTATTAATTTATCTATCAAAACCCAAAATATATATTTTTATATGCTTCCTTTCCTTTGCATTCTTTCTGGACGAGCCACTCCATTACACCCTCTATTATTTCTTAGTTTCTTACTTAGTTAATGGGTTTATTTTAACTTTTATTTTGATGATGGTTTTTAGAATTTTGACTAACAAAGCAATTGAGGCTAATCATGGCAAGCCCCTGCCACTCTATCAGAAAGCTCTATGTGGATTCACTACTGGTGCTATTGGAGCAAATGTGGGTAGTCCAGAAGATCTGGCACTCA
This sequence comes from Ammopiptanthus mongolicus, assembly GCA_039655645.1. Taxonomy (NCBI): domain Eukaryota; kingdom Viridiplantae; phylum Streptophyta; class Magnoliopsida; order Fabales; family Fabaceae; genus Ammopiptanthus; species Ammopiptanthus mongolicus. The sequence goes on along the minus strand of CM077344.1, from coordinate 86,556,385 downwards.
TCTGTACCCGTTAATTGGTCAAATGGAGATTTAAATTTGTCAGAAAGGAATTTCTCAAGAAATGGGGTTTCTATGCAACATGTTGAGAATGGGACAAGTGTCAGAGAGACTCAAAGCGTTCTACTTGAGAGAATTGCCGGTGGGATGAACCGGCTAAGGTTGTATGTTACAAAAGCAAAGGTTTATTTTAAATTTTTTTTTTTTGTCTTTCTTTCACGAAGACAGTAAGGTTGTATGTTACAAAATCAAAGCTCGATAATCAAATTGTATGAACCGGCCATTGATTTTACAAATGTTTTATGCAGGATATTTCTTTTCCACATGCCAGTACTAATTGAAACTTAATCTGACGATGGAAAGGTAAATGACCTGATCGATCTCATCGAATTTAAATTTGATATGACCTTTCAACCAAATATATTTGCAAAGTTGATAGTTGACATCTGTTCATTCAGGAAATTGATCAAGATCACGCATCTTTGAATGCTAGCAGTAAATTGGAAGTCTATCCCTTTGTGGAAAAGGTTATTTTGTAAATGCTATCAAAAGCTCCATATGAAGCTATGAATCTAGAAGATAAACATGTTCCTCATGTTTGAGTGCCACTATTCGATTTCTCAGTTAGGATTCTAAGCGATGATTTAGAAGCCTCCTCACATTTACTTCCTTTTAGAGCCCACTTTAGCTTGAGTTTCTTTCTCTGATCCTAAACCTCTAGCAGAACTCATAGTGAGTTTGTTTCAGAATTCACATGTTCTCACTTTTGTGAATTCATTTCTATTTTTTTTTAAGTTTTTAAAATGCAAATAGATGTCTTTATTAGTTAATAAGTCTATTTATTCACAACTTGTTTTTTGAGTACTGTATTTTCGATATTAGTTCACTTATTTTTATGCCTTATGATATAACGAAAAAAACAACTATTTATGTTAGAGCTTCTAATATTTCTACAGGGGTTTCTATGTCAGTTAGGCATGTTATTTAAAAGGAAAATGTTTCTTAAACATTTAAATAGGAATTGTTTCTTTGTTTTTTTATGTAGATTGGTGGTCCTGAATCCAGGCACTATACATACATTGGCTTGGAGTCTGTTTTTGGGTTTCTAAGTTGGATATTGCCCCCCCAGTCATGTTAATATTGTATACTGACATCTGTCTCCAATTTTGATAGATTGGCACACTGTTTCAACTTATTTCAACTATTGTGTTTGATTTGAATTCTTCATAGATTGGCACATTGTTTCAGCTTATTTGAATTATTGATTGAATAGAGCTGTTAAAATGATGTCTAAACACAAAGTTGCCCAATTTTAAATATGTTGATATTGTATGATTTTAGTCCGTATTCACTGCCTCTTTGTAGTTTGTACATTTATAAGGCTTGCATACGTGTCATTTTGCCATCTAAATTCTTCTCCAGTTGCATTAGCAATTATTAATTAGTTTTCTCAAAGCTGCTACTTTTTGGCTTCCTGTTCAGTTTTTCATGCTATAATGTCATATTCAAATGTGTTCAATGGTAAAACTTAGGTTAGTTATGGGTTGGATAAGATTCTTTGATGGAAAAAGGATATTTGACTACATCAGTTCACCCAACACTATAACTACTAAGAGCTAACTTTAGTGGAGTAATTAATTTTTACCATTTAAATTACATAGCTTTTCTGCAGGCCCACCCTGTTCCTCTTCATGTTGAAGAAGTTAAAGGTATCCTAATTTTCGGAAAAATATACTGCAATTAATTAGTTTCCTTCTACTGATATTTTCTACTTCATAATAAGTTGAAATACAAATTGATGAGATACGGGGAGAAACATTGCTTAACTCACATGGGGTTTTCTATATGGGGGTTTTCGTTTCATGACAATAATATCATATGCCTTTCAGATACAAATTTCCATTTCATTTTTCTTCAAATGTATTATTGATCTCGACAATTCATTATGTTGGACTTTTATTTTTTTCTGTGTTCATAGTTTTTAACTGGAAAGTCAGGAGATGAACTTGATACTTCTTACCTTCCAAGACAAGCTTCTCCTTACATGCAAATCAAGTGAAACTCTTCACTTTCATCCCATAATCTCACTTGAATTTCGTATATACCCCAAATTAGTTTCTAAGTAACTATTGTTTTTGTTAGGTATAATGAAGTCGAACCATCATATATGGTTTCCAAAAAAAGACATTACCAAGCAGTGTCTACAAGACTATAATGGATTATGCAAAAACATCGTCTTTATTATAACATTTAAACAGAATGAGATTTGTTAGGGGTGAACATATTGTACAGGTTCTCTTTTACTTCCTAGCTTGCCTTCTTGATTTAAAAAATTAGTTTGTTTTGATAGTTATAAAATTGCATTAGAATATTTTGTACACACTTTCTACTGCAAATATGCCAAAGCATAACTATTTTAAATGGTGTATGAAAATGAAACTATGAATAAATTGCATCAACATTTTTTATATTGAAGATAGCATTAACATTCACCTCTTAGCTTTTGAATTCTCTTAGCATAAGCTATTTTGCTGTTTCAACAGGTGAGGTTTTAGAAACTTGTGATATCACTAAGTCAGTTCTCTGCAAAGAAAAACTCAAGTGATGCAACTTTAATTGGCAGTGCAATCAACTTTTGTAGTTTTTTAAAAATTCTTTTGTAAGATCATTTTATTAAATATACTTAAACAGATTGTTTTGTTAGCATATGCTTGCTATGATGTAATTGGAGGAGGCTTTAGAATATAGGGTCATATTAGCTTTTTTTTACACATAAAACATCCAGATTAATTGACCAAAGTTATTTAAACTTATCTTTAAGATGGTTTAAGTGTGAAACTCTTAGAAGTCACCACATTGTTTATCATTTAAGTTAAGGAAAGTAGATGAGGTTATCGTATTAATTTGAAGATTACTTTAGGTCTAATTTTGTAGTTTATGAAATTTGAAACATCTAAAATTTGTGTTTGAGCAAGTTATTGATTTACGTTATGCTCATCAGATATGGTCAGGAAGGCCATGGTCCATGGAACTTCATTCCTTCATTCTAACTTTTGATTTCTATTCTATGACTTGATCTAACAGTTGAATTATGTTTAAAGGGTTTACTCACGTTACTTATAATTTTATTGGTAATCATGCATGAGAGATGTTTTTTTTTGGATTGGTATATATTTGCCAAGCATCTTCATTCATTGGACTATTATTCTTAAGTCTGAATCATTTTTACGTTGTTGAATATATCAGAATTATGCATTGATTTACGGTCACATGCTTAGTATGTAGATTAAATATCTATTAAAACATTGCATTCAATTATTTAATCTCATATACTATGATATATGTTTGTATATGAAATTAAATATACATATATAAATATAATGAGTTTAATTTTGATATAATGTCATATTAATATGCCATTTATGTAAAGGGAAGAAAACACAATAATTCTAATTTATTTTTATATTTTACGAGATCCAAAATCTTACATATGCTTAAATTTCTAACCAGACTCATTATCACGTTCAATCCTTTTATAACAATCTTTTTAAATGAATTTTCAAAAATGGAAATATTTAATGAAGACATACAATGGGAATATGTTTTTTCAAGACTTTGTTTTAGTCCGTCTATCAAGTTTGGAAATATGTTTTGTTAGCATAAGTTTTTAGGTTTATATATGTGAAGAAAATTTTTATTTGCATATTTTATTATTGTAAAGAATTTTTATTTTGTGTTTAAATTATATCTTCACGGATTATTGTTTTCAATTATATCATGACCGATTATTTAAAAAATTGATTTCTTCTTAACTACAAAAAATTTGGACCCTATAGTTTAATCTATTTGGTGAGTACTCATGTTATAGAGATTCTTTTTATTTTAGGTAGATGCAATCCTAAACAGTTTTATTGTTTATGTTTTTTTATGTGCTACATGCTTGATTTAGAATATTGGCATTCTTTAATTTTTAAATTCAAACATATATGCCTTTAATCAATGTGGAATATGTTGTATTTCAAAGTTCAGGTACAGTATTATGCTGGCCATATAGTGAGAGTAGTTTCTTTTTGATTTGGATCACTTTATTGCTACCGAAACCAATCAGTTGTAGTTTATTATTCATGGTTTTTGACTGTTTTAAGTATTGTAGTCTTATCTATGTATTGACAATTGTAGTCTTAATTAAAATTTCCAATTTTCTTTACATATTCTACTCTTCCATATTTGTAATACCTATCTTTTCTTCTTCTACAGTTTTTAAGAATATTGTTTTGTGAATCTCAATTCAAATAACAAATTCATAATCATTTTTTTTGTTATGTGTAATTAATGAACAAATAATATATATTGATACTTATATTTACTTTGCAATGAAGTTATTTTTGACTCATATATAAGATATATGCTGCACATAAGATTTGTTTACTTTTTATAAACAATAATAATAATGATGAACTATTATTTCGTCTTTTATCAACATTGCTATCATAAACAAAAACTTCCCCGTGCAAAGCACGGGTAATAAAAACTAGTATAAGTATATTTGTATGGTATCCGTCTCAATTACAAACCAAGACCCAGCTATGATGATGATAAACGTTATTAGGCCCACATGACTGACTTTTGATATATCACCAAGCGTTAAACTTTTCTTTTTGGGTCCACAAAACGTTAAACTTACAAGCTTCAACAACTAACACGTTCAATTCAAAGTGTGCCATAGAACTCGTGAACATTATTTGGACCATAGGATTGAAGATATATCGTTAGGAGCATAGACTAGGCCAGGCCCAATTCAAAGTGTGGACATTTTTGTTTAATGAGTTAGAGTTTTCGAACTCACCATTTGTCGAAGGGTTTTGTTATGGATACCTCTTAATTTGCTAAGGACATCTCTCGAATAGTGTATTTATCAAAATATCCCTTGAAAAAATATTTTTTTTTTGTCATTTGGGACGAGTGGACAAATTGTTTGCACTCTCGTAAATATAATATTTGTGAGTGTTATTTTTTTAATTGCTCACTCGCAAATATGATATTTGCGAGGGAAACAAATACTCGCAAATATCATATTTGCGACTGAGCAATTTTAAAAAAGTACACACTCGTTAAAACCTTTTGATACTAATATGTTCCAGATATCTAGAAGGAAAAAAAGGGAAAAAGAACAATGAGTTCAATACAAAATAATTTATTAATACGCGGATCCATTTTCTGATAAGTAAATGTGTGAAGGCTGTTCCATTTTTTACAACTACTCATAGTTTTCTCCCAAATTATACGTAACGCTCGCAAATTAGATATTTACGAAAGAAGGTAAACTTTTGCAAATTATTTATTTGGGAGAGTGTAAATTTTTACAAACTCGCAAATATCTAATTTGCGAGTTGTTCTTTTGTTTACACTCACAAATTAGGTATTTGCGAGTGTACAAATTTTTTGTACTCTCGCAAATAGCCAATTTGCTAGTGGACAAAAAAATTGTACACTCGCAAATACCTAATTTGCGAATGTTATGAATATATATATATTTTTTTTTTACGTTTTACATATATTAGGTATTTATTTTACTTTGTTTGTTTCATTGTAGTGTTATTGGAGATGGAAGATAGCAATATGTTTGATTCTAATGAGATTAACCAAACGATAGTAATGGATTGTACAGGAGCATTCACTACTATGGAGATATTTCCTACACGAGATGATTTATTGTGACTCGAGAGGTTGGAAAGCAAAATGGATTTGTTGTTGTCATTATGAGGTCAGAGACACGACAAAAAGGCGGATGTACAAAATTAATTCTAGGTTGTGAAAGGAGTGGGAAGTATAAGCCTAAAAAGCATGCATCTTCTAAAGCAACTGATACTCGAAAGTGTGAGTGCATGTTCAGAATTAAAGGAATACCTTTATCGACGACTGAAGGAAAGATTGGAGGATGGATGCTGAAAGTAAGATGTGGATTACACAACCATAGGTTAGCTAAAATATTAGTGGGTCTTTCTTATGTTGGTCGTTTAAGCGAAGAGGAGAATAAACTTGTTCATCAAATGACCAAGAACAATGTCAAGCCAAAAAATGTTCTGTTGATGGTTAAAGGTCGCGAGAAGGATAACCTCTCTACAATTAAACACATTTACAACGAACGTCAAAAGTACCGATCATCTGAGAAAGGCCCTAGAACATAAATGCAACATTTGCTGAACTTAATACATCGAGATCGATATGTTTCTTAGTATAGAAGACATGACGGTTTGGACGTTGTTAAAGATATATTTTGGGCATATGCAGATTCAATCCATTTGTTTATTACATTTAACATGGTCCTCATCCTTGACAGTACCTACAAAACCAATAAATATAGGCTGCCACTACTTGAAATTGTTGATGTTACTTCAACAGAGCTGACATTTACTGCGGGATTTGCCTATATGGATTCTGAAGGGGCTGAAAACTATGTCTGGGCACTAGAGAAGTTAAGAGAATTTTTTGTGCTAGATGAGTCAATTCCCCAAGTTATTGTGACAGATAGAGATCTTGCTTTGATGAATATGGTTGCAGTTGTGTTCCCAACAACTCGCAATCTTTTGTGCCAATTTCACATAGGAAAAAATGTCTATGTAAAATACAAAAAATTGGTATCTGATAACAAAAAACTGGAGGTAGTCAAGGATGCACGGAACAATGTTGTTTATTCTGTTGACGAGGTTGAGTTTGAGCAATGCCTGATGAGTTTTCATGAAGTATGTGCTGAGTGACCTATATTAATTGATTATGTGCAAAAAGACTTGGTTGGATCCACACAAAGACAAATTTGTTGCGGCATGGACTAACCAAGTGATGCACTTGGGGAATACAACCACAAACAGGTATGATCAAACCAGTGTCAAAATTGTTAATGAATCATGTTATGCTATAGCTGAAGTTGTTTTGAATGTTTGTTGATAGGGTTGAGTCTCAACATTGGAGACTGGAGAATTTGTTACAAAATAGCAAGGGTGACATGTGTATGTGTTGGAAGACGATGAATAACATGCTTACGCTGCAACACAACGAGATAAAGGCATCATTTGAGAGGAGCATAACCGTGATTGAACACTCACACAACATTCGTATGCTTATCAGATTGATTGGATTCATGTCTCGGAGTGCATTGCAACATATTGTTGATGAGTGGAGCAGAGCGATGAATGTAGGTGCTGATAAATCTGCATGTGGTTGTACTCTTAGAACTACATACGGTTTACCCTGTGCTTGTGAACTGGCTCATTACAGTATGACGAGTACTCTAATTTCATTGGAGGTAATCCATGTGCACCGGAGGAGATTATATTTTGGCCAACAAGAAGATCAACAACAAACAGATGAAACAGTGTCGGAAGAGGAACTTATGCTTCAGTGGGAGGTATCGATTACCCATTTTCGCACACTTGACATTGTTGGTAAAAGGACACTATATCGCAGAGTACGAGAACTATGTTGTCTTGAGACAACTTCAATGTGCCCATCGTCCGGAATGGTGAAGACTAAGGGGACACCCAAATCCAAAAAGACCAACACAGATGGATTTGATTGTAGACGTGACCCATATTATTTTGAGCATGTCGATGCAATATACTCTGCACATGAGAATAGTTCTACACGTTCCTCGTTGAAATCAACTGACAGAGCAAAGAGGAGACGTTTGCCTTTCTTGAATCAATTTCTTGTGCAATTTCAGCCATATATTACCGACATAGTTAATGTGGACAGTGATGGAAACTGTGGGTATCGTTGCATTACAGCATTGCTTGGTAGAACTGAGGATAGTTGGCCTTTAATCCGCCAGAAGTTGCATAAAAAGCTTACGGAAAATGTTGATTTATATGACCCTCTTTTCGGTGTTCAGTTACAAGAACTGAAGTCTTCTTTATGGAACGTGCACGGTGCATGCCAAAAAAACAAGTGGATGACACTACCAGAGATGGGTCATGTGATAGCAACCAAATATAGGTTGGTCCTAGTCTCTTTATCATCTGCCAGTACGAAGTGCTGGACATTTTTCCCCTCAGAGGTGCACCAACTCCAAACCATACACTCATTTGCATTGGTTTTGTCAACGGTAATCACTGGGTATAGGTAATTGATCTAATATTTTTATGTTTTTCATTGTTTATGTTAAGATTAGTCGATAATTTAATTGTATTTGCATTATTTCAGATATTTTTGAAGGATAGTTGTCCACTGCCTACCATAGCATCACATTGGCCCGGCTTTTCCCGTCCTGAGGCTTATTCATGGCCAACACGATATATTAGTCTATTGCAAGAATGGTCTTCAATATTTCCACCGCCTAATCTTTCACATCATGATGTATACAATCCAATAAACTTAGATGACGATCGACTAATACATTATCGTTGTTGTTTGTTGTACCTTTATATTTACATTTACAATTATTTTATTTTGTATTTCTAAGTTCATTAATAATAAATAATAACAATAACAATAATAATTACATTAATCAAAATTAAGTGTTCGTATGAAAATAAGTTACAAAAAAATAAAAAAAAACTCAGCGCTTCTGATCCTTCGCTATCCGAAGCACCTCCCGAAGTTAGTCATACATGTCATCTCCCTCCTGTGCATAATCAACGACCTGATGCAGCATGGCGGCAATTCTATCCAACCTGCATAGCGCATGAACATAAGACGCCTACAAATGACATAAATACATAATAACATAAGTACATTATATAGCAAAAAAATTAGATAACGTTACGACTAGATATAATATCTACAGTGTAAAAACTTATTATTCCTTACCCGAGGGGCACAATCAGCATGTGCATCATGTGGAGCCTATGGAGGTGAAGCTTGTAGAGGTGGGGCTTGTGGAGGTATCAACAGTGGATGCGAGTGCCTGTAGTACCAATCCAAGTAATCCGGAGCGCACTCAACTGGATAACTGACCGGCCTCAACCGAAATAGGTATCTAATAGAGTAAAGGCGAGAGGACATCCAGTTAAGACTAATGGCCTCAGCCGAGGGACGTCGTGGTGGCTGCCGATGAATCTCCTGCCTGAACTCGAACTGTCGCAGTACTCTCTCAGGCAGGTACGACACTATAGTGTTCCCACATCGAAGGTACCCCGAAAAGTGTGCCACCGGATCGAATGAGCAATACTGCCTATATGCGGCCCATGGTGCCCAGCACACATCATCAGTGGTCAGCACATCCAGTGCCTGCCTGTATGGAAGCACCCTCCCATGACCCCTCTTGCTTCTCTAACGGTTAGGGCGTACACGCGCACCCTCGTAACCCTCAACAAGCCTCCGATCTACCACAAAAGTAGGAAAATACAGGTAGATCCGGGTCTTTCACAAATAACGAATCAGTTACGAAAACATGTCAGAGTTAAAACAATTGTAAATTTAATTTTCTAATTTAATAACACATTGGTACCTGAAAGAGTGTCATGTAACCCGCTAACCCACGACACGTCAACCTGGTGGCGTCGCCAAGATAACCGTACAAGTGGCATAAGCTAAAGCTCCCCATGACCACTGTCTCACCTGCTCCAACTCACGCAGTAGCTCGATATATTTGCAGTCAATACAAGTGTTAGTTTTATCTGTCAGCAGAGTCATCCCGAGTAGCACCAGTATGAATGCCCTTGCTGCCTCATCCATCGGACCCTCAATACTCCGTGCATCATAAAGGTCCTGCAGCCAAGATAAACTGACAGATGCCCACCCAGTGCCCGTCACCTCCGCCCGAGCCTCCTCATAAGATACCCCCAACAACGACTGTAGAACTGATATAGCAATATCTATGTCCATCCGGGGGTATAAACAATGCACCTCTGATCTGGATGCCCAAAATGCATGACACATCATCCAGCGTAATGGTCATCTCTCCGAACCAAAGGTGGAATGAGCTGGTCTCCCGGTGCCACCGCTCGGAAAACGCTGTCAGCAGCGAGTTATCTACCATCGGGTAGCTACAATACATAAGAGGAGACAGACCAGCTCGATCGACATGAGCCTGCACTGCAGGTGGTAGTGGCGGACGCTCACCAAACCACTTCTGCCACTTTTTCCCGAGCGCAAAAATCTTAAGCGGTTCCTCCCGATCCTACACACATAAAAATAAACGTCTTGTCATGAATTATACAAAAGTAAAAGAAAACCTTAAATGTTTTAAAAACAGTAAACAATAATTACCTCTTCGTTCCACATGTTGTAAGCTATGTGGTCCCTGAATGGAGTAAGCAACGATGTATCGGAAGGTCCTCCAGGAAATGGTCCCTCCTCTGCCCGTCCATCAATATGCATCTCGTCCTGTTGTCCCTCGTCCTGAGGTGGCTCGTACTGAGATGGCTCGTCCTCCTCGTATTGAGGTATCTCGTGCTGAGGTTGAAGTCTACGATGTCCCCCTCTACTCAGGCCAGCTCTACTGTCAACCAATCTCTGACGGTGCGAAGCAGTCATGGCCTCTCGCTGCTCTCGCCGCTGTCGCTGAGCCTCTGCTCTCGCAACCTCAACCGCCACCCTAGTGGCCTCAGCCTCAGCCTCCCTATCGGCCAACCAACCTGCTCCCCTGCTGTGCGGCAACACTGAAACAAATAACAAAATAAAATCAATATTTTTACGAAAATTCCCACTCATAAATACCTTATTTGTTCACTCGCAAATAAGGTATTTGCGAGTGTGAAAATTTTTCTTCACTCGCAAATAAGGTATTTGTGAGTAAAGAAAAATTTTCACACTTGTAAATACCTTATTTGCGAGTGAAAAAATAAAAAAAAAATTCGCAATTATCTAAATTGCGAGTGAAGAAGATATTTGCGAGAGTCTAGATAAAATTTACCAACTCTCTGAATTGGTAATCTGAGAGGGTAAGAGTGGAGAGATTAAAAAATATTGACTTTTAAAGGTTTTTTGTTAAGATTATTTTGGGAATTACACTGTTCACGGGGGTGTGTTTAGTAAATTGGGGGGTGCCCTTAGCAAAGTCCTTCTTTAAAACAAAGTCATCCCTCCCTATAAGTCTGGGCCTAAAAGAGGGAAAAAAACAAAAAAACTTCCCCTATGGGAACGATAAAGAATGAATTCGGGTTTTGTAGCATGACTTCTGTTATTTTGACAACAACATTGTTGTCCAACACCATATATTTCTACTTTTCTACACTTATTTATTTTATACCTTTCAAAACTTGTTTATTATTTTATTCTCCTTCATCCTGTATTTCATTATTCAAAACCCCATTCAAAGATATGGTGTCTGTATACGATGTCAAGATCCATATGTCCAAATATTGTTTCTGTTGTACCATCTGACACTTATTGCGGTATTTACGTATAGTCTTCAAGAAATAATATTTTATTATTTCATTAGCTATGTACTTCCAATTGGTTAGTTCTACCTATGTTAAAATTTAGATCGTCCTAGCACCAAAAATGAAAAAAATTAGATCATCCACTGAGAGAGGTTCATGGGTTATTTCTGCTGCTTAATTGTCACTTTTTTCGCCATAAGGACCCCCTTGTTTTGTCTATGAGAAAAAGACTCATAAAAAGAGAAGAAAAAATATTATTTGGATAGATATTTTTTTTTACAAAATGTTTAAATTGGGCGTCCTTTACAAAGGATCATAGTGGATTTTGGATAGACATTTTACTATTGTTTATGTTTGACTGTTGAGTGAACATGATCTTTTCATTTTCGCTTTTCCCCTTTCCATCCACCATTACCCTCCACTCTTTACATAGGGAAACGTCTTCAATCCTCCGACTAGAATACGGAGTTTTCATCCTCCCTAATTTTTGGATCATAGATTTAATACTAAAAAAAAGCAACGGTTGAGATGAAGAGAGATCAGAAACTTGGAATCGGGATAACATGTTTGTGACAACAAAATTCCAACCACAGCCACTGCCACCGAAACCTTCTCCCCTGCCGTTGCCACCGTCCGCCGTCACCAACGAAGATTGTTTCATCCACCACCGGTTGTAACCAAACACTTATCTTCTTCTTCTTCTTCTTCTTCTTCTTCTTCTTCTTCTTCTTTCTTCGGCATCTCCCTTCTTCTCCACCGTTACATGCTCCTCTGCAACCATTGTAAACCTCCGTCAAGCAACCATCGGAAACACCTTTGCTCTATTCAACCATCCAACATGCCAACAGAGATTTAATTCCAAAATAATATCCAAAAGCAAAAATAATAAAAATTTTCAACAAAATCCAGCATAATAAAAGCAAAAATGCTCATGACATAACCAGAATTGTACACCCCAAAAAAAAAGGAGTACAAAAAAATCGAAAACCTAGAATTTCTGGGCTTCCTTCTGAATAATCGATTACAAATCAACTTTGGTAATCAATTACAAAGTTTTGGTAATCGATTACAAATAAAGTTTTTTACAAAAAAAAGATTCATTGCGCATGTAATCGATTACACACAACACACACTAAAAAGTAATCAATTACGTACAACAGACACACTAAAAAGTTCGTAAAGTAATTGATTACACACCACACACACTAAAAAGTAATTGATTTCAATTTTCAAGAGAATCGATTATTTGGTGTAACTTTTAAAAAAAAAAAATATTTTGGCCGATTTTATTTGACCGGATAACCGGTAAAAAAATGGGAGGATGCATCCTCCAACATTTGAGTTGGAGGATGTTAGAATCGCCGTATTGTCTTTATAACTTTTCAAAGTTCAGGCAATGATTACTAGCATATGCCGATTCATTGAGACGTGGAAGCTTCTCCAATTTAACGTGTGTTTGGATGAACGTTTGACAAACATGATTTTGATATGAATTAATTTTGTAGAATTGATTCAATTTAATTGAGTTTGAAATGAAGTGATTCATGTTTGGATGTTTTTATTTTGAAAGTAAATTTGATCTGAAACTTAGTGTAATTTTTCAATTCAAAAGTAGAAACTATTTCAAGTTGCTTTTGGTAGAATCGATTCTGAATGCAAAATTGCTTCTTTAAATGTGTAACCAAATATCTAATTTTCTACTAGAATCACGTTTGACAGACGCAGGAAAAATTTTAAGGTTATTTACTTTTAAAAATTATTTTCTGTTTTTATTTTTTATTTTTGAAAAATATTTCTATTTTTAGTATTCATCCTTTTGTAAATAGGTTTGGTTTATTACTTTCACTTTTTATTTTCAATATTTAAGGGTGTGTGGACAATGAATGGGATTATATTTCATGGTGGTAACATTACATTACAACTTGTATAAAGGAAAAGGTAGATAAATGAAATAAGAAAGAAAATAACAATTTTGATTTAAATTGAAAAAATACTGCCACGTGAAAATTGAAAACTGTGAAAATGATATTTTGTTATTTTCATAATTTTGAAAAATATAAACTTTTTTTTCCAAAAACTAGAAAAATGATGAACTAAACATATTATCTTTCAAAATAGTAACTAAACGTGCCTTTTGCAAATTCGTAGTAACTCTTATTGCAACAAAACCAGCCAATAGTAACTTTCTGGCCAATTCTTTCAAAATGTTAGCTTGTGTCGAAAATTTATTGAAAGCAACTTAAAAAGCAAGTATAATTGATCATATCATGACTAAAATGCAAAGCCAAATAAGAATGTCTGGGCGAAAGTGGTTATGTATATTGCTGCAACTACACATGTATTTGTTAAATTGGAGCAGGTCATGGAGATGGGTACCCTCCAAAACTTAATGTCCGAACCTCATTATTCTAATGCTCCCCGTGCCCCAAAATGGCACCTCTCAGAACAATGTAGAAGCCATAATGTGGCCGCAGAAGATAAGGGTTTGTATCAAAATGGATGGGTGGTATAGGCATGAAGATAATCAAAATAAGGAAAGGATCTTAGAATATCGATTATCATAATGATCAGATAAAGTGATGAATATATATATACAAAAATAAAAATTGGAAATGTGGCTGAAAATAATTATATTCTCTCATTCTTTTTTCCTTTTCCTTTCAGTGGATTTAAAAGAAGAGTTTAATTATTATATATTGACAGTGTAAAATATTTTTACACAGACATCCAATCATAAGTTATCACATCAATAAAAAAATTGACTCTTATTCTAACTACCTTAAAAGACATCCATACCATGATTGATGATTGATTGTCTGTGATTAAACTCTTAAAAGAATTGCTTCACTCTATAAATATTGACCTTTTCTTTCTTCTTTTAGTTCCTGTTGCGTTGGCAAACAGCCATAAAAACTGAACCAGTTATCACTCCACCTTTTGGACCCATCACCAGCTCAAACCTTCAACTTCATTGACTCCACATATATATTCACAAATCGCATTCACATATACGCGTCTAATGGTAGTGGGTGTGGACCTAAGGATTCCATGGCAATGGCCGTTTTATTCAAGTACAAATATTGAGGAAACCAAATTCCCTTTCTCGACTTTTTTTTAATTTGGAATTCCTATTGTTTACAAACCATATAGCCAGACAAATTATTCTCATTTTTCTTCGTATGAGATTTATTTGATAGGAAAAGGAAGATACCAAAATGTCATTCCAACCAAACAAATAGGACAAACTATTATTGCGTCAAGCTAGTATGTTGCTTAAGTCATGCCAGTGGGGGAAGTAATTAAAGAGTAAAGTACTATGTTAAATGGGTGTTGATATGGTATCCTTAAAAAATAGAGTATTTGGATATTTATGTCCCATCAGAATATGTCACCTTAATTAATTGAATCATATCAATATCACATGAAGCTAAGTTCTCACCATCTTATTAATTCACATAGACAAATGTATGATACGCAAGGAATCTTCCATGTTAAATTTGCAAGCACTTCTTTTTTGGTAATCCCACTACACAAATCGCTACGATGTAATGAAACACAAACGATCTTGAGAGAGTAGATGGCCACATCCACGAGGTGATGCCCGAGAGGGTGCACTTCTAATTCTAAAAGGAAATATTTGACATTGTGAGTGAATGACCAAAGCATTACGTATTCACATGTTGTGTATCGAATTAAAAATGATAAAATTTGAACAGCAGGATTATAAATATGAATGGAAAATATTTATTTTCGACAAATGTGTTGAAAATCTAGTATAAACACTACATATTAATTCGAGACTGAATTAACATTAGCATATGATACTTAACAAAAAAAAAAAAAACAATTGATCTTTTACCGAATATCCCACAAACAAAGTTAAAAGACTAACTCTCGATGAGAATGATTAAGGACTTGTTTGATTTCTATTTTTAAATACTGTTTTTAGTTTTTAAAAATTAAAAAAGAAAAAAGCTTGTTCGGAGAAAGTTTTTATATTATTAATTTTTAAAATTTGTTTCTTTTTTTAGTTTTAAAAAACTAAAATATAGAAACATCTGGAGGTTATTTTCCTTTTATATTTTTGTTTTCAATTGCAAAAACTGAAAACATGCGGAGAAGAGTTACTTTTCATTAATGGCATGGTTGTAAATAAAAACAAAAGTTATCCATACGTCAATTCCTCAAACTATTTTCATACGTCAACTATGTTCATATCTACTAATAAAGTATCAATTATAATTTATATTTATCATTTATAATAAGAGTAAAGATCCTAATTGATCTTCAACAAAAAATCATGGTGATATTTTGGTCTCTAAGAAATGAAAAATATCAATTTGGTCCTCAAGAATATAAAATGCGAGTCAAAATAATCTCTGACAGGGACTAAAATGTCCCTCAAAATTATCTTAAAAATGACCAATTTGACCCTCATTTTACATTCTTGAGGACCAAATTAATATTTTTATTTCTTAGGGACCAAAATGTCACCATATTTTTTTGTCAATGACCAATTTAAACCTGTACTCTTATAATAATATATAAAAATTGAAACGCAAACCTTTGCTCATACGACAACTATTTTCATTAGGTAACTTTATTACAATGAGTTTGAAAGAAAATGATTTCAGTCTTATTTATATTATTTTTGAAAAATAATATCAATTTTTTTCCATTTGATTCAAGAAAATTATGATGATAAGTTAAAATAAAATCAAATAAATTTTCTATTAATTTGTTTTCAAAACATATTTTCACAACAAATTTATCAAACAATTTTTTTTATTTTCTTATCTCTAAATTTTTTTTCAAAAATAGGATTACCAAATAGATTTTTTATTATTTTCTTCTTAAAACATAGTTTTTAAAAGTCGATTTATAAAATAGTTTTCAAAAACTAAAAATCAAAACACAATCAAACAGACCTTAAGAAAAACTCTTTCAAAGTGGCAATTCCAGATTCAAAACTTTGACATTATAAATAAAATTCACCTAAAAATGTAGTCTACCTTTGTTGGGACTGATCTGTTAGGATTTATAATAGAGTAAATAACGAATTGTATATAAATATAGAAAAATATTCTAACTGCGAAATAACGGGGTTATCCGAGGTTTTTGACTCCACACACACCTAACATTATCCAAACATGTAATAATACAAAGTGATATATAAAATTATAGTTTTAGGTTAGGCCGGCCTTTAAACATCAAAGCTGACTTGTTAAGATGCACTCATTTGATCATTGATTCATTTAAATAATGATGAAATGGATGCCAGATAGAGGATATATCCTCTAAGGGCCCGTTTGGTGGTCAGGATAAGGGAGGCAGGATAGGATAAGCTATCCTGTCCTGTTTTAATCTGTAGTTTGGTAAACCAGCATGATAGGATAAGCTTATCCTATTAGCTTATCCTATCCTGTTGCTTAGTTATAATTTTATCCTGAGAGTGGAGCTGGGTTAGAACCAACAGGATAGGATAAGAAAATGCTTTCTTTTATCTCTTACCTTTAATATTGTTATTATTTAATTACAGTTTCAAACCTAATTAGTCAACCTTAATACTAATTAAAATATGTGGTTTAATGAACAATTTTTATAAAAAGTGAAAAAAAAGTTAATTTTTTATAATTTAAAAAAATGGACTAATTCATAATTAAAAAGCCAAAAATATATATTATTAAATATTTTTTAATTTAAATGTATAAAACAACCACGTAATATTAAAATTTATTTTTGAAAAAAAATGTAATTTTGATATAAGGATAATTTTATCATTTGTGGATATTTTATATCATATCCTGTCATTATCTGATGCACATCAAACATTGGACAGGATAAGAGCTTATCATGCTCATATCCTATCCTATCCTTATCCAGCTCTCATATCCTATCCATCCTTATCATATCCTGACCACCAAACGAGCCCTAAACTCTTTACTTTGGTGGCATTAGGAGAGGCACATGAGGGTCCCAACATCCACTAAATCCTCCAATGGAATTCATGCGCGTTTGGTTTAACTGTTCTATTCATTTTGGGAGACCAAGCTGCACCGCCCCGAACCGAGAGGACCATTTCTGATTTTCTGCCTCTTACCTTAAACCTATTTTTATTCATTTGGTTTGTACAAGTTGCCCCATATAGTGAAAAGAACATGCTAAAAAAAACAGTTTTGTTATTTGAACATTAAAATTTGAACACCGTATATGATATCGTATGTGTTTATCTCTATCTCTCATTTTTTTTTTATTTTCTTAAATATACACACATCTAAAAAATACATCAAAAAATAAAAGGGATTATGATGTTCAAAAATCTTTATCCAAAAAAAAGTGACCCACCAGTCATCTTGATCCTCTCCTCCTTCATATCTCCCACGAATTAAAACAAGACATGTTAACTTTTCTCATATTCTAAATGGATGAGGATTTATTGTTTCATTTTTGTGTATTATATTCTGTTCTCATCAATATATCTTGTCACATATTCTTTCTTTTTTAAATTATAAGAAATTTCAACTTATGTGACAAAATATTATTAATAAAAATGTGATATTTTACACCAAATAGAACATCAGATCTTCATCCATTCTAAAGTACCCCTTTTCTGTATACCGGTTTCCTTGTGTACCAAATAAACCACTCAAACCTAGTGGCTTCACCTACTCAAATTTTTGTGGTCCCATATATGCCTCCCCATTTGTCCAAATCTTCTTGTGTTTCTGTGGATGTTGTTATGACAGGCATAGATGGTAGATCCTCCGACCATGCTTTAAGTTACTAACGGTGCCTTCAGCTAAAATGAAAACAAAGGAAATTATGAACCGTCCATTTGTTGGCACCTTTTCTCAGTTTTCTGTCGCACCGACACATGGTTTTTTTTTATTTTTTTCTAATATATAAACAAAAATGACGAGGAGAAGAGAGAAAAGATAGAATAATACTGTGAGTAAAATTTAACCTCAAAAACAGAAAATGTTTAAGAAAATATTTATTCTTGAGCTACTTCTAGCAGCCTTTTCCTTTTTTAAAATTTTTTTTATTATTATTTACTCCTGTAAAAAATTTCTATTAATCCTTTAATACTAAAAAGTATTAAATGAAAATAAATGTATCCAATATCATAAAAATATAAAAAATATTTTTTTTTTTATCTATTAAGTAGGGAAGATTATATATCAGGAGAATTGAGTAGAAAAATTTAGGAATTTTTTTTTGAAAGATAATAACTGTATTTTAAGAATAAAGAGAAAAACACACTTCTAATAATAATAATAATTTTTAAAAGGTAAATTTTTTATATGTAATTCCTCTAAAAAAGAATATATTTTTAACTCGATTTTCTTAAATAAAGTATTATATCATATTTTCAATAAAAATGTCCTAACTCTGACCCTAATTTTAAAAGGAAAAAGTAAAATATTATGAAAGATTCATACAAATTTGCTTTTATTCCATATTGTCATTATTCTCAAGGATTCTCTTCTTCATCACACGGTCTTTCGGAGGAGATTGTTAGATTGGAACAACTATCAAGGTTCATGGTTGTGTTTGAGGCCAAACTAGGTTGCAAGTTTTCTTTTGTTGTTTTTGAATTTTGAGGATGAACTGGAATGTCTTCAAATTAAAATGAAATTTGAGCAGTTTAGGCTGGACATTATCTACGTATACTATCAGTTTAATCATCGGTGAGTCCTCCTTCTGCTTTTGGTTGGATTGATACGTTTGCTTGGTGTTGGGCGCCGACCTCTTGGGGGGCTTTCTATGGTCCTCCCATCTTTAGGATAAGAATCGATCCTCCAAATTTTTGATCAACCACAATTGGTTTCTTAATCTCCCACGACTTATTTTTCTTCTTCCCCTCTGCCTCGCCGTTAATCAGGCATTGTTGCTCCCCTCAGATATGTCGCTACCGCCGCATAATGACCATCATCACCCCAAATTTGCAACATCAATGGAAAATCAATTTCATCCTTTTATGTTTAAAACCCTAACCCCAAATCACCCCTACCTCAACCAAATCCAGGAAGCACCACACACACTACAAGCACCCTCAAAGTTTAGAACCGCACCCATTCTCCTCAACCTCGTTTTCTTCCACAATAGCAAGGCAGCACCGCGAGGTGGTTCGTGCGGCGGGTTGGATGGAAGGAAATCTCGGAGATCTGGTTGCGAGTTTCGTTTGAGGCTCTGGTGCAAGGAGGGAGAGGAAGGGAGAGGCATGGAGGCGAGGACTGATGCGCAGTGGCACGAAGCAAAGGGGACGATGGCCGACAACTTCTACGCGTCATGGTGGCTAGCGTTTGATGGAGCTGTTTTCGGGATATCTGATTCTTCAGTCCTCATCTAGCATATAACTCGGCGACGTCTTCTGTCCCCCACACCCATTTGGAGGACCAAACCTCAGAATAATTTTTGCCCATTGATTTAATTGAAGGGTTGAGATTGGTTGAAGGTTATAAACTATTTTTCCAATAATGATTGATTGTGTGGGAGAGAGCACCACCCGAACTCCTCACCTCCCTCCAATCCCGAGCCCAGTCCAACACCACACCTCCCCTCTAGTCTGTATGTCCCGTCTCCCATCGTTGTGCCACTCTGCCTAAAAAATTTTCCAGGGTTTCTGCCTTACTCTCCCACGAGCCTTTCTGGCACGCCACCGGCTACTCTCTCATAGGCCTTATGCTGCTTGCCATCTGAAGCTTCATAGTCCCGCGCGGTCGTCGCCTTTACATCGTCAGACGAGGTTGTCGCCTATATGCCGCCCACTTCTCCAAGCTTCAGTTTCCACTCTCGCACTTTGCAGGTTCCGATTTGCTTTTCCCCCTGTCAATTTTTGGTTTCAGGTTACAAAATTCCCACTCTTTTTATGTAGTTTATTGTGATTTTTGCTTTTTGGTTATTCTTCTTGTTCCTTCTATATCGTTCACCAATTTCTGTTTACACAATTTTTTAATTTTGTAGTTCACTGTGGTTTTTTGTATGGAAGAACAAAAACAATAAGTCTTTGATCTGTTGACTGGCTCGTCTGAGCTTGGCTCAAAGATTCTGAATGAAGTTTTCAACACTAGGATTCCATCGGCATTGCTAATGATTTGGACAATCTGACTATTGCAATACTCATAGTGCGCTTATCAAATCAAAGCTGAACAGATTCGCAGTAGGAGAAGTTTGATGCTAGGAATGTACAAATGTTCCTTGGCTTGAAAGATCTACTTGTTTAATATTTAATTTAATAAATAAGTGGGACCATATTTCATTGCTTTCTGCATCTCTCCTACCACAGTGGAGACATTTTTGTTTGTTTTAATTGCTTTCCATTTAGACTTGACACTGCTGAATTTTATAATATGTTAGAATTTGGTTTCTATATGTAAAGACACCTTTACTGGTATCACTAAACCAAAACAATATTTACACTTGAAAGATAAGTGTTTGCAGTCTTTTGGAGACTCTGATGATGAAGCAAGATAACTTATCAATTTGTGTGATTAATTTTGACTTTGCAATTACAACACATGAGTGTAATATATCATTTTTTTAGCAAATTTTAGAGAGTCGCAGCTTAGGACTTCCAAGTTTATGAATTACTTGGTCCGGAAGTTTATTGTAATTTTACTCAATGTTCAAACATTTACTCCTTGTTTGTAATGTTTTATGATTAGGTTTGGATGATCGTTGAATACTTTTTCAATTGAGTTATAGTTGTATTTTTAATCAATATTCTTTTTTTATTTATTGATTTTCATAGGTAATTAAAGTGCAGATAATAGGTATGGATAAAGGTACGTGTATTGAAGTTACTATCCATGAAAATAAATTGATTTAAATACGAGTAGTTTTTTTTAAAATGTCAGTGTAAGGATGAATGCTATCGTTCTATGCCAGACCTAACCATTATCATCCGTGTGTGGGAGTTCCAAACCGGCCTCTCCTTCTACGCTGGTGGCTTCATCCTCGAGGGCTGCCCCACTGCATCACCAATATCTTACTGTAGACTGATGCCACCAACGTTTTAACTCCTTTTTAAAAAAAATAAATAAATAGAAATTGTTGTAAATAAATAGAAATTGTTGTGGCTAATTTAATTTGATTGGTTATGACCAATAAAAATGCTACAGGATTAGTCCCAACCTCTGCATTGACTAAATGAATATTAGCTAGTATCATATCATACACATAATTAAGTAACATATCACCCTTTCATTGCTAGGAAAATATTTAAAAAAAAAAACTATATTATATAGATTTAAATAAAAATAATTTTAGATAATGAATAATAAACTTATATCTACTTCTTAGAAGGTATCGTTAATTCAGTTCATAATCAGAAATTTAAAGTTTTTAGAAGTATAATACATTTTAAAAAGAATGTCATTAGGAGCTGAAAGATTTAAAAGCAATTAATGAAAACAAAAGAAGCTATTAATAAAAGCGATACTAATATTCAGAAATTTCAAATAACATGATATAATGATGTGCATTTATTTAGTCAAATTAATAAACATCTATTAGTGGGGTCAAATGTTGAAAATGCAGTCTACATGACAAAAATGAATTACACATGATGGTTTGAAGTGGAGAATTCCTTTTATATATAATGTATATATAAGTATGCTCCCATGTAACTTTACATTTAGGCTATGTTTGAATCAAATGAGGGGAGGAGAGTGGAGTAGAGGACAGATATTTTAATTAGCTATAGTGTTTGATTGAGATGAGGGAAGATGAGAGATTTTAAAACTAATTTACTTTAATACCCTTATAATTTTATATTTCAAAAATATAAGTAAGGATATTTTAGTTAATGTATTAAAAAGGTTTTAAACCCCGTCCACTCCCTTCTAAATCCCCCAATATTAGGGGAGTCAAAATCGGGTGAAGAAGAATTTTGCTCCTCTCCATTCCCCTTTCCTCCCCTAAAAAAAAAAAACAGAATCAAATAAGAAAAGTTTATAAAAATCCATCCACTCCCCTTCCCTCCATTAATTTCCCCTCAACCAAACACTATATATTAGTGAAAGTTAATAAAAATGCATGAAATAAATAAAAGGGTATTTGGTGTAGTGAATGATAATTGGACTGGTTTATTATCACCATTACTAATTACTTGTAATTTGAATTTTTTATAATTTTTTTTGTAACAGAATTTTTTATAATTTTAAATAATCACATAATATGGTCATTGATAAATCCACAAAATTCAGGTTACTTTACATCCCACAAGTACATACTGTTTAATAACTTCTTATAAAGGTTACTTTTTGTTAACCCAACCGTTGAATTCTTATTAAGTATACAAGTCTATAAAATTTCATAAAATTGAAGAATTATTTAATACTCCACCACATAATCTTTTTTTTTTTTTTTTTTGTAACCATGACATACGTACGAAATATCCACTATCATTAGCAGTGACTAATATCCGTCAGGGAACCTGTTAGACACACAAGGTGGGTTCTCTCCTCCCAACCAGGTTCTCTCCATATATAGGAGTTAGGATTCGAACCCCTAACAATTTACTTAAGGTGTCCGAGTCCCTTACCACTCGAATTAACCACATGTTGTTCATAACTTTATTTATAACTTTTATAATATTATATTTCAAATGTAAATATTGATTAAAAGATCACATATTTATGAAAATCTAATTTATCTAAAATTTGATATGCATAATTATTGCGATAATATCATGTCATTCAACAGTCAGATTTTTTAAATTCATATTTTATAAAAATAATAATTAAACGAATTAAGTGTACAAAATTTACTCCTAAAGACTAAAGTAATTGAATCCCTTCCCATATTTATAATTTTATCATATTTTTAATTTTATACATTTTAAACTAAATTGCTCATTCTATAGATCTAGGACTGCATGTTTTGTGCTCCCCTCCTCATGGATGTGGGGCTCTTTTGTTTCAGGACACCGTTGGAGTGTCCTGTGCACGTTCTGTAGCTAGCTAGATTTTGGTGTTTGGGGTTTGGCCCCACCCGTAAACAAAAAAAAAAAAAAGAGATACCAAACATTTAAAACTAAATTCCGTTCCTATGATATAGAGATAGCGAAGGAATGGATTGGATAAATTTTTATTCGGATTATAATGGATGGATTAAAAATAATCTATTAATCCATTATGATTCATTAAAATTTCATTAAAAAAATCTAATCTATCCATGATTCATTTAAACAAATCCATCCAATTCATCAATTAATAATTTTTTTACTGTCATCCATAAAAAATATTTTAAAAATTAAATAATTTTTTGATTTAATATCTCTCATCTATCCACAAAAAAAATCCAAAATAAATTTGTTTGCCTATTTTTTTTTAGATTAACAATCCATCACAAATCTACTACAAGGAATGTAAATCTTGGTAGCAAAACATCAAAAAATATATTGTTCTGCTTATAATAGCAGCAAATTGATTTAATTTTTTAAGTTATGATTTTTTATAATTTATTTATTTTTTTCATTTTTATCCAATAGATTATTTTTTTGGTTTATGAAGTGGTCTAATGGATTTTAGAATAATAGTGGATGGATCACAACCATCCATAAAATGAAATAATCCAATCCTTCCGATCCATTGTTACTTTTTTTTTTACAATGGATGGATTAGATGAATTTTCATTTGGATGGATCGGATGGATGGTGGACAATTGAATTTTTTTGTCACCCCTACTACGATACCAATGATACCCAATCTTGGATAATTTACCTTCTTATTACATACAAAATGGGTCATCTTTGATTTATTATGAGCTACAGGCTTTTTTCTTCCATTTTCGTTTTTTAATTTTAAAAATATTGGTTAACTAAGCAATCAAATCTCATAGTTTCATTTGATTTGGATTTGGTCCTTGTATTTTTTTAGATTTTGGTACCTACAGTTTTCTAATTTAGATTTTGGTTCCTCAAAGATAGCGATGTAAATGAGACGGGATGGATACGGGTAGTAGCCCTTAGCTACCCATGCCCGTTGGATGAATTTCCTATTCGTTCTCGTCCTATATCCGTGCGGGTTTAAACAAATTTGTCAATATTTATGGGTATCCACGGATATCCTTCAAATACCTCACAAAATTATTGGATATTACGCTAAATATTTTATTCAAACATCTCTATCTTGGCATCATTTACACACAATTCAATAAACCAAACAAACAATAAGCGGTAACAAAACAATAGACCAATACATCATTCATGCTAATATTCACTAATATGAACTGTGTAAAAACAAAAGCATTCATTCTCAACAAATAAAAACCAAATAAACAATAATCAAGCATTTTGTTTATATATGTACAGGGTATTTTAGTAATTTTACTTTAACGGATACCCGTGAGTATGGATACTACATTACTCGGACCCGCCCCATTAATAAACGGATAGAGAAAATTTTCATTTATTTTACCCACGGGTACCCATTAAGGTACCTATTTTATACTCGTTACGAATATTATCTGCAGGTATCCACTGGGACGGACTAATATCTTAATAATTAATCTAAAATTGCAATGACCATTTTTTGATAGAATAAAGAAATTAATATTTTAGTAAGTAGAAAGTATACATAGTTTTCTTTTGTTGGAACCTACTGTAATTAGGGCTTCGGCTCCCTATTGGGTCCACGGAGTATTCCCATAAGCTTAGATCATTTGGATTCGCTATGGGACTAATATTTGCTCGGATGCTTAGTCACAGTTAAGGTTCTTCGTCCCTCCCCAAGAATATGTTTTGTGGAATTCGAATCGCGATCTTCCCCTACAAGTTCAGTTTGCACAATCAACTGAGCCACACCCATCGTATGAAAGTATATATAGTTTAACAATATAAGGACCAAAATCTAAATTAATTAGTTTAACCAAAGCATTTATTCCATTTTACGTTACGTGCTTGTTTGGGAAAACTAGATTTTTCCCATTTCAGCTGTTTTTTGGCTAATAAGCTGTTCATATATAATCTATCATGTTTGGCAAATAGCTTAAATTTATAAAAAAGCTTTTTTTGGGGGGAAAAAGCTGTTTTATGTCATCTAATTTGTTTTAGCTTAAGATTGTTATGATTTGATTATTTCTCATTCTCAAAACTCTCTTCCCTATTTACCCCTACAAAACTAACTTCCAAATAAATATTATTAAATTATACAAATAACTTCATACCCTTTTTCGTAATTTACTATGTAAAAAGTGATTTTTTTAGACCATCCAAACAAAAAAGATTATCTTGAAATCGCTTTTCAGCAAACAGACCCAAACAAAAATAGATTCTGATTATAATCGATTATCATAATAATCGATTATTCATAAATCGATTATCAGCATAATCTTTTTTTTCCAGCTTTCCCAAACACACCCGTATCATGTAATTTTTCTCAATGAATTTAATTGTTGTCATTTCTTCTCTGAAGTTTTAATTATTAGTAATATAGTATAATGTAGCAATTTATGTCATTGAATTTTTGGTTGGTATAATTATTTTGCCCTTTTAATTATCAAATTTTTATGATTAATTTTACAGTAATAATTAGTAATTGCACAAATTTATATGAGTTTAATTAGTATGTATTGTCAGTGTAAAATTTTTTACACTGTCAACTAATCAGAAATCATGATATGAGTGATTTTTAAGATAGTTAAGATATAAGCCAAACATTTTTAATAATGTGTCAATTTATGATTGGTTGATAATATAAAAAACATTTACATAAATACCAATTAAATCCAATTTATATTTACACTCTTTACATACTCCCTTGCAACCATAGATAACACCCTGATCCTACTGTAATTTTATTTTAGATACTCTAGATTGTACTCACAAGCTCACATAGTTTGTTCAAGTATCATTTCTCTTCATTTTAATTATACATTGTGACTAAATGAGATAATTAAGTTCCATATTTAAATAGATTATTTAATGATATTACATGAACCAAAATTTAGAAAATAAATTGCTTGTGATACAAGTTGTAGAAGGTTTTTAAAATGATTTATGACCGGTTAAGTAATCCATAATCACAAATGCTAATCCATGTCGTAAGAATATTGATTAAGAAAACAAAGATACAAATTATGTATTAGAAAATAATGTATTCAATTTTTTTAAAATTTTAAAAATTATAATTATAATTCTCAATATAAAATTTTTATTTTTATTATTCTTCAATCAATACCTTTAAAGATACTGATCATCAACGCAATACATAATTAATCTAATCCATTCTGATTACTTTTGATGGGATAAGGACTTAATGTGACAATTACCCGGTTGCTTTTTTTGAATGAATGATTTTTGGGATCCACCGCGGGTTATTGTGAGTTGTGGCAGACAGTCTAAGTTGAAATTATGGTTATAGTAACTAATAAGTCAGTGAACGAAATTAATACTAACATCCTAGTGATCTATGAATGGACCTTCTAACGACAGCTTTGGAAGTGATTTGACTCAACAAATAATACAGTACCTCGTAAACCAATCACGCGTCCCAAGTAGACTTCATAGGAGAACCAATAATCTTGCTCCGACAAAAAATATTGAGTAACTTTTTTTCACGGTTTTGCTAACCCGTATTGTAGCTCATCAGTTAAGGAATTAAAAAAATATAATATTTTATTAAAAGTCTAAAAATTACAATTATCATAGATTAATTAGAGCATGTTTGGTGATAGTTTTTTAAAGGTTTTCTTAAGAATAAAATATTATTATAATATGACACATACGATTTTGGATTTCATAAAATTAAAATGAGTTTCTTAACTAAGGAACCTTAAAAGAGAGTTTCTATAGTATTTAAATATTCTTTTTTTTTTTTTTTACTTTTAATAGTATAAAGGTGAGAGAGATATGGAATGTTGAAGAGAGAGAAAAGTTAAGAAACTTGGTAATAGAAACCCCCATTGGAGTGAACATTAAGTGTCATAAATTTGAGTTGGCATATATAGACCCACTTAAAAACTTAAAATGTGTTCCTTAAAAATTTACCATTGGAGTTGCGTTTACAACATTTCCCCATGAAACATTGCAGTTTTAATTCTTTAACCAATGTTCATAAAGCACTGATTAGCATTTCCCTTTTATTTATAAACAAAAGGAATTATATTAACTAGAGTATAAGGGGTAAATAAAACACATATAGTCTGAACAACAAATCAAAGAGAAATACAAGCCACCGAATTCACACACCAATCCGAAATAGACAAAAAAAGATATCCCTTCTTTCTTCCGAAACCAAGACCAAGAGCGAACCTTAATGATCTCCAACAGATATATCATTACGACAGATATAGTTAATTGGAGATGCAGTTAGTTTGTAGATAGTTATTGCTAAATCATTAGCCTATATAAATGCTTGATATAATCCACTTTATAATCACTTTTCCTATTGTATCAATTCTACATTCACATTTCTCTCAACTTTTTCTATCCTTCCATGGATTTCACATTTCCTAACATGGTATCAGAACTCTCATGGTATCCATCAGGATGAGTTTTCCACTTCAATTTCTTTTTCCTTTTTTCACTTTTTCTCTAATCTGCATTCAAAAACCCCAAATGCATTTTTGCCATTTTCACATATTTTCCCTCATTCTCCTTCCTTGTCTATTTTGTTTCTTTTCTTTCTCGCATTCTTCGTTTCAATTTTTTCGAGAAAATCATGGTGAAATCAGTTTCTTTCAGTTTTTTTTTCTCTTAGAAAATCAATAATGATTTTTCGGCTTCCTTCATTCCCTTTCTATTCATTTCCAAAGGAGTGCTTATTTCCAATCATCAATTGTTTTTCTCTCTCTCAAGATTCTCTTGAATATTCCTGAAAATTCAATGGCGAGAGAAAATTCCGAATTCATCGACATCAAGCTCTCTCCTCCCACATTCGCACTCGAAAATTCCCAAGATTCGGAGCAAGGCGTTGCCACCGTGGCGATATGTGGGTGATGTCAGTTTTCGTGATCATCCACATCAGAGTATTCGTAGCCACCATGTTGCTCAACAATTGCTGGAATAACTCTCATGGCATTATTCTTTTAGCCTCTCTTCGAGATTCCCCTCTCAGGTCGATTCAGGTAGTTTTTTGCATATTCTTTTCTTCCTTTCTTGATGTGCATGGTGGATCTGCGAGTTTGGTTCAGGATTTGTTGTTTCTGGATCTACTCTGTTTTGCGACTAGCGACAAGTGAGCCGTCCTTTTTTTTTTTTTTTTTTTTTTTGCACTTCTTGATGTTCTTCAGTTTTTGTTCTTGCTTAACTGATTTGGTACGCATCAATTCTGTTTTTTATGAAGTTTCGATGTCGCTAGAAATTGGTCCTTTGTTGCCGCTTGAGTTTGTTTTTGCTGCTCATAAGTTGTTTGTGTTTAGCCTTAACTTTGCTATAAAATTCCTTCTTTTTTTTGTGTTCTTGCTTCGAATACGGTGCTTGTCCTCAAGCATTTAGTTTGGGTTTCCTCCCAATTTGTTTATTCATTGTGGCATTAGTTGATTTCTCAACTTGGTCTCTTTCCCTCCATGGAAGTTTGATTCTTTTTCATTCTTGCCCAAAAAGGGCTAACTTCCATTTCACTTTCTGCACAAACCTCTGACTTGAGTTTGCTTTGATAATTTGGAATTGTTTTCGTTTGAGTGCTTTGTTTACAATACTCATTTTGGTTTCTTCTATTCAAACAATGATGTTTTTTTTAAGTGAATTGTTATAGTTTCTGGACAGTGATTGTGGTCCTGGATCCTAAGTGACAAGCATTCTTTGAGCTTCTGAGTTTGGCCTTAATGGTTTGCGAGAGTTTTTTATGGCTTCTACGATATTCCTTGAATTTCTTGTCTTTGGTGAAGATTGACTTGATAATTGTACAACCTAAATTAGCTTGGTTGTAAGCTTCTGCACATGGTGGTTAAGCATTGATATGAGTGCCTTCGATGGTTAAGCATTGTTCATGTTCTTGCTTCTGCCAAGTGGTTAAGTCTTGAAGTGTGGCTTCTGCTTAGTGGTTAAGCGCTGCCTAAATTGGCATTTAAAGATTGCTCCCAAAATTGGGGTTTCTTGATTCTTTTGGAACGAGTGTCGTGGAGACGCCGGAAGAAAATTGAAGAGGCCCAAAAGAAGGTCGACATCTTCTCGGATCTATGCACTTCGGTCGTTGCTTATATCATTGTTAATTTTTTCTTGATTAGCCGGTGTAATTACGACTTGTACCTTTATAATCTTTATTGTTCTTTATTTTTCAATTTTATTGTGTTGTTCATTCCCAAGTTTGAAGTTCTAATACTTCTAGCTTGCGGGAGACTATTAGAGATATAGTTAGTTAGAGATGTAGTTAGTTTGTTGATAGTTAGTTGCTAGATCATTAAGGTTTGATGTCATCCACTTTGTAATCACTTTTCCTATTCTATCAATTCTACATTCACATTTCTCTCAACTTCTTCCATCATTTCATGAATGTCATATTTCCTAACAACCATATCAAAAGAGCCTTCTTGGAAAAGAGTATTATTCCGCAACAACCACTTAGGCTAATAAGGCTAGTTGATTGTGGCTTCTTAGACCTGAATTATGTTGGCCCCTAGTTTACCTGAAAGTTGAAAGTTGAAAGTTGCTTCAACCCAGTTCATTGCATTGCTTCAGAACTATGACAAAGTGGCAAAGGTATTCAATTTTAGTGCGGGCAGAGAGCTCACGCTTTAGTTGAAGCGCCCGACGCAACCATAAACAGGAAGCTGAAGAGCCATTGAAACATATAACTTACAAGCTATGGGAAAGAACACAACTTTATAGTTATACTCCCACAATAAAATCAGGGAAATTTTTTGAGGATGTGTGATAGCCATGGAATGGTGGTTGGAAAAATAGTGCTTGCAGAGGTGAGGAATTGTTAGAACCATAGAGACATTGTAAATGGGAGAAGAAGGAAATAGAGTTTTGTTTTTTTATTTTAATATTTTAAATTTTTTGACGTGTCACTTTATCATTGGTCAGTTGGTTGTTCCTAATAATGTTGTGTTGAGTATATGCCTACTAGGGGTGGACAAATCCTTCCGACCAGTTCGAAAACCAAGTAACCCGAAAAGAAAAGCAAGCCACTGGCTGGGTGCGGGCGGGTTAGCGGGTAGACGGGTGTTTTTTTTTTGGGTTAATATGGGTGATGGCAGTCTGGTGCGGATTACATAAAATTATTTCCTCGGATTGCACGTATCCCTATAATCCTATTCCACTACCCAACAGTTCACATCTATCAATGATTAAAAAAAAAAAAGTGCAAGTGTCTAGTCTATTTCTATAATTATAATCTCATCTCATTACCCAACAAAATTCACATCTATGAATGATGATTAAAAAAACAAGAGTGCTATACGTATTCCCATTTTTCCCATCCCAATCCCACTACCCTTCTTCTTCCCCCTCTCATAAAACCTTCTTCTCCTCATCCTTAGAACCCTTATTCTTCTCAGAAACCCTTTTTCTTCTTAGTAACCATTCTTCTTCTCTTCTTCTTTGAAACCTTCTTCTCATCATCTCATATTTCATTTCACAATCCTAACCCTTCTTCTTCTCAAGCCCGTCCGGCCAACCAGCACCTTTTGTTTCTTTCCAAGCCTGATCGGCGCCAAATCTGTCGAGGTCTTCCCAAACCCGTCTTCGACTGGCATGCCTCGTTCTGTTCCGATCGGCGCATCACCATCCACAAAGGTTGTAACACCCCGATTTTCTTAATCTTTTTATTTAACTAGTATTTAAGTAATTTTATTTTATTAGAGGGTCTAGAAAATTAAATAAATTATTCCGAGGCCATAGTCACGCTCTACACTATCGTAGGAAGCTATGGTTAAGTTTTGGTTCGAAAACTCAGACGGAGCCCGGTCTGCGTTTTTCCTTGACAGTAGTGCTTTACTACTATCGAGACCTAATTTGGACCCGTGAACGAGACAGTTAGTCTTAGAATCACTTTTCCTATATTTTCGAAAAAGTTCGTCCTGACGTTCGAAAATGAAAATAATATTATTATATTCAGGCCGATAATCGTTCTAGGAGACGATTCGAGCTATCTTAGGGTTTTTCGAGAACCTTGAGCCAATGATTTTCATACTAGAGCTATGATAAATCATTTGGGGACTCCTACAAGTGTCGTGAGTATTTTCAAAATATCGGGACGCGAAATGACCAAATTGCCCTTGGTCTTTTTACTAAATTACCTTTTTACCCTTTTACCTTTCTTAACTCTTAAGAAAGCTTAAGAAAATATCTAAATTTTCATGATCACCCTCACTTTCTCTCTCATAATTTCGAGCTCCCTCTCTCCTCTCTCACCTTCATCTTCTTCTTCTTCTTCCTTCTTTCTTCTTCTCCTCCATTTCTCTTTTCTTCCTCCATTTTCAACCTC
The DNA here is from genome assembly GCA_039655645.1 of Ammopiptanthus mongolicus. Lineage (NCBI taxonomy): Eukaryota > Viridiplantae > Streptophyta > Magnoliopsida > Fabales > Fabaceae > Ammopiptanthus > Ammopiptanthus mongolicus. The sequence goes on along the minus strand of CM077344.1, from coordinate 86,524,689 downwards.
ATTTTCCTCAAGCTTCCTCAAGCTTTTTCAAGAAGGTTTGTGAAGCAAAGTTGCTCCTCTCATCCTCCTCTACCACCTAGAAGGTATAGATTTCATCCTTGAGCTCTCAATCTTTATTTTCTCCATTTATTTTCATGAATTTCAATTTCTAGATCTAAACTTCAAAAATCTCTAGAAAATTGTAGAAAAATCATTTTGAGACCAAACCAATTCCTATGAGCTAGTATCATCCCATACTATCATAATCCAAGAGCTTTTGAGGAAATAAAATCTCTAGCCTATTTTTCTAGGGAAGGCCGAATGGGTTGTTTTAGGGGGGAAATGGGTTTTTGTTCTTCATTCATGCTTTCACCTATTTCAACCCTTAATCATGTAATCCAAGTGATTAGGAGGCCAAATCAAACTCTCACCTATTTTTCATGGTGATGGCCGAAACCCTACTTTGTTGGTTTAAGGGGTTTTGGTTCAAATATTTGATAATTGATCATTGATTAAGCATTAGGTATGCTTAAGGATCATTGATCCAAGAGTTGGTAGAATTTCAATATCCCTAGCCTATTTAATTAATTAAGGGCAGTAGCTAATCCTAGAGATTAGGTAGTCTATGGTTTCATTATTTTAATTTCTGGTTGTGTTTTACTGTATAGAATCCGACAGGACTCGAACGCTCGATCGCGCACTCGATTGACTGCTGCGGAGCCGCATTCGGAATCTCCCGGGAAAATCACTAAGGTGGGGGAAAGAACAACAATATCGTCGGGGAGGCAAGCTTTAAATAATATATATTGATATGCGTAGGGCGACCCAAACCCTACTAGAGGTCGTTTGACCGTTAGGTTGATTTTACTGCATATTGAGGATGTATGTGCTATGACTGGATATTTAATATGATATTGTGATATATGTTATGTTTACTAAATGTTTATGATTGATTGAAGATTATTTATCTGTACGTTAATTTTAATGTTGTGTATATATTGCTGTGATTGCTGATGTCTGAGTAGAACTAGGCATTGATGTCTGATAAATCGGGTGATGAATGTGTGGTGAGAAAGTCGAGGTTATATATATATGTTGCAGTGCTCAACCTAGTGATATAGTTGATCTTATACTCGGTTAAGCCGGATGAAAGTTGGTCGTGGTTGCATATAAGTCGTGGTTGAGGCACTAAGTGTTAATCCTGAGATGAGTCAGTGAGATTCATGTTGCATAGTTGTTATTCATCATTGTGTTGGCATACGGGCGATTTCGATTTTACCTGCGGGGAGATGGTCGTACCGATTAGTTTGGCGTAGGGGCGATTTCGATCTTACCTGCGGGGAGGTGGTCGTACCCGTTAGTCGAATTGTAGACGGACGGGCGCATATCTCGACCTAGCCTGCGGGCGGGGGGATATGTCGTTACCGAAAGTTGAGTTGTTAACGAACGGGCCAATGCTCCGACCTAGCCTGCGGGCGGGGGAACATGTCGTTACCGTAAGTTGCGTTGTTGACGGGCGAATATTCCGACCTGGCCTGCGGGCGGGGGAATATGTCGTATCCATGAGACGATTTGGGCCTGCGGGCTTTAGACCGAACCCTACCTTTATGGGGGTGGCATAGTGATGATTGGGACACCTTGGTCCGTTGGGGATGTCGCGTCGTGATCGCGTCCATATAGTCGTTAGTTGCATGAGTGTGAGAGACAGTAGTTAAAGGAAAAATTATTCGGGAGTTGTTTGGTTGTCACTGTTGTGATTTGGTGTGTTGCTATCTATATACATTATTTATATCGCTGTTTTTCTCATGTATGACATATTACTGTTTCTTATCCCCTATAATTTTCTATGTTGTATTTCCTTGTTCTCGACGGTACGAGAAGACCCTGACGAGGAGTTTCCAGAGGCGATTGACGGCATACCTGTCGAGCCTGATGCCGGCGGGAGAGCCTCGGATCCCAATGCTGGGGGACCTTGAACGCCAACAGATGAAGTTGTAGTGCATTTTGTTCGGATGTTATGTTTTTAGTTTTTATCTACTGTATACTCTGAATCTTTTGTCTGTATATATATTACTATGGTATCAGCATGTATTGTATGTTTTATATTTTCGCAAATTTTATACTACTACGCTACGCTATAACTCTAATAATTATAAGTGGGGTCACCAATGGGACCTCCTAGGAAGGGGTTGTCTCATTTTCTGGTATCAGAGCAGTTTGATTCTTAATCAAGGACTGCTTGGGTTAGGTTGTGATTTCTGGCCGTGTCTGGTTGAACCCGCATTGGGTATTGACTGTACTTAGAAGTGGGTAGAGCGTCCGATGTGCCGGTTATCGAGTGTGATAACTGCTTTAAGACATATGATGTACCAAGACTTTCTGTCTCGCGAGGCGAGATTTGTTTTCGCGAGGCGAGGCAGAAATGCTGCATTTTATTCCTCGGACAGACTTTCTGGCTCGCGAGGCGAGAGTTTGTTCGCGTCGAGAGGCCGAGAGGCTGTACCTTATTGATTAGTCTAGCCCTCTGGATCGCGAGGCGAGAATTGTTTCGCTTAGCGAGGCCGAGGGATTATATTTTTCTGTTGGGACTGATCCTCTGGATCGCGAGGCGAGAATTGTTTCGCGTCGCGAGGCCGAGGGATTATATTTTTCTGCTGGGACCGATCCTCTGGATCGCGAGGCGAGAATTGTTTCGCGTCGCGAGGCCAAGGGATTTTATTTTGCTGCTGGGACTGATCCTCTGGCTCGCGAGGCAATCATCGTGTCGCGGGGCGAGTGTCTTTTCCCTTGTTTTCTCCTTTTCTAGCCTTCCCTTATGTACCAAAGCTAATATTTATCTTCAACAGGAAAAAAAAATGGTTTGCGGACGACCTAGAGGGCTTGGCGGAAGGGCCACAGCGAGTGCCGCTGAACTCGGAAATGGTTACGAAGCAAGTTCCCACGCTGTCGATGGGATAGAATCAACTAAAACCCTGAGGACAGTTAGGGAACTGGCAACGGCAATGCTACACCAAACGCAGCAAAACGGTCAACTGCTACAGTTGACTATGCAACAACAGCAGAGACAAAATCAGCAAGGTGAAGTTGTGAGGGAAGACACCGGGCTGAATACTTTTCTGAAGGGGAAGCCGCCGCAGTTTAATGGCGACTTCAACCCAGAGGGAGCTGAACTCTGGGTACAAGAGCTGGAGAAAATCTTTGCGGCAATTCACTGCCGTGAGGATAGAAAGGTAACATATGCATCCTTCATGCTGATAAGAGGTGCGGAACTGTGGTGGAAAGGCAAGCAGAGGATGCTTGAAGCTGAAGACAGACTTATTAATTGGGGACTGTTTCGGGAATGCTTTCTGGAGAAGTATTTTCCCAGGATGATGAGAAGAGAAAAAGAGAAAGAGTTTATGGGTCTGAAGCAAGGGACCATGTCTGTTGGGGAGTACTCTGCAAGATTTGAGGCGCTGCTCAAATTTTCTGAATTTTATCAGAGGTTCCCTGATGAAGAATGGGTTTGCAGGCACTTTGAGGACGGCCTGAAATATGAACTACAAAGGGGGATTGCACCACTGAACATCACCCGACTGCCTGAGATGCTGGAGAGATATTCTGTCATTGAGAACATAGACAAAAAGTGAGAGCTGCAGCAAGGCAGAACTGGAGGACCTACTCGGAGGTTTGACCAGAGAGGTCGAGGCGGAAAGGGAAGATTCCAGACGGGACGGAGGCCTTATGACCGTCAGACTGCAAGACAGACTGAAGGACAACTCCAACCAAGTGGCTGCTTCAGGTGTGGAGGAACACATACAATTCGGGACTGTCCGATAAAGGAGACTCGCCAGTGTTTCCGATGTGGCCAAGTAGGTCACATAGTGCCAGAATGTACATAAGGAGCAAGATACAACACGGGCGGGCAAAGCCCAGTGACCAGAACCCAAGGAACCGGACAGCAAGCAACGAGACCACAAGCCACCGGAAGGGTGTTTACCATACGAGGAGCTGAATCCTCTCAATCCCCTGATCTGATACAAGGTATGTGCCTAGTGTCAGGTAAACTCTTATCTGTATTGTTTGACTCGGGAGCTACTCATTCTTTCATATCCCGAGAGTGTGTGGATCATTTGAAGTTGCCTGTCTCTTTACTTCTCCATGACTTAACTGTTTCTACCCTTACCAGTAATTCCTTGACAACCATAACTGTCTGTTTAAATTACCTGATTGTCATTGAAAATCGAACTTTTTCTATTGATCTCATTTGCTTACCTATGCATCAACTCGATATAATCTTAGGCATGGATTGGCTTTCGGCTAACCATGTAGTGTTAGACTGTTCTCAAAAGACTTTATCTTTTCCTGAGCAATCTAGATTAATGCCTGCCAAGGATAGCAAGCTAGGTAGTAAATCTCAGAAACACGTGTTGCTACTCTCTGTGGAAGCTAAGGAATCTCCTACGTTGGAGTCGTTGCCTGTAGTGCGGGAGTTTCCGGAAATTTTCCCTGATGACGTTCCGGGTTTACCACCGGAGAGAGAAATAGACTTCGCTATAGATCTGGTATCGGGAACTGGACCGATTTCTATAGCACCTTATCGAATGGCTCCAGTGGAGTTAGTGGAGCTGAAAAAGCAATTGGATGACATGTTGGATAAGGAGTTTATAAGACCGAGTGCTTCACCATGGGGAGCGCCGGTGCTGTTCATCAAAAAGAAGGATGGAAGTTCGAGGCTGTGCGTGGATTATCGACAGCTGAACAAGGCGACGGTTAGAATAAGTATCCATTGCCTAGGATTGACGATTTGATGGACCAGTTGAAAGGAGCGGTAGTATTTTCAAAGATTGACTTGAGATCTGGTTATCACCAGATTCGAGTCAAGAGAGAGGATATACCAAAGACGGCGTTCAGGAGCCGATATGGACACTACGAGTATCTGGTTATGCCTTTTGGTGTAACTAATGCTCTAGCAGTATTCATGGATTACATGAACCGAATTTTCTAACCGTTCTTAGATAAGTTTTTTGTTGTGTTCATCGACGACATTCTTATTTATTCCTCTGATCGGGAAGAACATCAGGAACATCTTAGGATTGTGCTTCAAGTGTTAAAGGACCGACAACTTTATGCAAAGTTGTCCAAGTGTGAATTCTGGTTAGAAGAAGTACAATTCTTAGGTCATGTGATTGATCGTGATGGGATAACTGTAGACCCAGCAAAGGTTGAAGCTGTAGTGCAATGGGAAAGCCCTAAGTCGGTGAGTGAAATACGGAGTTTTCTGGGCTTAGCTGGCTATTACCGAAGGTTCATCGAAGGATTCTCGAAGATCGCGTTGCCAATGACGCAGTTAACAAGGAAGGGAATGTCCTTTGATTGGACGGATGAATGTGAGAAGAGTTTTCGGGATCTGAAAAGGAGGCTGACTACGTCACCAGTATTGACGTTACCGGATTCTTCAGGACAGTTTGATGTGTACTGTGATGCGTCATACCAAGGACTGGGTTGTGTCTTAATGCAAGACCGGAGAGTGGTAGCATATGCTTCACGGCAGTTAAGAACTCATGAGAGGAATTATCCGACTCATGATTTGGAGCTAGCAGCCATAGTGTTTGCTTTAAAGATATGGTGACACTATTTATATGGAGCTAAGTTTATAGTGTACAGTGACCATAAGAGCTTAAGGTATCTATTTGATCAGAAAGAGTTAAATATGAGGCAAAGGAGATGGATGGAATTCATAAAGGATTATGAATTCGATCTACAATACCATCCAGGAAAAGCGAATGTAGTAGCGGATGCATTAAGTAGGAAATCCTTACACGTATCTGCTATGATGGTGAAAGAACTGGGACTGGTTGAACAGTTTAGAGATTTGAATCTAGGCATGAAATTATCTAAGGATAAGATACACCTAGGAGTGGTCACAGTAACCAGCGAATTTTTGAAGACAATCAAGGAGAAGCAGGAGGTTGATTAGTATCTTCAGAAAGTAAAGGAGCAAGTGATGGAAGGCAGAACTTCTGAGTTTAGGATGAATCAAGATGGAGTCTTGAGGTATGGTGATAGGATTTGTGTACCAATGGATATAGACCTAAGAAGAATGATCTTAGAGGAAGGGCACAAGAGTAGGTTGAGTTTTCATCCAGGAGCTACCAAGATGTACCAAGACTTAAAGAAAATGTTTTGGTGGCCTAGAATGAAGAAGGAGGTAGCCAAGTATGTGTTGGCTTGCTTGGTGTGTCAAAAGGCGAAGATAGAACACCAAAAGCCAGCAGGACTGCTACAATCTTTAGATATCCCAGAATGGAAATGGGATGGAATATCTATGGATTTTGTGGTTGGTTTGCCGAGGACTAACAAGAGGCATGATGCCATTTGGGTAATCGTTGATAGGTTAACGAAGTGTGCTCACTTCCTACCTATTGGCGAAAGTTATACGTTGGAGAGGTTAACCCAAATCTACATCAAGGAAGTAGTAAGGTTGCACGGAGTGCCTTCTAGCATTGTTTCTGACAGGGACCCTAGATTTACATCTAGATTCTGGAAGAAATTACATGAGGCTTTGGGAACTAAGTTAAGGTTGAGTTCTGCTTATCATCCTCAGACGGATGGTCAGTTGGAGCGAACGATTCAATCGTTGGAAGACCTCTTAAGAGCGTGTGTTTTGGAACACACGGGAAGTTGGGAGGAGTCCTTACCATTGATTCAGTTCACCTATAACAATAGTTTTCATTCAAGTATAGGTATGGCACCTTACGAAGTGTTGTACGGCAGTGTTGGTATGCGAATGGAGAAAGCCAAGTACTAGGACCGGAGGTAGTGCAACAGATGACGGAACAAATCAAGAGGATACGGGAAAAGATGAAAATCGCACAGGACAGGCAGAAGAGTTACAGCGATAAGAGAAGAAGACCTTTAGAATTCCAGGAAGGAGACCATGTTTTTCTGAGAGTGACTCCGAGAACTGGAATCGGCAGGGCAATAAAATCTAGAAAGCTTACTCCTAGGTTCATTGGACCTTTTCAAATTCTTCGCCGAATTGGTCCTGTGGCCTATCAAATCGCTTTACCCCCAAACTTATCCAACCTTCATGACGTCTTTCATGTCTATCAGTTGAGAAAGTACTACCCCGATCCATCACACATCTTAGAACTAGAGTCAATACAATTAAGAGATAACCTTGAGTATGAATCTCTACCTGTAAGGATCGCGGATAGAAGGATTAAGGAACTCCGAGGTAAACATATTCCGTTGGTCAAGATCATATGGGATGAAGCTACCGGAGATGCTACCTGGGAACGCGAAGAGGATATGCAATGGCAATATCCAAGCCTATTTTAAAAAGGTACGTCGAATTTCGGGACGAAATTCTTTTTAAGGGGGTAGTAATGTAACACCCCGATTTTCTTAATCTTTTTATTTAACTAGTATTTAAGTAATTTTATTTTATTAGAGGGTCTAAAAAATTAAATAAATTATTCCGAGGCCATAGTCACGCTCTACACTATCGTAGGAAGCTATGGTTAAGTTTTGGGTCGAAAATTCAGACGGAGCCCGGTCTGCGTTTTTCCTTGACAGTAGTGCTTTACTACTATCGAGACCTAATTTGGACCCCTGAACGAGACAGTTAGTCTTAGAATCACTTTTCCTATATTTTCGAAAAAATTCGTCCTGACGTTCGAAAATGAAAATAATATTATTATATTCAGGCCGATAATCGTTCTAGGAGACGATTCGAGCTATCTTAAGGTTTTTCGAGAACCTTAAGCCAATGATTTTCATACTAGAGCTATGATAAATCATTTGGGGACTCCTACAAGTGTCGTGAGGATTTTCAAAATATCGGGACGCGAAATGACCAAATTGCCCTTGGTCTTTTTACTAAATTACCTTTTTACCCTTTTACCTTTCTTAACTCTTGAGAAAGCTTAAGAAAATATCTAAATTTTCATGATCACCCTCACTTTCTCTCTCATAATTTCGAGCTCCCTCTCTCCTCTCTCACCTTCATCTTCTTCTTCTTCTTCCTTCTTTCTTCTTCTCCTCCATTTCTCTTTTCTTCCTCCATTTTCAACCTCATTTTCCTCAAGCTTCCTCAAGCTTTTTCAAGAAGGTTTGTGAAGCAAAGTTACTCCTCTCATCCTCCTCTACCACCTAGAAAGTATAGATTTCATCCTTGAGCTCTCAATATTTATTTTCTCCATTTATTTTCATGAATTTCAATTTCTAGATCTAAACTTCAAAAATCTCTAGAAAATTGTAGAAAAATCATTTTGAGACCAAACCACTTCCTATGAGCTAGTATCATCCCCTACTATCATAATCCAAGAGCTTTTGAGGAAATAAAATCTCTAGCCTATTTTCTAGGGAAGGCCGAATGGGTTGTTTTAGGGGAAAAATGGGTTTTTGTTCTTCATTCTTGCTTTCACCTATTTCAACCCTTAATCATGTAATCCAAGTGATTAGGAGGCCAAATCAAACTCTCACCTATTTTTCATGGTGATGGCCGAAACCCTACTTTGTTGGTTTAAGGGGTTTTGGTTCAAATCTTTGATAATTGATCATTGATTAAGCATTAGGTATGCTTAAGGATCATTGATCCAAGAGTTGGTAGAATTTCAATATCCCTAGCCTATTTAATTAATTAAGGGCAGTAGCTAATCCTAGAGATTAGGTAGTTTATGGTTTCATTATTTTAATTTCTGGTTGTGTTTTACTGTATAGAATCCGACAGGACTCGAACGCTCGATCGCGCACTCGATTGACTGCTGCGGAGCCGCATTCGGAATCTCCCGGGAAAATCACTAAGGTGGGGGAAAGAACAACAATATCGTCGGGGAGGCAAGCTTTAAATAATATATATTGATATGCGTAGGGCGACCCAAACCCTACTAGAGGTCGTTTGACCGTTAGGTTGATTTTACTGCATATTGAGGATGTATGTGCTATGACTGGATATTTAATATGATATTGTGATATACGTTATGTTTACTATATGTTTATGATTGATTGAAGATTATTTATCTGTACGTTAATTTTAATGTTGTGTATATATTGTTGTGATTGCTGATGTCTGAGTAGAACTAGGCATTGATGTCTGATAAATCGGGTGATGAATGTGTGGTGAGAAAGTCGAGGTTATATATATATCTTGCAGTGCTCAACCTAGTGATGTAGTTGATCTTATACTCGGTTAAGCCGGATGAAAGTTGGTCGTGGTTGCATATAAGTCGTGGTTGAGGCACTAAGTGTTAATCCTGAGATGAGTCAGTGAGATTCATGTTGCATAGTTGTTATTCATCACTGTGTTGGCATACGGGCGATTTCGATCTTACCTGCGGGGAGATGGTCGTACCGATTAGTTTGGCGTAGGGGCGATTTCGATCTTACCTGCGGGGAGGTGGTCGTACCCGTTAGTCGAATTGTAGACGGACGGGCGCATATCTCGACCTAGCCTGCGGGCGGGGGGATATGTCGTTACCGAAAGTTGAGTTGTTAACGAACGGGCGAATGCTCCGACCTAGCCTGCGGGCGGGGGAACATGTCGTTACCGTAAATTGCGTTGTTGACGGGCGAATATTCCGATCTGGCCTGCGGGCGGGGGAATATGTCGTGTCCATGAGACGATTTGGGCCTGCGGGCTTTAGATCGAACCCTACCTTTATGGGGGTGGCATAGTGATGATTGGGACACCTTGATCCGTTGGGGATGTCGCGTCGTGATCGCGTCCATATAGTCGTTAGTTTCATGAGTGTGAGAGACAGTAGTTAAGGGAAAAATTATTCGGGAGTTGTTTGGTTGTCACTGTTGTGATTTGGTGTGTTGCTATCTATATACATTATTTATATCGCTGTTTTTCCCATGTATGACATATTACTGTTTCTTATCTCCTATAATTTTCTATGTTGTATTTCCTTGTTCTCGACGGTACGAGAAGACCCTGACGAGGAGTTTACAGAGGAGATTGACGGCATACCTGTCGAGCCTGATGCCGGCGGGAGAGCCTCGGATCCCAATGCTGGGGGACCTTGAACGCCAACAGATGAAGTTGTAGTGCATTTTGTTCGGATGTTATGTTTTTAGTTTTTATCTACTGTATACTTTGAATCTTTTATGTCTGTATATATATTACTATGGTATCAGCATGTATTGTATGTTTTATATTTCCGCAAATTTTATACTACTACGCTACGCTATAACTCTAATAATTATAAGTGGGGTCACCAATGGGACCTCCTAGGAAGGGGTTGTCTCAAAGGTCGTTCTAGTTCGCCTCGTTCTAGAAGAAGAGGATTTGGTGTTGCTCTCAGATTTGCTTATTGGGATTTTCTTTCTTTTTTTCTTTTATTTTTTTTCTTTTGTTCCGATTCACCTCCGACCACCTACTTCACCTCCGGTCACCAACCTGTGCAAATCCGTCTGATCCATCCGTTATCTGGTCCACTCGACACCCGACCAAACCATGCAAGCAACCGGACGGAAATGGATGACCTTCCTCGGTTTTGCTCCGATTGGAGTTTTTTGGACCAAACTCGTTCGCTGTCCACCTCTAGTGCCTAACTAAGTGTTGCTTCACCGTAAAAGGGAGAAGAATGAAATAGAGTTTTGTTATTTTTTCGTTTTTAGTTTAATATTTTAAGTTTTTTAATGATGTGTCACTTCATCATTAGTTGTGCCCAATAATAATGCCTTGGGTATGTTACTACTCAAGTGATGCTCTCTATCTCAATCCTTTTCTGAAAGGCAAAAGGAGAAAAAATTGGATGGAACTCAAATTATTGAAATTAATAAATGAAGTATGTTTATTTATTTTAAAATGAATGATAATGAATCAAAATCTCCTACTAATCCTATAAAGTAATTCTAGTGATTTTTTTTTTTAACTCTATACAAATAAAAACTATAATACATCATAGAAATTAAATCTAACATTATTGAACATTTAAAGTTTTAATTTAATTCACTGTGAGAAGTATCATTTTTTTTTCATCATTTGATTCTTTTAATAATTATAAAAACAATTTAACTACAATAATTATACAATAAGTTACATTTTTTTAATAATGTAACAATATATAATAAGGTTATTCTTTGAAAGAAATCATATGAAGGTGGGTAAAGTTAAAGAGTTTAATTGTTATGAACTGTCACAGTAAAGGTTTTTCATACTGTCAGCCAATTAAAAATGATGATATGGATGTATTTTAAGGTAATTAGGATAAAAGTCAATCATTTTTAATGATATATCAATTTATGATTGATTGGCAGTATAAAAAATATTTACAGTGACGATACATATCAATTAGATCTAAAGTTAAATTATAAGTCATTTGTTTGAGAATATATGTAATTAGAGAATGAGTTTTTTTCGTTGTTTTAAAAAAAAAATCAAGAAACAATTAATTATTTTTAATCTTTATTCTTGTTTATTTTATTTCTATTACAGGAAATGAAAAAGAAGATTAATGGAGTAATAATAATATTTCAGAAAAATTATATTAGATGGGACAATCAACCTTGACCTTTAATTTTGGTGTATAAAAAAATAAATAGAATTTTATACTTTCTTAAATTCTATTAATAAAATTTCGAATTCTCATGCAGCTATTATTAAAAAAATTAGTTTGAAATAGTGGAAAAGAAAAAGAAGTTAAGGGGGTGTATTTATTTGAGATTTTAAAAGACTATTTTAACATATATAGTCTTCTGAATTTTAAAAGACTATGTAGGAATGTAATGACTTATACGATTTTTTTAAAGAATTTTAATCAAGATTTTCATTTTATAGTTTGGATTTTAATGGATTTATATCATAAGAGTTTATAAAATTTGGAAGGATTGTATCACCAAAAAAAAAAAAGATTTGAAGGATTGTATGAATTTATAAGATTTGGAAGGAAAATATGATGGAGAATAAAATCAGAATTTATAAATTAGATTTTATTTCTATAGTGGAGAATAAATAGATAAACAATAATTACAACATTACATAACAAATTCACTAGTGCAAAATATGGATTCTACAACAGGTTTCTAGATCAGCTAACTAAAAACCGATTTAAAAAAAGAGGCGGTGACAATTTTGGAAATAAGTGAAAAACTTTTTACATCGGTTTAAATTTAACCTGATGTATAAAACATTTAAGATTGGTTTTAGAGGACAAACAATGTAGAAAATTTAAATAAAAAACTATTTATTTATTCTCGTCAAGTATTTACATCGGTTCTTACACAACCGATCTCATTATTATACTTTCAAAATCGGTTATTTGACAACCGATTTGATTATTGTACTTTCAAAATCGGTTCTACTACCCAACCGATTTCAAATCTTCATTAAACCCATTTCATGTTCTAGCGTTCTTTCATATCTTTCCCTCCTCACTGTTTGCCCTCTCTCTCGTTGTTGCTCCTTCTCCTTCATCCTTCACCACCGTAACCTAGCACCATCGCCACGAATCGTTGCTGCTCCTTCATCGCTGATACACTGCCCAGTCGCGCACGGCTTCACCCTCTCCTCTGAACCTCTGTACCAAAATTTGCCCACGGTTTCGCCCTCTCCTCTCGCAGGTTCTCTTTCTCTCTCTCTACACTGTTGTTGTTGTCTGCTACCTGTTACTTTGGTTTTGCAATGAACTTGATTAGTTTTACAGTATGGCATGTAACTTGATTCCAAGACTCACAGAGAAAAGAAATCCATACTTGACATTCTAATGAAGAAAAACACTTCTCCTTCTGATTAGATTTTCTTATGAAATTAAAGGGAGAAAGGAAGAGAAAAAGTATTAATGTATTAGAATTTACTATTTAGTTTGAAAATGTTGTTGATTCAACTTGAGTAAATATGCAAGGAAACATAAAACTCTTCTGCTCTCATTCTTCAATCATTGAACTGGAAGGCTCAGATTACTAAATATCTTTAGTTGATTTACTCTCCACTGAACTAAGGGTATATTTGGATGAAGAATTTCAAGGAGGTAATATACTTGGTGAGAGGAATTTAAATATTTTAGTGCGAAGGATATTAAACTGAAGAGTTTTAAAAATGATAGGTACATGACTTTGTTTGAGCTAAGTCTGAAATCAGAATCTTGATACTTCGTAGCTCGTTGCTGCTTCTTCTCCTTCATCGCTTTCATATTTTCTGTTTCTGTTCTATCAATGTAGATATGCATTGCCTCATATAACTACTTCATTCCTAGTTCTATTCTTTTGGCCAAATGTTTTGTATTCTTGGTTTATAAACACTTGGTGCATATTAGTTTGGAATATTAGTTAAGGATATTAGTTTAGCATGAATGGTTTTTAAATGTTAGGTTAAAAAAACCTCTCACAAGTTCTCTCAAACCCTCTCTTTGCTTTGTGTTTTTGATTTAGGGTGAAGGCAAGCCTCAACCCATCTCGAGCTCCCTCTAGCTCCCTCTCACTCATCACTCTCCATCACCTCACTCTGAGCACAAGCAAGATATTTTATTCCAATGTTTTGTTTGCTGCTTTAACTTAGGGATTGGACTGTAGGATTATCTTTTAGTGTTAATAAATTAGCAAAGCCTTAGTTTCCCGTTTCATATTCAATATTAATGAGTATTGTACTTTACTAAGGTACCACTCATTGTATTGAATCTTAAATTGTCCAAGTCGGACAGTTTGGGAAAAAACTTTTTCTTCACTTGGTTAATACTTATTCCTTAATTCTCATATGTTATACTTGAAGAAATTTCGGTCTGATGCATTTCCTTTTGTTCTCCGGGTGCACACTTTAGCGCGGTGGATGTCACCGCGTTCAAGTTGTATATGTCGGAGACTGATGGGAAATGCTATCAAAATTTCGTTAAGTATGGGCATGAAAGTTACGGACTAACTGTTAACTGAGTGTTGAAGAAGTTTCTTCTCGAATGGGATAGAGCCATACCCTGTGATAAGAAGGAGTTGAAGATCTTGGACTAAGTGAAGTTGTTGTTGTAGTTATGGATCGTAATTGGATCGATGCTAGACGCACAAGTCATGAGTATGAGAATGGAATGAAAGAGTTTTTAGAATTTTCTAAAAGAAATGTTCCCGATAGTAATGGAAGGTTTTATTGTCCTTGTGTTAATTGTTTGAATGAGAGACGACTGGAAGCTGAGAAAATACGAGAGCATCTTATTTGTGAAGGGATATGCAAGAGTTATACAAGATTGATATGGCATGGTAAACTGTTAGACAAACCAAGTGTGTCCCAAATAGAGGAGGTTGATGACGTAGATATGGACGATCGACTAGAGGACATGATTCGCGATATTGGACAAGAGTCATTTCAACGAGCAAATGTGTATGATACTTTGTGCAGTGATGCAGATAAGCCTTTGTATCCTGAGTGCTCTAATTTCATACGGTTGTCAACGGTGTTAAGATTGGTAGTTGTGAAGGCGAGAAATGGGTAGAATGATAAAAGCTTCATCGAATTGCTTGAGATGTCGAAAGACATGCTTCCAGAAGGTAACACATTGCCGAACTGTAACTATGAGGCGATGAAGATATTATGTCCGATGGGTATGGAGTATAAGAAAATACATGCATGTCCTAATGATTGCATATTGAACAGAAATGACTTTGAAAAGATATACGAGTGTCCAAGGTGTGGGGTATCACGATACAAAGTGAACGATGGTGATTCAAGTTGTGATGTGATCACAAAGGGTCCTCCTGCGAAGGTGTTATGGTATCTTCCAATAATTTCAAGGTTCAAGCGATTGTTCGCAAATGCAAATGACACAAAAAACATTAGACGGCATGCGGATGAGAGAAAATGTGATGGACAACTTCGCCATCCGACTGATTCTTTGCAATGGAAGAGAATTGATAGTTTATTTCTGGATTTTGTCGATGAGAAAAGAAACCTTAGGCTTAGGCTTGATACGGATGGAATGAATCTGTATGGCACCTTAAGTAGTATTCATAGTTCATGGCCTGTTCTCCTGGTAATTTACAACCTACCTCCTTGGTTGTGCATGAAGCGCAAATACAGTACGTTATCTATGATGATTTCGGACCCAAAATAGCCAGGAAATGACTTAGATGTGTATCTAAGTCCCTTGATTGAAGACTTGAGAAAGCTGTGGGTGGAAGGCGTTGATGTGTTTGACGGGTATTGCAATGAGACTTTCAAGATGCGTGCCATGTTATTTTGCACTATCAATGACTTTCCAGCATACGGGAACTTGTCCGGATATAGTGTTAAGGGGCATAAAACATGCCCTGTATGTGAAGAAGGCACATGCTACCATCAACTACAACATGAAAGGAAGACATTTACCTTGGGCATCGAAAATTTCTCACACCTGATCACCCGTATCGTAGATTGAGAAAAGCTTTTAATGGATGCCAGGAGAATGAAATTGCTCCGACGGCCTTAACCGGAGATCAAGTTTATCAACGGGTTAAGGACATAGATGTTATCTTTGGAAGGATCCATAAGAAGGCTACTGAGAAAAACATATGGAAGAAGAGGTCGATCTTGTTTGATCTTCCATACTGGTGCAAACTTGATGTAAGACATTGTATTGATGTGATGCATGTGGAGAAAAATGTGTGTGAAAGTGTAGTCGGGACGCTTCTTTATATTCAAGGCAAGACAAAGGATGGTGTGAATGCTCGTTTAGATCAGGTTGCGATGGGTATACGAGAGCAGTTAGCTCCACAATCAGTAGGGGTTAAGCGGACTTATTTGCCCCCAGCATGTCATACTTTATCGAAAAAAGAGAAAAAAAAGTTTTTGTGAGTGTCTGCGCGGCGTCAAAGTGCCACAGGGTTACTCTTCAAATGTTAAGAGGCTTGTCTCAATGAAAGTTCTCAAATTAGTTAGTTTAAAGTCTCATGATTGCCATGTCTTGATGCAACAACTACTACCAGTGGCTATTCATGACATGTTGCCTAAAAAAGTGAGACATGCCATAACAAGGTTGTGCTTATTCTTCAATGCTATATGTAGCAAAGTCATTGACCTTCAAAAGTTGGATGAGTTGGAAACTGAGCCTGCTATTATCTTGTGTCAATTGGAGATGTATTTTCCTCCTTCATTTTTTGACATCATGGTTCATTTAATTGTTCATCTAGTGAGGGAGATTAGATTGTGTGGCCCCGTTCATTTAAGGTGGATGTACACAATAGAGCGATACATGAAGATCTTAAAAGGGTATGTGAAGAATCCACACCGTCCTAAAGCAGCTATTATTGAAAGGTATGTTGCAGAAGAAGCTATTGAGTTTTGTACAGACTACATGTCAGAAGCGGAACCTATAGGGCTTCCAAAGTCTCGTCATGAGGGAAGATGTGATAGTAAGGGTACACGAGGTATTACTGTTAAGAGCATGGGTCGAGAGGAAGTGCTTCAAGCACATTTGTATATATTGAATAACACTGATGGGTTTAATCCTTACTTATGTGATCACAAAACCATTGTCAAACAAAATTACCCTCGAATGAACGAAAAATGGTTGTTGAACAAGCATAATAAGACTTTCTTAAACTGGTTTAAAGATCAAATTGCGGAGGATACTACTGCTTCCGATACATTAAAATGGTTAGCACACGGGCCTAACTTTGATGTCATATGCTGGAGTGGATATGATATCAATAAATTTTCCTTCTATACAAAGTCCCAGGATGACAAGAGTACCGTGCAAAACAGTGGGGTTATGGTTGTAGCCGAGTCCATGCACTTCTCTAGTTCAAAAGATACAAATCCCGTTATGGCATCTATATCTTACTTTGGAGTCATTGAAGAGATTTGGGAGGTCGATTACACTAAATTTAGAGTACTTGTTTTTAAATGTAAGTGGGATGACAGTAACAGTGATGTACAAACCGATGAGTTAGGATTTACATTGGTATACCTTGGCAAGGTAGGTCATACAGAAGAGCCTTTCATCATGGACATGCATAATGGTAGTGAGGAAAATCAAGGTTCAACTCTTGATATTTCCGATACTCCCTCTTTCTCAACACGGATGCCTACTTTCAATGAGGAAAATGAAGCGGACGATGTACATGCCATTCGTGATGATCATCATGAAGGAATATGGGAGAACATTACTACTTGACCATGGTGTAAGTTATGTTTAAAGTTATATTTATTAGTTAAGTTATGTTATTTTGATAATTATAAGTTAAGTTTTTTTTGTTATTTAATTTGATATTTATATGTTAAATTATAGTGTAAGTTATGTTTAAAGTGATATTTGTTATTTATCCATCTTTACTGACATAGCTTATTATTTTTTGTGTAAATAGGTATACATGGTAGATCCCTCGGACTTCTCTCCTACACGCAGCGGTTCGGATAACCCATTGACAAGTAAAAAAGGTAGACGCGCCACACGATTAAAAAAATTGGCCGTCAACTGCAGTGGTAATAAAAGGCTGAGGGTTGATTTTGATGGAGAGTGCTTACCTATAGAGCCAATGGAAGATCAGTTTAAGAGTTTTGTGGCCGTCCTTGCCAAAAGCAAGCCTAGTATACTTATTGAGGATTGGGACAATATACCGACGAACGTGAAGGATCAGATATGGGATAGTATCATGGTATTTTACTTTTACCCTCTTTGGTTGTATCTATTTTATTTCACCATATTATTTTCATATACACTAATTCCTCCATTTTGTTGGGTAATATAGCTCACCTTTGAAGTGCCGGATACCGAGCATATGAAGAAAAAATGGATTTCGTATGTGGGTGAGCATTGGAGAGCATTTAAAACACAACTAAGCTGGAAATACATACATGGGCGTGCGGACAAATCTATACTTGAGATGTACCCGTTCCTTGATCAAGAGACGTAGGATAGATTTGTTCAAATCCGATTGGACCCCGCCTTTCAGGTTAACTTGAGTTATATTGTTTAACTTGGCCAACCAAATTGATTTTATTAATATACTGAATTCAGTTGATGTTATTTATAATAGGAGAAAAGGAAAAAGGCGCAGGAGATCCAGAGTAAGAATCTCTACCCCCATCGTTTGTATCGTGGGGGATATAAAAAGCTGAGGAGGAAGATGATTGAAGAGAAGAAGAAACAACTTTTGGAAGAAGCATCCCAAGCTGATCCTACGGCTGATCCACCTCCAGAAGTTGTTGATCCACCTCCACCCCCACGCCACCATACATGGAAGAGAGCCCGACAAGGACCATCGGGACAGTATACATCCGAGAAGGCACGTCTTGTTGCTGAAAAGATTGTAAGTATATATTCAATTCTAATTGTAATTTTAACATGCTTATCCATCATCTTACAAAAATTAATGTGATAATTGTAAGTTGTAGGATTCCTTGGACGAACAGAGCACACAAGGAACCTTTGTGTCTACCGAATGCAAAGATGTCTTGGCTGTTGCGATTGGGAATGAGGACCACCTAGGCCGTGTCCTTGGTGTTGGATGGGGTGTTGGCATTAGCCAATACCACGGACGATCTTCACATCATCGGAAGAGGGATGATATTGAGTCCATCAAGGCGCAGCTTTGAGAAGAAATAAAACGAGATCTTCTCTCAGAGTTGGCATTTATGGGTTTTTCCGAGCAAAACACAAGTGCCCAACCGTCTGTACCTGTGAGCACCAAGGGTTCATGTGATCATTCACATCAGCCTGATAAGGAGGACGATCAGTGTGAGTTGCATGTTAATGATCATCATGACCGCCGGTTAGTGGCATTTGGGAGGGTACACAACTTGGGAAATACCTTACACCACCAGACATTAGAGGATGATCATGTGAGGGTGGTGGTTGAAGATGTTTGAGATGTTGATGTTCTAGTCCCTGTGCCCACCGCGGAAGTTATTACAGTTGGCCAGGCCCCCGACAATTTCATCCCTTAGCTGAGAAGACTTGTGAGGTTTTTTGTTTCAGCAAAGGTATTCATGTAATTGTTCAATTACTTATGTTTTTATATATTTACAATTCAAATAACTTGATTGTGTTTACTTGTGTTTACTAATGCTTTACCTCTGTTGTTTAGGATGATGGAAACGATCATCGACCCAAAAGGCCTAGGTCGGATCCGAGAAAACTTGTGGCGTCTGGTTCATCGAAGGTATTCATATAATCATTCAATAAGTTTAAGTTTTTTTTATTTACAATTGAAATAACCTAACCGTGTTTACTAATGTTCTATATTTGCTGTTTCGGGTATTGACAAGGATGTTGAACTTGATGCTCTGGAACATCTCGCATTAGCGGCTGTGAAACTTGGGAGGGAGTCCGCTTTAATAAATTTGGAACACGATGGCAGGCCCGACACTTTCTATATCCCCCAGAGGGACATTATGGAGATATGCATTGATAGTGAAATGCTTTGCATGACAGTTGTCTCATTATGGTGCACGTAACTATATTTTATTTCAACTAATTAATTTGTAGGTTAACTAATTAAGTTTTTAACTATTATAATTAATATTTATTTCAATATCTTAGGTATCTGCATCGCGTGTGTATTGATATGGGTAACCTCCATCTTTATGGATTCCTTGGCCCTCAACTAATTGAGGGTGAGACACTTAGGTCAGATGAGATTACCATGTACATGCGACGTGTGCTTGATGAAGGCAGAAAACAGTTCTACTTAGCACCTTACCTCCATCTATAAGTACAAGTTTTACAAGTGATTTATAATTATATGTGACTTGTCTCTAATTATTTCCAAATGCAGTAAAAATTGGCAATTATTGATCATCTGTCGTGGTTCTTCTTTTGTTCGTTGGGAAGGAAGCCGACGAAAGAAATCAAGTTTATTGTTGAAACGTAAGTAAGCTTTTAATTAATTTAATTTGTACTACATTTGCTTTATTAATTACTCTGAAAGCTATAACATACTTTAAATTCATATTTTCTTAATTATGATAGATCTATGACCGCAAGTCGTCTTTTGGATGGTGGTAGGTCTATTAGGTGGATTTACCCTAATGTAAGTAGTTTATTAGTACCCGAGATTCAATTGCAGTGTAAAATAGTTACTATATTATGTTTTTACTCATTATATATTCAAATTGTGTATTCATTTGTAGTGTCATAGGCAACGTGGCGGCTGTGAGTGCGGATATTATGTCATGAAGTGGATGTTCAACATTGTCTCCGCGGGTATTACAGATCGATGGAAGGAGGTAATTAAATAATAACATTTGTAAATAGTTATAAATTAATTATGTTTAGTTTTAGTTGATTAGTTATAATGTTTAATTTATTTTATGTTAATGGAATGTGCAGATTTTCGACAATCCGGAAGCATTCTCTGAAGAGGACATTATGGACATCAAGGAGCATTGGGCAAACTTCTTTCTTGAGATGACTACTGAACATTAATTTATGGATGACATTTGATTTCTTTAATTAGTTTAATTTGTTATATATCTTTGTGGTTTCTTTGCTATTTATTTAATTAATTAGTTTGAATTTATTACATTATATAATTAGTTGAGTTTGTTGAATCAAAAGAAGCTGACTTTTACATAATCAATAAAGTAGTTTGGCTTACGTAGTATAGTGATTTAGATTATGTTATTGTTGGGATTCTATTTTGGCTGGGATTGTTCTGGTTGTACATATGAAACATGGTTAAGGATTACCACTGGTTTAAAACAGAGTATTTAAAAAAAAAAAATTGGGCTATCAACATCGGTTACAATAGAGAACCGATGTTGAACTATCAATTTCAATCGGTTTTGAGTTATAATCGATGTGCAAAGTATCACTTTCAAAATCGGTTAAAAGACAAAACTGATGTTGAATTTTAAATTTCAACATCGGTTCTATATTATAACCGATGTTAAAAGTTCTATTCAACATCGGTTAGAAACCCATGTTAAAAGTTCTTACATGCTACATCATATGTTTCTACATCGGTTCCATAACCGATTTAGAATGATATTTTTAACCGATTTAAAACGTGTTAATTGCACTAGTGATTCTATTTTATAGTTGAGACGACAACATATTCATAGATCTATTTTGTTCATATGTTATTGTAATTATGTATTGGAAAAGGAAATTGTGGACTTAAAACATAAAAAAATCACTTTATTTTCATAATGTCAACAATAGTACATTCTATACTTTTATTACTTACTGTAACTGATATGTTTGCCATCAAGAATATATAAATTTGATGTGTCATAGTTAAATGTGTATTTACAAACTAATTCTATTATATGTTTAGGTAGCATTTGACCCAACTTTTTTGGGGGCATAAAAGCTACTTTAAAAGTTAAAAATAAGAACTTTTAAAGGTAAAACTAAGGGGAGTGTATTGATTTAGGATTTAAAAAGACTTTTTTATGATAAAAAAGTCTTGTAGTATTCAATTAAGATTTTTAAGTAATTTAAATAAGTCTTATGATTCAATCAAGACTATCAGGATTTTTTAAAGAGGGTGTCCAAATCTAATGGTATTGAATCAAAACTATTTATAAGTAACAAAAAGTATTGTGGTATTCAAAAACTTCCTAATTTCGATGGATCATTTTCTAAGTGGAGTTGGTGGGACTTTGTGTGAATTTTTAGTAACTTTTTCATAGCAAAAAGTCTCACTCTAATACATGAGATTTCTCAGGATTTTCCAATCCTTATTTTCCTTCACCTCCCTTTCTCTCCTCCCTCCCTCCCTCCATCTCCCTCCTTTCTCCCTCCCTCCTTCCCCTTCTCTTTCCTCTTCTCCCCCCACGATTGTCGTTTAACCCAACATAAAATACCAAACAATATTTTTAAAATGTTTATTTTTAACTTTAACTTCAAAACAACTTTTAAGCCCTAAAAAAAGTTTGCTCAAACTCTATCTAAGTATATAGTAGAATCGGTTTGTAAGTACACATTTATCTATGACACATTAAATTTATATATTCTTGATGGCAAACAAATCAGTTATAGTACGCAATAAAAATATAGAATGTAGTATTCATGACATTATAGGAATAAAGTGGCTTTTTTGTTTTAAGTTCACCATTTCCTTCTCCACTTTATAAATAAATGCAATAACATGTGAACAAAACACCTTTGTGAATATGTTGTCTTCTCCACTACAAAATTAAAAATTTGCTCTATAATGTTGTAATTAAAGTTTATGTGTTTATTCGCCATAACGGAAATAGAATCTTATTTATAAGTTCTGGTTTTTTTCTCCACCATGTCTTTCTTTCAAATCTTATAAATTCTTATTATATAAATCCATTAAAATTCAATATGTAAAATCTTGATTATAAAAGACTTTAAAAAATATCTTATAAGTCATTACATTCCTACACAGTCTTTTAAAATCCACAAGTTTTTTTTATACCAAAATAGTCTTTTAAAATCTAAATCCAATACACCCCGTAAAGTTGTTTGGTAATTTATGTTGGGTTAAATAACAACCGTGGGGGAAGAGAGATAGAGGGGAGGGAGATGGAGGGAGGGAGGAGAGAGAGGGCGATTGAGGGGAGAAAAGTGAAGACATAAGATGAAGAAAAATAAAGTTTGAGAATCCTGAGAAATCTCATGTCATATGATAAGATTTTTTATTACGAAAAAGTCATACAAAATCCTACAAAATTCTCCTTAGAAAACAATCCATTGACATCAGAAAGTTTTCTAAATACCAGAAGACTTTTTTTTACTTATAAAGAATCTTGATTGAATACTAATAGATTTGCACACCTTCTTTAAAAAATTCTGATGGTCTCGATTAAATATCACCAAACTTATTTACATTACTTAAAAGTCTTGATTGAATATCATAAGACTTTTTAGCATAAAAAAATCTTTTAAAATCATAATCCATTACGTCCTTAATAATGATTTCATAACAATTATTCAGTATTCGATCATTACCTTCATATAAAAAATGTATCACAATTTGAGATCCACGTATAAGAAGTTGATTAGTATATGTGAGTGTGACAATAGTAGAAATTAACCGTGATTTAATCAAGTCTTTTTAGTAGAAATTCTGGTAGTTTCGATTAAATATCACCAAACTTATTTATATTACTTAAAAGTCTTGATTAAATATCATAAAATTTTTTAACATAAAAAAAATCTTTTAAAATCATAATCCATTTCGTCCTTAATAATGATTTCATCAATTATTCCGCATGCGATCATTACCTTCATATAAAAAAAAGTATCACGATTGGAGTATGAGATCCACGTATAAGAAGTTGATTAGTATATGTGAGTGCGACAA
Organism: Ammopiptanthus mongolicus; assembly: GCA_039655645.1. Lineage (NCBI taxonomy): Eukaryota > Viridiplantae > Streptophyta > Magnoliopsida > Fabales > Fabaceae > Ammopiptanthus > Ammopiptanthus mongolicus. The sequence continues at coordinate 86,501,541 of CM077344.1, read as the reverse complement.
TAGTAGAAATTAACCGTGATTTAATCAATTCAACATATATATTACAAGGACAACAATTAGTGATTTTCTGGCTTTTTGGAAGTTCTGATTTGGAGCATACTATTTGCATACAATTAATCATGTTGTGCCACTATTTGCAGACTCCACTTGTCTTATATTAGTTTGAGCTTCTGAATGTCAAGGACGATTGTAGAATCCGTAGGTGATATGGATTGAGAATGATGCGCATGATGGGGTACCATTTAAGACTTACTATCGCATCTTGTAGGGTTTCATGTCCCACTTTGCTAATTGTTATTATAGTGTATAAATGGCCACCATTCTTGGAAGCATTAATGAGTGAAAATTTGACGAATTTGGCCAATCCGAGAAAAAATATTTAAAAATTTATTTTATAAAATATGATTGGTAGGAAATATTTTTTGAAAATACATCACATCTTGTAGGGTTTCATGTCCCACTTTTTTTAATCTGAATTCATTCACTGCATTTTATAAAAAAAACTAGACAATGCACGGATACAATTCACGAATAAATAATATTTAAAAAAATAATTATGTATTATTTAAAAAGATAAATTTTGTTTCTAAATTTAAAATAATTATAAAATAAAAAATTACTGACAATTTAATAATTTATTATAATAGAAAATTAATCATTCTTATGATATAAAAAAATAGTTTTAAATTTAGCTTAAAACATGAATAAATTTAATTGCAAAAACGCGTATGAATTTCTAAAAAAAATAGCTTACTTTTTTTTGGATAATCATGTTATTGGTACGAAGTATCTATTATCATAAACAGTAACTAATCTCCGTTGGGGGACCTGGACGACACTTAAGAGTTGTCCTCTCCCAACCAGGTTTTCTTCATACGCAAGAGTCAGAAATCGAACCCCTGATCACTTATTTAAGGGGTTCGAGCTCGTTACCACACGGAACAACCAAATGTTGGTGCACCATATTTTTATATTGATTTTATTTGCCTATTTTAAGATTTTTAAAAAAAGATTAATTATTGTCCCTAAAACAATCTACAAAATTACTTCTAATTTTTTTTTTACGAGAAAATTACTCCTAGTTAAACCTAGACTATCATACTTTTATATATAAAGATTATTCTAACTTTTTTATTATTAAATAATTAATTTTATTCTAAAATATAAAAATAAAGTTAAACTAACTAATAATTAGTCCGTTTTAACCAATCCCAACGACTATTACTTTTCCCTTCGAAAAAAGGTTTTTCTATCAAACTTACCATCATAAATTTGTTTGAATTAATTGCGGTAACTTTTTTTTGGATAAATTAATCTAATTAATACTCTTATAACCTTTTTTTTTTACCTGTAAGAGGGTTACCACTGGAATGGGTCCAAGGGTAAGGGGAGAGGATGATAATAAGAAAGGAGTGACATCAATTTGGGAGATCGAACTCGGATACTTTATGTAATATTCCACAACTCTAACCACGTTTTTTTATGTAATATTCCACAATTCTAAACACTTTTTTAGGTTTATCCGAGTATCCATACATGCAATTGTGAAAAATAATCTGACGAGATATTAGACGACATTAAAGAGTTGATATCTTTCCATCAGGTTTTTTTCATACATAAAAGTCAGAGATCGAAATCATGATCAATTACTTAAGGGGTCCAAATCCATTATCACTCAAACCAATCACATGTTGGTCACAACTCTAACCACTTGAGATGCTTTCGGGAGACTCATAATCATTTTTAAATCATGATGTATCTTTACGTGTTAAGTGTATTTAAATCGTTTGAGATTAGTTTTCGTTTAACTATATATGAAACATGAAAGTTATATCATTTTTAAGAAGAGTTACTACCCTAAAATTCGAACTTAATTTCCTTAGTCTCATAAGATAGAGGTTGTGTCCATATAATTTCGGTCTTATAATGGACAAGATTCTAAGGCAGAATCTTGCTATCTTATTAGTGACCTCCAATGAAGTAAAATAAATAATGTAAAATTTTATTTTTGACCAATTTAACGATCAATTAATTTTTTTGAATAAGTATAATATATAAAAAAAGAATTGTAGATCAGTGTATAGCACTTTTTTTTTACATGATACATAGCATACCTATAACCTCGTGTAAATTATTGAAAATCTTCATGCTAATTAACTTAATCTAAATTATTTTTTATTTTTTTGGTTTAACCGGATATCCTCCACATGCAACTGTGGAGACTGATCCCTCGAGTCAGATAGGACCACATGGACAGCAAAGCTTTCTCTCAAAAGTTTTAACACTGTCACATTTCTAAGTTCGGATTCGAATCCGAGACCTTGATTAAACTGAAAGAGACCCCTATCATCCCATCCAAGCGTCATTGGATTAATTTAAATTATTTAATTTGGCAATTTTTCGCAGGATTAAGATCATCTCGGGTTAAGATTGACATGACACTCATTTATGTAGATAATCCGAACCTTTGACTACTATTAAAAAGATATCTATAGTTTAAATATTAACACCTCAATATTTAAATAAAATAACAAAAAAAAAAAAAACTCAGTGTTTCACTTTCATCTTTTTCCTTCTTGCTTATATATCTTTCCTTCCTCACGATTCCCTGAAGGCCCCCAGTTGCTCATCCAAGATAATCGCTTTTTTTTGGGTAAGCTATAATCGCTTTTAATTTGCTATTTTTCTATCGACTAGTTGTTGGATTATAGAGGGAGCTTAAAAATTGGGGAGATCTTTACTAATAAATTAAACAAAGAATTACATAAGTGCACTTCACACCACATCTTTAGAAGTCAACTTATATGATTCTTCCTTTAAACCATTGGTGAAGATTTCTCTGAATTTTGAGCTCCCCTGACCCTACAAGTGGTACAAAAGCTGGATCAACTTATACATACTGAAAATGGCTACGAATAGGATATATATATATATATATATATATATATATATATATATATATGATTTAATTGGTATGTATTATAAATGTAAAGATTTTTTACATTGTCAACTAATCAAAAATTATTACATAAACTAAAATATTTGACTTTTATCCTAACTACCTTAACATAGATTCATACCACGATTTCTGATTGTTTGACAATGTAAAAAAATTTACATTAAGAGGGCATATACAATTAAACTCATATATATATATATATATATATATATATATATATATATATATATATATATATATATTTCAATACATTATCCATTATTGGTGGCATGGATTTCATGTGGGACCCACTTAAAAAAGAGTGGACTCATGCGATTTAGTGGATCCTACATAAAATCCATAGGGATGACAATCTATAGGGCCTGGGTAGGGTATTATAGTATCCGTTCTCATATTCGCGCTTGAAAAGAATATGTGCACCCGTATCCACGTGGATAATAACTTTAGTGTCATATCCGTATCCTTTGGGTACCTAAGTACTCATACCTGGCCGCACCTGTTACCCGTACTTTAACTAAGAAAAAGCTATAAATAACAAAAAGAACATTATAACACAATTAAAAATCATTCAAAGATCTTTCAAATCTACTCATAAAATATTACAAACCAAAATATTTAACTAAATAAAAACATCCAAAACATCCGAAACAAATAGATTATTATAATTAATATAATATAATTTATTATAATGTTATTATTATAATTTGTTAACGTATCAATTTTAATAGAAAATAATAAAATAGAAACATTTTAACATATTTCTTATAATTATTATAATAGTATTAGTAATGTGATGTGATGGGATGAAACCGTGTAAATGAACAGTGCAATGAACATGTTATTATTATAATTTGCTAACGTATCAATTTTAATAGAAAATAATAAAATAGAAACATTTTAACATATTTCTTATAATTATTATAATAATATTAGTAATGTGATGTAAATGAACAGTGCAATGAACATGAAATAGTTCATTATTTTATTATAAGTATGGAAGATTATATTCTTAAAAGTTTATATATAATTATAATTATATTATGTCAAAAAAAAAACTATAATTATATATACTAATTTAAATATATATATAGTATATATGAGTGGGGGCGGGTGGGTACTAGAGTACCCGCATCCTTACCCGTATCCATATCCATTCAAATTTGTAGGTAATTTTCCAGATCCGGACCCATATCCATAAAACAGGTATTTGCTCTATCCATCATGAATATTTTTTGCGGGTACCCAACGGATAGGGTCTGGATTGTCATCCCTAGAAATCCTCCTTAATAAGAGTGATAGTGTGTGTGTTTATATAGAGAGAGGGAGGGAGGAGAGGAAAGATTCGTCTACATCAATATATGTTATTTTTTACTTACACTCAATTTCAACCCTTGATTTTATTTTCATCTAACGATGATTATGATTTTAACTTTAATAATCGTTGAATAAAAAAAAATTAGTGGCTGAAATTGAGTGTAAATGAAAAATTATTTATACTGATATAAACGAATCTATATATATATATATATATATATATATATATATATATATATATAGGACTCATTAACAAAACTCACATATGACTTGTGCTTAATAGCAATGACCCATTAACAATACTGACCCCAATTTGGGTTAAATATCATTCTCTAATAATTTTGACATCTAATTAAAATGAATTTTATAAAATATAATATTGACTTATAATAATTCACACAAAATATTCTAACGATAGCTTGGTACTTTTTTCTTGATGCATGCCTGAGGATCTTGAAATGGACCTTTTGTCGTAGATCGAGGGAAAGACAAGAAGTGCCAAAAAGAGTGTAATGCAATAGCTTGCTGAAAGTGGGAAGATTTGCAATGCATAACAAAATCAGAAGTCCATAAAAGAAGGTAGACCACATTTGCATTTTCGAACACTATGTAACGAGGATTATGAGCCAGAAGAAAATAGTGAGAGAATTCAAACTCTTTTAATTAGCTCCACTTCCTCATGTCGTTTTCTTTAAATGATTTTGTACTTTATGTCAAACAAATGAGAATTCTTACACACAATAAATTAACTATACGTAAGAACTTTAATTTGGGAGCTCTTGGATAATATATATTATTATAAGGATTTTTTTTATCATGTACAAATTTGTATATGTTAAGAAATCAATATATAGAAAAATTTTATAAAAAATCATATTTTTAACTTTTCAATATATTGAATGTAACATTTTTTAAGAGAAAATTATTATTATTGATTCTTTAACATGTATAAATCTATACATGATAAAAAAACTTTTATTATAATAATAGTATTTCATACGCGTTTAGGCTACCTCCTTTACAAGTTGCAACACCTGTATGCTAGCTGTGGCGATCAATCTGAAAAGTAAAGTGGTTCCGACCAATCTACATAGTTAATTACAATTCCTAATCCTCTCAACCTGCCGTCTCTTGAATCTGTTTTTGGTAGCGAGAAGAGGGGTAAAAAGATGAGTTTCCATCCTTTGGTTATAAAGGAAGGGAAGAATGGGGTGGACTCCACGTCAAAAAGTGATTCCCCCATCTTGAGAGGAAAATCAAAGGGGAGAGAGAGTGAATAGATAAAAAGACATTAAATACATCTCAATTTTACTTAAACGAGATTCTAGGAAAAATAAAAGTGATTTGGCAATTCTAAATGTGTTTGTTTACAAAATTTCATACAAAAAATTCAATTTTGGATTAGGTAAAACTGATTTTAAGAGAAGCAATGGATTTTTAGCTTTTTCATTGATTTTAGATGGGAGACCCACAAAATTCTTTATATTGACACCTCAAAAGCAATTTTACTTTGGCCTATTTGGTATCATGGTGACAAATCACCGTGGCATGGCAAATCACGATCATTACAAGTGTGAAACCCTCACTTCAATATCACATTTGTAATCCAAAACACCTACCAAACGCTTTTATAAAACTTGCTGGTTTTACTTTCGGAAATAGATTATTTAATATAACTTATTAAGTTCTAAAAATCGTGATAAATTTTTTTCTTACTTAATAACCATAAATAACAACAACTCAGAAATAATAACAATACTATATATATATATATGTGCATCAGTAATTAGTCATATACAAAAGAACTATGGACAACATGTCCCTTTACAAAAAAAAACTAGAAAGGAAAATGCGAAAACTTTTAAAATTAGGTAGCGATAGTCTGGAACCATATCACTAAAACCCCTGGCCATCAGTAGCCGCTAACAGACTACCCAAAAATCACTACCTCAAAAGAAAGAGTCTACACCCTAAGCTGGTCAGCATCTAGTGAAACTCATTGGACAATCCTCCGAAGGAAGGTCCAAAACTAGAGTCAGGAGAGGAACCTACGTGTCTGTTCTCCTCGGGTTGGGGCTCAAGAGTGTCCAACGGATGGTCCTCCGGAATAGGGATGGCAATGGGTAGGGTATGGGTAGGGTACTATAGTACCCGTTCCCATACCCGCGTTTTAAAAAAATACTCAGATCCGGACCCATACCTGCGTGGGTAGCAATTCTAATACTTGTACCCTTACCCGTTGTACCTATACCCGCACCCATTACCCGCACTTTAATATAAGAATTTTGTGGATGTTTGAAAATAGGATATGAAATTTTGTACTGTCAAAAGACAAAAGAGAAGAACATAAATGTGTTATACAAATTAGGCTATTTTCTAGTATGTTCTCACATTACAAATATACAACATGATATATCTAAGCCTGGAAGGGTTGAACACTCAAACAGTCGAAGGGAGACTGGAAAGAGACCGAGAGTGGCATTGTGGCAACAATGATAGTCCATGAGGAGTGACATAAAATTCGAACACTATAAAACTAAAAGGAGAATCCAGATCCAGAGTTACAGTGGAAAGGAATAAAGAAAATAGTTAACTAGGTTTAGGCTTTTATTTTTTAAATCTTAATATTATATATAGGGCATATCTAGTGAAAAAAGCAAATCTTGACCATTGAAACCATACATGAATGATCAAGATTGAAAGTTAGTTATCGGTTATGTGGTCACTTAAAGAGGTCACATGATTTTATGTTCTAATCTTGACCATTCATGTGTGATCCAAAAACTAAGAATAACCTCATCTCGTTGATACGTCTCCTATATATATTAATAATAACTTTTAAAGTTTAGACATGTTAGAGTAACACACATACTATCGTTATCTAACACATGTCAAACACAACCGTGGCTTCCTTTCTTGTGTTAGTGCTTCATATTAACTTAGCATCATCCTTGGCTTCAACTAGATGATCTTCAATACTTACATAATTTTTTTTAATATGAGGCACATGTACGCAACATAAGCATTCCTTAAAAACAAAAAAATAATGTAATAGTATTTCAACATTAAGCATTCAAATGGCAATATTTTAAGCACTCTCGAGTGCTCTATTTGCAGCAACAGAGTATCATTTTAATATGAATTGTCACATTTACTTAAAGTCTCTACATAACATGCAGGCCCCAAGTTAGGAGATTTGATTATATCAAATACAATTGGTGTCAAATTAAACATATGAGGATCTAAACAGGAACCCAAGAAAAATTAATTACTACAGTGAAGGTTGCCTAATTCAGGGACAATGGGTGCTTTACCTAAGTTATTTATATCATCAGAAAAATACTAGTGAAATTATGTAAAGTTAGTTATATGAGTGCGGGTATGGGGCGGGATGGATACTAGAGTACCTGCACCCGCACCCGCACCCATACCCATTCAATTTTGCAGGTAATTACCCGCATCCGTACCCATACCCATTAAGCGGGTAATTATCCTACCCATTATGGGTAATTTTTGTGGGTATCCGTTGGGTCTATTACCTATTGACATCCCTACTCCGGAAGCTCCTAAGGATCCTCCTCGGGGTCTTCCTCCTCCTCCTTCTCATCATCATCATCCACTACCTGCTCCCCCACCACCAACACAAAAGGCGGGGGAGGTGTCTATGGTGGCTGCTACTGCAGAGGCTGTGCAGTGGGGACAGGATGCTCAAATAGCCCCTGATGCATATGAGCCTGCAACAACATCCAGATGGGAGGCAGAGGTATCTAGATTGTCTCAACAGTATGAGTCCTCTCCTAAAGGTCCCACTTCCATCGTCCCTCTCAGCGTGCAAACCGGTCCAGTGTACGCTGCGCTCTGTGCTCCAGGATGAATGACCCACGCAGCCAAGTCTTCCTTCTGATCAAAAACCAGGGAGCGCACCCTCGAATGGGCTAGCTGCTGTGGTATTGGCTCTATCTGTAAACAGGATATAATATATATATACATATATACCAAAAGAGATAGAACAGTCCAAAAAATATGCAAGGGTGAGAAATCAATATATGAATCCAAAAATGACAACTACATGCCCAAACACAAACAACAGATTCATATAGTATATCTCACCAAACATTATCATGCATCACATAGTACAACATATATATCCATGTACTAACAGTAAAAACACAAGGGTTTTGTACCCCACAATCAACGTTGTTCTCTAAACATATGCATGAACACTTCCATATATCTCAACTAATATTCAATTCTAGATATCTGGAAATCCCATTAACATTCGCAATGAGCTGATCAAGCTCCAAAATCATTGACCTGCGGGCCATAATGATTATCACCAATAATTGGGCCAAAAATAAGTACTTTGAACCTATGACACTACGCGATTCTCACATGGGGGCGCAATCAGAAGTACTCAACAAAATAAGATCATACTATATTGTCCAACTCAAGGCACAATACGTTCCCAGAACACTTATGATATCATTGTCCATCAAGACACAATGTCATGACAATAAGTCATCTCAGGGTCTCCTTGCCATCAAGGTCCCCCGTTTTCACGGCATGTCGGCCCCACATAAAATGCATGAGAAAAATATTTAGTTTTCCATAATTTATCTTTGTCGTAACAATATTTCCTTGTTGTAGCATCAACGCTAACAACCACCACAATGTCTTAAACTTTTTAAACCGTAACAACATTTTTCTATAAACAGGACATCTAGTCCAAAATAGCTCGAACCCAAACATCCCTAACCGATGCACCAGTTTAGACTTTTGGATTCAAAAGCATAAAAACATCCTCAAGCTTACAGGACCACAAAGATCGTCCCTAAGCCGACAGGACCACAACTAACACGAATCCTGGATCCACGTGTTTCTGCAGAACCCTAAAACCCCAACGTCTCGGTTTCTAGTTTCTAAGCTTAAAAACCACTTTTTCTCGAAAACTCAAAAACCAAAACCCAAATCTTCGACACTTACACGAAGTCCTTGGGATCGGTTTTCCATAAAACAAAACTTGATCTAAATACCATTTCTCTTCCTTTCGTCGTTTTTCGGTAAAACACAAACCTTGAAATACAGCTTGTAAAAACCATTTTTCTTGGATAAAACCAAATAACTTGAAAATCACGTTTCTCAAAACGCTTTTGCTCAAACGGTTAACTTTATGAATTTAAAAACTAATAAAGTTTTCTAAAACACTTTTTATCTTAAAACTTTATTTTTCGTTATTAAAAGCACATCTTCCACAATTTTGCCTTTTAAGTTAACTTTTCCTTAAAAGCAGCTATTTATTATTATGTTATTCCAAAAGAGATAATTAAATATTTTCTCTTAAATTAAATTTGAAAAACAATAAAACATTATTATTTTTCTCCACTCAACATCCCAAACTTTTATAGCTTTTATGTTACACGATATCAGATCCTAATCGATATTAGGTCCTTTTATGCCTTAAATCCCACAACAGGGTACACGATACATCCATACATTTATTCAATAGCTATACCATGTATCCACATACATCAGTAGGTATATCATGCGTAAGCAAATCAACAGCAGTAAGTAAATCACTCCACCAATAATCAGATACAAATACTTATTTACAACACAAACACACCAAAGCAGCATATAATTGTTGGAATTGGAATTCCTCAGGTTTATCCCCTTACCTCTTGGAGTTCCAAAGGTAAGCAGCAATCGCCTGATTGATCCGAAACCTCGCTCGACTCTCTGCCGATCACTACACATACACACAATCAATCAAGGTATTAACTCAAAAATATAAAGATTTCTCCTATTTTACTATCCCTAGGGTTCGGCCCTATGGTATGAAAAATAGTTACAGAGTTCCAAAAATTCTCATATCTTGGATACCACCCTAACTAAGTGAGATAATTCTAGGTACCAACTCAAAACATCAAAAACCAACCAAAAACTCTGCCCTTCACTCAACGGGGTCTCGGCTTCTCTATAAATAAAAGGCTAGAGAGATTTTTTGGCTCTAAGCTCTTGGATCATGGAAGTATGTCATGAACCTAGGCCATAGAAATTAGTTTAGTATTAAAAGGATTTTTCCACAATTTTTCATGGATTTTTGAAGTTCAGGAGCAAAAACCCTAACCTCCATGAAAATGGATTTCTAGAGGAGAGAAAGGAGAGATTGAGAGAGATAGAGAATGTTAGCTACCTCCTAAGAGATTCTCCTTCAAAGATTTAAGAGTTTGCTTCACAAAAATCAAGCTCCTAAGCTCCGAAAATGGAGTTTCCTATGAAGAGAAAAGAGAGAAAGCGAGAAAATGGTGAGGATGAGGTTTTGATGAGGATGACCGAAATTTTGGGTGAGGATGAGAGTGAGAGTTTAGATATTTTCTTAAGTTAAATGACTTAAGAGTTAAGAAAGGTAAAATGGTAATTTAGTAAAAAGACCAAGGGCAATTTGGTCATTTAGCGTCACGATATTTTGAAAATTATCACGACACTGGTATAAGTCCCTAGATGACCTGACACAGCCTTGACATAAAGATTATCCGCTCATGGGTCTCATAAAACCCTTACACGGCTCGAATCGTCTCCCAGATCGATTATCGGCCCGAATATAATATATTATTTTTATTTTTGGACGTCAGAATACATTTTAGCAAAAAGGTAGAGGATCAAATTCTAAGACTAATGGTCTTGTCCGTTAGTCAAGATTAGGTCTTGATAGTGATAAAACACTATCATATGTAAAACATAGACCGGGCTCCGTTTGAGTTTTCGGCCCAAAAATTAACCGTAGTTTCCTACGATTATATCAAGCATGAATATGATTTTAGTTTTCTCAAAATTATTTTCTAAAGCACATATAAAAAGATAAACTCATTAATTGAGTTTATTGTTCTTAGAAAGTACGAAAAATCGGGGTGTTACAACAAGAATTCTGCATATTATCGAAGGTTGTTTAGTGACGGCCGGGCTCGACTCCGTCAGTAATTTTAGAAATTCAAATCGCCACATATTACTGACGGATTCTCCGTCGCTAATGAAAAAATAGATTACCGACGACCAATATCGTGGGTAACTTTTGCCCGGTAAACCGCGAATATTTGCACGGGAGGATTATCGACGGAATAACCGGTCAGTAATATCTCTTTTAATTAATGTGGTACAAGTTTTCGACGGATTGTCCATCGGTAAGTCTAGAAGTAAATGCGCACACCTAACCCATGTTACCGACAGGTGTTTCTGTCGGTAATGTTCAACGGTCTCAATTCCGTCGGTAAATTCTAATTTTGTATAACCCGTGAAGCCCTCCTCCCTTACTTCATTTTCCTCCTTCTGAGACCCTCTTCCATCGCTCTGGCCCTCTCCCCTCCTCCCACCACCGCGCGGCTCCTCCCTCTGACCATCGCTGGCAACGCTCGCTCCACCGCACAGGTACGCCCCTCCCCTATCTGTTCCTCTCCTCTCCTATCTCCTATCTCCTCTCCTCCTTCTCCTCTCACTGTTTCTCCCCCTTTTGATGCACAGCCACCGCAAGCAGAGGCACAACCACCACCGCCACCACTGCACGCCCTTCCCCGCAGCTGTCACTGAGCAGAGGCAGAGGTGAGAGCCCCTTCTCCTTCCTTCTTCTTTTTCTTCCTTCCATTTTCTTTCCCTTTTTTATTTGTTAATTTATGTATTTGTTATTTTATTTTCAGTGAGAGAATCACCACATAGTTGTTGCCGCCACCTTGTTGCTATAGTTGTTGCCGCCATTCACAGGTTCATTCACAGTCATATGATCCTGTTGTATGATGTTGTTGTTGTGTATGATGTTGTTATGATATTTTTGTTGTGTATGATTCTGCATGATATTTTGATTTATGAGTGGATGTATGTTACTTTAATGTCTTTAAATATTCTGGATTTAACTAAGCAATTAGATCCGATTTTAAAACACTGAAAAATTAAAGATCAAATTAAAACATATAGATGAAGGTTTTCGTCCCATATAAGACTTAAACAAAAATTAAAAAATATGGGAGTGGGAAGAATAAATAATATTTAGATGACTAATATTTTAATAATTAAATGAAAACACAAAAGAGAAAAATATTCTAGTTTAATGGATTTAAACATTTGCACATAATACTTAAAAAAAATGAAAAATAAATAAGCTGGGAGAATAAATAACATTTATATAATTAACATTTTAGTAATTAAATAAAAACACTGCAAATGGGATAAATATTCTAGTTTAATGATTATATCTTGGCACAATAGATTTAAAACAAAAATTGAAAAATATGGGAGTGAGAAGAATAAATAAAATTTAAATGATTAATATTTTAATAATTAAATGAAAACACAAAAGAGAAAAATATTCTAGTTTAATAAATTTTTACCTTGACATATAATACTTAAAAAAATGAAAAATAAATAAGCTGAAAGAATAAATAACATTTATATTTATATAATTAAAATTTTAGTAATTATATGAAAACTCTGTAAATGAGACAAATATTCTAGTTTAATGCATTATACCTTGGTACATAAGACTTAAGGAGTGGTGATTTTATAATTAGAATAGTTATTTATATCTTTCTTTGCTAATTTTATTAGTCTTTATCCACTTTATGATGCTAAAGAGTGATGATTTGAACAATTGATTTTACCCAAACTTGCCTTAATGAGTTCAAGTTTTATTGTCTTCTATAGTTAGTACTCGAGCAAAACCTTAGTTTCCCGTTTGAGGTTCAATATTATTGAGCACGTGTACTTTTTCAAAGTATCACTTGATGTATTGAATCTTGAATTGTCCAAGTCAGACAGTTTGGGAAGATATTTTTCAGTCACTCGTATAATAGTTATTCTTTACTTCTCATGCCTTACACTTGATAAAATTTTGGCCCGACACATTTCCACTTGTTCTCTGGGTGCATACTTGACCGCGGTCAAGTTGTATACTTAGAGACCAATGAGAAATGCTGCCGAAATTGCGTCAAGTATAAGACGCTAGAAGTAACGAATAACTATTATACGAGTGTCGGAAAAGTTTCTTCTCGAATGGGATAGGGTCATACCAATTAATGAATGGGGAGCATGTCCTATTATTTAAGATATTGTGTTGTCACAGTTGCATGTATAAATTTTCTTCATTGTTTGGACATGCAGAATATGGATCGTCATCCTTCAAATCGTAGTTGGGTGTATAATAAGCGTTATAAGGGTAGAAGGGGTCTGAAACAATCTTTTGTAGATGGGGTTGAATAATTTGTATCAAAGCTCGTCAGCAGCACTGGTATGTCAGTGAGGGGAGAATTAGATGTCTGTGAGTTAAATGGGATTGTACAAAGATTTGCTCAGGAGGCGACAATAGAGAAAAACTTTCACTCGAGAGCCTCTCACAGACTCTCAAATTTGCTCAAGAACGCTCGGAAGTCCCGTCAGCGTCCCAACTAGATCGGGTAGCATGTCTGGGTTCGTTTGAACGAGCACTGGGGTTCAACTGCTTATAAAGCTAAGTGTGAACAAGCAAAGAAAAACCAAGCCGCTGAAAAAGGTAGGAGCCTGCACACTGGTGGCTCCATCCCCCAGCATGATCATGCATTCAGGATGGTACGTATATTTAAGAATTTGCTTTAAATGTAATATTTATTTATTTATTAACTATTACTTGTGCCTTTGTTTGTACTCAGAGGAGCTTGGTCGTCTCGTATATATCGATGAGCTCTTTGAGAAGACTCATACATGGAGGGATACCGGCAAGTTCGCCGATGAGAGGTCCATGCGGACAGTGGTGATTTCTTGAATTCTATTTAGTTTATTTTTTCATTTACATATTGTATATATATATATATATATATATATATATATATATATATATATATATATATGACATGATGTTTCTGTGTATGAATAACAGGAACATTTTGGCACCAGGTTATCTCTGGCTATGGAGGATGCTGCATCCTGCACTGTTGTTTCGACATCCACCCCTCCTGACCCCGTCGAGGAGCAGAGACTTAGGACTCAGTGTTGGTTGGATGTGGTTGGGGGCAAGAAGAAAAGGCGGATTTACGGGGTTGGAGACCTCGTGCGTGGTTTCCGACCTGGAGATCCCAGCCTCACGCAGCTGTCACATTCATCCTCCAGTCACTCCCAGGATGTAGAGGAGCTGACGCGCTGAGACAAGGATCGGCTGCCATCGAGGATACTGCATGTCAGGCTAAGGAGGAGAACTAGCAGTTGAGGGGTCAAGTCGAGTCAGTGCACCAGATCTTGCAGGCTGTCCTCCTGATACTCCCCCCCGAGACACGTACTGCTTTGCAGCAGCAACAGGAGCGATAACAGCAAGAGTCTTCAGATAACGTCTCTCCGGGAGACTATACAGAATATTAGGATTTTTGTATTAGTTATAGAATTTTGGTACATTTTTCATGTTTTAATGACAACGTTGTTGACCTTATATAATTTATATAATTTTCATTAAATTTTGTTTAATTTAAGTTATTATAATTTATAACTATTTTAATTAATATTTTTATAATAATTTTAATTAAATTTATTTTTAAAAAAATTAACAATACCGACGGATGATACCGTCGATAACTCAGACAACAAATTACCGACAGATAGAGTCGTCAGTAATCCAAACCGCATTTACCGACGGCCTCCAAACCACATTTACCGATGAAAACGGTTGTCGGTAATTACCGACAGATACCCTAATCCATCGGTAACATTTAGGGGCGAGCAAATTACCGATGGATTTTTAGCCGTCACAAAGCCGCCGGTAATCTTTCTTTACCGACGACTTTAGTCAATTACCGACGAATAGTGATCGTCGGTAATCAACGAATTTCTTGTAGTGGGTGGCGCGACATGTTTGTAATTTTTTTCCATATAAAAAGTAGAAGCAACATACTTGTAGCTTCTACAGTGAGGGTCCCAGACGTGATTTTGAAGACCCTCACTTTATCATTTGAACAAAATCAATTCTTCTGAGCTCACTTTTAGAATATCATTACCAAACACATGTAGTCCAAAAATTGCCAATTAACTGAATTATATGCATTTTCTAATTCAACCTTTAGAATCATGAACTCCTTTCCTGATTCCTTCATATAGTCAACCACTTGGTAGATATCTTTTTTTTTTGGCAATAAGAATGATTAAAGTAATATCATCTTTTTTGGTACATAATATTTTTGTTTTTATCAACAAGATTCAGCATAGTTGGTAGATAGTTGGGTTTTGTAATCATGTTGTCAAGGTTCGATTCCTGTCGTGTGTATGGAGAAGACTTTGTTGGGAGAGGCTAACCTACTTTTGTGATCTCTCAGTCTCGAAAGAGATTAGTTTCCGATTGTCGACCGGAGGACACCCCTGATTGACGTAAAAAAAAATACTATATTTTCCCAAATTTATTATCCTTACCATTCTCCCCCAATATATTTTAGTGATTCCCCCTCTTCTGCTTTACCTTCCTCCCACAACAAAAATTAGTGTAATCTTGCTTGACCATAGTACCCATTTCAGAAATGGTCATGAAAATAAAGCAAACTGGTTCATGATTGGGTGGCTTAAGCCATATGGTTGTGAGATCCGTGAACAAAGATCGCAACACTTTCACTTTGGTTACTCGTGATGTGTCTTGATTGAATTTTGGTGTGGTAGGGAACCGAGGGTGCAAGGCGCTTCATTTTGTGGTATAACAATGTTGGAGGACCGGTTATAGTTGAATCTCAACATAGGACACTTACATCTATACATAATATCTTACCTTCCACATCTTCATCAATATCCAAGCTCCTCTTCTTTACCACACCTTCATCAAAGAGATACTATTAGATAGGGACCAATGAGGGGAAACATATTTAGGAATGGACTTTTTGGACTTTGATTTGGGTTGTGTTGCCCTCTCAACGCAAAACTACATAGGCACTTTTAGTGGATTATCAAGGGTGGCTTCTATGGTGCACCAAACATGAGTGAGGTGTATGATGCACCCCACTTTTTATCAACAGATAACCAATTAACACTTAAATAAATTTTTGTCAATCCAAAAGTCATGAATAGCGAACACATTAATAAAGGGGGAGCACCACGCACCTCGTTTTTGGGATGTACAACAAATGACCCCGATTATCAAGTAGTGTAGGTGGAAAAACAGGCAAAATTGCATTGCCTTTTTTTAATCTAAGTTAGTCGTTTCTCTTGGTACTAATTATATTGGTAACAACACTCTCCGGCAATGACATCAAAACTTGACACATTATATCAGGGTGTACCAGTAATAATGTGATAAGTTAGTATCGTTTCACGAGGATTAGGCGCCAAGTACCACTTCACAAGCCAAACGACTATTTAGACTTATCTTTAGCACGAAGGGAGTTCAAAAGCATAGGATAAGGAACAAAAGCAAGTAAATAGTTTTAAGTTTTTCTTTTAGGAATTTATACAAACACTAAGAAGGAAAAAAACAAGGATAAAAGTGTTAGGGGTTCTTATTCATTTGATTATGAGTAGGTGTTTGATAGATAAAACACTCTTTAAACTACCCATAATCTAATTACCCTAATCACAATTTCCTTGTTGAACAACAAATTCCCTAAATTGGTTATAACCCAAACTCCTTTGATGAAAACAACCTTATCAAAAGCCTATTAACAAGCCTAATTCCTTAGGTCAAATTAACAAATCAAGGTTATCAAGCTTTATGTAATTTCACCAAAGACCACATGAACTAAGCTACCCATTCCTATTTTAACTTCATTCGTGGTAGTGATTTCAAGAAAGAAACTCATATCTCACAATTTCTAACATAATCTTTAGATAAATCAAACCCCTTTCCCCAAAATTGTTTGCACCATGGAAGGGTGAGAAAAATGTCGTTTTTACTCACCTGTTGAAGACCTTCAAGAATCTCCAAGCGTCTCCCACAAACACGCCAAGAAATTCCTCCAAGATCTTCTACTCTCCTTCGTTCTTAGACTCCGTCTTGAGCAACTTCACTATCTCCAAGTCCTTGACTACACAAAGATAGCAAGAGAGAGTTTTTAGAGTGTTATTAGGGTTTGTAGCCGCCCTAAGAGTATTAGAATTGGTTTATATAGGGTTACTCCCGCTTCCCTCCTTTTAAAAACTATTTTTCACGCGTTCTGACATAGAGCACGGGCAAGCTCAAGACCAGCACGGCCGTACTAATCAGGGTCAAAACTCGCATGATTCCGACACAGTCATGCTCCCCTTGGCACGGGCGTGCCTAATAGCATCAAAATTGTTCATTTTCCTACACGACCGTGCTAACATCGAGCACGGCACGACTCAGACCGTGCTCTTCCAACGTGGGCGTGCCCATCGTGAGTGCGGTCGTGCTAAATCCGAGCACGGACGTGCCGAACATGAGCACGGGCATGTTCATGCTACAAGGACTGATTTTTCAACTTAAAGCTTTCCTTTTTATTCTTTTGATCAATATACTACCCTTAAGGCTCGAAATCAACAATTCAAAGTCTCCCCAACACTACTAGTTTTATTTGCTAAAATTAATGTCTTTTATACCTTTATTTAATTCTTGGGATGTTACACCTCTTCTCCTATGAAGCCAAGAACTGGCCTCGAGACTTCAAACAGATTCTTTACACGTTTCGACGATCAAAACTACAACCGAACACCTAAAACACATCCGTAACAAGATCAAGATCATAGAATGATGAAGGACATAACTCAACCATAGCAATACTGAAGAATGGTGTGAACACCATAACACCTTACCTCGATCGATTCACACGAACGAATAATCAAAGGTGAAGTAGAAGCTGTTACGGATCAAACCACGAGATTGGATTACGGTTTCGACTCATAAAATACCCTATATTACTGATATCACGTCCATGTAACATTCCTATATGCGTAACAACTCTAATACAATCAAAGACAACAAAACAGGGCAATCAAGGTAAGTAGGTCGCGGGCTTAGCAGGGAGCAAGCCGCAACTCATGGTATCATGTCATAGCATCAAGCTGCGACCTAGGGTAGACAAGTCATGGCTCGACCTGGTGCATCAGCCAAAAACCAAAACGCGATTTACACGTTTTTCCTATTCTATGCAAATCAATTCATAGCTTCGAAAATACATACCTTATACATTAACCATATCATAAAAAGTTCCAAAAACATGATTTATACACAAACAAAACGAATTTAGTATCCAAATCATCAATTCAAATCACGAACTCAATCAACACAAACCAATCTCATACATTGATCCCAATTCCTAAAATCCCCAATTTAGATCTTAAAACCTAACCCCTCACCTATGCTTGATGCAAAAGAAAAAGAAAGAATGGCAAAAAGTGATTTCTCGCACCATGAACACGCTCCTATGAACCTTGAGTTCCCACACCTTCTTCACCTTTTCTCTGTTTCTTTAGAGAAAACCGATTTTGAGTGTTAGAGTTCTAAAACGACTCTGAACCCTTTTTCTCTCTTTAATTAAACCTCTTTATGTTTACAAAAAGATCCCTAGTGCTAAGCTGCTTTTAACCTATCACTAGGGGTACAACCGGAAAATCACTAAATGACTTAAAACATAAGCTTTATATTAATATATTTTTAATTTTTATGCATCACCATAAATATTTATTGGCCATATCATATTAATACCCTTAACTTAAACCCATATTTTAATAATTATACCTTATGACATTTTTAGGATTAAAATAAGTCGTTTTATTTTAGCGGGTATTACAATTTCTTTTGTTTTCTTTCAACTTCTGCACCAAACCAAAGCCTTTTTCAACCCTTCTTCTAACCATATGATAACACATATCTAAGCTTCATTACTCACTTGATTAACATTAACTAAAGCTTTATAAAAACTGGGATGTTATAACACAAAATTAGTGTTGGTGTCACAGGGGCTAGCGCCCATCACCGGCTTGGCTGAGGAAATGTTGTTTTCGCGTTCTAGCGCCCAACGTTGGGCAATCGACGCCCAACGTCGGTCATGTAGCAACTCCTCCTTTTTTTCTTGTCATTTCTTCAAATCTTTATGCTTCTACCCTTCTCTATTTGTTTTCTAAAATAAAAATACAATGAGTGTCATTAGATTAATTAGAAAAAAAAACAGTAAATTGAACTTGTTATGAGATATGGCGTCGAAGAAGAGAGAATTGAGAGGAAATGTAAAATTGTATTTGATTGAATAGGGAAAAGTTATTACAAATGAGTGTATGAAGCCTTTTATATAGGCTAACGAGCTAACAACTAATTATTAACCAACTAACTAATTTCTCAAACTAATTAAATATCTAATAGTGAAATGGAAATAAATGCTAAACTACTAAAACTAAATGATAAACATCATGAAAAGATATAAAAGGAGTAGTAAACATTCTAGCCTTGTAAAAAAAAATGGTTTTGAGTTTCTATCGGGAATGTAATAATAAAAAGGGTGAATAAACCATAAGAAAAAGAAAATGCAGTTGAATAATTCAAGGTGGAAATCTCTTTGATACCATGTTATGAGAAATGACATCCATGGGGGGAGATGAGAGAATTGAGACGAAATGTAAAATTATATTTGATTGAATAGGGAAAAGTTATTACAAATGAATACATGAAGCCTTTTATATAGGCTAATGAGCTAATATCTAATTATTAACCAACTAACTAATTTCTCCAACTAACTATTTATCTAATAGAACTGTAACTGTGAAACGGAAATAAACGCTAAACTACTAAAACTAAATGATAAACATCATGAAAAGATATAAAAGGAGTAGTAAACATTCTAGCCTTGTAAAATAATTAATCTCGCATATTATACCTAATTTAAAGAGTAAGCATAAAAGGAAAAAACGAACACAAAAAAATAAAAGGAAACAAAATACTTTATAGTGATGATTGCTTGAGGTGCGCATTATGAAATATGAACTTGTTTTAAAAATAACATGTAAGAGGGGCATTACTAATTTCACAAAGATAATGGCTCGCCAGTCAGGAGGACATTGTATGCATAAAATTGGTCAAGAGGTTATTCTATGGCATCTAGTGCACAAATTGTTTTATGCTTGCTTCACAACCCAATAAACATAACTTCACTGGCTTTTTTTTCCGGATGAGTAGCTTGTAATTGAGTCCTTAATTGTAATCAAAATTATTTGAAAAAGACATATCTCTACCGTTGGAAGCATTCTTATTTTTATTTCTCTTTTTATTTTGCCCATTTAATTTAGAGCTGTTCAACTTCTGGCTTTGAAATATCTCACGTGGGAAGAGCCAATTGCTTCAATAATATTATTAATCGGTACATGTCATTGCTACAGAAAATGAAGAGCAAGAAAGTAATTAACAAATCGATAATACGGAACGATATGTTTTTGAAATAATTTAAGTTAGCTTTCGCCCAAATGTAAGTGAAAAGAGACCATTACTTTATACAATGTTTTAGGATTACCACAAGAAATTATATAGAATAAAAACAACTTTAAAGTTTATAAACAAGATAGAATTTCAATTACATGATAATAAGGACTTCAAAATTTCCAGTATAGCCAAGTAAGTAATTCCAAAACAGTGGGAACGGCAAACCAACACGTTTGTACTACCATTTATCCATATACAGATTTCCCCCCTTCATGACTAGGTGAAATGCTGGGAAGAAAGAATTGTATAATACTGTCCTAAACAAGAGTTTGGGATTATTTAATTGGTATGTATTATTAATGTAAAAAAAAATTATACTGTCAATCAATAACAAATGATATAGATGACTTTTAAGGTAGTGAGTATAAAAATCAAATATTTTTAATAATGTAAATAATTTATTACTGATTGACCGTGTAAAAAATGTTTACACACACGAATAATTCATGATTTGCTGTTTATTTTATTTCAACAATCTACATTCTACAAGAACATTACAAGTAAGCCTTAATCAAAGGGCTAAACAATTTTCCAATCAAAACAATCCATAGTCCCAAGATTCTGAATCCATGATCATTCTTGGGTACTGACTGAAAGAAGCATCAAACACCTGCTTTGTGTCACCATCATCATCATCATTTATCAGATAATCCCAACTGCTAATAAAGTCATCATCCCACATGGTCATACTGCTATTGTTGTTGTCGTTGCTATTAATAATAGTGTTATTTTCATTGTAATTTTGAGACCACTCAAAATCTGAAAGCAGCAGGTCTTCAAGGAAGTTTGATGAATTTGAAGAAGAAGAAGAAGATGATGATGATGATGTACTGGTTGATGAAGTGGATGGAGCACAGGGAGCTAGAATCTTACTGGATTCTTCTATTATTGGAACTTCATCAATGCAGAAACCATTCATTAGCTCCATTGAGTCAAATAGGGCTGTCATAGTTTTTTCTTCCTCTTTAGCTTCAGTGATAGTTGATGACTCAAATGAAGTCTCTGGCTTCTCTGGCTCTTTATTATGGTCACTACCAGGTTCAAATTTGGGGTCCAGGTCAACTGGTAAAGATTGTTGCTCATGTTCTTCTTGCAATGGTTGTTGTTCTGGTAGGGTTTGAGCTTGCTCGGTTGCATTAGAGAGTGACTTGTGGGTAACAGGATCAATTCCCATTTTCTTGAGCTTTTTCTTTATGTGGGTATTCCAGTGGTTCTTGATCTCATTATCAGTTCTTCCAGGGAGATGTGAAGCAATCTTAGACCATCTGCAAAATAAGAAAAAGGAAGAGAAAAAAGTGGGCATCAGTAATCAATAAAGTAATTCCTACCAACTATTATAATTTTTTAAAAAACATTCTAGCATATGTTCCATCCGGAAGGATAAGGCTCATCTAGAGTGAACATGAATATACAATGAACAAGTAAAAGTATATTCACTATTGTCTAATTATAGGATATTGTGAGTGAATTTACCTTACTTGCTCACTTCACACTCAAACATATTTAGAGAAGCTTTTTCCTACGTGGAATAGTGGGAACCTATGAAAAGGAAAATGACTTTACATCCACTACCTAGTACATCTTACAATGTCACGGAAGTTACAAAATCACGAAAAATTGCTCAAAGACAAAGTTTGCCTTCATTTATTTTTCTATATTAGTGATAGATTCCCATTTGCAGTCAACTTTAATGAACTGCAATCATAAACCGCTTCTTTTTTCGTTTTTTTATTAAAAAAACCGAAGATAAAAAACAGAAAAGAAATATAAGACTTTATCTACAATTTTTATACGTCTTCTTCTTTTTGCAGGTGTGTGGTGTGGGACCATGTCTTCTCTTTCTGATGTATAAACAAAGTACAACTTGAGGGGCATGTATTATAGAAATGATAAATTTGATTAAGTTGGTGCTTTTTCTGTCATTAAGAGATCTTTTACTTTTGTTTAAATCATTTTCTGAGACAAAGGTAGTCTAAATGTCTGATAGGGAAAGAGAGTGAATAGGGAAAGCATGCAGAACAGGGAAAACAAGGGAAGAGAGTGAATAGGGAAAAAACCTATTGCCAAGTTGAGCATGGAGATCAATGACCATTTTCTCCTCATATTCTGATAGAAGGCCTCTCTTGAGGTCTGGCCTCAGGTAGTTTGTCCATCTGAGCCTGCAACTTTTCCCACACCTTAACAGACCTGCATGAAATCATAACCAGAATTGTTAAGTTTAGATTCATTAAAGTGGTTACTTTTAGTTTTGCTGAACATTTGAATTAAAAATGCAAATGAACTTGAAGCCTTACTCCACTTAATAAGGCAGCAGATAAATTAATACCCTCCTCTTTCCCCAAACAGTGAAGTAAAAAAAACATATGCAAGCTCTAATGTTTCTTGCATCTTGTAAATAAAATGCTTAAACATGTTTAAAAGTCATGTTTAAAAAGGAGAAAGGAATATGTCAATTTTGAATGCTTGCATTCCTTGTCTTTGACTAGAGAGACTGTTTCCGGGATTCGAAAATGAAATTCACACGGACATCAATCTTACCGTTACGTCAAGGTAATAGAAGGGAAAGAAAATGAGAAGGACATCGAGGAAAAAGAAGGCAGCTCAGCTGGAAAGAAAGATCAATATCCATTGACCAAAATGCAAATTTTTTTTGAACCATTTAAAGATTTTCATAGTCAAATTGCTAGAGAAGCATGAAACTCCTGACACCACCATTTCTGCCACTTTCATGAGTGGCTGCAATGATGAGGACTATATATATGTGCAGAAGGAGCATTGAAAAAGGAAACCTGCTAACTTAGGGACAGCTCTCCAGCAACATTGGCCATTAGTGAGGATGAAATTGATAAGCTTCTTATCCTCCTCTGCAGTCCATGGCCCCTTCTTCAACCCAACTTTGTCACAGCAAGGTTGCCTTCCCATTTTTGTTTAACAAAACAGAAATGCTAACAAAGTCTAATTGGAAATGATCCCCCAACACTGGAGGGTCCAAATTGATATAGAGAGAGAGAGAGAGGGAGACTCAAGAGTTCCAAAGAATATGCACATTACAAGGTAGGATAGAGCACCACCACCTACTTATTTATATAAAAAAACATACCCTCTAAACTCCAAAGTCCTCAAAGCCCACTATCTCAATTTGTCATTTTTTTTACTTTTATATTTATTTTTTGCTATTTATCTCATTCAATTTGCTTTTCTTTTTTTTTTTTTCTTTTTTTTTCAGATTTATTAGTTTATGACCAATGACACGTGTTGCTCAGGGAAGCGACATGGCCCACACGTGCTACGTCTTCGTCGGAAAGCGCCACTTCATCGACCTCCTTTGCTTGGGTTTGAAGCGTGAGATACTCCACTAACTCAAACCTCCCCCAAAAATAGCAATAGTAGTATTTTTTTTGATAAAACGGAAAAAATAGCAATAGTAGTATTATATTATAAAGTATAAACAAAATTCCAAAAATTAAATTTTGAGCACAGCACGAAGTCTTCTCTTCTTTATTTTTTTTTTGACATTTCCTTTATAATATTGTGGTTATAATGAATACAAATATGCAATTTGAGCCACTCTCTTTTTATAAGTTTTTTTTTTTTTTTTTGTAAACTTGCACTTGTTTTAAATTTTGGACAGAGATTAGTGATTAGTTGAAGTTCATATCAAGGTAGATGATTATAGTTAAATCTCTGACATTACAAGTAAAATTCCTTTGGGATTACAGTTTATTATGACCAATCAGTATTGAGTCTCTTTTTATAAATATAAGTGTTCACATTGTGAAATTGACAATTAAAAAAACATTTTTATAAGTAATGTTGTCAAAGCAATTAAGTAAAATTAGCTACTTCAATAATTTGTTTTATATGTTAAATAAAAAATTGCCATCAATGAGTGTTGTACTGATGAGTATTTGGATATTTTAATCAAGTATCATAGGTTTAAATATACTGAAAAGTATCATACCAAAAGTTCATTAAGAATTTGTTACTTATTGTATTTTTTATAATGAGATTGAAGGGGAAAATAAACATATTAGATAGTAAGGCTTCTTTAAAAATAATCAAAATAAAAATAAAGTCAATTTTGTTTTAGCATTTAATATACAAAACATTGTCCAACTCATGCTCCTATCATTTGAAAGAAAAATATGAACAAATAAAAAAGAGTGGCCTCAGGTATTTAAGCCATCCTTGCATATACATCCCCTCTTTAACTATTTGGGTCGAGAAAGATGTTTTTATATACAATCATACTTCTTAGAGCTTTGGCCATTTGATAACCAAAATTTAATAAATTTGAAGTCTCGATTGACTTGAAAAGATGATGTAATTTACAGCTCGAATCTTTTTGTAGTCCTTTAGACCAACGAAGGGAGAGAAACAAAAATGTGAGATCAATTGGCAAAATAATTTTATTCAGGGGAATTATAGGGTGTGTATATGTAGCGATATTTATTATTTAATCTTTTTCTTCTAACAAAAAAAAAAATGCTGTCTATTTGTTCTTCTTCTTTTTTATTTCAATTCTCTGACTTATTGTTCTCTTATATATCATTCGTTGATTTAGTAACGTGGCTAATGATGAATATGGTAGCTATAATTAAGTAACTGCATACATACGCGTAGAAACAAGTATAAGATATGCATCATAGAATTGGACTGGTCCACACTCTCCAATTTTACCTTAAAAGCAAAATATGATAACTTCTTTTAAAACGTAAAGAAATAACTGCAGCTAGTTCTCATTATTTACCATGATTTTATGTACGCTCTCTTGTATTATCAAGGTTCTGAAAATTAGAAATCATTACACGAGTGAAGGGATTGGTTTACAGTTTAATGGTTCAACCATAATTAAATTATAGTCAAACCACAAATATAATTATATGTATACTAATATCTTTTTATGTGTATAGAAATCATGTAATTCATATTTATGTGAAAGAATCAAGCAAATTTAATACAGTAACAATTTATCAACTACTATTCCAGAACATGTGATTGCGACTTACACTCAGTTTGGCTTAAGAAAGAAAGTGAAAGAAAAGAAAATGGAAGAAAAGAAAAGGGAAGGAGAGAAAATGAGATAGTTATTTAACTATTTGGTAGAAGCGAGAATGAAAGGAAAGAAAATTATTTTTTTTTTGTTTTCTTGTGTGATTGTATAGAAAGTGAGATAAAAGAAAAAAAGTTTGTGAAATAACATAAATACCCTTAAGTAAAATTAAAAATAAGATGTAGAGCTGACAAATTGGGCTGAGCTAGAAAATTGCAAGCCCAAACAAAATATGGGACTTGATCCAGCCCGATTAGTTCACTGGGCTGGCCCAGTCCTTCCCGATGGCCCGTTTTTTTACTTTTTAATATTTTTTTTGTACAAATATATTTAGATATAGAAACATACTTTCATAATTCATATTATAACTTCTAAATAAATGATCTTTCAATTTATTAGTGATGAAAAATATACTTATTTAATGACTTTTATGAAAAAATTGCTTCTTTAATATTTGTTTATATATTTTAAATTGTGATTTATACTATATTTTAGTGTTATTTAATACATATATATGAATTTAAATGTATTTAAGCAAAAAAAGAAAATAAAAAAAAATATAGAGAGCCAAAATGGCCTGCTGGACAACTAGGCTGGGCCACCAAAAGACTAACCCGATTTTGCACTTCGGCCCGACCAGCGGCCTGCTTTGCCACCTTCAGTGAGATGTATTAAGGTCAAAGACTTTTGAGTCTTTTCACCCAAATAATGACATAAATGCGATGTTCTGTCTCGCTCCTGTCTGAAGTTGATGAAGCTAGCTGAAGTCTTGGGCTACACCTCATTGGTGGTAGTAGCAGATGCCTTCTTGGATAGCGGATCTCGAAGGCAGGGTAGGCAACCATTTTAGAAGCCTTCTTGAGGGTTTTGGGAAGAGAAATATTTTTTGAACATAAAAAATTTGATAGCAAAATTTGATAACATATTACATGGTTAATAGTTAATATAGTTTAAAAATGTGATAAATGAAGTGTTGAGTTTGGTTAATGGATATACTAAATATTGTAACTCATTAATCATTCACTGAACTTCATTAACCATGATTTTGAACGTTATTAACCATGATTTTCAGGTCTTCAAATATGCATGTGAAGTTCAAAATTTTGAACACCAAAAAATTGTGGTTAATAATGTTCAAAATTGTGATTAATGAAGTTCAGCTGATGGTTAATGAGTTGCGATACCTTGTATATCCGTTAACCAAATTCAACACTTCATTAACCACATTTTTTAACTGCATTAACCATGTAAAATGTTGTTGATTTTTATTGTCAACTTTCGATGTTCAAATAATAGCATTGTTTGGGAAAAATGTGTCAAGCAAGTGCCTCCCAAGAGCAACATAGATGAGGTGAAGGGTCTCTATTACCATCATACAAGTCACTTTTGGATGTGATCTTGAGTCCTGTAGGCGGTTGAACCAAGTGGCAGATCTTCTTAGGAGCGGGGGAGAGCCACGGTTCCCCTCAAACTTTTTCTCCTAATTTTTTTTATATAAAAAAATTATATGATAGTCTCAAAATATTTTGTGTAACATATATTATACATGCAAAGTTCATAAACTATCTTATATCTTATTTTTTGGAACACTATTATTAGACTCTACATATTTAAAAAATATTCAAATAGTTGAACAAGTCAATTAAAGTGAATATTATTTTCAATTCAACATCATCTGGGCTCACTATAAATAAGTTTTTCTTCCTCAGCTCATCTGCTTCAAACTTTTTAATCTCTCCTGTGTAAGATGAGTAAACACTAGATATGATTTCACATATTAAATGTTTACTCACTTTACATATTTGAGTAATTAATAAAATTATGCATAATTAATTGTAAATTTAAGTGAATTATTTTGATTAGTGTTTAGTGGCTCCCCCAAAAAAAATTCTCAAGATCAGCCACTTGAACCCTTATAATAAAGTCTGAAAAATGGGTGATTGAATTGATAACAAGGGGCATCAAAGTGTTAGATAGGATTTGAGAGTAGGGATTTCCTAAGAGACACCCACGTTGGCTTTGTCCTCAATCCTCACTCCCTATAGGGGAGGATGGGTATACTTACAATGTCAACCACTGATATAATATTTAAAAAAATTAACTGCTCAAATTAAAAAGGGTAAAAAAAGGCAATAGCAGAAATACCTGGAAAAAAACTTGAGTTCTGGTTTGGTTCGTCACCCCACTCCACCACCTGCGTCGCTCATCTTTTCTTTTTTTTTTCCTCCCCCACCGTCAACTGCCCTCCTCAGCACTACCACCATTACAAAACCAGATCACCACACTACAGTTCTACCTCCCCCATTACAAAAACAACAACACCCATACCCATAGTATAGCAAGGCTAGACGGAGCCCAAAATCGCCACAATAGCCTGTAGCCATCGCGTCGGAAGCGTCATCGCAGTCGTCGTCCGTATTAGCTCGCTCAAACTTGCGTGTCGCCGCCGCATCGAACCTTCGCGACCAACACTGCCGCTGCGCTGTCTTCCTTTCTCTCCCAGGATCTGGTTCTGAAGCACTCAAAGTGGTTCTCGTTCGGCTCGCTCGCTGTAACGCACCGATTTTTCAAGCTTTCTAAGGTCAATAAACTGCATGAATGAGTTTGTATTTTTTGGAGGGTCTAGAGAGTGAATTAAAATAAACTGAGACCACAGTCACGCTCTAAGCTATCGTAGAAAGCTACGGTTAAATTTTGGATCGAAAACTCAGACGGAGCCTGATCAGCGTTTTTCACTAACAGTAGTATTTTACTACTCAAACGACCTAATTTTGACTCGTGAACGAGACAATTAGTCTTAGAATCGAATTTCCTACCTTTTTACTAAAATTGGTTTCGCGTCCTAAAAAGCGGAGTAATATAAGTTATTCGGGCGTATTCTCAAATCGGGTGACAAACGGAGCTGGATAGAGTTTTATCGGGACCCGCTAACGGATAATCTTGAAGTCACACCAGGTCAAGTCACCTGGGAATGCATGCCAGTGTCATGATGGTTTTTAAAATATCTGGAGGCGAAATGACCAAAATGTTCTCAACCTTTTGTGGAAATTACACTTAGGTCCTTGTGTGAAATGACCTTTCTACCCTTAAGTGAAAAAAATTGAGACATCCTTGCCCTCACCACATGAGTCCCACGCCCCACCTTCACCATTTCACTCTTCATTTTCTTTCTTCATCAACACTTTTCTTCACTTTCTTTCTACTTCATTTTCTCTCACTTTCTTAAGGATTCTTCAAGAACTTTGAGAAGCAAAGTTGATCACCTCAAAAATTTTGATTCAAGTTTGTGTATAGAGACTTGTTTTGGTGTTAGGAGTACCTATTGATCCTTCACCCAAGAGATAGGAATTTTGAGACATCCCTAGCTAATTTTGGGACCCTATGGCCAAACCCTAGGTGAAGGGGAATAGGGAAATTTGTGTTGTGTAGTATTGATGTTTGGATTGATTGTGTGTATGTAGTTGTGGTTGAGTAATCGGACGAGGAATCAGCAGAATTCGTGGGCCAATCGGATGACTTTTGCTCGGAGGAAAACTTCAAGAGATAAGGAGAGATTGCCTGAGGGATCTCTCGATAACTATGTGTTATCAATATTTGGTCTGTATAAATTTATTTGAGCTGTGTGGTGCTTGGTTGATTTACTTTTAGCTGTTGTTTTATTTCTTGATAATTATCTACTGTTATGTGTTATAGTGTTTTAATACGTGTTCTAATTGTATTATCTGCTATAACGATATTGTATCAATATTATTGATATTGAGTGTTGACTTAGAAGCCTGACAGTGGTCAGTACTCAATTAATTAACGGAGATAAAAGCCTTGAAAAAGTCTTATAAGGAACGCCAAATATTTATTTGGGAAATGTTGGAAAGTTTCAAATGATGTTAGTTTTACAAAAAGAGAACCTAAAGTGAAGTATAAAGTTAATTAGAAAAAGCTAGTTTTCGAAAATAAGTTAATTATTATGTGGAGGAAATTAATTCAAGAGAAAGAGTCAATTTTAACTTAAGACGTTTTTAAACGCTAAAAGACGGTTAATTCAAAAAATATTTTCGGAAGGTATTTTAGAAACAGCAATATTCTTTTTGAAACGGCAATTTAGTCTCAAATGCTTTATTCCAAGAACTAAGGTTTTGGAAAAGATTTTCAAAGGAAAATAAGTTTCATTGGTAATTCGACAGTTTATAAATGAATTTCAAACGGAAAGGATTTTCTGTAAACGAGTTTTCCCAACGGTGTAAAGTCCGACAACTTGGATGAGTTACGGAGATTTTGTTTTGGATTTGTGTTTCATAGAACGAAAAACGATGAAAACGTTGAAACGTGAACCTAGTAAATGAGACGTCGGGATACTAGTGTTCTGTGAGAATAACACGTAGATCTAAGATCCGTGTTACGGTGTTGTGGACTGTGTGTCGTCTTCACGTTATGAGGGAACGTGATTAAAGGTGAATATTGTTTTCTATCACCACTGACCTTGGACTAGTGCATCGGTCTAGAGCTCCGCGATTGAGCACTCGGACTTTGTGTCCTGTGTTAATGATGAAAAAATTTTAAAACATCGTAAATCACGAATGGTCGGGAGTCTTTGAGCTACGACAAGGAAAGAAAAAACAAAAAGAAAAGTATCAAGACATGAAACATTTTTACATGCCTTAAATGGCAGACATGCCTACGATGTTAATCTGGATATCTTGGTGGTCAGGATATTCAAGACGGTGTATATCATTGTGCCTTGATGAACAATGAAAATCATAAACGGTTATCACCTGTGCCTTGTGTTAGACAATATGCAATGGTTTTAACAACGGTGTGCCTTTTTGGCAATCGAGTTTGATCAGCTCATTTATACGGTGTTGGGATCTCCAGAGATTAAATAAAGAACTAAACGTTGAACGTTGAAGTATCATGCATTTTTATAAATGACGATGTCTATCGGCTATGAAACCCTATGATGAACTACTTGTTTATTTAGTAGAATTTTATGCATCATGATTATATATGTTGTTGGTGTGTCGTATATGTAGTTATCGTGCTTGAATCCATATATTGATATCTCACCCTTGCATCTTTAGATAAGTTCCAAGATGTCACTGGAACATTCGGGGATCCGTTCCCTAATGTCTGAATGCATGAAGAATGATGGCATATGAGAAGTCACGAACACATTAGAGGTGGGATCAGCTGTAGGATGAGTCCTTTTATTTTGGGTAGTGACTTCATCAGTCCATTCTGACTACTGAGAGCCATGACTTTTGAGAATGACCGTTTGTATAAAGGCCTTATGTATAAACTGATAATGACTTAGTACGTATGAATATTAACGTCTGTTCAACTATGTTGACTGTGTGGTGAAATTTTGAAAAAGTTTTTATCACTTAATTTTGAAATAAGTTAAATACTTAGAAAAAATTATTTTTCGAAAGTGAACAGCAAGTTTACTAAAGAGTTTGTTTTCCGTAACGGGTCACCATGTGATGTCGCAGACAGGGATGTCACACACGCGGTCCGAGTCTGTCGAGTATATCGGAGATCAGAGAAGATTAACATTTTATATGGAGGAGAGAGAGGGCCTCAAGTGGTTTTTGTTTTTTGTTTTTTTATTTTATCATAATAACTTTGAAGTGTCAAAACTCAACTCCAACAAAGGGATTAAAGATTTGTCCACCCACGTTATAGGGTTTTGTTACCTTAATAAAAAAAACCAAACATATCTGTGCACAAGCTCAAGTTGTTCGATAAATAAGTTGAAATAGATCACTTCAAAAATAAACAATTGACTATATATGTTCATTTACAGCCCTAGCTGCAAATCCATAATTGTACATATGTAAGTATAATTCAATAGTTATATTGTATCAACGTTTATATAATTTGATTTAATTAATATGTACTATCAGTGTCAAAATTTTTTAAACTGTGAATAAATTATACATTGTCACATCATTAAAAATTATTGACTCTTATCCTAACTATCGTAAAAGTCACTTATACCATGATTTGTAATTGATTGACAGAGTAAAAAATATTACACTAACAATACATATAAATTAAACTCTATATAATATTAGATAGAATTAATTCAATATAATTTTTTTTGGTAGAAGAATTCAATGTACTTTTCTATTGTGATTTAAAGTTTACTCCCTTCGTCCTATTATATATGTCACATTTACAAAAAAAGTTGTCCCAAAATATATTTCATTTTCTATTTTGCAATATAATATTAAATGTTTTCTATTAATTTTATCCCTAATTATGTTTTTTAGAATTTTGTAATTTGATACATTAACTGAAGTCATTACTTTTTTATTTTCAAAGTGAAACATTTGAGTGACCAATAACTGTATTTTGTTCAATTATTAATGTCTTGAAATATTTATTTTTTCTCGTTGAATGTAGCTTATCATTAATGATAATAGAATTTGTAAAAATAAAGAAAATATAAAAAATGTTAATTTGGTAAAACTATTGTTCACTTTTTTTTATTTATTATTTTTTCTTAAACTGTGTGATTTAGTCAATGAAAGGAGTATTATTTATTATAAATATAGAATCTTTTAGGGCTCGTTTGGTGGTCAGGATAGGATAAGGATGGATAGGATATGAGAGCTGGATAAAGATAGGATAGGATATGAGCATGATAAGCTCTTATCCTGTCCGATGTTTGATGTGCATCAGATAATGATAGGATATGATATAAAATATCCACAAATGATAAAATTATCCTTATATCAAAATTACATTTTTTTTTTTCAAAAATAAATTTTAAGATTATGTGGTTTTTTTATACATTTAAATTAAAAAATATTTGATAATATATATTTTCGATTTTTTAATAATACATTAGTCCATTTTGTAAATTATAAAAAATTAACTTTTTTTCACTTTTTATAAAATTGCTAATTAAACCATATATTTTAATTAATAATAAGGTTAACTAATTAGGTTTGAAACCATAATTAAATAATAACAATATTAAGGGTAAGAGATAAAAGAGAAAACATTTTCTTATCCTATCCTGTTGGTTCTAACCCAGCTCCACCCTCAGGATAGAATTATAACTAAGTAACAGGATAGGATAAGCTAACAGGATAAGCTTATCCTATCCTGCTGGTTCATCAAACTACAGATTAAAACAGGACAAGATAGCTTATCCTATCCTGCCTCCCTTATCCTGACCACCAAACGGACCCTTAGCTTATTGACGTTTGCAATCTCTCCCCAATTTATTTATTAAATTCCGGTAGTTCTCATGTCATGTGCCTTAAACCAGTCAAAAAAAACAAGTCATGTGTTTCACATTTTGTCCATGACTGAATTATGTCATTATGAATAATGTGAAGAAATTAAAACAATATTATAACATGAATACAGATATTATGGATTACTATTTTATGTTTGATTTTTTTTATTATTATCCCATTTGTTTGCGATGTATACTCAATTTTAGATTAGTTTAATACTTGTTTTATTTCAAAAAAAATACTTGTTTTTTCTTAATGACAGGGAGGGGTCAACAACAGAGAGTAACATGTTAGTGATAATGGTTAAGTCAAAATCAAAATACATATCATATTCGATCAAAAAATACATATGTTATATATATATATATATATATATATATATATATATATATATAGAGAGAGAGAGAGAGAGAGAGAGAGAGAGAGAGAGAGAGAGAGAGAGAGAGAGAGGGATCAAGTTACTTCAAGAGAAACTTTAAGAGAGTTACTCGTAATATCATCCATCCATTTATTCTAATCCAATGGATATATATTAATTCATCAAAGAAGTCACATGACCTTTGTTGGATTAGAATAAATGGATGGATGAGATTGAGGGTAACTCTCTTAAAGTTACTCTTGGAGTAACTTAATCCCTTCTCATATTATATATATATATATATGTGTGTGTGTGTGTGTGTGTGTGTGTGTGTAAAGTAATTTTTTCATATACAATTATTCTTTTTAAGTATATTTTATCTGAAATGATTATACAATTATGACTTGTATGCATCATTCCCTTAAAGTTAATTATGCCCACTATTCTCTACTCTTCAAAAAAAAAAATCAATTTTTCATCATTTTCTTTTGTAAACTCCACAATCTTTTGTTCATTACTACATCATGCGGGGCAAAGATATTATAGAACTCATTTTCACCCTTGAAATCTTTTGATATGCCATTGTTCTATAATTTTGTTAAAAAAGTTTACAGTATACCTAATTAACCTAATTAACGTGTCATTGAATAATATATTAACGCAACATCTAGAAAATCATAAGTCATTCGATAATTTATTTAATAAAAAGTAGAAGAATTTAAAAGATTAAAAAATACATAAATTTTAGAGGACATTATTTACATGAAAATAGAATTGTATGAAGGAGCAAACCATAAACGGTTAATGCCCCTTGATTAAGAATTTAGGCTTGGGATATTAGCTTGTCATTGCAAGTTATTAGATATATATGGAGGAATTTTTCATTAAAAATACATAAACCAAAAACACGTCTAACATGATTGTCTCAAACAATATCATATATGTTCTTGCTAGAACAATAGAATTAGTAATAATTTAGGTAGCCTCGTAATGTCTCTTGGTTCCCATTCTCTTTCTAATCAATATGCCTAAAGCCACTAGCCAAGTGAGACAAATAAGCATAAAAAGACCATTTTATCTTAAAGGAGCAGTAACCATAACAAATTAGATATTTCCTCTGTCTCAATATATATGTCATATTTGGTTAAATGACACAGTTTAAAAAAAAGTAATAAATGAAAGAAAGAGAGTAATAATTTTACAAAATTAACCTTATTAGTTATTGACGTATTAACTATTATCATAAATATAAAGTGGAGTATTTAACGGTATAATTGATAAAAAATATTTAATATTACACTGACAAATTTTTTTTTATAAATGTAAACTAAAAAAAAGGGTTTATGGCATTTATCTCTAACCAAAAGGCACCAAATCACTACATACATAGCACACCATTCTATACATGCCCAATAATCATTCACATATATGCATTTACAGGGGAAGGTTGTTCACTACTGCATAAAACAAAAATTTTAGTCTCCCCTATTACACCAGCTACAGCGCCATGTTTGATAAAAATAATACAGCAAAGGTGTTTCCATACACAACCCAGCGGAAACGATTTCAACCCCATTTGATAAATATCTACTTAGGGAACAAATTCAACAATAATTCCTGGTTGGTTTAGCACAATAAAAAAAGGGCATTCTACAACCATTTTTCAATCTTAAACAGAGGATATATAACTTTACATTTAAGTACTTTAACCGAGAGTCAAGAACAAAGATCCACAACACCCATAAGAATTTAATCAACAAAATCAATTTACCATGTACTCTAACAAAATCCACAAAATCAAACAAATCCCTCACCTTGGGTTGATGATATTGAGCTCCAAGCCAAAAACGAAAATGAGGAAAAGAAGAAGAACCACCAATGAATGCTCATCCTTTGTCTCCTCTTCTCTCCCAAGCTTCCACTTGTCAAACCCTAAGCCCTTTTGTTCTTACATTTGGCAAGGAATGAGATGGGAAGGCATAAGCCCTTTTTAAACAAAAAAAAGTCTTAACGCATTTGATAATAATGCCCTTCACCAACAGGGGATTATAGGCAAAATCAAAAATTAATATTAACTTGTATCCAAAATAAAAAATTAATATTAGACTATTGATGTCTTAACATCAAAAATTAATTACTAGCAATCATAAAATAAATTAATTACCATC
Organism: Ammopiptanthus mongolicus; assembly: GCA_039655645.1. Classification (NCBI taxonomy): domain Eukaryota; kingdom Viridiplantae; phylum Streptophyta; class Magnoliopsida; order Fabales; family Fabaceae; genus Ammopiptanthus; species Ammopiptanthus mongolicus. Next base: position 86,466,037 of record CM077344.1, on the reverse strand, counting down.
GAATGTATTAATTATTGACATAATCATAATTATTAAAATTACCGAGTATTACACATTTGTCCAGAAATGGATTGATCTACCATCAACAGTCCTCCAAGAGATGTTATTAGTCAGATGATTCCAACTATCACAAATGCCACACCAAAGATTAGAGGCTTCTCTTTTTCGTTCCACTTTAGGGATCAAGTCCGAGCCACAACGATACTTAGCACAAATAACCTTGACCAAAAGATTGTCCTTGTGATTTATCAGGTTCCACCCAACCTTCTTCATACACATGGTATTAGCTAGAGAAGTTTGACGCAAGCCAAGGCCACCATACTGTTTTGGACGACAAACCTGGTCCCAACAAGGGTGTTGATCCCCAGAGGAAGTTTTTGCATTTTCTATCCAACTCAGTGCATACTTGAGCTAGAATCTTGGCTATCTTACATAGGTTGGGAGAGCTGCCAAAACTGATCGAGATGGAGTGATTCTCCTTGCTAATGACAAAGAATTAGCGTTCCACCCACTCATCCTTTGGGAAGCTTTATCCAAAAGAAACCTATAGGTTTGCTTAGTTACTCTCTTATGATGAAGAGGGACTCGAAGATACTTGCCAAGGTCAGTTGTTCGTGAGAATCCTAATGCATCATTGATCTGGACACGCCTATTATGGTGCACATTTTTTGAGAAATATATTCTGGTGTTCTTCTTGTTCACCTTTTGGCCTGAGGGCACGCAGAAAAGATCCAAGCAAGCTTTAATAACCTGAACTTGGTGCAAAGATGGTTCAAACAATATAAGATCATCTGCAAAGCAAAGGTGTGACAAAGGATGACCATTTCGATTTAAACGAATAAGCTGCCAAAACTTGTACTCCATGGCTACAAAGATGATTTGATAGAGTCTTTCAATGAAAAGGACACATAGATAGGGAGAAATAGGGTCACCTTGTCTAATTTCTCGTGTTGGACAAAATTGATTCGTGCTTTCGTCGTTCCAATGGATCTTCGTGGTTGGAGAAGTAATACAATACCGTATTAAATTTACAAAATTCTAGGGAAAACCAATATCAATTAATGTGTCTTTGACAAAGTCCCATTTAAACTGGTGATAAGCTTTTTTCCAAGTCAATTTTGATGGCCATGAAATCCTTACTACCTTTCTTCTTTCGCATTGTGTGAATCACTTCTTAAGCAATAATTATATTGTCCAAGCTGTGTCTTCCAGGAACAAAACTACATTGCATAGGCGCAACTAGCTTCTTCATCAACCCTTTCAACTCTTGGCTATGATCTTTGTAAAAGTCTTGTAAGATACGTTACAAAGACTAATCGGACGAAATTGCTTCATATTTAAGGGATTGTCAACCTTGGGGATAAGGCAAATCCGTGTTTCATTAATATGATGGACCTTGTGTTGAGTCTCCAAATGTCTGATGTGCATTTACCTTAGTTTTGATGAGATTAAAACAGTTATTCAATGATTTAATTGAACCCGTCTGTGGTATTTAACTCGTCTACTTAGTGTAAAGATTAAAACATTAAGTGTCTATATGAACTGTTCACTCGTCTGAACTTAGATAAATTCACCCATCTGAACTAACTTAAGTTCACACGTCTGAACTAACTAAAAGTTCACTCGTCTGAACCAGCTAAGGTTCACTCGTCTGAACTAAGAGAAGTTCACCCATCTAATGAAGTCTTCAACCGTCTGATTAAAGGAAGACTCACCCGTCTAAAAGACTTTGCAACTGACGTCATCTCTTTGTTAAAGAGTCAACCCGTCTAATGAAGCTACTCATCCGTCTAGTGACTAACGTTAAAGAATACATTGGATGAAAGCTGTCTCGACTCTGATAAGAAACTTCAACAAAGTGCTTTGCCTGATCACAACTGCATCTTACACCAAAAGGGAAAGTCTTCCCTCTGCAAACAAAAAGCACATATACAGACCTGCTGAGACCAAAGGTATATCAGAAGTCTGTATCACTCTGATGAGAGAGAACAAGCGAAGTTCTTTATGCTTTAATGGCTGATCAGAACGACTCTATTGCATTTATTGAAGATCTGCAAGAAGCCAAGCCTTCAGACTTTGTGTCTAACGGCTTTAAAATCTTGAAGCCTATTTAATGAAGAAGACTTCGAAGATTCAAGTAGACAAGAGAACGATCAAAGCAATCAAGAGCAATTACTCTGTGCATTTATATCTTCATTCTTTCATTATTTATTCTTCAATCATTTAAAGTTATTACGCAGTCTTTTAAATCTTCACATTTAATACACTCGTCTGAGTGCTTGTGAAAGACTTGCAAAATGTAATCTTTTTACAACTTCTCTCAAACAAACCCGTCTGAGCCTGAAGAGGCTAAGTGTGAAAACAATACTAGTCTGGAGCCTGGAGAGGCTAGGTGTGAAAACAATACTCGTCTGAAGCCTGGAGAGGCTAGGTGTGAAAATAATACTTGTCTGTACTGTAACCTAAATCAGTTATAGTGAGAAAACTTGGTGTTGCCAAGGACTGGACGTAGCCTCATTGTTAAAGGGTGAACCAGGATAAAACCTGCTGAGTGATCTCTCTTTCCCTGAACTCTTTAGTTTGATTATTTGTCTTAACTATCATCTAACTAAGGGGTTTATAATTGTGTTTATCAAACCTTTTTTTATCTTGCATGATTGTGTGTTTTCTGTGAAAACCTTCAGACTAGTTATCAGTCTGATTGACCTGTCTGTGTTTACTCGTCTATCATAACCCGTCTGTGCTTGCGAAAAAGTTTCTAAATTCCGCATATATTTGTCAAACACCATTCAACCCTCCCTTTTAGTGTTTGCATCTGTCTATTTCACCTTGCTCGGTTGCAGGAAGATTTCGGTGATCAACAAAGTTAGGGATTGACCAATTGTTTCCCATTGGCTTTGAAAGAAAATGGCTTGGTAACCATCCACCCCTGGGGCTTTAAAACCACTCATATCAAAGAGAGCCTTTTTAATTTCTATTTGATGGATAGGCACGGATAGTTTTGCCACATCTTCCTCAGATAAAGTTGGGAAGCATCCTATAACGCCTAGAGAAGTATGAGTTGTATCATCAATGTATAATTCACGAAAGAACTCTCTGGCCATTTATTTTAGCTGCTCAGGTTCATTGATTCAATATCCATCAATATCCTGAAGTGCTTCAACTTTCGGTTTCTTCCTTCTGAAAATAGTTGTGCCATGGAAATAATTGGTGTTTTTGTCCCCAAATTGTAGCCATTTACAACAAGACTTTTGACACCACATAACTTCTTCTTGATAGAGCACATTTTCATACCCATACCAAAGACGTTTTTGCAGCCTCATTAGATAGGGATTCCTACCTTTAGCCAAACTAACAACAGTACCATGAAGCCTATTTAAAAGTCGATGCTTCCTGAGAGTGATATTACCGAAGACATTCTTATTCCACAGTTTGATAGCCTGAGTGAGAGAAGAAAGATTAGAACTCCAGTCTCCCACATGATTCCATTCATCTTTAACTAACCCCGTAAAACCCTCATGAGTCAACCAAGAGGCCATAAAATGAAAAGGTCTAAGACCCTTGTTTCAGCTAGAGAGTTGCTTTAAACGTACCCATAGAGGAACATGATCATATTTGAAATTAGGGAGGTGGAACACAATAAGTTCTTCAAAATGAATTCTCCAATGAACATTGGCCACCACCCTATCAAGTCTCTCACTCAAATCACCTCTATGCCAAGTAAAAAGATTAACTTTGAAACCTACATCTTCAAGCCCACAATCCAACAAACAATTATGAAAGTCTGTACACATACCATGACTAACAGAAGATGAGCCTCCATCTTTTTAAGTTGAGTTCAGAAGAGCGTTGAAGTACCCTATAGTGCACCAGGGACCTTCCACTCCATTACTAATCTCTCTTAGCACATCCAACAAAAAATGCCTCAAAGATTGCTGAGGATTACCGTATACTGTAGTAACTTCCCATAGAGTCTCATTTTGCCATTGCACTAATAGATGAACAAATTGCGTGCAAGCTTTATGGATTGAAGCAACCCAAAATCTTGTATCCCAAAGACACCAAATTCCACCTGTATGTCCCTAAGCTTCACTAATATAAAAGCCGTATCAAAACCCATCTTTTTAATTACCTCTTGACAACGGGTACCACTTACATGTATCTCAAGTAAGATAACAAATTAAGCAAGCTTCATATTTTGTCTTCAAATCCCTAATTAAAACAGGTAAACTTTTCCTACCAGCTCTTCTGCAATTCCAAGAGATGATATTCAACACAAAGGTAATGAGAAAGATGGTGATCAAACACGTAGTCCACAGTATGGGAAGGAGTCCCATTCACAAGCGTGTCAGCAACTGCATGCCAAAATAGTTGGCCCACATCCTGCAATGTAGTTTATTTCCAACAGTGTTTTTAAAACCGGCTCGGACCGATCAGTCCGACTGGTTAGACCAGAAACTGGTCATATCACCAGTGCAGTTGAGGCATCTGAGCGGACAAGGCATTAACCCGGAGAGAGGCAAGTTCAACCGGCCGATTGTTATAAAAACCGATAAACCGATCGATTTTTGAGTCGCTCGAGTAAATAAAAATTAAAACAAGAAAGAGAAGAGAAGGGAAGAAGATGGAATTGAAGACAAGAGAATTTTCTAGGGATTTTAGTGAAGGACAACCGCACTTGGCTTCTTCTCCGGCTCCGATCCGTTGCGGGCCCAGATTCGATTGTGTAAATCTTCAACCACTGTCCAGACTACACTTTCCTCATCAATGGAAAAAAAATAAAAAAAATAAAATAAAGAAGACGCAGGAGAAGAGAAAGAAAAAAAGAACAAGAGGGTAAGTAAGAGAAACGACTGAAGATGTTGACGAAGCAAACAATACTACAACTATGTGTTTTGGTTTTAGGGTTTTGGACTAATGGGCTGGGTCATGTGGTTACAGGGTCTTGAGCCTCTAACTGCTATTTTATGTTTACATATTTTTTTACAATCTAATTTGAAAATTCCATAAAAAATGTATACCATGGCCCATGGTGTTCGAATACAAGCACTTAAAGTAGAAACATATTGTTACTATTGCTAGGCTGAAATATTGGTTGGTATGTATCTGAAATATATGTTATATATACACAACTTTAACATAAGTTTGATATACACCGGTTCATCCGAACCAACCAATGATTCATTGGTTCGATTAGTGATCCATTAACTTAGTGTCCTAACCGAGTTGATGATCAGTCCGATTTTAATAACACTGACTTCCATTCTGTCATACTAGATCGGGTGGTTTTAGTACTTCAGTCCCTCCCCAATTATTCCAATTTGCATTCTCAGCATTGTTTTGGATTTTTGGGCCTCTTTTTTCTTAATAACTACCAAATCCTGACCCACCTGCTTAGGAGTTTGTTCTTTTGACTACCTAACCTGATTGGGTTGACTTTTTTTAGTTTTTGTAGCGTGGCTGGATTGGGCCTTTCTGAGTGGGCTTCGTTTGTTTAGTAACCTTGGCAGCCTTGACATAAGGTTGACCGGAATTTTTAAAATTAGGTTGACTGTAAAATGGGTATGATTGATTTTAACAAGAGTGAAAACCCAAACTGATTGTTGAAAAATTTTGGGGATCCATTTTTAATCTTTACAAAATTAAATTAAATTTTTAGTCCCTCATATTTATAATCGTGAGATGCTTTAGTCCCTTAATCCCTTCCAATATCTGATTATTTGTCTTCATGTCCCATTAATCATACCACCTGACTCATTAGTGATCGCGTGTTACCTATAACATATTTTCTTTGTGGAAAACGAATAAAAAGTGAAAAAAACATTCATAAATTTAAAATTTAAAATACTTTAAAATTATACATTTTTTTTCACTTTTCATTCATTTTTTATGATGAAAAATTGTTATAGGTTTTGCAAGATCACTAACGAGCTAAGTAAGATGGTTAATGAGACACGTAGGCAAGTAAATAGACATCAAAACTAAATTTAGGAAGTAATGTGTTCGGTGCTTATAAATTTGGGGACTAAACAATTAATTTATATTTTTTACAGACAAAATGGATCACTCTTTTAAATAACAAACCCTACGTTCTCCCACCTTACTCTCTTCTTCTACATCTCCACCCTCACTCAAGCCCTGAAGGGCCTACTCCTAGAGGCCTCAATTCGTTTCATTTCAGTTCTTCCTTCCTTCCACCTGATCGATACGAGTTAGAAAAAACTTATCTCAAATCAGGGTAGCGAGTTAGTGTCTCGATGGTACAGACGGCAGCTCATTCGCTCTGCTCCGTTCTGTTCTGCTCCCTCCCAATCGAATCTCCAATTTTTCTATAACAAACAAACACACCGCCGCATATCTTTCGTATCACTCTTTCAAACTTATTTGTCACAAGTTTACTGCACCATTCAAGTAAAAAACATAACAAGTTAAGGCTATATTCATGCATGTTTCCATTCAGGACATATGTGTGGCTTTTGCATTATCTGTTTGAACCATATTTGCCACCAAAAGATCTTAACTGAATGAAGGTTGGGGTTAAGATGAGGAGTACCAAAATGCCTTGTACCTCATTTAGAACCAGATGCATTTTCTACATAAACAGAAATTGCAATTAGTAGTCCTGACTTTTATCTGCAATTTAAGTTCTATGAATTTACTGTGTTCTTACCTTTTAAGTCTTAACATTAAAGTCCAGTAAAAAAAAAAAAAGGTTTTAACATTAAAGTCATTGAGAGAAATTTACTGTACTAACTGCATTTTATCTTGTTAGAGTTCAGAGAGATGGAGGAGCCTCGATGTGCATGCTGGTATTCATAACTTTTTTTTTTTTTTTTTGGTTTACTGGTATTCATAACTTTGAGTTGCATGCTTTTCGTGCTGCTTTTCAAATGGTACTGAATCATCATTGAGTTTTGTTGTCTGCTCTTCCTCATCTTGCCATTAACATGAAATTAAAGAAAAAAATCTAGGTGGCTACTTAAAGTTGTTTTTCCTGCTTTCAAATGTACTAATTAATGAGACTGTGTGATCCAATTCATCCGAGTAGACCAGATTTACTTTGCTTGTCAAATTATTGTAGATGGGATATGATGGGATGATTGTAATGCTAATCATATACTCTGCCCTCCATAAAATTTCTTATATTGGAAAATGATTCATATTTGAGAAAGTTAAGCAGTGATATCTACTTTTACCTCTGTGTACTTTGCTTAATATAAATAGACGGAATAGTGAAGAAGCATAAATTCTGAAATTTCTTGGCCTCGGTATCAGAAATACAGTCCTTACCTTGTGAAATTCCTTCTAATGAAAGAGGTGCACATGAAGGGAATAAATCTGACCACAAACTTTCATTTTTTGAGAATTTCTGCCAGTCTGGATTATCTCATCTTGGGATCAAATGTTCACGTAATATAAACCTTCAAGGCATATGGAAGGAAGCTGAACCATTTGCTGTAATTCAATTTCAATTTCTTCTATTATTAATGTCATTATAGTGCCCATCGTAGATCTTATTTGTGCCTTGTCTAGGACTTCATTTTCTTGTTAGTGTTTTTTTTCTTTGCTGCTTATTTATGATTTTTTTTCTACTTTATATGCAATTTTAGAATTAAAATATTATTTTTCATAGTAAGTGGGATTTAAATTTTTTGCTGCATGTGTCCCTGTGATTGAAATAAATTGGTTGCTTGGTTGTAAATGCCTACCTTCTGATGAGAGGCAAGAAATATTGATTTTGAGTACATTGCGTGGTTTGATGACTTATTTTGCATGTTCTTCATACTTTGACGTCCATATTATTTAGGTTGTTTAAGCTCCAAACATGTCTGTATGAATGTAAGAGTTCAACCTTCATGTGGTAAATGGGATGTAGTTGTAGCAAACAAATTGATTGGCTGCATCTTTAGTTAGATTATAATTGTAAGAAATGGAATCATTAATCCAGCCCACACATTATTTTCATGTTTCTAGTCACCTAAAAAGTATGGTTTATTGGGTTGTCTGGTTAATAAGCTTGGATTTATTAGGCTAAGATTTACATGTTGCACAATGTGGAAAATTTGACACGAAAACAAAGCTGCCAAAATCCTTTGGTAGATTGCAACATTTGCTTACAGAAACTGTCGAATGTTGGTTTTCTAGGTTGTAATATTTTTTTAGTCTTTATATTTCTATCCATTGGCTGTGCTTTTTTGGTACCATGTCTGCATGTCAATATTATTTTGGTCAAAAAAGAAAGAAGTTTTCTTCAAAATATAATGTAACTTCTTTGGACTGCATTTAGAAAAATGGTAGCTAGAATTTCTGGTCATGTAAAAGAAGTTTTCTGCAAAATATAAAGTAACTTCTTTGGACTGCATTTAAAAAAAGGTTATCTAGAATTCCAATAAAACATAATTTTATATGTAGTTTTTAAAAGCTATTTTTATGCTGTAACCCTAGCCAAAAAGAAAATTACCAAGTAGGCAAGTACTTATTAGTGCAGCAATTATGCACAGGACCTTATTGGTCTCTCAGAGCTGCTTCGTGGCCTCTTTTGGAAACTCTTATGCTAGAGAGATTATTGTTTCTTCAGGAGCAAGGTAGTGCATTGGAAGCCTACTTGGTACCAATTTTTTACCCGAACACATGACCAAGAAATGTGGCCATAATTGCAAAAAAAGATTGACTAAGATTTAAGATCAAGCTGTTTCTGAAAGGTAAATAGTCTGTCTGTGTGTCATTTATGTGTATCTCTTTGCCATTTAATCCTGTTATCCCATCACAGCTCCTCAAATATCCTTTTGTTTTATTACTCTGTTGCAGGATACATCCCAGTTTTTTCTTTAAAAGATGTGAAGCATGAAGAAGCATCTGTCTTCAAGCATAACTGGCTCAGCATCAAAAGTTTATGCAGCTATATATACTGAAAGTTGCAAATTTTGGAGCCAAGGTTCTTTATCGGATCCTTTTTGTTTGTTGGATTGTTTTCTCTCACATGTTGATTTTATTAAATCTGTCAAGCCATATAACATACCAGTATTGTGAGTTTAGTTGATTCTCAATATCCTCACAGGTGAAGAGGGTTAAATCCATATGGGACAAGGCCACTATGCTGCTGCCATCATTGAATCCCATTGTTTCCCTCTATCCTTGTTAGAAAAAGGTTGTTACTCACCATGCACGCTTAGGTCCAGTTGTCTCACTTCATGAGGGGTTACTTTGTTATCATTAATCATATGTAATGCCTTCAGTAGCTAGCTGGGCAATTAACTTAAATGATGCAAGCTTTTAGAAGTTTTAAACCCATGTTACCAATCTTTTCGTTTTCTTTTCTCTCTGAGGCATGGGGTTTTGGATTACTTGCAAAACTGTTGTATTCGAAATATATATTGCTATAGTTACTTTCCAATGATATGTGCTGAAAATGTGTAATAGATGTGGGGATCTTAGTGTATGGTTGTTTGTGAAGCTAATAGTTTGAACCAAATTCTTATGCTTTTGCATATTTTTGTACTCTGATTTATCGTTTTCTTCTTATGCAAGAGCACCGTTTCAAGTGTGTAACTGTTAGGAACCCGGGAATTATGATCAATAAGACTAGTATTATAGTATTGAAATGGAACAAAACGGGTCTGTATCAGTGGGATATCAGAGCATGAGTGTTCTATGGAAAAGAGAAAATACAGAGAAAAAGAAAGATAGCCTAGGCAGATTGGAGAGTGCCTAGTCTCTCCCAAGGTTCCAGTCCCAATTTCCTGATATCCTCCACCCGTAACCTCACACCCTTTTTAACATCATTTCCCCTCAGCTGAAAATGCACTCCCCCCACTCTCTCCCTTGCCAACTCAGCAGTTAGTTAGGATAGTTAGGATCAAGTGCATCACTCTTCTCTGCACTATCAGGTGTCCTCTTCTCCTTAAAACTCTTCCTCACATAAACCTTAGTCATTTTGGGCTGATTGGGCTCCAGGTCCGTGTGAGTAACTTATTCCCCTTATAAATTATAACAGAACATCCTGGGTTATCTACTTCCAACTTCACTACTGTGCTTCCAGATTTGTTTCCATTCTTAACCTTCCACTTCTTTTCAAATTATTAGTGAAAGCTGCAGCTGTATGTTAGATACCTTCTAACTGTCTAACTGACAGTTAACTAACTGTAAAGTGGGTATAGTTGAATATAAATAAGAGATGGAGAGGTAGGTAGATTTTGGAGTGGAAATTGGAAAGTGGAAGAGGAGTAGGTTCTCTCGAATATCCTACATGTTCTGTCTTTGTATTTATGTTCTGTTATCATATTGATCCAGAACCATTTTCTAAATACAATCAGTACTAGCTGTATACCTGTGCATTCGTACGAGTCGCGCTGTATTACTTACTATAATTTTTTTAAAATAAAAAAATATGAAATTAATCAATTGTTTTTACGTGGGAAATAAATGGATAAAATAAATTATATATCAATATTGACATGGTTATAAATCATAGAAATATATTGACAAAGTAATTCACAAAAATAGCACCAAAAAAAAAAAAAAAGTAATACACAAATTAGACATAAATCAAAACTCAGAATTTATCGGTATTTGATTGATATTGAGGAAAGTGTGTTAAAAGAAATATTTCCGAGGATTGGACTATAACACTTGTCAAAGAAGATAGCTATGTGACATAATCAAATTGATAATTTTTCATATAAAAAGTAGATACATTGATTCTACTATAACATTAAGCTGCTACTTTCTTGCTATCATTTCTAGGTAGCAATAATCTATTTTAGTTTCTTAATGGATTATAGTACTCAGAAATGGACTATAACACTTCTAAAGTAGGTGCAACAAAGTGCATATGATATTTATATAAAAACAAAAAGTCCAAGATAAGATAATAATAGTATTAAAGTATTTGACATAATGAAAAAATAACATAAAAGTGATGACCGCTTAAGCTAATAATCCTTAAGTCTATAGAATTATTTTCTACACAAAAATATTAACAGAGGATGCTGTTAAACCTTCTTAATTAACTTTCTCCACATTAATCATATTATTGACATCAACTTTGACAAACTGAAACTTCAGTGTATCTCCAGGATGATAAGTCATTTTCTGCACAAAATTACTTCCATCCCTTTCCAATTTTGGTGGTCTTCTTAGGCACGTTAACCTGCAACTTCTTTGTCCACCAGAAGGACCACACAGTAAGAGAAGGAAATACCCAGAATCCCTGACAAATGAAGCAAAATCTTTGGGTAGACCCAGTAAAAAATGCAAAAGTTAATACTGAAAGATGAGTAATAATAGGTAAATTAGAAGTGAAAATATAAGATTTTAAATGCAACCAATTGACTTTCAGTTGCTTTATAATCTGACAAAGTAATTGTGAAAGAGCTGGATCGACGTTTGGTACTATGACTATGGAAGCTTGGAAATTTAGCTGGATTGGATGGTTGGCTGGAAACTGTAATTTGAAATAGACTATCTCCCAAATATCTTAGATACACCAAGTGATCCCCAGTCAAACCATAAAACTGTCTAAGATTCTCCCAATTGCCACTCATAAGTGGAGATTCCAGAGATTTGTTGAACGTGACTTGGTGACGATTTCCTTGTTCGTCTATTAAATTCCACAGTGGAGCAAGCTCATGAAAAAATTGTTCATTGAAGTTACACACACCATTATGCTAATAAGGTAAAATATCATTGAAGCTACATTCAAGCATAAGATCAAGAGATGATTAGACAACAAACTACCATGATTATAGGAGGAACAACTAAGAGAAAGAGGACAAAAATTTCTCCTTAGAATATGCACCAAACAATTTCCTTTAGAGCTCCTATGACATCTGTATAAAATAACAATAAGAGTTTTATCTTTATTTTTTATACATGTATTGAATATAAAATAAGTTATCATTTAAGTTAGTTCATTCAATCATGTAAAGATTACCTACTAACAGATCCGTACGGCAATTTCAACTAAGTATCTCACTAAAACCGGTACTCATATGGTGGAATGTCAGGAAGGATTGCTCTTTCAGGCTTGTACCTCCAATGAAATTCAATCTGTAAGGATGGTCGCAAGCCTTGTATTGAAGATCATTGCACACTACATTAAAATTATGCATGATATAAGAGACATATGGACGCTTGCTGTTAGAATTGTTGATATTTGGTTTGTCTAGTCGAAACCTCCCCATATAGGGCATCATGAAATGGTCTTAATGGATGCAAATGTATTATTATTGTCATCTCTACTCAGCTTTAGTACTTCACATCTTCCTTGCTTTTAATCAATTAATTAATTTTGTTGATCTTTTAATGAATAATAACTTTTTGCTCTTTTAATTAACTAGGATACAAGTGTCGGTCAAGAAGAATGAAATGCTGAAATGGAAGACAATGTTGAAAGAGCATAGTACTTATATCATGCATAATTTTAATGTAGTGTGTAATGATTTTCAATACAAGACCTGCGACCATCCTTACAGATTGAATTTCATTGGAGGTACAAGCCTAAAAGAGCGATCCTTCCTAACATTCCACCATATGAGTACCAGTTTTAGTGAGATACTTAGTGGTAATTTTCGTACTGATCTGTTAGTAGGTAATCTTTACATGAATGAATGAACTAATTTAAATGATAGCTTATTTTATATTCAATACATGTATAAAAAATAAAGATGAAGTTCTTATTGTTATTTTATACAGATGTCATTGGAGCTCTAAATGAAATTGTTTGGTGCATGCTCTAAGGAGAAATTTTTGTCCTCTTTCTCTTAGTTGTACCTTCTATAATCATGGTAGCTTGTTGTTTAATCATATGCTTGAATGGAGCTTCAGTGATATTTTACCTTATTAGCATAATGGTGTGTGTAACTTCAATGAACAATTTTTTCATGAGCTTGCTCCTCTGTGGAATTTAATAGATGAACAAGGAAATCGTCACCAAGTCACGTTCAACAAATCTCTGGAATCTCCACTTATGAATGGCAATTGGAAGAATCTTAGACAGTTTTAAGGTTTGACCGGGGATCATTTGGTTGTCTAAGATATTTGGGAGATAGTCTATTTCAAATTACAATTTCTAGCCAACCATCCAATCCAGCTAAATTTCCAAGCTTCCATAGTCATAGTACCAAATGTCGATCCAGCTCTTTCACAATTACTTCGTCAGATTACAAAGCAACTGAAACTCAATTGGTTGCATTTAAAATCTTATATTTTCACTTTTAATTTACCTATTATTACTCATCTTTTAGTATTAACTTTTGCATTTTTTATAGGGTCTGCCTTTGCTTCATTTGTCAGGGATTCTGGGTATTCTCTTCTCTCACTGCATGGTCCTTCTGGTGGACAAAGAGATTGCAAGTTACTGATTAGAAACGTGCCTAAGAAGACCACTAAAATTGGAAAGGGATGGAAGCAATTTTGTGCAGAGAATCACTTTCAACATGAAGTTTCAGTTTGTCAAAGTTGATGTCAATAACATGATTAATGTGGAGAAAGTTAATTAAGAAGGTTTATCAGCATCCTCTGTTAATATTTCTGTGTAGAATTTAATGCTATGGACTTAAGGATTATTAGCTTAAGATGTCATCACTTTTATGTTACTTTTTAATTATGTCAGATACTTTAATAGTATTCTTATCTTGGACTTTATGTTTTTATATAAATATCATATGCATTTTATTGCACCTACTTTAGAAGTGTTATAGTCTATTTCTGAGAATTATAGTCCATTAAGAAACTGAAATAGATTATTGCTACCTAGAAATGAAGTAAAAAAATAACAGCTTAATGTTATAGTAGAATCCACGTATCTACTTTTTATATGAAAAATTATCAATATCAATTTGATTATGTAACATAGCTATCTTCTTTGACAAATGTTATAGTCCAATCTCGTGAAATAGTTCTTTTAACACACTTTCCTCAATATCAATAAAATACCAATAAATTCTGAGTTTTGATTTATGTCTAATTTGTGAATTACTTTTATTTTATTTTTGGTGCTATTTTTGTGAATTATAACCATGTCAATAGTGATATATAATTTACTTTATCCATTTATTTCTCAGGTAAAAAATGATTAATTTCATTTTTTTTAAAAAAAATTATAGTAACTAATATAGCGTGACCCATGCCAATGCACTGGTAAGCAGCTTCTGATAATTTTGAAAGCCATTCATCTTTCTCATGTTTTAAAAACATGAAAAAAGTAAAACTGGAGGAGGCAAAAATAAACACAACACTAATCACACCAAATAGGTAGGGAAAAAAAAAGAAATATTGCAACAACATAAGCAGAGGGGGTTTTTAGCAAAACTTTGCTAAAAAGTGAGAAGTTGTTTCAGCAAGTGTAAGTAACATTCAAAGTTCTGATAATTTTGTAACCCTTTTTACAGTGTTAAAAGAAAACCAAAAGCTCAAATGGAAGTAAAATGATGATAGCTTGAATGATCCTAGTGTTGAAATCTTCAAATTATGGGAACCTGAGGATCTTTGGATGCACTGCTTATTATCATGTAAATGAAGGAAAATTGGAACCAAGAGCAAAGAAAGGGCTGTTTATGGGGTATCTAGAGGGAGTGAAAGGTTATAAAATCTGGTTACTAGATGGAAGAAAATGCATAATCAGCAGGGATGTCATTGGGAATTCTCGGGGTACAGAGGATCATTAGATTGAGGTGGAGCTGGGAAGTAGACCTGCAGGGGAACAAATTGCAGGGAGCCAAACTCAGTAGGATCAAGCTGATTCTGAACAGGTCCATGTTGAGACTGAGGAAGACTATGAAGAAGAGTATCTATTGTGTAGGGACAGAGAAAGAAGGGTAATAAAGCCACCTAACAGATATGGTCATGAGCAGGTCACAGCATATGCTTTGAATGCTGCTTTGTCTTTCACAAATGAAGAACCAAGAACTTACAAGGAAGCTGTAAGCAGTAAAGAATACAAGGAATGGCAACTAGCTATGGAAGAGGAAATGGAATCACTGTACAAGAATCACACTTGGAAATTGGTAGATAAACCTCAAGGTGCCAAGCTTGTAGGTTGCAAGTGGATTTACAAAAGGAAAGAAGGAATCTCTGAGAGTGATCCTCCTAGGTATAAAGCCCGATTGGTTGCCAAAGGATTCACTCAAAGAGAATGTGTGGATTTCAATGAAATCTTCTCTCCAGTGGTGAAACATTGTTCAATAAGAGTTATGCTGGCTATTGTGGTTCAATTCGGGTTACATTTGGAGCAGCTGGATGTCAAAACAGCTTTCCTCCATGGTGAACTTGAAGAAAAAATTCTTATGAAACAGCCTGAAGGATATGAAGTAAAAGGCAAGGAAAGTCATGTATGTCTACTTCAAAGATCTTTGTATGGCTTGAAACAGTCTCCACGCCAATGGTATAAAAGGTTTGATAGTTTCATATTAAGTATCAAGTATAAGAGGAGTAATCATGATAGTTGTGTGTATTATAAAAAACTGAAACTGCAATTATTATATTTACGTACTCTTATATGTTGATGATATGCTAATTGCTAGTAAAAGCAAGGCTGAAATTGAGACACTTCAGAAACTACTTAAATCAGAATTTGATATGAAAGACTTGGGTCAAGTAAGGAAAATTCTGGGAATGGAGTTATCAAGGCAGGTTGGTACTGGTGTTATGGTAATAACTCAGGAAAGTTACATTAAGAGAGTGGTGCAAAGGTTTAACATGACAGATGCTAAAACTGTGAATGTTCCTGTTGCATCTCATTTTAAGCTCTCTGTTGAAGACAGTCCGAAAACAGAAAAAGAGAGGAGAGATATGATGCAGATACCCTATGCTAGTGCTGTTGGGAGCTTGATGTATGCAATGGTATGCACAAGGCCTGATTTGTCCTATGCTTTGAGTTTAGTGAGCAGATTCATGGGCAACCCAGGGAGTCAACATTGGTTAGCTGTCAAATATATTCTGAGATATATGAAAAGATCAAGTGCAGTAGGGCTGAGGTATTGCAGGGAAGAAAATCAGAATTCAGGTGGAGCTTTGGGTTATGTTGACACAGACTTTGCAGGAGACCGTGACAAGAGGAGATCTTTAACTGGATATGACTGGATATGCTTTCACTTTGTTGGCAATGTGGTAAGTTGGAAGGCATCATTACAGCATGTTGTAGCACTGTCAACTACTGAGGCCGAAGACATAGGCCTTACAGAGGCTATAAAAGAGGCAATTTGGCTGAGAGGATTCATTAGTGAGCTTGGAGTTCCTCAAGAGAGTGTTAGTGTGCTTTGTGATAATCAAAGTGCCATTCATCTATGCAAGAATCATGCATATCATGAAAGGACAAAGCATATTGATATTAGGCTCTACTGGATTAGGGACATTGTGGCTGATGGAAAGGTTAATGTGCAGAAAGTACATACCTTTGAAAATGCTGCAGATTTTATGACAAAACTGGTTCCCTTAAGCAAGTTCAATCACTGCCTAAAGCTGCTGAAGATTGACACTGGTTGAAGGCTGTTCCAGGAGTTAAGTTATACTAATATGCCAAGGTGGAGATTATTAGTTATCATGGCATATTAGGTGGTTAGGTTGTTATTTAACTGTTTTTCTGTTGTAACTAACTCTCATGTGGATTTCACTTGGGTTAGCATCTAAATCTAACCTTATAAATAAGTTAGATCCTAGATGTTTAAACAAGAGAGAAAAAACTGATATGAGAGGACTGATTCAAACAAGAGAGATCAGGGGATAGAAACAAGATCTGTGATCTTGGTTAGGCTCTGGTTGTAACAGGGGAATCGGGTAGTAGAGTTGAGAGGAAAAACAAAGAAGGAATCTTAGAAGGATCAATACTCATTGTAAAGCTTCTCTGATTTGGTGTTAAATGTATTGGACGAAGCATTGCTAAGTCCCGGAGATGTAGGCAAGATTGGTGGCCGAACTCCGTCATCAAATTGGTGTGTTTGTTCCTTTATGCGTTTTATTATTGTTCTTAATCTTGAATTCATATTTGTCAAGCTCATAGTGTAATCACTATTCTTTTCTTGATTCCGGGTTCTGGTTCTGTTTATAGGATCAGATCATCAGAGAACAACAATAGCAAAGGGTAGTTTTGGTTTTTTTGCTAGTCATTGAAATGTTTATATAGATTATTATTATATAGATATAGATATTAGATAGTTCTACACATTTTTTCTCAATTCTGATCCGGCACCTATCACTGTAGTAATTGTATATTTTTGTACTTTTTACCAACTTTTGTGTGTAAACCCTGATTGCTATTCAACTCATTAGAAAATTACTCTGAAGTTGTTAGAAGTTTATACCTGAAAAAAATGAAGATATTTGGATGCGTTCTAACATAGGATCCTTATATGCTCCCATGGAAAGTCAAAGAAAGACGCGCCCCATCACTGCCCTCCCCAAAATCATAAAGAAAGAAATAAATAAATAATCAAAATCAAACATGACTTCAAGGCTCCCTTCATAGAATTAGGTTGGACTTACAATTGAATTATGCACTTTCTCGATGATTTGAGTTGAATATTTAGTTGGTATTTGCGCTTTCTGTTTTTCATTACTTCTTTTTGGTCTTACAGTCAACTTTTGTATTATTTTATTTTTGATGAACCATCGTAATTAGGGTCTTTGGCTCCTCAGTGATATCCCGGTGTATTCCCACAAGCTTCGGCTCTTTGGACCGGTTATGGGACTAATCCTTGGTCGGTTGCTTAGAGTAAGGAATTAACCTTGCGTTTACCACCACCCAACTAGAGTGTCGCCACCAGGAATTGAACTCTTATATTATTTTATTTTTCACATTCTACCTCATTGAGGATAAATGAGATCTTGAATACTCCAAACCTAGGTGTTTCCAATATTAAAATGTGACTATTGTAATAATAATAAATTAATAATGAAAGGAAAATAGGCATGACAGGCTTTGCTTTGAGGTCCTTCTGCATGGAGAGTTTCTTCATAACTAGAAGATGCTATCTAAATATCTATTGCAATGTACGGTTTTAAGTGTCATAATTCTGAGGCTTGAGAATTATATTAATTTGATTGAACTGTAAGTGTCCGTCTGAGATCCATAATTATGGTTGTCTATGTCGTGGAAGCTTCTATTTGATAGAAAAGATAAAATATCTAGCATAATTCCTTTTTGACTAAATTTTAGTCATTTTTAACTCTAATTTCATGTATAAAATACTTTTGCCCCGTGTTCCGTTGTAATATTAAATCACTTCAGAGTTCTAAATTAGCTATTTGTGGTTTTAAGGAATTCTGAAATTTAAGTTAGTATTACTATTACACCATTCAATATGCAGCAATGACATTAGCCAACATTTTGCTTTTATGTCTGGTAAAACTTTTCTGAAGGTTGTGAAATTAAGCATGCTTTGTTCTCGTAGCTAAGGATTGATATTCTGACATCTTTCTGTCTCAGCCTCTTTTGATGACCATCTGTTGTTTAATAAATAGTTAACACTTTCTATGGACCCTTCAATGACGGTGCTGTTATTTGTTAAGTTTTTGTATTATTTTCACTCGTAGAAGTGATGAATATGCTTAATTATACTGCCAGTTTCACTAGCTTGTGTATTGATATCAGCAGTATTAATACTTGAGAAGTTACTTGCAGCTAAGTGTATATATATTCCCTTGGACTGATATCGATTGTTCAAGACTCACTGTGCACACAAGAAACCAAGGATATGTTCTTCAAAGAGATAAGTTATTTACTCAAATATCACAAATTTCGAATGAGATATTTCAAGATTAAGTGGAACTATCAGCAATTTTGTCATGTAATAATCATGATGAGATTATTTGTGTGTTTCTGAGTACAAAATGCTTATAAGACGCGACCAAGTAGCTTTAGTACATTCTGTATATTCTTTGTTGGTTGCTATATGTCATGGAGTATTATTCTTTTTAAACCTGATATCTCTTACACTGATTTGATAGTTGATACTTTAAATAGATAACTCCATAGTTGGCTATTATAATTACAAATATATATTGTACAAAGATTAAGATTCCTAGGGAAATTTTTCAGTTCATCTTCAGCCATTCCATGTAGTAGTATTCTCATTATGTCCTTATCTTGAAGCTGCAAGCCAGTCAAATTTGTTCGGGTTAGCATGTTGATTACACCAGTTTCTTGGTTATATTTGTCTTCAAGTGCTTTAAGCAAATTAGGAAACATTATTTCTCATTTTGATTTGTTGTGTTTGTGCGTGTTTTCTTAATCAATAGTCATATTTGCAGAGGCGATAACCTTTTCTGTCAATAGTGGTTGTAATGTTGGGAAGGAAATTGAAGACCAGAAGTGAGGAATCCCAAAGTTTTGCCATTGCACTAAGTTTAAAGTCTGAAACGTCTAGGTCTAGCCATTACACACAGGTGCATTTTATGGCAGTGCCCTATGTCTACATTGTTGATTTCACATTAAAAAAAATGGGTATGGATCCGGGTACGGGTAATCGACGGGTATTTAAGTTGCTATCTATGCGGGTATGAGAACGTGTACTATAGTATTCTATTCATACCCTATCCATTGTCATCCTTATTCTTGACTTTCTCCGGAATTTCTGCAAAAAATGGATGAACGGGTTCACCCACTCCATCCACCCATTGTTGCCGGTAGAATCCTAATGAGAAGATATTCTGATATGATCTAATTTGGCTTCGGTGGGAAATATATATTTGTGCTTTTGAGTTTTGAAACGTGGTCCATCTATAAATGCCATTCAATTCATCAAGACCTCTTAAATAAAAAATTGCCCTGTAATGGGTCGGGAAGTGGTGGCCTCTGGTCATCGGTTTGGCCAAGGAAGGGTAGCAAAGGTGGCAGGTGAGGGAGATGATCATATGTTTGTTGAGGTTTCCAATTACGAAAGATTCATTTCCATCTAATTGTAAAAAAAACCCTTACCGGTTTTATTGTTCAAAAATTCCGCTTTGACCCAATATAAAAGGTTATAATTGGGCATCACTGATGGTCCTCAACATAGTGGCCACAACCATAAAATCCACCCGGAGGGGATGGAACCCTGAACTGGATCACCACATTAGCTATCAACTCATGGCCAAATTTACTCATAACTTGGAAAAGGAAAATTGTCATGAAAGCTCAAGTATGTGCTTGAGACTAAAAGAAGAATAAACACGAAAATTCTGTAGATCTAATATACCCAAAAGTTCATGAGAGCATATACCAATGATACACAAAGGGGAAATATTATGCAACTTTTAAAAAAACAAAGAATGATATATAATAATTATTTCTTTGCAAACACAACTTTGTCTAGTGGGGAGGATTGAGGAAACAGAATCTTTCAGTTCTCTTTGTTCCTCTTTCCTTTTGCCTTTTGTATTCAAATGAGTGTCCCATTGGGCATTCTTTTTCCATACTATATCCTCATCAAAGTCCACTTTCTAATTGAATTTTATATAAGAAATAATAAAGGGCAAGATAAAGAGAGGGGTAAAAAGAGAAGACATTGTGAAGAGAAAGAGAAGCAAAAGAGGCCCCAAAAGCAAACCAATGGAGAAGGCTGAGAATTGATCAGTGTCAAGCCGCTGTGTTTGACAAACTTCAATTATTTAATTTACCTGCATGAGAAAAGATAAAAGCAAAAATGGAATCATGTTAATGTACAGCCGAATAATGCATGCCATATTTTATTTATTTATACAACAAATTAATTAAAATAGACAAAGAGAAAGGTCAAGAGAGAAAACTGTGGTCTTTACCTTGTCCTTCACAAATCCTTCTCAAGAAAACAAGGAAAATAATTAGTATAGCTACACCTGCTAATAATCCAATAATTATCGCAAATGTCTTTTGACCTTCATTACCTGATTTACCTGCTAAACATAAACAAGGGTCAACAATATAATAAACGAATTAGCAAATAAAGAAAATGTTACCCCTTTTATTTTTTGTAAGCGAAACTGTTTATTGGTTACAATTCTTTTTGACCCAAAAGGGCAAAAAGTAAAGCAAAATTAGCCAGAATGCTCCCGTGACGTCCATAGTTGTATCGTAAACCTTTTAGTTTTAAAATTTAATAAACAAAGCCTTTAGTATAGTTTGTCTATTTTTTTTTCTCGAACTAACGGATATTCCTGTAATTAATAAAGATATAAAGATATTCATAGAATAGCCAGGTCATGCGAATGGAGAAATCTTCCAAAGTTGCCTCCAATGATCACTGGAAAAATTAATATGACAGGGAAAACAAATCAAAAATGGGGAAAATAAATAAAACAAAGTTTAAGGTATACTTTTGATTATTTTTCATTCAGTTCCTATTTGTATTTGAACATTGTCAATAATGAAATGAAGTGATTTTGCTTGTGTCAAAAAAAAAATAAGATATACTTTTGATACATGATGTTAGTTTTTATATGTAAAAAAATTCAATTCAATCTATTTATATATAATTATTTTTAATTTGATTATCATCGTATATTACAGTGTTCATTAGAGTTAACATATAGAGATCAAATAAAATATATTATTTTCACTTTGGTTCTATATGAGATAATCATTTTCACTTTAATCTTTATACGTGATGATCATTTTTAATGAGGCATTGCTATGGTACCCTTGAAAAATAGAGGGTTTCAGTATCCTATGTCCAATTAGAATATGTCACCTTAATTAAATGGTCATGTCAATATCACATGAGACTAAATTCTCACAATATGATTGTATCACGTAGTCATAGATATGATACCTAAAAGGTACCATAGATTTTTCCTTTAACTCTAAGAAATAGTTTTATAAGAAAAATAAATGAGTAATACCAAATTAAAAATAATCGTAGATATAAGAATTGAATTGAACGTATGCAAACCACGTTAAAAACAAATGTCATGTTGCCTATAAAAAACACTAACGTCATGTATAGGGACTAAATAGATTAATGGTGCGTTTGGATAAACAGCTTAATTAAGAGTTTATTCAATAAGTTTTTTTTCAAATAAGCTAAAAACAGCTTATTTTCATAAACTTCTCTGACAAGCTTACGAAAATAAGCTAAAAAAAGTTTATGGGTAGACCATAAACTATTTTTATAAACTATTTGCATAAGTTTATTTCTATAAACTCTCTATAAACTTTTCCAAACGCATCTTAGGTTGATTCTCACCACACACAAAAAATCTTCCAACCTATTTTTTTTTTTTTTATTGTGGGATTTTTTAAAAGTCGTTGAGTTTTGGGCCTTACCATGGGCCTTGGAGTAAGCGTGGGCCCCAGTAGCAGAGTACCTGGCATAACACTTGGCCAAGAACATGTCCCCATAATCCGCGGCGCCGCAATCGTTCCTCAACCGTCGGATTGCCTCCCCCACGCAATCCTGGCACTGTGCGAAGCTCAAGTCCCCACTGCACTGCGCCATTCCCTTCACCTGACCCGACCCGCCAACCCGGTACGCCCCGCCCGAACCCGCCAACCCCGCCAGAACCGCATCCATATTACCCGTATCGTAACCCACGGGCGACCCGCATTTTTTCAGCACCACCGTCTTGTCCTCTTCCCCGACGAAGCTCGCGTTGTCGTACTTCACGAAGCACCCTTCCAGCTGCACCGCGCCGCCGCACGCCTCCGGACACAGGTCGCCGGATCGTGTGACCGCGGCGGCGATGCAGGAAGCGCAGTCCGGCATGGCGAGGTCGCCGCGACACTGGTAGAGGCCGTAAACGACGTCGTGCGAGGTGGAGCCGCCGACTACGGTGAAGTGGTTGTAGGAGGAGTAGGTGGCTGAGTTGACGAGGGAGGTGAGTAGCGAGTTGAGGTTTGACTCGTAAGGGGAGTTTGGGGTGTACCTTTGTTGGGTGCACCCGCCGTAGATGAACGTGTCAGTGGAGGATGAGGAGGAGAGAGAAAGGGAAGAGAGTGAGGATAGAGAAAGAAGAATGAAGGTGAGGAGTGAGAGTGAGAGTGAGAGGGCCATTTCTCTCTATCTCTAATGTGTATGAGTGAGTGATAGTGTGTTTGTGATAGAGAGAGAGAAGGTAGGTTAGGTTTTGGAGATGTTTATGTACGTAGGAGAAGTTGATAAGGGTGCTGAGCTCATATTGCATGTAGTGTTGAAGCAGATGCTATTGAATCATGTTCATCATGCATGAGTTTTGATTTGATTTGATTTGATGCTATGCTAGATTGCTATTGCTATTGCATTGTAACGGAGGAGTGTCTGAGTTGTTTGGTGATGGAGTTGCTTTTTAAATAAACAAATCCACTTCATATATATAGCCATGTCATCTGTGTGTGGTGAAGAGAACATAAAATGAGAAAAGAGCTTCTCTTCATAATTTACTGATATGGCCATGTGGGGTTGATCTCAAACTCTTTTTTTCTTTTTCTACCTGCTCTTCGTTTCATGGCTTAGTAATGGTTCTTTTTCTTTTGTCCATAATTAATCCAAATTAAAGTAGCAACTTTTTTTTTTTAAGAGCCCAAGAAAAACTTCTTTTTCTTTAATAATTACTTATTCTTTTATGAAAAAAAAAATCCTAAAACCTTTAGTATCTTTAAGTGAGAAATGGATCCAGTACTGTCAAAACTTCACACATTCACACATTCATTTAATTTTCATCATTGGATCAGTCTTACTTTTCCTTTAACATTTTAGTGATTGATCTAGCGATACACATTAAATAAATGTGTGAAGTTTTGACTACAAGAGATCTTGATCCCTTTAAGTGTAACCTTAATCATTGTTGTTATTTATGTACCAATCACTATAACCTTTTCCAAACCATAACACTAATGTGGGATCTTTTTTTTTAAAAAAAAAAAAAGAACTTTTGACATATTCAATTGAATATTCCACAGTGTAGGTTGGAGTGAAAATGGGTGAGACGGTTCATTGCAGCCTATGGTTTGCCTCTTTTATTTCAGCGTATATATATACAGTCACGGAGCTTGTCTAAAATTTTAAGGGGAGTCGCTATCGATTAAAATATTACAATTTTTTTTTATAAACCAAATATGTATATTAATAATAATGGTATTGAGTATACCATAAACCATTTACAATGAAGTCCCCCAAAAAAATGTGACATGTCATAACTATCAAAATGAAATTTTCATTCCAATCTAAATTCCTAATGCCAAACTGCATATATATAGCAAAAAAACATTCCCCCACTCCCAAGAACCTGGATAACCATAGCAACGATTCAAAATTTTATCAACGATTCAAAATCACATCAACACAAAGCAACAATAAAATATATAAAACGAAAGATATACCTACATCTAAAGTGTTGCTCTTCGTTCTTTTAAAGACTTGAAATCATCAATAATTGAATCAGAGCTAAAGCTTTCAGCTATTTCTTTTTCAATATGAATCACCGTATTGTCTGCAAGAAATTCATCCTCCACCTTATTACGCAATCTTGTCTTGACTATCTTCATTGCTGAAAATGATCTTTCTGTAGTAGCTGTAGAAACTGGAAGAGTTAAGATACGGCGAATTATTCGATCAATTAAGTAATGTGTATTTGTCTTCCCTGGTTTTATCAAAACTTCACACAATTCAGACACAGTTGACAAGTTATTAAAATCTGGATGACTAACAGCCTCTTGAATAAAGTGTTGAAGTTGAAATCTCAATTTAGTCTTCTCTTGCTCACTAAAATCCATAGGATAAAATTTGTTTACCAGAGCACATATATTATCCATATCAAATGCTTTGTAAATATCCTTAGGAACCAAGCTAATGCTTAGATTTAAAAGCTCCATTGTTTGCTCAGTAAACTTGCGATCCAATTCCTGCCATTGCTTATCAATTGTAACATAAAAGAGATTCACTCTAAAATGTTGATCCACTGTGATGTGATCCATTTGATGACGAGCGTGCCCTTAATGCTCTATATAAGGTGCATTACAATTAGGAGAACCAATATCATGTTGTTCACAAAACAATGACACAGTTTTCAATATATCCTCCCAACCATCATCTCTGAACTTATGCATTAGCATTAAGTATATATTGGGATTTCTGTTGTAAAGCTTGACAAAGACGATCAGTAATTCCCATACTCTCTTTCATCATGTGTAAAATCAATATGAACTCAAATGAATTAATAATTTTATAAGCGGTATTGGCATCCCCACATTGAGAATAAGTTGATCCTTCATCCCTAATTTTTTTAAGAACCACACAAGTTGCACCATGCATATTTATCACACTACAAATAGCAGAAAAATGTGAGCTCCAACGAGTATCTCCTGCTCGCTTCAAAGTGCGAATCTGATTTTGTCCTTTACCACTATCAAGTTCACCAATCTCTAGCAAAAGTGTCATCTCCTCTAATTTAGCAGCTTGTAATTCATCATGACACTTACTAGAGGAACATACAGTATTGACAACAAAAGTCAAGTTTGAAAAGAACTCACAAGTAGGGAAAATTTCTCTTGAAGCAGTAACCAATGCAAGTTGTAATCTATGCGCAAAGCAATGTATGTAATAAGCATAAGGAAAATCTTTGAGAAATAATGCTTGCAATCCATTCCACTCTCCTTTCATATTACTAGCACCATCATACCCTTGCCCACGAATATTGGAAACATCAAGATTATAATGAAAGAACATCACAAACTGCTTTTTTAAGAGTGATAGTCATAGTGTCCTTAACATGCACGAGATCAAAAAATTGTTCTTGCATATAACCATTTTTATCCATAAACCTCAAAACAATAGCCATTTGCTCCCTTAGAGATTCATCACGTGATTCATCAACCATTATACAAAATTTAGAATCACCAATGATCTCTTCTCTAATATAGCTTCTCACTTTATTAGACATGATATGCAAGATTTCTTTTTGAATTTGATGAGAAGTATACTTTGGGTTATATGGAGCATTCTCTAGCACTACTTTTGCAAGTTCATCATCATTATAGGAAGCTAAGAGTTTGATCATTTCAAGAAAATTACCTCTATTTTTTGAATTTTGTGATTCGTCATGGCCTCTAAAAGCACAAGCTTGAAACGTGAGCCAACGAACTGAATCAATAGAGCTCTTGAGAAGTAGTCGATTCTTGCTAATTAGATTGGAACTCTGCACATTAATGGCATTTCTGATGTACATAGACTGATCTAACAGGTCTTGAGAAGCTTTCAATGCATTATTGTGAGATGAGCAATGACTGTCTCCAATATGAACAAGAAATGCACATTTCTTCCCATTGTTGACCATTCTCCATGTCCTAAATCCTTTTTACAGTAAAGATGTCTGCTCCAGGATGTCCACTTGGTTTTTGAGAAAACAAGTAATAAACCAAACAATAAGTAGCATCATTAGTCGGAGAGTACTCTAGCCATGAAGGAAAAATGTTTGAACCATGCAGCTTGAAATCGCCTTCAATGATTATCATCATTGAGGGGATACGCAATTTGGCATTGATACGGACCCCAATTTAGATAAGCTCTCCGAACTTCATCGCTTTATAGGATCACATTCTAAAGAATTAATATCAAATTCATCCATGGTGACTTTTTGAACCTTGCAAGATTGCTCATCCGGATCCGATTGAACCATTTGATCATTAGAAAGATTCGATAGAACCATTTCTTCTTAGGCTATCCTCTTGAAAAATGCATCAGTCTTCTTATGCTTCACCATTGTATCACTGTATCAGAAAAACAATCCTTAAGCACAAAATCAAACATCAAAGAAAGAAAGCATTCAAATCTGAAATCCCTAATACTAAGCCCAACAATATCTAACAAGATGAGCCAATCCCTAATCGAAAAATCACATCCCTAATCAGTAACCATTCAAATCCGAAAATCCCTAATTGAATCAAATCAGTGATACAAGGAGAGGGAGGGACAAACAACGGTGAAAGGGAGATGGAGGGGCAGAGAGCGGTCAATACCTGAATGGTGGCCCTCGATGGTGATGTTCCAGAGCAAAGAGAGCCTGACAGACAAACGGTTGCAGAGAGAGAGGGGGGCTTCGAGAGCCGGTGAGTGGTTGCAGAGAGAGGGACGAACGTTCGCGAGCTCAGAAAAGGATGAACGGCTGCAGAGAGATATAGGGACGAACGTTCGCTAGCTGAGAAGCCGTTCGCAGGTTCGGGTTGGGGCTGGGCTATACAGGGTGGGTGGGCGGGGTTGGGGCTGCGCCTAAGGACCAAAACGACGCGTTTTGGTAATTAGGGTTTAAAATTTAAAACCCCCAAAACGACGTCATTTTGATTTAAGTTTAAAAAAAAAATTTAAAACCTTGCAGGGGCCTGGCACAAGCGGGTCTCCATGATCCTCCGCCCCTATATAGATATGTCTGACCCATTTAAGAAATAAGATAGACTTAAATTTCTTCAAAAACCTATTTAATCACTTGAGTTTTCAAAAAAGCCTATTTAACTTATCATGTTGGTATATTGATTTAATATTTATTAATATAATAATAAATTTGTTATATTTTCATAATGTATTAATTATATATAGTATAGCATATGCATTTTAAGTAAAAGTAATACTTTTTTTAAGGTCATGCCTATTTAAAAAATGAAAAAATTATAAGTTCTTTAGCGTATATAAAAGTCTTCTTGTAATATATGCATTTAAATAGGCTTTCGAACTATGTTATTTTCATAAAGATATCAGAATTACAAGTCTTCAATAAAAAGCATGTGACAGATAATACATCAATCTTGGGTTAACACTTTGTAAACAAACTTAGGTCTTATTAGATAAAGTCTAACCTAACTGATAAGCCAATTTTCACTCTAATAATAGGGAAAGAGAAAATCACCAAAAAAAAAGGGAAAGAGAAGGGTTGCGTACCCTTCAGTAGAGCTGTCAAAGTATGCTAGAACCTGTGAGCCAACCCGGCTCACTAGTGGGTTGGGTTGTGAAAAAGTTGGCTCATTTTAACCCCGGGTCATTTTTACCCGGCCCACCTAACCTGCGAATTAAGCGGGTTCAACCCGTGATGAGCCGGGTTGACCCTTGGGTTGACACATTTAAAAAAACCCAATCTTTTAGTTTAGTGACCCGGCCCAAGGTAAAATTGAAAATGCATTCTGAATCATTTTCTTTTGGCTTTTCGTGAGACCCTAGCCCCCATTCCCATTTCTTCTTCTTCCCTCATATTCTGAATCAGAGCTACCGTCGCTACTCACCTCCGCACCGGCTCCGGCTCTCCGCAGCGTCTCACCCTCAGCAGCGTCTCCGGCTCTCCGCAGCGTCTCATTTTTGGGCGACGCCTCCGGCTCTCGCAGCGTCTCACTCTCCCACCCTCTCCTCGTCGATTTGTGTGTGTGTGTGTGTGTGTGTGTGTGTGTGTGTGTCTTGAAGAAGTGTGTTTGTATACTGAAAGTGGTCTGTGTGTGTGTGTGAACACTGAAAAAGTGAACACTAAAAGTGGTTGGTTGAGCCTAGTGGTCTGTATGTGTGAACACTGAAAGTGATTGTATTTTACCGGTTCTTCAGCTATTTGTTAAATAATTCTGGATGTGTTAAATAATTCACCACTTGTTCAATGCCTCAGCTATATGTTAAATAATTGTGTATGTGTTAAATAGTTCTTTATGTGTTAAATTTACAGAATGGAATCTGACACTCTACATCAAGCTGATCAAAGTGTAAATACGATGAATTAAACATCATGAAGGAACCCATGCCGCGAGTACCAAATCCAATTGAGAGTGACAATGGTGATATTGAAAGAGCTAGTAAGAAGCCTAAATTAACCATGTCTGAAGCATGGAATTATTTTACTAGAATTGGTATAAAAGATGGCAAAGAAAAAGCTAAATGCAATGGGTGTGGACAAGAGTATGTTGTTGGTGGTACCAAAATAGGGACTTCAACATTATTGCTTCATGTGAAGAAGTGTAAACTGATTCCTAAATATCAAGATGTAGCTGGAATGATAATTGATCATGCGGGGAGGTTGAGGGCTAGGGAAATTGACCACAAACGTGTTCGGGAGGTAATTTCTATGGCTATTATTGGAGCATGGTTTGCCATATAATTTTGTTGAATATAAGTGGATTATGGAATTGCATTCATTGTTAAATCCGGATGTAAAACATTTGAGTAGGAATACAGCTGTGGCTGACATTTGGAAGTTTCATCTTGAACAAAAAGAGAAATTATAAAATGCAATGCATAAGTGTCATAATCGAATTTGTTTGACATCTGATTGTTGGACTGCTATTACTCAAGAAGGTTATATTTGTTTGACTGCACATTTTGTTGACAATAGTTGGAAGCTGAATAGCAAGATTCTTGCCTTTTGTAAAATGGAACCTCCACATACTGGTTTTGATTTGGCACGAAAAGTATTTGAATGCTAGAATGATTGGGGAATAGATCGAAAAATCTTTTCTATCATTTTAGACAATGCTAGTGCCAATGATAACATGTAAGATATTTTGATTGACCAATTAAGATTGCAAAATAGTTTGTTGTGCGATGGTCAATATTTCCATGTGAGGTGCAGTGCCCATATACTGAATCTTATAGTTCAAGAGGGCTCAAAGGTGGCAAGTGATGCTTTGCACAAGATTAGAGGGAGTATCAAATATGTGAGAGCATCAGAGGCAAGAAGGATGGCATTTAAAGAATGTGTTCTCTGAGTGAGGGGTATTGATACTAAGGTAGGTTTGAGAATGGATGTGTCCACTAGATGGAATTCTACCTCTGCTATGCTTGAAAGTGCACTAAGATATCGCCGTGCTTTTGGAAGTCTTACTATCCATGATAGAAACTACAAACATTGTCCATCAAATGAGGAGTGGAAAAGGGGTGAGAAGATGTGTGAGTTCTTGAGACCATTTTATCTTATAACTAACTTGATCTCAGGCACATCTTATCCAACTTCTAACCGATACTTTATGCAAGTATGGAAGATTGAATGTTTGTTGCGAGAAAATGCCTCAAGTGATGATCAGGTAATTAGGGATATGGTAGAGAGGATAATGGACAAATTTAGGAAGTATCGGAATGACTATAGTGTCATACTTGCAATTGCTGCTATTCTTGATCCACGGATGAAGTTTGATGCGATTCGGTTTTGCTATTCAAAGATTGATCCTTCTACTTGTGAAGAGAAGATTATTAATTTAAAGGATAAGATATACAAGTTGTTTGAAGAATATGTGAACGTAAGGTCAAATGAATCGACTGCATCAAACTCTCAAAGTATTGTCCCAATGCAATGAGTTTCCTCTTCGCAGAATGATGACCAAGTGATGGATGCGTTTGATGTAAGTTAAATACTCTTTAAACTTAATACATATTATTTTTCTGCATTTGTTTTCATTATTATTTAATACATCCCCTTGGTTATTTTATTTTATTTTTCTTGTAATGTTTTAAGAATATGTCAATTATGTGAGCCAAAATGTCAATGATATTGGAAGGTCTGAATTGGATCTTTATTTGGAAGAGTCAACACTTGACCCAAAGTATCATACTAACTTAGATGTGTTGTTGTATTGGAGGGATCGCCGAGACCGTTGTCCAAACCTCTCTAGGATGGCATGTGATGTGTTAAGCATTCCAATAACTACAGTTGCTAGTGAGTCTGCTTTTAGCATTGGTTCTCGTGTGCTAAACAAATATCGCTCTTCCATTCTTCCAGACAATGTTCAAGCACTCATTTTAACCTGAAATTGGTTAAAAGGCTTTTTTAAATGTGGTAAATTTTACAACTTATCACTACTTTATAGTTGATTCTTACTAATTTCATTGTTAACATGTTCTTCTTTTGGATTGTAGATGAAGATAATGAAGCTGTTGAAAAGGAGAAAATTGTTATAGATTTAACAATTCATGACTCTAATGTCCTTGATGGGCAAGGACAACAAAATCAAGTTCAAAAATGATGTTTGGATTTTGTACTACTTTAATGATGTTTGGATTTTGTACTACTTCAATGATGTTTGGATTTTGTGTTAGTTCCTAATAGGGTTGGATTTTGTTTATATTACTCAATGTGTTTTGGCTGTTTGGAAGTATGTATGTTTAAGTTAAGGTGTTAATTTTGTTTTTAAATTTTTTCTGTTTTTCTATTTTTTTACGTTTTTTTTTTAAAAATTTTGGTGATCCAACCCGCATAACCCACCAACCCGTGGTGGGCCGGTCCGGGTTGACTATTTTCTGGCTCACCAAAATGTGAGTCGGGTTGGGTTAACTCTTTTTTCTCCCAACCCGTGGTGGGCCAACCCTGACGACCCGTTTTGACAGCTCTACCCTTCTGCAAAGCTGCTAACTACCAAGTGAGAAATAAAATGGGCCGAAATTTATCATCATTTTTTAATGTAAGTTAATTGTACATAACTTATGTAAAAAAAATTACATAATTTTTATATTACTTTTTTTCCAGATGATAAAAAAAGCAAACTTTAACATGCCTTCCGTAAGTGTTTTTTTACCCAAGCTAACAAATAAAATATAAAAGTAATATTGAAATTTAAATATACAACTATCCTTAGTCAACTTAGATTACTTGATAGAAAAGTTTAGAAAACAAGAGCCAACCATATAGAGTCCGTTTGTTTTAGATTCTACAAAGATAAAATCATGTTTAAAAATTACGTTGGGAGAAAATTCATTTCACATAACTTTCAAAATAATTGTCTCGAAAAATATTATTTTCACATTTATGTTAAAAATAATCTAAACGAAATAGACACATCCATTTACTATAACCAGAAACGTATGCACCATAATCAATTTCTAAAACCTCACGACAAATCTAATTTATATACCCAATCGTTCTAATGACATCCATGCATGGGCATGTATGGAAATCAGGGCCTCTGAAAAAGTACACAATCAGACACACATCAAGAAGAACAACCACATCGTCTTCTTGATTTATTAGTGACTTTAGCATATATTAATTTATGGATTAATTGTAAAGTAAACCTCGCAGACTCAGAGAAAGGGCTTTAACACTTTTTCCTATTATGCACACTATTACCTTTTTCGAGTGAAGACGCAAAAGTACAACTGTGACATCGCACTACGCCTACCATCTTCAATCTCATCATAGCTTTATTAGCACACCCTAGAATAGTTCGTGTATTGGAAATTTGATTGCATCAGATAAATGGAAGAGGATCGTTTGTTTCATTTTGATATATCATATCTGTCTTTATTAATAATATTTTATCACATAAATTGAAATTTTTTATAATTTAAAAAAAGATAAAATATATGATAAAATATTATTGATTGGGACAAGATATAGTACACAAAAATGAGATAACAAAACATCATCCCAACTCAACTAAATAGCCTTATAGTTTGTTGTGGAATAGCTAGTAGAGAGGTCACTTCCAAAGAGAATTGGACATGAAGTTGGTATTGCAGCATGGAAGTTATACAATCTTTCTATTGCGAGTTTGATAGAGAAACGTAGTGGGCCTCAAATAATGGCCTTGAATACTACAGAAATGTCACGGGAAAGTTTTTTGGTTCCGGCAAAATCACAAAGGATTTTATTACCTGCCTTTCACCATGACCATTGCATTCTGTAAATTATTTACAAAATGGTCCCCCAATGAGATCTCCTTCAACAGTCCTAAAATAGAAACATAAGATAGGTCCCCTACTATAACTTGTGTAATATGAGAGAAAATTCTGTTAAAATGATGATCAACTACTGATATGGAATTTTTTCATTCTACAACAATATTTGGAAACGCATCTACTTAATTACATATTTTGATCCACTTAGGCTAAAGGTTCACACTCACATAGTTGTCACCTCCAGGGCTTATACCATAGGAAAAGGAATGAAAAGGTGACAATGATTAAAATTAGATAAGCATATCATCACTCGAATTAATGATGTGCTATATTGTACATTCTTGGATTTGTAAGTCCTCTATTGAAACTGACACTAAGAGTATGTTTGAAAGAGCTTATAAAAAGCTTATCAAAATAGCTAATGAAAATAAACTTATACAAATAGTTTATAAAAATAGTTTATGATATTCCCATAGGCTCTTTTTAGCTTATTTGAAAAAGAGTTTATTGAATAAGCGTTTAATTAAGTTGTTTACCCCAACGCATCATAATCAATGTATGCCATCAACATCAAGACTTAGCCCAACTGCTATGTGAGTCCTAAATTAGAAGATTATGAATCTATTATCTCTTTCCCTTTTTTAATTTAGGGTGTCTCATTATTTCTACCCCATACATTTGTAAATAGTTTTGAACCCTTGGACTTCAAAATGAAATATTTCGTGTTCAACAATTAGGTTGTCCCATTAAAAAATGGCAAAATGAATTTCTGAACTCAAAACTCCAAATAAAAGTTTTCTTTTGAACACCTGGAGTACCTAAAATCAATGTATGGAAGGTAAATTTTCATTAATTACAAATATTCAAAATTTTCATCAAGAACTTTGACCTGCTCATGCAAATAATAACTTGCCATTTAAAAATAGTTTAATTTTGTTACATCGTTAATTAATCTTACATCATCATACGTGTGATTTTTAAGGTAATTGTTATAAAAGATAAACATTTTTAATAATGCAGCAATATATGATTGGTTGATAGAGTGAAAAACTTTACACGCATTAAAATTAAATTATTTAAAAATTAAAAATATTCTAACTAATCATTGTACTCAAAATTCTAGCTAGACTAGGTTATCAAACCTCTCGCTCACATGATAATAAGTGGATGTCCATGCTTCCTCTTTCTTGATTCGGGTTAAATCCCAAATACATCAAAAGACTACACATTTAAGAACAAGACACTTGGAATTTAATGCGGTGATGAGCTCTTGCTCTCACTAGCGAACAAAACCTAAATTTGTGGTTTCTTGATTCTTCCCTTCCCTCTCTTCTCATTATTTGCCTATCGCACATCCATATGGTTTCTAGCCACCACCATGTCACATGTATGAAGCGTGGGCTTCTTTCACAATTCTCAAACACGATGAGGGAGATGGGAGAGGAAAACTTAACTTTCATTTTTGTCTTCATAAATTTATGGTGCATTGTCTTGGTCTCTCATCTTTAGTCTCTACAACATGTATGCTATCACCGCCAACCCGTATATTTTCCTTGTCATCTACACCATGGGATCATAGACCAGCCCACAACTATTCCAGGGCCCAATAAAAATTCAAATCTAAATCAGAAGATGGGACACTCAAAGACCCAAAAAAACACAAAAAAGTTGGGACATTACCATATATCGAAACATCTTTTATAACTCATTCTCTATGGAGAATATGACTCAAACACCCTATGTGGACGAGGCCAATGCCTTAGTGGTAAAACTGCATGCCTCGTGAAAACGGGGACGAGTTGGGTCTCCGGTGGCCCACGCCCCTCCCTCCACAGAAGAAAAGACCAAACACCCTATGGATTAAAGGCCACACCACACTCAATCAAGTGTTTAACAAATGAGAAATGTTAGCAACACATTCTTTAACATTCTCTTTTCAATACACTCCCTCTTATTGGTTGAAATTCATGGAGGTCATATAAAATTCAAATGAAACTCACATGAATTAGTGAGACTCACAAGAATTTCAACTAATAGAAAAGAGCGTGTTGGAAAGAAAGTATTAAAGTATTAGAGAGTATGTTGCTAACACTCCTCTTAACAGATTGGTGAGCACTAAGCAATAAGCACCCTGAAACCCCATGAGTTAGGCCCATCATGAAATTCGGCCCAGGAAAAGAAGGTGGAGCATTTGGAGGAAAACTTACACACTCGTGCATTGTAAGTTGTGAGTTGTGTGACTCTTCGCTGGTTCAATTTGGTAAATTTAAGTGGTGCTTGTTTGTGTTTTTATGTTCAACTAGTTGTATACCCGTGCATTCGCACGAGTCATTCCGCGTTGCTTAGTACATTTTTTTCTTCTAAAAGTTAAATTGTAACTCATAAGACAAATAACCTCGGAGTTGAAGCAAAGGTTGTTGTTCAATGTAATGATTTGTACCAAATGGAATTAGGGACAGGATGAAATAAAATTGAAAAACAAAATGAATTAGGGACAAATTATAATGAACAATTGTCTATATCATATGTGAATTTGATGCTTAGAAACATACTTCAATTCAGATATTGGTTTGCTAATTTTCTAATAAAATAAGATTGTAAAAAAAAAAAAACACTAACCATAACTCAATTGAAATCAAACTATAAGATTTGTTGTCAACTTGGAGCTACTTTGACATGTTCAAGATGCTATCCATTAACAGAATGAAGAAAGCTCTCTCCACGTGATGAATGTATCATCTGATCTCAATTTAAGTTACATATATTGAATAAAAATACTATATTAAAAACTATGATTAATTGGACCATAACTCAACCCCACAATCATCTCTATAAATGGTTGCAATTAAGAGATATCGCATAACTTAGTTATATCATTGGACTATGTCTATAAGCATACAACCAAAAGACTGATCAAGGATAATAAAACTTGCAAAAATTATTTTGATCTAGAACAGTTTTATAATTTGATGCAAAATTGTCATGTAATACAATTAAAAAAAATATTCAACACCCATCTGAAATCATATCCTTGAATTAGATATGTGATTAGACGCCTTCTATGTTACTCAATAGCAACAAACGTCGATCATCATTACGTTTTACTTCCAATCACAAAAATCAGATTTTTAGTTATAAAAGATGAAGATGAAGATGAAGATGAAGATGAATTTGTATTAGAAGGAAAGCAGCACCACAAAGAAATGTGCCGCTAAAGGATCCTTAATTCCTTAGACAAAACAAAAAAAAGCAAAAGCACACCAATAGAAACTGATTTATATAATATTGAAGATAGAAAATTCATAGATCATTTTGAATTGTATATTTCATAAAGTACATATAAATGTAAACTCATTTTGTTCACTAGAAGGAAATACAAAGAAAAAAGATACGGACTAAGCTTAATAACACCATTTGCATCAGTAAGTAGTTCTCCCAAAGCATCCAGGTGACAATTGTGTATACATAAATTGAAAAATAAAATTTCATGCAATTGGAGTTTAAGTCCTGTCAACAAAATCTTAGTGCAGTAATTGTTTAACTGCTCGATCAATAATTTATGTTAATAATTTTAAACATAAATTGTTGCATATAAACATGCATATCAGATTCAAATGACAACAAAAAGTTAGATAATATAACTACTAAAGTTTCTGACATAATAAGACAACCCGTCTGATCAGGAGGGTGAGCATAGACGGGTTGTCATAGACGGGTGAGCATTGACAGGATGCAACTTGTCTATGGGGAAACTGAAGGAACCTGTCTACGATAACACGTCTATGCTCACCTGTCTATGAGATCACTCGTCTATGACAGCCACTCGGATCAGATGACCCGTCTATGAGATCAACAGTCTAATCAGACGGGTTATCATAGACGGGTTCCTTCCCGTGTGATCAGACGGGTTATCATAGACGGTTGTCATAGCCCGGTGATCTCATAGACGGGTGAGCATAGACGTATGAGCATAGACAAGATGCAACTTGTATATGGGGAAACTGAAGGAACCTGTCTATGATCACACCAATAGAAACTGATTTATATAGTATTGAAGATAGAAAATTCATAGATCATTTTGAATTGTATATTTCATAAAGTACATATAAATGTAAACTCATTTTGTTCATCAGAAGGAAATACAAAGAAAAAATAAGGACTAAGCTTAATAACACCATTTGCATCAGTAAGTAGTTCTCCCAAAGCGTCCAGGTGACAATTGTGTATACATAAACTGAAAAATAAAATTTCATGCAATTGGAGTTTAAGTCCTATCAACAAAATCTTAGTGCAGTAATTGTTTAACTACTTAATCAATAATTTATGTTAATAATTTTAAACATAAATTGTTGTATATAAACATGCATATCAGATTCAAATTAAATGACAACAAAAAGTTAGATAATACAACTACTAAAGTATCTGATATAATAAGATAACTCGTCTATGATAACCCGTCTGATCAGAAGGGTTATCATAGACAGGTTCTTCACAGGTGATCAGACGGGTTATCATAGACGGTTGTCATAGCCGGGTGATCTCATAGACAGGTGAGCATAGACGTGTGATCATAGACAGGATGCAACTTTTATATAGGGAAATTGAAGGAACTTGTCTATGATCACATGTCTATGCTCACCCGTCTATGAGATCACACGTCTATAATAACCTGTGTGATCACCCGCCTATGATCGCCCATCTGATCAGAAGGGTTATCATAGACGTGTTATCCTAGACAGGTTCCTTCACGAGTTAGCATACACAACTCATCTTAATTTTATGAAATGCAAGTATTCACTTTGGAACAGTTTGTGAATTACGTTTCCCGTAGGCAGTGCATATGTGAATCCAACCACCATCAATCATGAAGCTAGTAAACCTCTTAAATAGCACATAGAATGCATAGTTGCATAACACTACATTAATAGGTAGAATGTAGATTAAGAGCAAGAGAAAGTGTTACAATGAAGATGGAATTGACACTTAGAACCGAAGGCCATGAGTACACCTTTGTTTATCCTTTCCTTTTGTTGCATGTCACTAAAGGCTATTTCCTTTTCACTATTAGGAACATTAAACTCAAACATAGGTGCTGCAATTAAAAGACGTGCTTCCCTATTTGAACATTGGGTGTGGAAACACAATATATTATAAACCATTTTTTATTTGCAATTAATAAAGGTTATTCCTTTTATTAATTAGTATTCCTTTCAACAACTTGAAGAATTATAGGAAACAAAATTACAAATATGAGCTAAATTTCTCAAAGACAAAAGACTTGTATTGATACTCTCTCATTGCATTCATAAATGAGGTGCATATATCAATATAAACAGGAAACCATGCAGCAACCAATTGAAAAGGTGTAAAACCGAAATGCAAAGACAAATGAAAGCTGATAGTCTATATCCATTTTCCCCATTTTTGGTTGCATGCGCACCCTTTGCTTTTGTTTCCACTTTTTACTGTCTTCTTCCTCATTATAAAGGCTGCACTTGACGGTATAAGATAATTATAGAGAAGAGAAAGAGCTTCTTGTTATATGACATTCAGTTGAAAGAAACATGCAAATCAACAAAGGATGTGAAAGAGGGAATATAAATAATGCCAGTCACAGGGCTATTCCATCAAGATCCACAATATTATGGACCAAACAATATTGTGATTTTATGATAGACAGCAAATTGCAAGCAACTTATTCAAATCAATTACCTATCCGTCAAATATAAATAAAAAAATTATTGATTGAACACATAAGGGCTTGCTCCTAGTTACCCATTAAAAGAATTTGGACAAACAAATCAGAGGTTTATAATCTGGAATTCATGTAAAAATTTCAAACAAAGAGAAAAAGAATCTCTCTCTCTCTCTCTCTATAACCAAGTTTATTGTTTACATGTCCAAATAGGAAAAAACAACTGTAAGTTTTGCCATGTACACAACCTAATTTATTTTAGATAAGTTGCCTTAATCTTAACGTGATCATTTTAAGACAAGTTGCCTTTATCTTCACCATACAAAGAAATACCTTACAAAAATAAACATAGCAGCTTGTAAGCCAGTATAAATAATATCCTACAACATTTAATCTGTAAATAACTTGACATGACAAACACATTATATAAGCATAATGAATTTAACAATACAGGCTAGATTTACTATATTAGATGTGTGAATCAGAATCAAGCTTCCATGGTGACAGAGGTGCTTGCATTGTTATACCTCACTTAGCCTTATTGGATACCAAAATCCAGCAATGATAACTACTATGAAATTACTCGTAAACCTATTAAAGAATAAAGGGTGTTTGAAAAAGGTACAAAAAGAAATAAACTCAAATAAAATCCAATAAGAACATTTTCATTACCTGAGTATGAGCCAGAACACAAATGAAAGTTGTGTGCTTTTTCTATTTCTCAAGCTGAGATTCAATATCTTTCTTTCCTTCCTCAGTTTCATATTTTTTGTATATTTGGTAAAAGCCTTCTTCTTAGAGTGGGGTTCCCATCAGAGGACCCTGAGAAATTCGTGATCATCCTGTACAAAATTCACAATCAATATGGAAAAATGAAAGTATCATCCAATAAAGAATGAAAGTGAACTCTTCTACTATGGGTAGGCATAAGCATATAAGCGTACGCCAAAGTCATGAAAATAGGAGACACGCCATTTATGACCCAAAAACTAAAGACACTCCATTAGAGTACATGCTGCTTCTAAAAAGGTATCAGGGCTTAAACGAAATGATTAAGGGAAAGAGATTATGGGGTGGATTCATCCACCTGAATACCACTAACTCTCACATAAAAGACTCTTAGATCAAACCCAAGGTGATGAGAGTTTCATAGAGAGCTTATAAGGAGGGTACTTAATAATTTGAAGGCTTATAAGGAGAGATCTTAATAATTTGAAATCAAATTCTAAAACCAAAATACCTTCGATAACTAAGATAGTATACATTTGAATGGAAGCATGAAGTTTGAGTTTTATGATAAAGAGCATTGCATTCTCTATTACACTACAAAAATACAAACTCACCAAATAATCAAATTCTCCCAACAATATGTCCACTACTATATAAATCTGCACTACTATAAATATTGCATTTTCAAATTCTTGATCAATTTCAAATTCATACATCTAAAATTGATACATAAGTGTAGGACATATGTTAAGCACAACAACTTACTACAGATAAAAGTGTGAGATAAGAAAGAAATAATTTAAATAAATTCAACAACTTGAATGCAAGGGTTGCTCAAACTTTACTACATTAGTATTTGTTGAGAACAACCACATTCTTCATCCTCAACATAAATAATATCTACAAAAAATTAAAAAAAATCAGCAATGAAGTCCCTGAAACTTGGAAAAGGAACAAACAAAAATAGTGACAGATGGTTGAGCTGTGGACTGTCTTCCTAATAAAAATCTCACATATCATCTTGATTCGATTACAACATAAATAATATTTACAAAAAATAAAAAGAAATTACACAAACAAAATACAGAGATTTGGGGAGAGACATAGATGAGTAATGAAGCAGCAAACAAAATGAAACGAAAATGAAGAGCCCCAGGGAAGAACTGTTCTGAAGCATCTAAACGAAAATAAAGAGCACCAGGGAGATAGCTCGGCTTCATAAACAATGCAATCAAATTAACTATCAGCCAATAAATGTAAGAAATAGCTTAAAAAGAAAGAAAAAATGGAGAGGGAGGAGAAGAAGATCGAAACTCTTACACTGAGGTCAGATACATTGAAGATGCACCTGAGATTTACCTTTGGTCACTACAGATCTAACCCGATTACCTTCATAAATAGAGCAATCAAAGTAACAATCACTCAATAAATGTAAAAAATAGCTAAAAAAAGAAGAAAATATGGAGAGGGGACAAGAGAAGGAAGGAATAAGAAGTACCTCGAGCTTGTTAAGCGATGGTGATGTTAGAAAAAGAGAAAGAGAAAAATGGAATTGAGGATGAGAACAGATGCAAAGAAAAAGGTTAGGTTAGGGGAAATGGTGAGGATGAGATTGAGACAGGGCCGGCCCAACACCTATTGAGGCCTAAAGCAAATTTTATGGTGAGACCTTTTTAAAAAATTAATCCAATAATTTTTCATACAAAATTAATTATTTTGTGCACAATAAGGAGTTGATCCCTGGACCTTCAACCTAATGGTAAGTTTTTACACCAAATGGGCTAACTTATGTTTGTTGATATATTATACATATCAAAAAGTTAATATAAAAAAAATACAAAGTGAGCCTTTTTTTTAAAGAAAAAATTGTTTTATTTTGAGAGGCCTAAAGCAAGGGCTTCACTTGTTTTACCCTTGGGCCGGGCCTGGATTGAGAGAGAAGAAAAGAGAGGAATAGATTTCAAATTTGGAAGTAAAAAAAAAACTGAGAGGAAGAAATGGTGCATGAAGAAGGGAGCTTCGAGAATGAGGAAGTTTTTCTGAAAATGAAGACAGGAGCTATTTTGTTGTGTGAAATGAAAAGTGACAAAATTGTCCTCAACTTTGGACACGTGTCGACGTTCTAATAAAGGGTATTAGAGGCATTTTCCTAGATATTGAAATGTATATATAGATATTTGATTCTTATATTTTCACTAATAATTAAAAAATTATGTATTATTTTTACTTTGTTTTATGTTTTTTAAAAAGAATTTTATGAAGTATAGACAAAAAAAAAGAAAATTGTGAAAACAAACAAAAATATTATTTTTACCATTTTCTTCAAAAAAAAATGAATAACAAAAAATAAATAAAAACGAAGTACTAATTTTATAATTATCAAAGAAAACACATAACCTAAAAATGAAAATAGGAAATAAAACAAACACTCCTACAGTGTGTAAGAGCTAGCAAATAAATCATAGATGTGACTTGTTTTCGAACTTGACACATAATAAAGCTTAAGTGCACTAAGTTTTCATTCATATATAAATAAATGACTCATATATTGATGTTATCTAGTAATGTAAACATTCGTCTTCCTATTTGCTCATTTTGTGATTCTTGAGAAAAACTCTCATACGTACACTCCTGGAGTATTACTCTAACAATTTTGTAATTATTTAAATTTTATTTATTGATATTTTATGTTCAATCCAATGATCGACTTATATGATCATATAATCTCATGTGTCATTTTTTTTTTATTGAAATAAAGTACTACTTTGACACTACACAATAATTTCTCCTTCTTTGTATTAGGTGTGTAAACTAGATGAGTTGGGATGAGTTTGACTTCACCGAATCTTGGTTCAATAATTTGATCAAGCCATTTTGTTGAACTCAAACTTGGCTTGAGTATGACTCGATAATAATTAGGTCGAAATTGGGTCAATCCGATACGTAGACATAATATATAAATTTAAATATTATATATGACTAACTCATTCAATTATAGAAGTAAAAAAAAATTAAAACTAAGATATATTTTATGATATATATTTTAAAATAAATAATATCCATATAAATAATTATTATGTTATGTACAAGTTATTAATTTAAGTAATAAAATATTATTATTTATAATTAATTGTAAAAATAAAATATATGTTTTAAAATAATATGTGATATTGAGTCAATTTGTGACAACTCAAAATATAAATCGAATCCGACTTGAAAATACATGGAATCTATTTTTAAAATTCAAACTTGTTTCAATTAGTTTTGTATCAAGACAGTTAATATAAAGAACGGTACCTTGAAAACATTTTCTTTATGCAAAAGAATTAAAGGCCTTGATTTGTATTTTCATTTCCGGTTTCTATTTTTTGAAAATTGTTTTCATTTTCAAATTCTGATACATTTGAAAACATGCTTGTTTTGACCCCTTGTTTTCTATTTTTATTTCCTCTTTACAAAAATTTGGGCAGGAAACATCGAAAATAACTTGTTCTTTCTTTCCAGATTTGGGCCCAATTTAAGAAATGTTTTCGGTGAAAACATTTTTATTAAACTCAACTAAATACATTTTCAAGCCCATTTCTATTTTCATTGAAAATGAAAATAGGAAATAACAGGACATGACCAAATCAAACAGACCTTAAATCAGTGTGTAAATCCAATGAACACATATTAATCGCACATTATGAAGATGGACCAAATTATTTGATCATAGTATCTATTTGAATGCATTGAGTTGGATAAAGTGGTGAATAGACTTCATATATTCTGGCTCATA
Organism: Ammopiptanthus mongolicus; assembly: GCA_039655645.1. Classification (NCBI taxonomy): domain Eukaryota; kingdom Viridiplantae; phylum Streptophyta; class Magnoliopsida; order Fabales; family Fabaceae; genus Ammopiptanthus; species Ammopiptanthus mongolicus. Next base: position 86,423,340 of record CM077344.1, on the reverse strand, counting down.
GTTTAAAAATACCATCTCTAGTCAGTATACTCTGTGGGTCTAACTTGGTTTAGCTCCACATCAGTTAAAATGTCGCAGATTGTGAGCTAAGGCCAATCTTTTTCAACTAATCTTTGTCACTCCAAGAAAATGAAGTCACCAAATGGACCAGCTCAACTTTTGAATGAATTAGGATTGGCCTAGCAGGCTGGCCCGAACTTTTGGGCCAGACTGACCCACGCCATAGGTGTATTTGAGCCTCGCCATGTCATAGGTGCATTTGATTCACAACCATTTGGTGAAGGTATTAAGCTATCATCAATCCTCTTCATCAAGGAGAGGTCATTATGGTTGTAGAAAAAAAAGGAAAAGGAGAGGTTATTCAAATTTCAAAGTTCAAATCGTAAATTCTCTGTTGTCCCCAAGTTGGCTTTAGGGATTCTCAAGAGCCTAAAACCCTTTGAGATTCCTCCACACGTTGACAAACTTATAGAAAGTATGGTGTGTTTTTCCAACTCTGCGACACCCTTCTCTAATTATTAAGCCCATATATATTTAGCACTTTTAGTGTTTAAGATCAAAGTTATATCATAAATTTTAATTAAATCCTATTAATAATTATATTTATATTTATTTACATCTTCCTTATGACCTTACCACAGGGGGAAAAACTATTAATTGCTAATTATTGATGCTAATCTTTGCAACAGTTAAGCACTTCGTGACTTTTGCATTGCCCCATTCATAATACTTGCCCATTGTGTATGTGGAAACAACCAACAATGGTTGGATCAGACTTCAGAGACCACTCAGTCGAGAATAAGTGACCTTCCCTTTTTCTTTCCTTCTGACCATTACATCTCTCCCCAGTGCCCTTACTTTACTTTAGGTTGCTAGTCCAACACACACACACACACAAACTTTCTCCTTTAACATTACTCCATTCTCGAGTCCTAATGCTTATGCAGCAATTGGAATGAACAAAAACTAACTCAAGTACGTATAAAGTTTGATAAAATCTTTTTTTTTTTTTTTTTGAAGCAAAAGTTAGATGAAATCTTAATTTCGAATTAAGATTTAAATAAGATTTTGATTTTCATCTCTATATTTTCAATGATTTAGACTTTGATCTTTCTTGTTAAAATATCAATTCTTATAGTATTTTTATTCATTGATTCCTATTTTACAGTAGTCCCTAAAAAACCAAAATTCAAATAAGTAAAACTATAAAGACTAATATCTAATATTTAAATAAAAAAATATAAGAAGCAAAACCCAAATCGATTGGAACTTTAAGAAGGGCCTATGGCCCCATCTTAAAACCCCTGGAAAATGTTATTCAAATAGGTTTCCATTGATAAAAAGTAAGGACAATATCGTTGACACTTCAAATTAAGTATCATTTTTTTTATTCATGAACATTTTTATTTTATAGAAACTAAGTGTAAGGCTCACAAAAGTTGGAACCCATAAAAACTCTGAACTTAGTCCTAGAACTTTGTTCATGCAAAACCTCGACTTCAAAATCCTTATAATCACACAACACATTAAAAAAGGGAAAATAAATTGCACCTTTTCATTTTTCTTCGAACAAAGCCTCATCCCTCCTTAACACAGGGAGGGTATGTGTTCAGACCCATTTCTAAGAACAAGATCCAACAAGGCCCCATAAGCCAAAACTCGGACCAAGCCGCGCTTCACGCCCAGACAAGGCCCTTCCCGAGGAGTTGACTAATAGAGGCTACGCAAACGAAGGGCCATACCACTAGGGGCATGGTCACTTTGGCGCCTCCAATCAGAGCCGCTCCATAAATCACGCGTCAGACTATCCTCGCCGCCTGAAAACGCATTGACTTAAGTACCTATTACCTAAGGAGGTATAGGGAACCATCCCTGGTATGATAGGAACCATTTCCACCATAATCAGGGGTCCCTATAAAAAGCCCTTAGACCAGCAAGAAAGGTAAGTTTCTTCCCTTTGCTGACTTAGACATCGGAGTGTCTTCGCAAGTACCACCCATTTGGTCCAAGGAGAGAGGCAGCTCGGACCAACTTGAAGGAGAGATCCAATCACAACACCCAAGGAGCAGCTCAAGCCCATACCAAAGAGAGCTAGAAGATTGTGTTTTGGGCCAGACCAGAACAATATACAAACATTGCTCTCAGGCAAGGCTGCCCCCTCCCTCACATTAGCACAACTTTGTTGCTTAAAAAACAAAACGATATGTTTGCTACTAATGGATTTCCGAAAGTCTAAGCAATACAGATGCAGTGAATTCCCACAAAAATATTACATATATTTTCCCAATTAGACATGAATCCCTTTTCATCTTAGGGAGAAAAAAAAATGAGGGAATTGCCAACTCCTATGTGATCCACTACAATTATTTATATACTATCATTGGCTCAAATTTCCTACTCTTTTCCTCACTTCATGCCGTCCAAGAAACTCAAAAAAAATTGAGCTCTACCCTCCACGAAGTTACACTATTTACAAGTCAGATTTGGCATCTCCTATGCAGTTTACAGAACCTAGAACTTGTTTCTCATCATGACCAAGTTTTTGACCCGAGAGACGGGTTACTAGTCTGTCTAGAGCCTCTTTCATCCACCAGTGTTGACAAACTTCCCTTGCTTCACTGACGCTCATCTACACCCAAAACAGAATATTTCAAACAAAATCTCAGGGGTTTTTCATAAAAGTAGAAGAGCAGCATCAATTTAAATGCTTTAACATTCAATCTGTTCACCTTTTTTGAACAGCTTAATTACTTACCCATATTCTTTGACGAACGTTCTGCTCTGGCCAGAGCTCTAATTGCTCTTGAACAAGTAAAGGGAACATGTAGCCTTCATAGAAAGTATCATGGGTCTTACTCTTGAAGCTCCATTTACCCAATTTACCCTGCACCAACCAAAAAAGATGAACATTTTAGTTTCCAAATTTTGACTCAGTACTTAGTAGTTAACTAATGGTTTTATAGTTTAATATTAAGAGTTTAATTTTGATAAATAGTTAGTGTAACAAAAATTTACACCGTCAACCAATCACAAATTATTCTATGTGTGATTTTTAATTTAGTTATAGAAGATCAAACATTTTTTAATGATGTAATAATTAATGATTGGTTAAATCTTTACACTAATAGTACAGACCAATTAAATCCTAATTTTAATAGGTATAGTTTTTTAATAATAACTATTCACATAGTTAAAAATTATTAAACTTGCATGATTGCATCAGAATTAAATCCATGGTTTTATTCATTTTTTGTTTGTTTTTTTGGTCCAATATCTTGAGCAAATGCCTTACCCCAACAATGCCTCTCACTCCTGCTTCTTCTATGGTTTCTCGCAAAGCTGCCTCCTTTTTGGATTCGTCTAATTCCCAGCCTCCCTGGTGTTTGGTCAACCAGAAAATTAAAAACGAGAACAAAGTTGAATAAAATAAATTGAAATAATGTGTAAAATTGGGTGTTCATCATTGACTATTATATATCTGGGTGTAGGTGTATATACCTTCGGAAATAACTTCCCTTTGCCTTTCTGAGAACTAATAAGCAGAACTTCCAATTCATCTGAAACGTTCAAGGAAGTTTTCTCCCCAATTTTATATCTATATGGTATGCATCTGCACAATTGGATGAATAGGTATCAGTAGCAAGTAAAAACCATTGAACTGAAACTCAAAATAACAGCAATTATGTAATCAGAATTGACCAATTAACTCCTTTTCAGTTCACCCATTAGAAACTCATAACCCATTCTTAATAAAAAGTAAAGACCTTTAACTGTTTTTGTTCTCTTAATGGGAAAAAAAGACTTCAATCAAAAAAAGTTTTACAACTCAGCAAAACAGAATTCCATGAACTAGAGAGGATTAGGAATAAACGAACCCCACAACTTGGCGACGACCTTTTCTGTAACGCTGCAACTCCCTACCGGTACGGGAAACCAATGCCACAACATTCTCTTGGGAAACCAAAGCCACCATTCTGATTGGTTATTTTATTTTATTTTATTTTTTCCACTCTTTCTCAGGAATTTTGAAACAGAGGGTTAAGGAATAGAGGGGATGGAAAAGAGTTGAAAGAACACAACAACAACAACAACAACAAACGAAGGCAAATTGTGTTCAGTGGATAGCATGACAAGAAGTAGGGAAGGGGACCCTTTTAATAATGGTAATTGGTTAGCGAGACAAAGTACATGCCTTTTCAAGAGAGAGAAACAAATTTATGTATATATAAAAAGGAAAATATTTTTTAAGCAATCAATTATATATCGTGATATGTGTAATCTTTTTTTTATTTTTTTGTTACGTTGATTTATAAAATTGTTAAGATAAAAATTAAATATTTTTGTAAGATTTAATGATCTTTTTAGTCCCTACAAAATAGATGAGTTTTGGTTTTAGTCCCTATAATTTTTTTTCGTTGATTTTGGTCCTTATAAGTTTTAGAATTTTGGTTTTAGTCCCTAACGTTAGTGTCCATCTTTTAAGTGTTAATGTGGCTAACAGTGCATCACGTCAGCAATGCCACATAAGCTAATTTAATAATTTTTAATGCCACGTAGGATTAGATTTAATGAAGTTTTTAGTCCCTATCGTTAGTGTTCATCCGTTAAGTGCTATCGTTGCTAATGGCAGGCCACGTCGGTGCTACCAAGTTTGGGGATGAATTTCGAAAAAATAATTTCACTTACCTTCCAATTAGGGCAAGTCTAAAATTGTCCGTTCGGATTCTTCTTGCTCTTGGATGTCATCAGCTTCAACCAATCTCCACAATCACAAACACTATCACGGTATTGGAGATTGAAGTAAATAACTCGGGGTCTTCTAATCAAGTTGGCTTATCGGGACAGTCTTGGTGATGGGAATGGGAAGAACAAGAAAACAAAGAAGAAGCTGGATGAACGAAATGCGAGAAATGAGTTTCTTCCGAAGCACGCGAAGGAGGTTGACGGAGTTGGACACGCGAAGAAAAACATAAGTGCGATTCTATTTAATAGTTTATAAACTAAAATAGAATAATAAGATTAAAATAATAAAAATAAATTACTCCTTTCGTTCCATATCTTTAGTCTCTTTAGCAATTTGTTTTTGTTTCAAAACAATTGGGGTTTTATAAACCCAAGGTATAATTTCCTCATTTTTTTACATATATACCCTCAATTGGATTTACGTCTTTCTAAGTTATGCTTCTTGGTTGAATACTTCATTTAATCCTTAACTGTATATTTTGGTACATTTACACACAAATTAATGATTTCTTAATTTGTGTGTAGAATTCTAAAAAGACTAAAGAAATGGAACGGAGGGAGTATTTTAATAATAATAATAATAATAATAATAATAATAATAATAATAATAATAATAATAATAATAATTATAAATTAGAAAAAATAAATGATTTTCCTACATGACATCCCACGTTACTTTAAAATATAAAAAATTAATACAACAAACAACAATGATTAAAATCAAAATTCTGGAACTTAATCGATGAGCACTAACAACAAGGACTAAAACCAAAGTTCTGGAACTTTCAGGGATCAAAACCAATGAAAAAAGTTTAGGAACCAAAACCAAAATTCGTACACTTTGTCGGGACTAAAAACTCCATCATATCTAATCCTACGTGGCATTAAAAATTATTAAATTAGCCTACGTGGCATTGCTGACGTGGCACACCGTTAGCCACGTCAGCACTTAACATATGGACACTAATGACAGGGACTAAAACGAAAATTCTAGAACTTATAAGGTCGAAACCAACGAAAAAAAAATTATAGGGACCAAAATCAAAACTCGTCCACTTTGTAGGGACTAAAAAGTTTATTAAATCAATTTTTAATGATATGATAATTTATGATTACTTCATAATATAAAAAATAGAGGATCCAAATCTTCTTCATCTAAAATCCTTCTTCATCATCTCTCATTCAAACATAAGTTATAGGATTAATCTAACGGTTAATGAGAGAGATATCTCAACTATTAGATTTATCCAATGACTAATATTGAATGGAGAAAATATAAAGAAAATTTTTGGATGAAAAGGATCCAAATTAAAAATAGAGTCCGCACTAATTAAATCTTTTTTAAGGACGGATAGAGACATCTCCTTATGCACATGCCTAGTTAGATATGAGTAAATATAAAGATATTTCAATTGAATAGTTATTGGTGGCCGTGGAAGCAAACTCCAACCTTAGACGACTTTGGCCAACAAATCTAAAGGTTTAAATTCTGGATTGTCACTCTTATGAGAGTTTTACTTAATCATCACTCTCGATTTGAGAATTAGTCTCTTAGCTTGTTGGTGAAAAACCAAAAAAACATGAAGGTATGTTATATCTTGAAAAGAAGGTATCTTGTATCTTGAACTAAAATTAATTTACTGCATGTGAGAGGTATTGGTTAAGTGTTAATTTTGGATGTTTAATTAATAGAATTATCGTTTAAATTTTAAAATATGTTTAAAATCCATTCCGTTGCAGAAAAAAAATGTATAAAAAATAGTGAATTACAAAATTCTTCTAAAAAATAGAAAGGGAGTGACGTTGGACGTGGGACCCATTTGCATGGACATATGTTGCAAATTCATGGGCCCATAAGACACGTGTGAATGATGTGTCACGTGAATTCCCATGTGGCTGTCAAAAATTCAAAATCCGTTGGCTGGGCACAACATTTTCTATTTTGTTTTTCAGAAAAAAAATGAAAAAGTCATCTAAGTTTATGAAGGAAAAAGAATACTGCGGTGTTTATCTAGAAATGGTGACTCTAACATTATTCCTTTACTAGAAGCTGTCATCACGTCAGTTGTTTTTAATTCATCAAAAAAAAAAAAAAAAAAAGTTAAACTAATTATTTGGTCCCTATATATGATACTGATTTTGAATTTGGTCCCTATATGTAAAAAATTTTGAAATTGGTCCCTATATGTATAATTATTTTTAATTTGATCCCCGCCGTTTATTTATATTGTAATACCGTCAAGTGATAGGGACCAAATTCAAAATGATTGTCACATGTAGGGATCAAATTGAAAATGATTGTTACATGCAGGGATCGAATTCAAAATAAAAATTTGAATTTGTTTCCTACATGTGACAGTCATTTTCAATTTGGTCCCTATATTTAAATTTCAACAAACGGGGTTATGACATCAATAAATGGTGAGGACCAAATTAAAAATAAATGTACATGTAGGGACCGATTTCAAAAAAATTCACGTATAGGGACCAAATTCAAAATTGATGTCACGTATAAGGACCAAATGATTAATTTAATCAAAAAAAAAAAAAAAAAAAACGTCAGTTGTTTTTCTCTGAGTATCCTGATTTTTTTTAACTTAAAACTATATAAATGGTTGATGAGGATTGACGCGGTTTTTCTAAAACATGTGAGTAAATTTAATTTATAGTTGTAGTGTATTTGGGAAAGTTAGAAAAAAATAGATTGTATTGAATAATTGATTATTGTGATAATCGATTATAATGAGAATCTATTTTTATTTGGGTATGTTTGTTGAAAAACAATTTTAAGATAATTTATTTCTTTTGGATGGTGCAAAAAAATCACTTTTATAAAGTAAATTACGAAAAATATTATGAAGTTATTTGTATAATTTAATAATATTTATTTAAAAATTAATTTTGTATGGTAAATAGGGAAAATAGTTTTGAGAATGAAAAATAATCAAATAACAATCTTAAGCTAAAACAAATTAGATAGCATATAACAGCTTTTTTCCTCAAAATTTTTTTTTTTTTATAAATTTAAACAAAGTGCCAAACAAGAAAGATTATTTCAAAAACAACTTTTTTCATCCAAAACAGCTGAAAGCCAAATAATTCAGCTTTCCCAAATATGCTCTTAATGTAATTTTTTTTATGCACAAAGTCATCCTAAATCAATAATATGAGATTAGTATTTTTCGAGATATAGAAATCACCGAAATGAATTTTATGTTTCCCAACAAAACTTTATTCATATAAATGATATAAATCGAATCCTTAATTATTTTGATTTATATAAAAATTGAGTTAAAATTACTAAACTATCCTGATATTAATTGTCTTTGAAAAGTAAAAAGAGAATTAATCAGAGGTATTTTTGGAATACTGACATTAAATAGAATTGACTTTATTGGATTTTATTTATATTTAAGTCCATAAAATATAGATATTTTTTTATTTATAATTGAGTCGGAAGGAATACATAAGAAATCCAAGGATCGAATATAGGAATCAATATTATTATCTGTATGTTGATTGGTATGTTTTAAAATAATAATAAGGAGAAGAAGAATATTTGAAAGTAACCAAAATTACACTACAAAAAAAAGTTAAAAAGTTTTTGAAGACGAATGTAATGTAATTATACAATAAAATATGGATTTAAGCTATGTTTATTTCAAAGAAGGAAAGAGAAAGAGAAGGAAGTGATTTTTATTAAATATCATATTTGATTAAGTGGAGAGGAGGGAGGATTTTAATTAAGGGGTAGAAAAATAATACTTTTTATATATGATTCATTAAGGAGATAAGAGATTTTAAAATAAATTTATTTTTATATTTTTATAATTTTGGATTTTAAAATACATAAATAAAAATACTTTAATTAATATATTTCAAATATTTTAAATTCTTTCCTCTTCCCTTTAAATCTCCCAATATTAGAGAAGAGTTAAAATTGGATGAATATAAATTTTGCATCCCTCGATTTTCCTCTCTTCTATTTTAAAAAATTAAACCAAACAATCAAAATTTATAAAAAATCATCCTCTCCTTTCCTTTTTACCCCGACCATACGTAAGTACACTATATTAATCAGGTTTGTCATCAATTCTCCATCCGAAAAGATGAGGATGCATCCTCCAGCAATCATATCTCTTGATTTATATCATTAAAAAAAAAAAACAACGGATAAGCGCCTAATCTATGTGCAAGGTAATGTAAACATTTTAACACTAACATTCTTCCTTTTTTGGTACAAAAGTAAAGAAAGCACAAAACGACAAAACAAAAGAAAACCAACAAAAAAACTCAAAAAGGTCTATTCCAGACCACTCTCAAAGCTTTCGCGAGTAGCAGAAGTTGGATGGCCAACGGTGGCGACTCCATGACCAGCAGAGGTAGATCTGAGTATGAGCTCTGATTGCCTTCACTAAATATCAAATATAAATCAGAAATAGATTTAATTGGCATACATTATGTAAAAATTTATTACATTATTAGCCAATTATAATTTATAATTTATCAATCATTAAAATTGTTTGTGATTATTAGCAAAAAGAAATATTTATAATTAGTTGACAATGTAAAAAATTTCACTTACAATGTATCAAAATTAAACTCATAAGTTATTTAAGTAGAAGTCACAAATTAATATTATTATTAATCGAGGCGTTCCATAGAATATTATTTTTAGTTTCCTATGAATCATAACTTGTGAATCATAAATTTTCATGTTTAGTGTGTTTTATTTAAAAAACACATTCTTAGGAAACTAACATTCTCATGGATGTTTTTCTGCTATATTTCCCCAAAAAACATTTTTATGGGAGCTAGGGGTGAGAATATTATATTATGTTAAAATATATTTTTGTTTGACAAGGGAAGTTTTTGTTTTTTGAAAAGACTTTTATACCCTAATTTTCCATGGACAATATTATATTATGTTAAAATATATTTTTTGTTTGACATAAAAGAACCCGATATAAAATCAAGCCATGGACAAGTATTGGTATGTACTATTTTATTAAACTATTTTAATTTTTAACATTCTTATAATGTTATTATTTTTAATTTTTAATTTTCAATTATTCTATGTTCAAGGGTGTTATCCTGGGAAACAAAAAAAAAATATTCAAGGGTGTTTTTGAAAATAATATTAACATTTCCAAGAAAAATGCCCTTAAACCAAACATGAGAATCAAAGATTCTGAAGAAGCATTCCCAAGTAACATTCCCAAGAATGTTTAAAGTCTACCAAACACATTTTTTACGTTCTTATAAATCATGATTCTTGGGAACAAAAAACAAATCTCTCTACCAAACGACCCTAAAAGGGTTGGTTTAGCAAACAAGCATATGTTTGCATGATAGTTATATGGCGTCCTCTAATATGCACCCTCTGAAAAAAGGAGCATCATGCACTTCTAATAACAGTCATTGATATGGAATAATCTGGTTAACTGAGCAATTAGCAACCGACTTGAAGCATTTTTTTCACATTTGCAAACAAGTCCCTTCTAATCTCACCCTCCACCTTTTCCACCCAATTCCATCTCTGGTTGAAGGCTTGCCGCCCCCGCCACCCCCTCCCTCCTTCCACCCCTTCCTCTGTAAATCATTCTTTGTCTCTTTATCTTCTCCGCCGAACATGGTTTGGTCATCGCCGCACTTAGCCAACAGCAACCCAACATTGTCGCCTCTCCGCCATACCTTGTCAGATTTACAGAACAAACCATAACCTAGAAACCGTCGTAGCTCATATATGAAAATCACCCCCGCCACCTATCTCAACCTTCTTTCCCTCAATTGGTTGTAACGTGGTTTGAAAGAGAAACAGAAACCAGAAGAACTGTGTTTTTTTCAAACAAAAGCAGAGAGAAATGCAGTTCTGGGTTTTTTTTTAAACAAATAGGGACACATATCTGCATTTCATGGCAAGCTTCCTTCCTTTCCAAAACATCGCCCGTCCGCGACCTAGACTCCACGATGCACCGCGAGCCGCCATTGTCGTTGTGAACCTGTGAAGGCTCTCCTGCAACCTTCTTCCCTCGATTGGTTGTAACACGATTTTGCAGAGGACACTGGTGCCATATGGCGTCGCTTTGTGGAAAGGGAACAGTGGTTGAAGAAAGTGAAGGAGAGAGAAGACTTCAGGTGAAGTGACAGTTGCAATTGTGGTATGGGAGTGGCGGCAGTGAAGAAAGGTAAGGGTGGAGAGTGAGGGAAGATGAGGATGGTGATGACCAGTTGGTGGTGAGGGAGGGAGAAAGGTGGAGGTTGGTGGTGACTGGTGGTGGTTGAGGATTGGGGGTGTGGTGTGATTCTGACAAAAAAAAAAAAAACTGATTGACCAATGATAAGAAGTCAAAATTGAGGGTGTGCAGCCTACACCATAATCATGGAGGTGCAGGGTAGCACGCACCTCAACTCGGTTAAAAGGCTGGGTTAGTATATATGTGGTTCACCTTAGGTTAACTAATCTAACCAGAAAACCAAGACAAAGGAATATAATTTCAAAAACAATATTGTATGAACAAATACTTCACAAAATATATTATATAAAAATACTTCGTAAGAAAAAAAAAATATTATATGATAAAACGAGGCTAATACTGATAACAATAGCCTAACATCATATTTTAAAATTAAATTACTCGGTTAATAATATAAATTTTAAAAAACTGATAACCTACATTTACTTAAATGTGTTGTCCAATGATATGTATATCATCTCAAGAGTCTTTCATATACTATGTTAAATATTTTCAAGCGTCTTTTGAACTTTTTCTATATATAAATAAGTATGAAGGTCTAAAGTGGTACCTAAAATTTATTGAGGATCTACTTTTAGTCCCTAAAAACAATTAACTTACTGTTTAGTCCCTCAAATTTATATCCGTGAGACAAGTAACTCCCTCTGTCAGTCAACGTCCGTTGACCTCCGTTAGGTTGCTTACGTGGACCGTTAAGATGCCTAATTGTCATCTAAATATTTAAAGTTACCCAAATTAGTCCTTTAAAAATATTTAGTGAGCCAAATAAGTTCTTAATTTAACAGTCGCAGGACATTCTAGTCCCTACTATAAACATATCAGTAACATAAGTAATACTAGCATACCAATCATCAGTAACCCAATAAGTAACACACATAAGCATATCATTAGCATATCTGTTTAAAATAGGAAAGACGATGAAAACAACAGGTTTTCGGCATTCACTCGTAAAATAAACTAGATCGAAACAGTGTGTTAATTATTTTCAGGACTAAAATTGAGTTCTCAAAAAATTTCAAGGACCAATTTGGACATTCACTCTATAAATAAACTAGTTCAAATCGGTCAATGCAAGTCATTCATTTTGATCAAGTCTAACCAATTCGTTGCAAAAACTAATCATGAGCAAGGACTAAACTGACCCAGAGATTTGTCAAGTTCAACCAATTGGTGGTCCGTTTGTTTTAGATTTTGATATAATTAATTTTGAAAGAATTGATATTAAAATAATTGATTTTAAAAAAATTGGTTTGTATTTTGTAATGAATGTGAGTTTAGAAGAATTGATTTTGTTTAGATGATAAAGCAAAATCACTTTTGAGGTATAAATATAAAGAATGTAGCAATCAATTTTGCTCAACGAAAAAATTAGAAATTCTTACTTCTCTTAAAGTCAATTATATCAATTCCAAAATTAATTTTATTAGACATACTTTTAAAACCAAGCACCTCCCGTCACTACACCAACAAAATTTTGAGGTCAAAACGTTGATCAAACGGACTTTTGGCTGGTATATATCGATCAAAACAGACAATGAGTCCATGCAGATGTTGTTAATTAGAGTTAAGCAGTAAAGAATTTTCTAATAAATCTTCCAATCCAGAATGTATGCCATGCTTTGGTTTGGCCAATCATAAACAATAAAAGAGATGCAATCAATAAAAGAGGTATTTTTATTAAAAATAATATATTTAATATATCAAAAAATGATATATTTAGATTTTCAATAAAAATTTACTACGTATACTAAAGACATTGGTTTGTAAAACTGTAAATAATTCAAGAAATACTTTCCAACCTAGCTACCAAAATTTTGTTTGGCCATTGGTCCCAAACATATATTTGCTGATTCAATTGACGAGAAGGTTTAAAAACAAACTCTACCTCCATTTCAAAGCATAGTTAAATTCATGTAGTCAACCAAAAAATTTAAAAAAAAAAATCATGTAATACAAGGTTACCCTTTTCGGCTTCGTTATAACAAGCCCACAGAAAGTTTTGCAAAAATGAGTCGATTTCCTTAAAAACTATGGCTGAGATTCCTGAGAATGAAACAAGTTGTGATCAGATGCAGTTTTACCAACGACCGTTGTCACGGATTTCATGAACGATGATATGCTAACTTGTAATACGAATTGTGTTTTCCATCATCCCAAATGTTATTACACTTTCTTGATAGTGAAATGTTATAATAGCTTAAATCCTATTACACTTTCTTTATAGTGAAATGTTAATAGCTTTTGGAAGGCGATGGCTAGAACCCTGAAGGCCTCTAATATGTTTAGATGACAAATTTTTTGGTTAAGTTTACATGACAAAATTAAAATTACCCTTCAAAATTTTAATTTTAAACATCTCCAATTCTGTAGAATTAAGATTGACCAAGATATTTAATTTTTATATTTACAATAAATAAAGAATTAAGATATTGCTCTGATCGGTTATCCAGGAATAACGACCTGATATTCACCTGATATCCAGGGCCGTGTATGTAGTAAGCCAAGTTAGACTACCGCCTTAGGCGGTTAGGCCTCATATTGCCGTTAATGTCTATTAATGACTACTGCTATTTTCAAAGACTCAAAGTTATCTAAGGTAAATACTATTGTTAGTATTGTTGACTAATATAGTAATATTGCCATGAAAGGCAATGACTATTGGTATTTTCAAGTTCTAAAGTAAACATTATTATTCCTAACGGTTACGTACGAACAAAAAATCTAGCTAATGGTTATTTTATTGTTATCTATTTGACTATTTATTTATTTCATAAAACTTCAATACTTTGATCTTTAAATTATTTTAACTTCCATTCTTTTTTCTCTTTTGCTCCTTATCTTCATATTCTTTTGAAATGAATTCTCAAAGGGGATAAATATCAATAGATTGTTGCGACAGATAATACCGACGTTAAATTCTCTTCTTTTTTAATTTCTATCATTTCATCACTTTTTTTCTAATTATTTTGCAACATCTATTTTATTTATATTTTTTAGTGTCGCCTCTTTACTTTTGTATTTTTTATCACTTTTAGATTCTTTTTCAAATGCATGCATTGCTTATAAAATATTATTGACAATACTTGTAACGCTTGCTACTACCGAAAAAAGTTTTTCAAAATTAAAATTGCTTAAATCCTATCCTCTGCTGAGTTGTAAAGTTAGAGTTTTTAACTCCAAGCGTCTGGGATCGAACAAGTTTGCCACGTGAGCGGTTTCGCCCCGCCGAGTTGTAAACTTCGGGTTTTTCACTCAAAGCGTCTAGGACCAGTCAAGTTTCTCATTTGAGCCATTTTGCCCTGCCGAGTTGTAAACTTGGAGTTTTTAACTCAAAGTGTCTGAGACCGGACAAGTTTTCCACTTGAGCCATTTTGCCCTAGCAAGTTGTAAAGCTAGAGTTTTTAACTCAAAGCTTATGGGATCAGACAAGTTTGCCATTTGAGCTGTTTTGCTCCGCCGAGTTGTAAACTTAGAGTTTTTATTTGAGCTCTTGGGACCAGGCAAGTTCTTTACTTTAGTTGTTTCACCCTAAAGGCTTGAAAGGTTTCTTTTGATGATCGAGAAAATAAGACAATCGTTCTTCCTTCAGGGTCGGATGGAAGAAGTATGTTTTCATTATGTTTCTCAAGTCCTGAACAAGATACAAGTGTGATAGCTATACTGCTATAATAGGAAAGTTGGATGAGGAATTTTCCGCGTATGAGGAATTTTCGACGTACTAAGTAACTCAATTCAGAGCGTCTCGGAATAACCTACATTGCCCATCATCACCATGATCACACTTTTCCTCTTTGTGTGTAGTGTGTGGCTTGAGATGCTTGTTGTGTGTCGTCCGGCTTGTTGATGTTCACATTGAGTTTGTAGCAACTTCTAGCCGTTATCTGGTCTCTGTGGACGACAAATACTTCTCCATGGTCGGTCAAGAACTTCATGGCGAGGTGAGGGGTAGTGTAACGCCTACTTTATCATATGATTATATGTAAACCAGGTAAGGTAATTAGAACTTATATTTTTAGGTAGTTATGTAACCTTCTCTTCTCATTTTTTTTTCTTTCTTGTTCCTAATTAATCCTTAAACATCATTATTTTTGTCAACTAATATTATTTATATGCTGATTTTAATTAATATAAATCACTGCTTTCAGTTTTGTGTCATTTGGACTCCAATTGTTATTTTCTTAGTTTATGGCCACTAAATCACATTTATTTAAATTTTAAATACCAAATTAATTAATACAGATTTCAGAAAAATATTCTAATCATTATGATAATTATCTCAATTATTTCAAGCACCAACAAGCAGGCTGGCAGGTGAATGTGGGGATGTTACAGGTAGAGACGATTGCTCCAAATACATTAAGAATCAGACATCCAATAATGGCATTGTAGGTCGATTGGTGATCAAAGACAAAGAATTTAACCTTGATGGTTTTCACCATTGGGGCAACTCCCAAGGTATGTCTGAGCTCTACATAACCTCAGGGTGTCACTCAGTCTCCTGTGAATTCGACCAGATCTTTGTCATGTGGGATAAGGTCACTTTGGCATAGTTGTAATCTTGAGAAGATTTCTCCTAATACAATATTCGCCAAAATTCCGTGGTCGACAAAGATCCGCTTCACGTCAACGTTCGCTAGAGTACCAGAAATCACGAGCAGGTCGTCACGGTTGGGGAATACTAAGCTAGAATCCTCATCGCTGAAAGTGATATGCGGTGTTTTTTATGCCCCTACTTTTTTTTTTCAGGTCGACGTGCCCAGCCAAGATCAAGACCACCCTGAAGTGCTTCTTTTGCGCAGTGTTGAACGAGCCGCCTTTGCGAATCCTCATGTGATGGTGTGGATGATCTGTTGAGCGGGTTCTTCTCGTTGTCGACCGGGGGGTTCGGGTGCGTGCTCATCTTTTATTGATCGGGTCTCTTGTCCTTTGCCTTTGGGCAGGGCTCCTCCGACCTCAGTCACGAGTTCTCTGACTCTTGTCTGGGGTTCTTTGTTTGTGGGTTGGTCGGATGGGTGAATGTTCCTTCGTTTTTGTGACGCCCTTTTAGCCCTACCCGTGTATTGTTGTAGGTGTTGACCTTATTGAATGGGACCCTCCTGGAATACACATTATTTGGATAGGTCGTTTTGCCCCTCTATCTTGAGAGGCTGGGTTTTTGAACGTCGACGAAGTCAGTGTGCATCACCTCTTGAAGGATCCTCGCTCGGGGGGTACTCAGGGAGTGTACACATCGTACCTTCCTTTGGGGATTCCCTTACGGAGGCCTAATGGTACATCCCTCTGCTGAGGTTATGTCCTTTTGTCCTTTTCTGTTTCAATGTACGACATTTGTGCCCTTTCAAAGTCTTCCAAGTTGATGAACTTTTGGGCTCTAGCTCTCAACTCGTCAATGCTTTCGTCCTCCACTTTCGCTAAAGTGTTGGTGAATAGGCTAGGTCACAATCCAGCAACCAATAAGTGGAAGGATACCTTCGGGCTTAGGTTTTGAACGAGTGAAACCGCTTGGTTGAACCAGTGGAGGTAGTCCCTCAAGGTTTCCTCCCTATTTTGCTTTACCTTGGACATACTGTGGGGCGATCATGGCTGTTTTTACTAGTGGTGAAGTGAGACAAGAATTTGTCCACCAGGTCAGTCCAGCTGTTCATGAATCTTTGAGGCATGATTGTGAACCATTACAGGAAGACCTTCTGGAGAATTAAAAGGAAAGGTCGACAAATTAAGTTGTCGTGTACCCCGTGGAAGAGAACCTGGGGGTCGATCGTTTCGTCGTATGCCCCCATATTGGTTGGTTGCTTGAGTTCAGAGGGAACTCAGATGTTCATTATTTCTTCCAAGAAGGGATATTGTAATGCTGAGGTCAAGCTGGGCGGCAGGGCCATCTACGAGGTTTGTTCTTCGTGAATGGCATGAGTCCTTCTGGACGCCCTCGGTTCTTCCTTACTTCGTATAGTGTGGCGGTTCGGGACGTTCGGTAGGAGGTGGAATAGGAAGCTCGGTAGGTTGGGTACTCCTCCTTTGTTGTTGGGGTTCTTCGGAGCAAGGATAACTGCCTGGCCTTTTAGGTAATGGTATCTTCTTGTCTATGGACTCTCCTCATTAACTCGTGCAATGCTTCCGAGTTTATAGGATGGTCAACCACTTCGTTAGGGATAGCCGAGCGCGTCCGACTTGCATGGTTGAGGGAAAGTCAAGGCATTCTGTAAGTTGTATCTCATCCTCCGTGAATCAGGGGGTTGCTGGGTGTAACACATGCTTCTTCTCTCCTTTTTGTGGATATTGGAAGCTACTTGTTTTCTCATAGCAACCTTGATCGATGAGAATAGAATTTTAGAGTTTCCCGACGCCAATGTTCTTTTGTGAATTGTTGGGATGGCTGGTGCTTGGGCCTGATGTAGTGTTTGCCTCTGATATCCTTCTTCGGCGAATGCTGGTTGGGCTCCTTAATTCAGTCTTAGTGTCTCCTTGGTGGTTGGCTCCTCCAACACACCGGGGGGGTACCTGTGAATGCTTAAGTCAGCAAAAAGGATATAGATGTAGATATGAGTAATATGCAATGCTTAAGAGAGATAGTTTCAAGAAGGCCACTCCCTGTTATTTATAGTCTTTTAGCGGTAATGAAGTTGGTGCACTCTTTCTTGCAATTACGATGCACAAGTGTAGGAGGCATGGCTCCCCCTGTTCCGTTTCTAACGTGTGGAAGAAACTGTATAGTGCCTCTAGTATGCATAACCTCTTCGTGATGTATTGGGGTGTGTCTTAAGGCCATTCCTTATTGTAACAGGGCCAGGAACCATGCTTTTAGCCTGTACTTAGGCTGACGATGGTACGACCTCTGGGCATATGATGCCATAGGTCGGCCCGTCTTTAATCTAGCCAGATCTATTGGGAGTTTGTTTGGCCTAGTTCCCGTGGTTGTGCCTCTTGTTGGGCCAACATGCTGGGTTAAGGTCCAGAATAGTTCTTATAAGTCATTTTTCTCTCATGTAAATATGTTTTTATTCAATGAGAAGATGGAGACGTATAACTTACATATTCGAGTTAATTTTTTGTATCTTAATACTCGATGTTATTATCTTAGTTATTTTTCTCCTCGTGATTCGCCAAACAAATAATATGCTTGAGATATTATTTCACGGATATATAGTTTGTATATTCCTTTCACGTGCAACTCAATAAAACTTTGACTAACATGTAAATTGAAAATGTTAAAGTCATCTTGAAATAAGGTGCAATGCAGGGCATGACCACATGATTTTAAGATTGTCCCTAACCTATTAAAATGTGATGATATAAGTGTTCCCCGAGGCTTCATGGAGAAATGTGAAACTAGGCGAGTGTTAGCATGCACTCACGACGTCTTTGGGCAGGATGCACCATTAAATATAACCGGGAATAAAAATTATGTTTACCGATTTGTTAAAAAGGACTCATCAGTTATTATTTGCTATTAAGTACTATTACATATGTCAGCTCACTCCACTTGCTGACTCACACACCCACGACTCTCTTTGTGTTTTGAACCCCACCTCTGAATGTTTGTCTTCCCATTCTCCGCCAAGAACTGTCATTCTGTTAAATCCGGCATCCCTTCTGTCTAGTTTTCATTTGAACAGTGGGGCTATTGGCTTTGTTAGCGATGCACGACAATGGCAAGATTTGTAGGAGACGCATTTGAGCTATTTTTACAGAATTGAGGGGCGTGTCAGACATTTTGACAAGCTGCGAAACAGGTGCCAGAGGAACTACGACCTGGTTTTTGCATTCATTTGAGATTAGTAAATTGATTTGTGACAAGGTTTTAATAAGGACCTTGCGATTTTATTGTTGCATCAATGTAGGACGATTGTAATAATGTATAAAATGCATTATCAGGGATGTTTATGGATGGTGGATTTTACATTCCTTATTAGGGTAGGGTAGTACATTTCGTAGTTTACCATTGTGGAATGTGGATTCTAATAGTTTAGCGTCTGTCCATGGTGGATTTTGCATTCCTTATTAGGGCAGGGTAGTACATTCATAGCCTATCATTGTGGAATGTGGATTGTAATAGCGTGAGGATATAGCTGTAGTTTTGTGTATAGTGAAATATATTGGAAATGTTTCTCTGTTTTAGGTGAGAAAAGTGAGTTAGATGTCCTAGTATGTGGAGTGATTATCAGGGGGTTTTGGTAGCACACAATTTTATTGCCAACGCCTTAATCATTCTAACGCACGACACTTAGGTGTTTGAATGTTTTTGCATGCTTGGTGGGTTCATGATAAAATTTGACAAAAGATATATCCGATTGGTAGTTTTTAATGCAGACACAATTTTATTTACAAGGGTTACCATGGAAGACGGAGTTGAAGCTTCAAGTTCAAACAATATCGCAAAGCAACATTCTTTGGTGGTGGACCTAAATGTTTGTTGGGTTTGTAGAAGATGTGGTATGATTTTAATATATATTTGATGACTAAGTTGCAAATATACCAAGTTTTTAATAGCAATGCACTGAAGTATGCAAATACACACACACACACACATATATATAATTCAAATATATACACATGTGATAATTTTGCAAGTAGTTAACGCAATCTGAAAGGGGAGCAACATATTAATAATTGTCATGATAAAATCTTAACAACTCCAAAGGTAAAATAAAAAACAACAACAATTAGTTATAAGTTTAACAAAACAGCAAATACATGATAATTGTTTAATCCAGGTGACAAAAGAAAAACCATATAGTGATCATGGCGTTAGTCTTCTGAATGTGGCATGCCAGACAGTGTGATCATCTTGCCTGAAACCCAAGGTAATTGTGCGTCCTCCCTCAAAACCATTATCCTTACATAATTTTAGCCATTCACCACGAAGATAAACTTCCCCTTTTCTCCTCCCCTATTTTATGGTGCACCCAAACTTCTCTTTCGCCTCATCATAAAGTTCAATGCATGATGGTTGGCCATGTACGACTAGATCCTTTGCAAAATTGGCAGGTAAGTTCTGGTATCAACAATAGAAACATAATTAATATTTTCCACAGTTGTTGGTTGAATTCATGAAGTATGAATCAGTTGTCAAATAAACATGCTAATTACTAGGGATGGCAAAGTGGATCAATCCGTCCCGTCCCACCATTAACCCTCCCAAAACGGGACGGGGCGGGCCAACCTATTTTAGACATACGGGTTGAACCCCTGAACCCACCCCGCCTAATGGTGGGTTGGCGGGTTGGTGGGTTGGCCCGTCAAACACATAAAAACATAATTTGGGTTGGTGGGTTGGCTGGTTGACCCGCTATAAAAATAAAAAAATTAACAAAAAATCATATAATATTTTTTTTGGACAATCTTCATATCCTTTCTTTAATTATTATTAAAAAATTGGAATAATCTTATCTTATAACATATAATTTGTGTTACAAAAGTAAAGATATTATTTTTATAGTATGAAATAATTCCATGTAACAATTAAGTTAAATTAAATAATAATAAATAATTAATAAATTAATAAAAAAATTATTTTTTAATATGACGGGTTGACAGGTCAACCCGTCCCACCACTAACCAGTTTTCGGGTGGGTTAAGAGAGGCGGGTCAGAGTGGGTTGATGGGTTAAGAATCCCAACCCACCCCGCCAAATTCTGACGGGTTGACGGGTTGACCCGCGGGTCACAACCCACTTTGCCATCCCTACTAATTACCATATTGTTAGCGGTGGCTTGAAGGTATGTCAATTCAAGTTTACACTTGGTCATCGAATTCCAATCCAAGGGCGGACAGTCAGAATCAAAATGAGAAAGTGCAAAATAATCAGCAGCAACAATAACATGTATAACATGAGGGATTGTAACATTGGGCTCTAGATAAATGATGTTTTCGAGGTCCCTGTCTTGAACTTCGATTAAAAATTTGTCTCCTCCACGATATTTCACTGGAAGCCATGCTCCATGTGACACTCAATAGTGTTCTAGAAGGTTGTACATGCCATGGCTAAAATATCCATTACAATTGAACTTATCCACGTTAATCTCGCTTCTGGTCCCTACAAGATCGACAAAGAACACCTTCAAAGGAAATTCATGTTTGAATCTCCCGTAGAAAATACGTGGGACCATGATCCATCCTTATAAATTTAAATAATTTAAAAAATAAGAAAGATGTTAGTACATTATATACACAGTACATACAATAGATATCACATAACGCAAATATCAACACATACTGATTCGGGTTCCACTTTCAAATAAAATCTTGTGTCTTAAACCAGAATTTGAAGAGGACCTGATCTCTATCTGTCATGAATACATATATAAAGCTTGATATTTTAGTTCAATGTTTATAACCTTCAAATCCCGAACTTCATGTTAAAGTGTTTTACACATGCATATGCATTCAAAAATTTGAAGATATTTGTGTTAAGTGTGACCAAAATAGAAAACAGTCGATAAAGTGGAACACCTTCTCAATGGTCTGTGTTTGACGTGTTTGCATCCCAAGTTCCTTTATTTTCAGTGCATAAAAATGATAATATTAATCAAATGACAGTTGGTAGTTCAAATCCTATATGCCTCCTGGTTAAAGTTTGAAATCATCACTTACTATTTGGGAAGCCAATTTTTACTGTAGCAGCATGAAATTGGGATGACAAGTGGCAAATTTTGAGTGATCCATATTATTATTTTGGTTTTTTGTTTTTTAGTAACTTGACAAAGTAGTCAGTTACTGATTAAAATAATAACCCATTTTGCTATAGAGTAAAAGGCTATTGCCTCTATTGGGCTCGGTAAAATGGACAGAGAAAAATAGGGTATACGATCCACTTTTCTCTTCATCATATCTTCACAGAGATATTGATCAAAAAAAATCTTCACAAAGATTTTCTTCCTTCTCTTTCAACCCTACGATTTTCTTCTCCTCTCTCAACCAGTTCTCTCTCTCGAAGGCTATGATTTTCTTCGTTCTCTCTCACATTTGGGTGGGTAACGAGGCTACGATCAGGTCTCTCAAAAATGAAGTATAGATTGAATGATGCCTACGACTTCGACATCTATGATCTCCACTTTTCCCCTTTCTTCGTTCTCTCTGAGATTTGGGTGGCTAAGGAGTCTACGATCGGGTCTCTCAAAAATGGAGTAGAGATGGAATGCTGCCTACGACGTCGATATCTATGATCTCCACTTTTCTCTCAACCTTATGTTCCCAAAAATTTCATTTTTGCATGTTCTCTTTCCACACCTACGATCTCCTTCCTTCTCTCTCAGATTGCCTTTTCTGGTACTCCTACAGTTTCTCCGTTCAGGAGAATGGTAGCCGGTGGTTTTGTGATTTTTGTGGATAATGTGTTTTTTTTTTAAATTTTTATTATTGCTTATTTAGGGTTTTTGTTTTTTTTGTGCATCCTTAGTTTCTGGCCATTACAGATCTGCTAATACTTAAATTTTTTTTTTTACCATTTCAAATTTTACATATATCATTTATTTTATTAATTATTAATTAATTAATTATTTATTTATTCATTTATTTTTTTAGTTTTTATTTCAAATCTATTGACAGGTAATATATATGTCCCTTTTAGATGTGCTGATGACATCTACTTTCGGTGGCAGGATGAGGTGTCTTCTGCATTCCATGCTTATGCTATGTGCTATTTCATTGTGAGCTGAATCATGAGGTGTGTACAGACACACTATCGGTGGCTAATTTGTATGATTAGGTTAGGTTATTGGTAGTTGCTCATGTTTATAAGGGAGAGTTTGTATCCATCCAAATATTCTATGGTAGGTTTATTCTATTTCCTTACGGCTGACTGAGGGTTGGGAAATGATATTTTGCCTGAGACTTGGGACTATACATTTGTGTTAGACACTTAGAGTACTTGATTTATTTGAGGTGGCCCTTTTGTCCTTATTTCTACTTTGTTAATCTTGTCTTTTCGAGTTCCTTGTTTTAAGGGTAAATTACTGGGTTCCAGAATGGCCACCGGATATAATTTGATTGTTTAATACTTTGATTGATGTTCGATTGTTTGCAAGCCCATTTTCCCTCTTCTTTTTGCGAGCCTTTTTCCTTTGTGAATTCAAAATTCAAATTCAAAGTTTGCCGTGGTTCCTCTATATAAATGGGATGATGGTTTGTGTTTTATGTACACCATCTCAGTTTCTTCTTTATCATTTGTTCACTTTGTTAAAGTTTATTTTCTGGCTCATTTTGTGTTTGGTATTTGGTATGTGCTATGGCTCTATATGATAAGATTAGCAAGATTTCTATTAATAGAGAAGCAATTCGTTTGAATGTAAGAATTGTTAGGATGTGGACTGTGCCTCAATTCAACGACCCTTCTCAAATAAGCTCATTAGAACTCATTGTCATGGATGCAGAGGTAAAAAAAAATTATTATTTTGAAATACTCTTTCCTTGGTGAATATAATTTGTTTATTTTTCTTTTTTTGACCATTGATTTTTGTTTTCTTTTGTTGTCAAGGTGCGAAAATACAGGCAACTGTGAGAAAAAATTTGCTGCATAAGTTTTCTTCCCTCTTGGAAGAAGGATCTGCTTACAAATTCGTGTACTTTACTGTAATTCCAAATACTGGACATTACAGGGCCACTTTCCAATGCCACAAAGTTAATGCTTAATCCAGATGTGCATGAAGCGATTGCATTCAGAAATAGGTGATTGGATATTTTGTGTGTGAGTTAATATTGTTTTGTAAAACAATTTATTTTCCACATGTCTCAACTAATGGAATGTGTACGTTTTAATTTTTTGCAGTATTGCAGAACATGGATTGGTTGATGTTGAACCTATGGCTGTGGTTCTGGACAGCTCCAAGGAGGGATTACAGGCTGAATTTCTGAAATTGTACCCTAAAAAAACCATTGGTCAACTTGAATCTATCAAAGAGGTGATGAAAATTTAGGAGGCAATCTTCCTGCATTGTGGACTAAACATTAACCTTATTATATTTTTTTTTCATTTTCTTTTCTATATGTTCTGTCATTGTTTCTAATATGTTGTGTTTTATATATAGGGTGGGATGTGTATTGTTTCTGCTGAAATTATTGAGATAATTGGTGACAGTAATTGGTACTATCTAGCTTGCAAATGCAATAAATCTGTCTATCTTAAAGGGAATATCCATTTTTGTGAGAGCTGTATGGTCCCTGTTCTTCAAGCGACACCAAAGTATGTAATAAGGCAATTGTTTGTTCAATTCAATGACTGCCTTCTTTTAACCTTATTGTATGATTTAATGAATTTGCTCTTTACTTTCCAGGTTTAAAGTCAAGGTTGAAGTTACTGATTTCACAGACTGTGCTGTTTTTGTTCTGTTTGATAGGGACATTCATGTCCTTATCCAAAAAAGTTGTGAAGATTTGTTGTGTGAATCTGCTGCGGTAAAATTAATTTCATTTATTTCACTTTATTCAGTATCTTTGTTTTAAATTTGTATTATATTTTTTCCTTTTGCTTCATTATCTCCATCATATGTAATTCGTACTTTTATTTTTTTTAGTGGGGTTATGAGGATGTCTATCCACCCCTTCTTAATTGTCTTATTGGAAAGAAGTTGCTGTTTAAGGTGGAGAATAAGGTTCAGCCTTGTAAGCAATTTGAGGATAGTTATCCAGTGAGGAAGGTGTGTTCTGATGAAGATATAGTGGGCATGTTTGATTTAGTTGGATCGAATTTGACTCCTACTAAGGTATTTATTCTGGACATTCATTTTTTAGTACACTATTGTTTTAAGTTGAAGCTATTACAATACTTCTATCACCTACCTCATTCTTTATTTTAGGAATTTTGTTACTAAATGCATAATGTTATGACAATAATTCCATTTCAATTATTTTTTGTGTTGCTAGGCTGTATTTGCTGCTGCCTTCCCAAAAATGGGCAATGAAATTATAGACCTAGAACAACCTTCTTCTTCTGTGAGAAACTTAGTCATTCACTTTTTCTCATTTTACTTTAATAACTGCTGTTAAAATTTTCCATATTTGACTTTGGTATGTGTTTTTCAGGAAGATATTTCTCAGTTTTTGGTCACTCCTGTCTGTTTGGGAGATGATGATTGCTGTGTTACAGACTTAAACCCTTTGAAAAG
Organism: Ammopiptanthus mongolicus; assembly: GCA_039655645.1. Lineage (NCBI taxonomy): Eukaryota > Viridiplantae > Streptophyta > Magnoliopsida > Fabales > Fabaceae > Ammopiptanthus > Ammopiptanthus mongolicus. The sequence continues at coordinate 86,398,241 of CM077344.1, read as the reverse complement.
GAAGCTGGATACTGAATTCGTTGATGTTGAAGATGAATCCTCAACTACTGGGAAGAGGACATCATCTGCATTGGTTGAAGTGAAGCTTGAGAAGGAATGAAGACTGTGTTTCAGTGCATTAGGAAGTTAAATGTTTAGTTTATTTATTGTTTTTTTGGGATAAGTCAGTGAATTGAACCTTATTAGTGGTGTTTTGTTATCCTTTTTAGGTCCTTTTTACTTTAGAAATTTATGCTTTCTAAGATGGTCTTTAGTTTCTTCTTTTTGTGTGGTATATGTTTGGGTTTGTATGTTACCAGAAGATGTAACTTCCAACTGCAAACAAGTTACCCCCAAACTAGGTACTTCAAATTGTTTTAGTGGACTTTCAGTATCCGAAAAATGTGGCCTTTCTTTCTTTGGCAAATTTAGGTAGTAATGTTGTAGGATTCCTAATGTACTGTGTTGATGTTTCATTGTAAAACTCTTATCAATTAATGAATGAATTTCCACAAGTTTGTTGTTATTGGTTGATGATTTTTATTTCAATTATTTGTCAGCTTTATAATTCTTTTTCCTATTTTTTATACTTTTTTTGATAATGATGTTATTATATTATTATTGTGTGTGAAAGGACATCCTAAGGCTATGTAAATGTACAACCTAACTTTATGTACTTACCTTTATAGTAGGACATTGTTTCTATAGTAAACCTATGAAAAGACATCTTATAATGGTGGTATGTTATATAGGGTAGGCTATTTGCTAAGGAACTCTTCTATATGGAGCACTTATAAATATTTGCTAAGTTTGACGGTTCTATATGAAGAAACAACCAATTTATTGCAATGGTGTAGTTTGTTGTGTTTTGCAGGGGCCCAAGTATTTTTTATTCAGCTTATCTTCTGATTTGTGGTAAGTGGCATACCATTTTTGAATGGGACATATATGTCTTCATAAACTAGGTTGGCTTCAGTATCTTACTATGATTCATATATCCATTTTTATTTCAAGTTTGAAGATTATATCCTGTAACTATGATATTCTCTTTCAAAATATTTCAAACACTAATAACCCTTTTTCATAACTTTTACTTATATGGATTGTAATGACTGCTGGAAGCTCAGTGTAAAAGTCATTTATGTTCTGTCACTTTGAATGTTGCTATAATCTTTTAAAACACTTTTTAACTTTTATGTATGTTTGTTTTTCTATTTTTTTGGGTGTTGCTTAAGTTTGCAAAAACTATGATATAAAAAGGGAGAATAATACTGCAATATCTGGATATTCTTCAATGATGATGACTGATTCACTGTCTTACATTTTGGCTACCTCTCGAAGACATTAAAATAAATCTTAAGGGTCAGTTGACTTTTGAGACATCATTGATTTTTCTTCTATTTAGGTATTCAAGTATGAAGGTTGATATATATCTGATAAAAATAGTTTGGTCACTATTTCTCCTTTTTTATGGTCCTGTTTGTGTGTTATTTTTTTGTTGCTGTTACATCATCATTAGTTTAGTTTTTTGTTTTTACTTCCATTCAGAGTGACATTTTAGCATAAGTTCCATGGTTGAGGTGTCTTTCATCCATCTACAAAGTGATTGCAATCTGATACATACGGTTTCAGTTAGGTAGATAAAATGGAGACATATTTCAAAGCACAATTTGTGATGAGCAAGTGCGTATCAATATTATTGATAACATGCTATTCTATGCACAAGGTAGAGTACATTAAGTTGAATTGTTGACATTTAATATTATAATAAATAATAAATAAGGATATGACGATAATTTTTTTTTGTTCACTTAATAAATGAATGTGTTATTACCGAAGTAGTGAATTGGCTACTTTGGTTCGCATTATACAATTGTATATAACAACTTATAGCTGTTGGATGATTTATAGATTATTTGATGAGGTTGTAATTAAATGTTATGAATCTTTAGTTTTGAATTCATTTGTCCAAGTTGTTCTGTGAATCAAGTTCATTTCACGACAATATGTATCAACATCTTCTTTATTTCACAAACTTTGTCATAACTTGGATATATTTTCTTGTTTCCTCTTATATTTAGTCTACGGAAAAATGTGATGCTATCATTTTTAAATACAGATAATGACCAGTGTTAAAGGAGAAGAAATTAGAATTAGTAATAGTAGCTTGACAAAGCATGCTAGACAAAGAAGGTTGTTTATCATTAGAGACAAAAAGAGAAACCGTACTAAGGAAACTTCAGGTTATATATATTTCTTATCATCTTTGGTTGTTACATGTTTGGCTATATAAGTAATTACTCTAAACTTGAAAATAATAATTGTTGGTAAACTGTCTTAAATATAGGTCAATTGAGGAAAATGGTGACTGTTCCGGCTATTGAATCCCCATTTGTTTTACCATTAAGTGGTATTGTTAATCATTTGCGTCCTATCGAAAATGGTAAGTTTTTTTGGTTCATATTATTTTCTTTTACCAAGTACAACTGAAGACAAAACCTTTTAAAAAATATTTTGATTGCAATTCTTTATCATTTTTCGAAATACATGCCAAGGTTGCAGTATATAAGTTGAACTTAATCCCATTAATATAATTTAATTTGATCATGGTTCTCGGTGAAAGTCATTTTATTGTTAAATTTTTAGTAATTTAGGTAATTAATGATAGTTGTTGTTAATATTAATGGTATGTTTGACTAAATTAAGCCTTTTCTTTAACATATTATATGATATTTTATCTTTATCAAGTTTTATCACATGTAGGTTTTTGTAATTCATTATTTTAAGGTTAGTACATAATTTGTGCAGATTTGTTTTTCCTTCGTGGATATGGTTATTTTATTTATTTATTATTTATTCATGTACATTTCTATCTGTTTGTTTACCCTCAATAATTAATTTACAATTTATTTCCAATGGCTGTATTATTTTGTCATGCATTTTTATGTCAACTATAATGTAGATATTCACTATAAAAATGGTGTTCAAACTGAAAAAAAACGTTTGCGCCAACAATTGAAGGATGACGATATTTATCGATTAAGAAAGAAATGTGATTTCACAAAATTTCCAGGTAGAAATATTTGGTGTTTTTTTGTCTTTGTTTGAAATTTTAATTTCTTTACTCCTTAAGTTTTTCTCACCTTTTTTGTTATGTATTGAAGCGCCAACAACAGATTCTGAGGCTTTGCTTCTTGATAATATTTTATTTTTTCATGGTGAAATTCAAGGTACTTCTTCCAATTTTATGAAATTATAAATTATACTTTTGTATATTGTTGCCATTTAGTTATTCTTTGTAATACTTTGAATTAAAATAATATTGTATTTCAGATTATTTGGACTTCGAACCTGTGGATTGTAGTTGTCAACATTGTGGGGCTATGGTTTGGTTTGAGGAGCGTTCTGAAAAAAAGATGAATGCTTCAAATATACAATTTTCCATTTGTTGTATGAAGGAGAAAATTAAGTTACCCTTTTTAGATAAACCACCCACTTTGCTTTGGAATTTGATTCATGGGATTGATCCAAGAAGTGCTCATTTTATTGAAAATATACGTTCATATAATAGCATGTTTGCTTTTACGTCTTTGGGAGGCAAAATTCAGTCCGGTCTTAACTCTGGTTCTGGACCTCTACAATTTGTTGTTGGTGGTCAAAATTATCACCGAATCGGCAGCCTATTGCCAGAAGCAGGGCAACTACCCAAGTTTGTGCAACTATATATATATGACACACAGAATGAAGTATCCAATCGAATGGCTCATTTCAGGTATTTAAAAATGCACTTTCTAATGTCATGATCATTATTTATATTTATTATTGTTCAACTATCCCATTCAAACATTGTGTGATTAAATATTTAGTTATTTTCAATTCATAACATCTTATAACAACATTTAATATCTTTGTTTATGTCTTTCTTCATTTGAACTTAAATTGCAAAAAAAATCATCATATATTAATTATCGATTAGGGATATGTAGTTTGTTGTTGATTTATTAACATTTCAATAAAATAATAATTTTTAATACAATCTTATAGGCATGATTCAGAAAGAAAACCATTTGATTAATCTTTGGTGAAGGATTTACTAAAAATGGTTAATGGACATAATGCTGTTGCAAAATCCTTTAGACGAGTTAGGAATGTTATTGAGCAAAATCAAAATGTTAACGTATGCATGAGATTGTTTCGGAAGCGTCCCGTTGATGGACGGATGTATAATTTGCCTATTGTGGATGAGGTTGCAGCTTTGATTGTTGGTGATTTTGATAGTAGTGATTGCGGTAGGGATATTATTGTATGTGCTACTGATGGTAGGCTACAAAGGATTCGTGAAACCCATGTACTATTCCTTCCATTGCAATATCCATTGTTATTTCCTTTTGGGGAAGATGGTTATCAAGAACATATTCCTTTGATGACAAATAATCTATCCACGGCACAACGACCAAGGCAGAGGGTGACTCTGAGGGAGTTTATTGCATTTAGGTTGGTTGATAGGGTAACAGAGGAGACCATATTGTTGAAGAGTCGTAGGCTATTCCAGCAGTTTGTTGTTGATACATATTCAATGCTTGAAGCGCAACGATTGCAATTTATTAGATTAAATCAAAATACTATTAGAGGTGATTTTTTGAATGGAATTGAAGAAGTTGTTGATAGGGGTGATGTTGAAGCTAATTCTATCGGGAAACGGGAAACGAGTTATTCTACCATCTTCATTTACAGGTGGTCGTCGGTACATGTTTAATAATTGTCAAGATGCCATGGCAATTTGTCAAAAATATGGATATCCAGATTTGTTTTTGACTTTTACCTGCAATCCGAAGTGGGATGAGGTCCTTCAATTTGTATCTGACAGAGGCCTAACTGCTTCTGATCGTCCCGATATTTCATGTAGGATGTTTCACATGAAGTTACAGCAATTAATGCTCGATTTAAAGAAGGGTGATTTCTTTGGAAAAGTGATTGCAGGTATAGTTCTTTAATATCTTATTGTTCGTTCGCTGTTGACTTTACACTTATATGATGATAGTATTTTCAAATACCTATTTTCTAATTTATATTACATGCTTATTTGTGTAGGAATGTATACTGTGGAATTTCAGAAAAGGGGTTTGCCCCATGCACATATATTACTCTGGTTGCAATAAAAGCAGAATCTACAATCAACTGAATTTATTGATTATGTTATAACAACTGAATTACCGGACAATAAAAGGTTTCCAAAATTATATAGTATGGTTTCTAACTTTATGTTGCACGGACCTTGTGGCGTTGTGAAACGAAATAGTCCTTGCATGAAAAATGGAAAATGTTCAAAGTTCTTTACAAAAAAATTTGTGGACCGTACAACTTTTGATGATGATGGATATCCAGTTTACAGGAGAAGGGACACCAGTATTACTGTGTCGAAAGGAGGTATCGAATTGGATAATCGATATGTCGTGCCTTATAATCCGAAGTTACTGATGAGGTATGGTGCTCATATCAATATTGAGTACTGCAACAAGTCTGATTGTATTAAATATTTATTTAAATATGTTAATAAAGGTCCAGATCGTGTCACAGTGGCGATCAATTCTGTTTCAAATCCTTCACAACGATCAGAGTCCATTGATGAGATCAACAACTACTATGATTGTCGATATTTATCTCCGTGTGAGTCTGTTTGGAGATTTTTTGCTTTTGATATTCATCATAGATGGCCTCCTGTGCAACGACTGACTTTCCACCTACCAGCACAACAATGGGTTGTATTTGATGATAATGCTATAGTTGAAGATGTCTTCGACAGCAACAAAGATAAGACCACAATGTTTCAGGCTTGGATGGAGGCTAACAAAAAATATTCTGAAGGTAGAAATTTAACATATGCTGAGTTCCCAACAATGTTTGTTTACTATCCTCAACAAAGAGAGTGGCGCCCTCGGAAACAAGGACGGATGATTGGTCGATTGAACTCTGTACCTCCAGGCACTGGAGAAGCTTATTATTTGAGATTATTGCTTAATATACAAAAGGGTTGCACAAGTTATGAAGAATTGAGAATTGTTAATAATAAAGCAAACGATACTTTCCGAGATGCGTGTGCTTCTTTTGGTTTGTTGTCTGATGATAAAGAATTTATTGATTGTCTTCATGAGGTTGGAAAATTGGCATCAGGGTTACAATTAAGGAGGCTCTTTGTTACATTATTGTTGTCTAATAGCATTACCAGTCCATTACATGTATGGGACGAAACATGGCAGCTGTTAGCGGATGGGATTTTGAATGATAGAAGGAAAAAAATTACAATATCCAGGTATCACTTTGATATTAAAACAAATATTTTGTGCTTTTATTATTATTCTTCTATGCGAACCTATTCATTTATTTGTTTTTGTATTGTTTTTTAAAATGTAGTAATCCTATTGTATGTAGGATTGACTTTGACTCGGGATCAGTTAAGGTTAATGTGTTTATTGGAGGTTGAAAAGATCTTACGTATGAATGGAAAGTCTTTGAAGGATTTTGATAATATGCCTTATCCTGATAGTCAAGACTTATATGATTTTGATAATATTTATATTGTTAGAGAGCTTGACTATGACCAACATGAGATGGCTGAAAAGCATTGTCAAAATGCTTGCGACAATTAAATTTATCATAGAGAAAAACATATGATGTAATTGTTGCTGCTGTAGAAGATGGCGTTGGTGGTTTCTTTTTTGTTGATGGTTATGGTGGTACTGGGAAAACTTTTTTGTGGACGACTATTTCTTATCGATTTCGTTCCGAAGGTAGGATTGTTCTTAATGTTGCGTCTAGCGGAATTGCTTCTCTTTTATTACCCGGGGGGAGAACTGCCCATTCACAGTTTGCTATTCCGTTGGCCTTGAACGAAGGCTCGTGCTGTAATATCAAGCAGAATAGTTTTAAGGCTGATTTACTTCGTGAGACAAGTTTAGTGATTTGGGATGAAGCCCCTATGGTTAATAAGTGGGCATTTGAAGCTTTTGATAGGACTTTGAAAGATATAATGCGGTCTGTGAATAAGAACTCTTCTATGAAACCTTTCGGTGGAAAGATTGTCATTCTTGGGGGTGATTTTAGGCAAATATTACCTGTAGTTCCAAAGGGAAGCAGAGTAGATGTTGTTATGGCTACTATCAATTCATCTATCTTATGGAAGCATTGTAAGGTAAATAAGTTCTTTACATATTTAATTATTAACTTGACCTATGAATTTTATTGACTTATGTATATATTTAACTATTTGTAAGGTTCTGAAATTGACGGAAAATAATGAGATTGCGGATTAGTTCAAACATGGTGGATGAACAACAAATACTTCAGTTTACAAATTGAGTTCTTGCTAATGGTGATGGAAATATTGGTATTGATAATGATGGCTATGCTGATGTTGATATTCCAGAACATTTGTTGATTTCTAATTGTTCGGATCACATTTCAGCCATAGTGTCATCTACTTATCCTAATCTGGTGGATAGTATTTCTAACTATGCTTTTTTTGAAAAGCGTGCAATATTGGTACCAACTTTGGAAGTTGTAGAACAGGTTAATAAGCATGTCTTGGGGTTGCTACCTGGTGAAGAAAGAGAATATCTAAGCGCTGATTCTATAAGTGAAGTTGGAAGTTTTACTGGTTTTAATTCCGATTGGTTAACCCCTGAATTTCTTAACCAAATCAAATGTTCGGGTCTCCCCAATCATAAATTACTGTTGAAAAAAGGCGTCCCTGTTATGCTGTTAAGGAACATTGATCAAGCTACTGGTTTATGTAATGGTACAAGATTAATTGTAACTGAATTGGGTAGAAATGTTATGGGTGGTATAGTCGCCACATGTACTCACATTGGGGACAAAGTTTACATTCCTAGGATGAATATGGCTCCTTCAGATCGTGGAATTCCTTTTCAATTTCAGAGGCATCAATTTCCTTTGATTTTGAGTTTTGCAATGACCATAAATAAAAGCCAAGACCAGACATTATCTCATGTTGGTTTATATTTGCCTCGACAAGTGTTTTCCCATGGGCAATTATATGTTGCCATGTCTCGAGTGAAATCTAGAAATGGGTTGAAAATCTTAAGTTGTGATGATAATAGTGAGCCATGCTCTATTGTTAAGAATGTGGTTTACAAAGAAGTTTTTCAGAAGGTGTAATTTGGCTAAGATGAATTATTGATGTATTTATTTGCATTATTATTTGACTATATATATATATATATATATATATATATATATATAATATATCATAACTTACTATTTGGGAAGACCATTTTTACTGTAGTAGTAGCAAAATGGGACGACAAGTGTCATTTGCTGGATGAGTTTCAGCATCTGTAAAAAAAAATTATTGTTGAATTTTTTTTTTATTGCTAGACTACTTTTCCTTTTTTCTCTTTCTTCTTTTCTTCTTTTCATGTTCAGAATCTTTCTCCTCTCCTTTTTCTCTCTTCTCTCTAGATTTCGGCCACCTTTCAGTCACAGTTGGCAAAAAGGAGCCCAGGTCTGGACTCCTCTCATCGCCTTTTTCTTTCCTATCAATTATTTTTCCGTTTAGCCATCGTTGCTCTGCCACCACCACCGTTGTCCACGCGTTTTCAAGCCAAACGAGGTGAGTTTTTGAGAAACCATTCCGACCATCTTCTCCCCCTCACTGTCCGGTCCCTAACCCATGTTTTTGGTCAGGAACCGCCTCGGACCGCCGTTCAACATCCTTCTCCTCTGTTTGGTGATTGGAATCTTACTCATTCACTTTTATATTCAAAAACCCCCAAAATTCAAACCCTAGCTTCCTGATTTTAGTTTTTAAAGTGTGAAATTAACTTTATTGATTTCTCACCTACAGCTTTCTCACTTATAATTGGTTTGGCATATGATTTTTAAATGTGATTGGGAAGACCATTTTTATTGTAGCAGTAGCAAAATGGGACAACAAGTGTCATTTACTGGATGAGTTTCAGCATTTGTAAAATGCAATGAAGATGCTCTGTTTTCACACGTCTTCATACCTTTATATTGATCCAATAGTATCAACAAATAGATAAAAGCACAGCAAAGGAATAGCACTACACTTTAGTACCTTGAGAAAGACAGCTATAATGATACTAATAGAGGTTAAGCCATGTCATCAACAAATAGTTGTAACAGAATGGGAAAAAACACGTGGGAAAGATGAGTCTCGGCAGACAAGTGACCAGCAGATGAGCCTTATCAGACAAGTGACCAGCAGACGAGTGAAACAGCAGACGACTGACCAGTAGACGAGTCTTATCAGACAAATGACCAGCAGACAAGTCTCATCAGACAAGTGACCAGCAGACGAGTGACCAGTAGATGAGTCTCAATAGACAAGTGACCAGCAGACGAGTGAAACAGCAGAAGAGTGACCAGCAGATGAGTCTCAGAAGACGAGTGACCAGAAGACGAGTCTAGGATATTGAAATTTACATTTTTTATAATTTTAAATTGAAGTGTTCTGCTATGAAATTTTGAACCATTTGCCTAATGTGCACATCCTATTGTTTTGTAAACTTTTACTCAGCATTTGCCAAGTTGTTTTTGTTATGTTTTGGAATTTCTAATTATAATTATTAAGTGTTCTGCTATATAATGTTTCATGTTGTGAATATATTTAGGCAAAAAAAAGTTTATCTATTCTTATGTAGAATATGATCAATTACAATAAAGTTTATATATTTACAAAAAAAGCTTTAAGGAACATTCCCTCTCTCTCTCTCTCTCTCTCTCTCTCTCTCTCTCTCTCTCTCTCTCTCTCTATATATATATATATATATATATATATATATATATATATATATATATATATATATATATATATAAAATAGATATTGCTCCATGCATAGCACGGGCATAGCACTAGTAGACTATATTAGGGAGTAAAATTCTATCGACATAACATGTAACCATTAAAAAGGAACGAAATAGAAGATGATGATAGGCTTACTTACTGGTGGAAGATTGTTATCGTCGTCGTCTTGCGACTGAGATGAATCGGTGGAAAAGGAAGTTTGTCACAGAGTTAACGGGTGCAGAATTTGGATTTCAGCCAATTTATTTAGGCATTTTGATAACCATAACAACAATTTCAAGGAAGGTCATACACACCATAAGATTCTTGCAGAGATGTCATCATTGTAACCAGGTGCATGATTTCCAATGGGTTGTGACTATTGGAGTAAAAGATGAAGATATTTTTATTTTAATCTTTAGAAAAGATGGATTATACTTTTAATAATGTATTGCTATGTAATCACTAACGACCCAACCTGTTTGGTACTAATGTTTGGAGTAAAAACCTTGAGCCTTTTTAGAAATCAAAGTCAGTTCCGACAAATTAAAACATGGCAAACGAGCCATGTCGAAAACGGACCTACACCCAATAATAGTACCACCTTTTCTACTTAAAATTGGATTCAGTATACCATTGTTGGGCCTTCAATTTTTCATGGTAGATGGGCAACTAGCTAACGACATGGGCCAGGTTGCTAAAAGACCTATAGTGGCCCGACAACAATGCAACAACCTACTAACCTGGTCAGTGCAACCTGCTGGTGGAGAACGATGGTGGAAGCCAGTCACAATCCACCGGTGTAAGGCGATTAGGCGACTACGTAAAGCTTGACGAGCAATCGACTCCGGAAGACGTAGGCTTCGGGTTCGCCAACAATGACTGGAATCATGGCGGCAACCGACACATTCTGACCTAGCAACGCAGAAGGTGTTGCGTGGTCGGAGAGGGTGGCCAAAATGTTCGACGGTGGGGGGAGTGGATCAATGTGCGGTGGCAGACAGGGATCAATGTACGGTGGACTGCTTTTTTTATATTTTTAATTGAAAGAAACATTTCCTTTAATTGTTACTCAGTTCGCAGGCCCTTATTCGCAAAATTTGAAAACTCACAAAGATAACATGCTTGGCTGCGGGTTGCCGATCTACAATCACAATCTACTTGGACATATCAATAGACAAGATTGAATAAACATGCATGCACCTCTCCTTGGATGTGCATGTTAGACAACGTGGTGAAATTAATGTGTGGATTTTAGACTTTTAGGTAATGAGCATTTTTGTTTTTGTTTTCTATATTTTTCCCCTTCTTTAAATAAGATTTAAAATCTAATTATAATTATATCAACAACCTCAATAAATAAAGGGAACAAAAAGTCTGCCAAGAAAGAAATATAGAGAAAGTTCCTTTTGAAAATGATCATAATGTTTCTTTTTCCAAGAAAAATAATTTGAAAAGTAGAGGCCATGAAAAGTGTGGCAATTGAAGCCAACCATTTTAGGAAGCTGGTTCCGCACACCGTATCTGTGAGACTGCAACTCCATGGTTGGATGTAGAAGCATTGCTACGCAATCCAGACGGAGACTTATGAAATATGAAATTCGTCCGAATAGGAAGGAAACTCGTTAAACTTGTGTTCTAGATGTTGATGTGTTCTTTAGGCAAATTGTGCTGGTGAAATGATTTTTGAAGTTTCCATCATTTAACTACAATTGATATTTCATAGAAAGGTTTATAAAAATGAGTTTTTAAAAAAAAAACATATTATTCAAGTTATTATACAATTTATATTAATTATTAAATGGAAATAATTAATATGTACTCTTTTTAAAATTGATGTTAATACTTTATAACCATCTTTAAAAATTTAAGCCTATACTTACTACTTTTTTTTACGAGAAACCTACACTAAATAGTAAACACCTTATTAAATTATCAATGTGTAGTTGATATGAGTGTTAAGGGATTCAAATATCTTAAGCAAGTGTTCAGGGATTCGAATCCTGACTTTTGTGTATGAAAAAAAAACTTGGTTGGGAGGAGAAAACCCACCTTGTGTGCCCAACAGGTTCCCCAACAGAAATTAGTCACCGCCATACCTATGTCATCGTTACAAAAAAAAAACACTTTATTAAATGAGTTTAATTGTTACGTACTGTCAGTGTAAAGTTTTACACTGTCTACCAATCCGAAATCATGATTTGAATGAATTTTAAGGTAGTTAGGATAAAAGTTAATCATTTTACTGATGTGACAATTTCTTATTGGTTTGACAGTATAAAAAAAAATTTACACAGTCAGTATATAACAATTAAATACTTATTAAATACTTATTAATATATAATTTAATTATAATTTTAATATAGAAGTACAAGACCAAACATCTTAATTGTTTGGGAGGAAGGCCTTTACGGTTAATTTTCGATTGTTCAATCATGGCCGCTAAGAAGTTGTTGTACTCGTTGTCTTATTATTATAATATATTTTATATGAGTGAAGTCTTAAATTGATCCTGAAAATTTTTGGGGACTCAGTTTTAGTCCTAAAAAAAATAAACTATCAATTTAGTTCATCAAGTTTACAAATCCGGGACACATTAGTCCATAGGTTTAGTTATGATGTCCATTTACTTTCATATGTGTCTCATTAACCATTCTACCTAACTCGTTAGTGATCTTGCGTGACCTATAACGAATTTCCTCTATGAAAAACGAATAGAAAGTGAAAAAAAAACATGCACAATTTTGAAACCCCAAATGCCTGAGAATTATGTGCTTTTTTTATTTTTCATTCATTTGTCACGGTGGAAATTCATCATAGGTCACACATGACTACTAACAGGCCAAGTAGGATGTTTAATGGGACATGTAGACAAGTAAATGGACATCAAAATTAAACCTAGGGACTAATATGTTCCGTATTTATAAATTTGAGAGATTGAATGAGGAGTTTATTTTTTTTAATAACTAAAAGTGGATACCCAAAAATTTTTAGGGACTAATTTACGCTTTCACTCATTTTAGTATTTATCAATACATATTGGTATAAGCGTTACATCCTTAACTTATTTATTATACCTATTTTCATCGAAATATATTTATGTCATTTCACAAAAAAAAAAATTTCTTTTCTCTCACTTTCTATATAATCAAACAAAAGAAAAAAAGTTTTAATTTTTTTTCATTCATTTTCTCTTATATCAAAAAATTAAACAATTGTCATACTTTTTACTCTTTTTCTTTTCTCTCACTGTTTTTTTTTGGACGCTAAACATAGTATAAAATTTACGTGTTTGAGTGATCAGGCACTCAAAAATAGTGCCTAGGCACCCATTACACCGTCTTACATCTTAGCAATACTATAAAAGCTTCTTTTGTTATAAAAAACCTAAAAGGTGAAGGACGAAAATTCAGAGATATCTAAGGACGAAAATTATATTTTCGGCCGTTAAATGCATTATTCATTATAGTGCCATGTCAGTGTGTTACTCTTTCGGTAAAAAAAAAAAAAAAAAAAAAAAAAAAACGGTTCTGGAAAGCTAATTGTATCAGTTTGAATTTTGAAGTGATATATCATATCTGAAAGTGGCAAGAAAGAAAGCAAATTGATGTGTCAGGTGTGTGTGCGGCTTTCTAATATATATTTGAATTAGACAAACGCATTTCTCCTTTCCACTCTTGTGGTTTAGTGATAAGGTTTTCTCTTTTATATAAAAAAATAATACTTTAATATCAAAATAGGAACATTATATGATATTTTTTTTATTTTGATGATCTATTTTTGATATATATAAAAGATAAAAAGTCAATAAAAAATAAAAATATACAATATCAAATATAATATCAAAATTTTGATATTCAAATACCACCACTCTTTTTATAAACATTGAAAATGATGGGATTTACAACTTTGAGGAGTTATGTTATTTTAACGTACACATACCCAATTCACGTACTAGTATGAATATATACTCAGCAACTTGATTAATTAACATTTAACTTAATTATTTAACATTTGATGATTTTAGGGATATTTTTAAAATTTCAGGAATTAAGTTGATATCATCTTATAATTTTAAAAATTAAATTGAATATTTATTCTTTTTTATCAAGAATTTTTTTATCATGTACAAACTTGTACATATTAAAAAATTAATATATAAAAAACTTTTATAAAAAATCATATTTTTAATTTTTTAACATATTAAATGTAACATTTTTTAAAAAAAAATTATTATTATTAATTTTTTAATATAAGTAAGTTTGCACAAAAAACCCTTTTATCAAATTAGGCAAAAGCAAGCATGCATGCATCTTCATCCACCCGTGCTCCCACATTCCCAAGAAAATTATCCAATCCCTAACACAACTCTTTCACCAATACCATTCAAGTTTGGTGAATTGGTTATAGGCGAACTTGATAGAGCATTTGATTGTTTTTTGTCCATGTTTATGTTTTTGTTTAGACTTGTTTAATGTTCAGGAAGTGCTTTCATAAAAAAGAAAGAAAAGAAGTCATTGAAGTTCACACATGATGTGCTGATCATTGACATTAATCCTAGAGTCCCGCCGAAATTAACTACTTCCGCGTTAATTTGATAACTTGATGACGATGATTAACATTATTTTAACTTATCTCATAGTCTTTAGTTTTCATTAATTATAGTAACATTTAGTTGAATTTTATGATATCCTAAGTGTGTGTTTGGATGAAGTATTGTTAGAGGGTATAGTAATTTTATAGGGTAATTAAATTACTTTACTTCAAAATATGTTGTTTGGATATTTTTTTAAAAAGTATTTGAAATTCTTGGAATTTAATAGGGTATTTGTTGTAGTGTAAATGAAGGAATTTCAAATCCCCATCTAGATAAATGGAATTTATAAATCCTCTCACTCTCTCCACATTTGGCCACCACTTCCGGTAGCCGACCACGACCGCCGATCGTCGGTCGAGCACCGGCTGCCGCCAACCCCAGCCACCGCAAAACCTCCTACCACCACCACTTGTCACCATTTTTATGAATAATGACATAATTAATTATTTAATTATTCCTAAAATTAGCTAATTATGAAAATATTTTAAATTTTAATTATTTTTTGTGGTCAAAAAGCTTCAAATAGGAATTGAACCCTAGACCTCCAAGGTGAAAGAGTGGCAATCAATCATTGGACCATTGATATCTGTTTGTAATAATTTGTTATTTAAAATGACTAATGTTTATTTTTTTATCACATTTTCTAGTAAAATTTAAAATTTAAAAATAAATATTGTGAAATGAAATTTTAAAATTAAAAAGAATTAAATTGCTTTATCCAAACAAACAATTTTAAATACAAGGAATTCGAATTACACTATCCAAACAAAGTATTTTCAAAATGAAGGTAATTCAAATAAAGTAATTCAATTGCCTTATATTTTAAATATCCTAGAATTTTGAAATACTCCATCCAAACGCACCCTAAGGGTAATTTTATACTGTCTAGGTGATCCACTCAGATGGTGAAAATCATTTGCTTTGACCCACTAATATGACTTATTTAATTGAGGTGACACATTCTAATTGGGTCGGATAACTTTTATCCCAAAATTATTCAGGATACCGGAGAAGGCACCTAATATTTAACTAATTACTAGTATAATTTTATATGATTGAAAGAAATAATATAGGGTTTTGCTGGGCACTATAATCAAGAAATAGTAAATATATTACTTTTAGGATTAATTACTCAGCAGATCTTCAAACTATTTGAGAAGTTTTAAATAGGTCCCCAAACTAAAAAATTTGTAATTGGGCCTCGAACTTCTAAATAACTTATAATTGGTTCCCTACACTTTAAACGTTTGCAATCGGATTCCTAAACTTGTAAATAATTTATAATTAGATCAGTGAGGTAACAAAACAATCTTGTAATTAGAGCACCATATAATCTCCTTCCAGGATTGTTGTCTATATTGGTGGTTAATAGAACCACTAAATCACTCACAATAGCAAAAAAATTTAAAATGCTTACATTAGGGACCTAATTACAAATTATTTATAAGTTCGGGGATCCAATTGCAAAGTATTTAGAAGTTCGGAACCCAATTACAAATTTATTTAATTTGGAAACCTATTTAAAAATTTCAAAATAATTTGGGGACATGTAGAGTAACCTTATTTATTTTTAATAAAAATTTATTTTATTTTATTCCTTAACAATAATACCGGGTATTGGTTAGCATTTATTAATAATATATAACTTTTGGGAGAAGTTTTTTTAAAAATTCTTGGGAGAAGTTAATAACAGGAATTTATTGTTTTAAGCCTGCAATCGCAAATGAATGGTCTGTGGTAGAATAGTGCTAGCTCTCATGCATGAATAAGATTCCCTGTTTTGATTAATTGCATACTTACAAATAAGAAAGCAGAATCTTCAGCTAATGTGGAATGCTTTGCAAACATCTCTGTTTTATTTACTGTTGTTTCCTCAGGTCCATGAACACACACCAAACACCACGCAATTAGCTGCAGGAAGTGTGATAGACACGTGTACCTATAGACTAATGGAAACTACTGTACTGCCACAATAAATTTCCAGTCAGACAGCACCATTATAAAAGCTCTATGCAATTAATGAGTTCCCCGACAAGCTAGAAATTGATTACAGGATCAATGCTAAGTTACATACAAATAGTCAATGACAGTACACCAAACTGTTAATGTTGTAGCACCCCATGTGTATGCTAAGATTTCATGCCTCACTTGAAGGTTGCAGCATATGCACATTTGCAGATGAAATCATGTTAAGCTATTGATTTTTCAGACACATATTATCTGTTAGTATTTTAATTTAAGTCTCTTACCTTCTCCACAATAAAAATTTAGGCCTTTGGTCCACATTGTTTACAAATTTAAATATCACAGCAAGATAATAACAAAAATCCTCATTCTTGCTAATGAACTTTCATATGTAGTGTCACTGGACTCGAGCTTTGGAAAAGAAATTTTCTTCATGGAGGACAGTGATATTGCTTTCTCCTTAATCCCTACTTGTTTTTATGGTTGGTTTCGTGTTTGTAGCCTTTGAGGGTGGGTTATTGGTTCACAGATGATTGCTTTATTGAACTCACTTTTGTATCATCTTATTTAAGTCATCTTAGAAAGAAGAAAACCAAAGGCCACACCATGGGCACCACGAATTGAATAGAGGCTAAGGCTCTGTTTGACATGTTCAATAAGCTAGCTTCTGGTTTATTTGATTAACTTATAAGCTAATTTGACTAAAGTAGAGATGTTTGATAAACAAGCTTATTTCATGAGCTTATAGCTTTTCTTCATAAGCTAATTTATTTAGCTTATGGCTTATAACTTATTGACTTTTCTCTCATTTTTACCCTCATTCATTTAATGAAATTCTCACTTTATTATGTTTGTCATAAATATGTCATTTTATGTCATTTTACATTTATAAGCTAGTTCAACAGCTAATTTTATCAAACACTTCAAATTCAATCAACTAGCTTTCCAGCTATCAGCTATAAACTATAAGTTTTCCGCTAAAAATTAGCTTATCAGCCATAAGCTAGCTTATCAGTCATTTTTACCAAACAGAACCTAATTGTCCATTTAAAAAGACTTAAAGAAGAGGTCAATGTCCGCCCCCACAGTTAAAATAATTGCAGGATAATTAATGTCCATTTTAAAAGATTAGACTAATAAAGAGAGAGAGGCCTCATTTTCTTTCATTTATTTATTTAACATTTTGCCCTTTTGAACCATACACTAAGGGATGTAAATGGGGCGGGGTGGGTACGGGTAGTAGCCCCCACTACCCGTCCCGTTGAATGAATATCCTATCCGTCTCCGTCCCATATCCGTGTGGGTATCCGTCTTGCGGGTTTTAAACAAATTTATCAATATTTGCGGGTATTCAGGGATATCCATGGATATTCAAACACCTCACAAAATTATTGAATATTATGCTAATTTTTTTATTCAAACACCCCTATCTTGGTATCATTCACAAAGTTTAATAAACTAAACAAATAATAATCCGTAACAAAACAATAGACCATTCATTAACAGTAATTGTTTGACATCATTCACGCTAATATTCACTAATAGGAACCGTGTAAAAACAAAAGCATTCATTCTCAACAAATAAAAACCAAACAAACAATAATCAAGCATTTTGTTTATATATGTACAGGGTATTTTAACAATTTTACTTTAGCGGGTACCCACGGGTATGGATACTACACTATCCGGCCCCGCCCCATTAATAAACGGGTAGAGAAAATACCCGTTTATTTTATCCGCGGGTACCCATTAAGATATCCATTTTTTACCCGTTACGGATATCCGTGGATACGGATAAAATTTACATCCCTACATACACTCTTTAAATTTTAAGTGCACAAACTGCATTATGAATATGGAGATTGCCCTCTATGATGTGCATGGTGTCCACAAAGAAATCGTTGGGATGGCAAAGCTTTACTTTCCTCTTTATGGCGTTTGGATGTTGTGCTCTCCATGACATCTACCACTAGTAAGCCTTGGTGACAGGGTCTTCTAAGGATTTTTTGGCCAACTGCTACAACCTTGTAAAGAAATCTAAATTATTAAGATTGTGAAGATGCTCCTTTTTTCTCAGTACTTTAAACTTGTGGGAGGGGAGTTGCACAACTTTTTCGTCCTGTTAGTTGGTCCTTTTATACTACAACAACAACGACATGATGACATTATGATATGGGACCACGGCAAGAGGCAGTTACATCATTGAGCATGGGTGTTTCCATTCGGTCCATTCACCATTGAGCTTGCATTAAATTAGAATTTGGGTGTTGGTGGAGTATCATAAATTTTCTCAAATAATTAAAGACTATTTTTTTTGGATCCATGTTTGGATTCAATTGCACGATCGATCATCTTTTTTCAACCCATTATTCTTGGCCACAAGAATCAGTAACATGGTGTCTTGTTTAGCCTAAACTAAAATAAGAAGTCCAATAATTAGTAACATGTCATGGTTTATCCTAAACAAACAATGATTTTTTTTTTTTTTGTGTTTCCCAGAGTATCCTCTCACCTGATAGTTGAGAGACTAATCTGTCGGGATATGGTCAGACGTCTAAGTGGGGACCCCCTCCCAATAGTGTTTTTTTCATATATATGAATTCAGGAATCGAACCCATCGAACTCAGGATCACATGTTTAAAGGATTCAAACCCTTTCCACTTGAACCAACACGCATTGATAAACAAACAATGAATAGTATCATGATCAGGGACTTCTTCTTTGGCTGAACAGCCAAAGACATGTATATTGTTCATGGAGTAAATATCTCTCTTGCTACATAGGTACAGAATTAGGGTGGGCTGGGTATATTCCTTGGCTTTGGTGATTAGTTGTACTGTATTCCCTCCCCCCCACCGCGCACCCCACCCCCCCCCCCCCCCAAAAAAAAAAAAAAGGACAGAAAGAAAGAAAGAAAAAAAGGAAAAGGACATAATTTGATTCAGCAAAGAGTAATTAGGAAGGTTGGGCTTAGAGCCCAATAGGGCTAATTCTAATATCTCTCGACTAGCTAACTTGCTCTACCAGGAAAAGGGAGGTCTCATCCTTGAAATGGGAGACACGCAAATGCCCGTGTCCAGAATTGGAGAAGGCACTAGATAGGAATAAATCTTGTCTGGATACACGGCACAGTGAGTGAGTGACTATTAGGTACAATCAATCAAATACTCATTAGGTCATTATATTAATAATTTAAAAATACAACAAAGTCATTACTATTTTTTTTGGATAACGATAGTATTGATACAAAGTATCACCGTCGTAAATAATGACTAATTTCCGTCGAGGACCTAGACGACATTTAAGGGTTGTCCCCTCCCAACCAGATTTTCTCCATACGCAAGATTCAGGAGTCGAACCCCTGACCACATGCTTAAAAGGTCTGAGCTCGTTACCACTCGGACCAACCAAATGTTGGTTCGAAGTCCTTACTATAATTTTGTTAAAACTATCTTAAAATTTGATTGGTTATCCTAAATGGGAACATGACTGTACAAGAATCACTTATCACTCCGCTAGAGAGACCTGAAATGAACTAATTACCCTTGAAATCACTTTTCACTCCACTAGAGAGACCTGAAATCACTTATCACTCAAACTTGGTCACCCTCGTATAAGTAGTAGCAAGATTAAGTGTAAGCATATTTTCCTAGTCATTACATTCATCTTACATCCTTACTTGAGCGTTGGAGCGCCCTTGCAGGTATCCAACAACCCATCTCCAATGCATGAAAGTTTAAAGGTCAAAACAGCAAACTAGTTCAGATCCCAACAGCCAATAACTCAAGATAGAACAGCTTCAATTCTCAAATACATCTATAACTTGGGAAGTTGGAATATAGCCCTCACAGAATGCATGTTAAAGCTGCAAATCCATTCAAATCATCCCCCGCAAAAATTGTGTTCGACCTTGTTGATTATCCTATCCCTAAAACTGGATCATATGTACAAACTGATATATTAAGGACTGCCACCCAAACAAATGCTGATAAAGGTGACCGCAAACTTTGTACGCTAGCTATCTATATAACAAGGGAGGGCATTATTAGTATAAGCCAACCTTTTATGAAGTAAAGATCATAAATATAAAAATCAAGCGTAAAAGAGTGATACACTGATACATGATTGCTTGAGACAAGTCTATTTTTCTTCCTTCCAACTAATTAATATTTTATATCATCATAATAATAATTCACATGAAAGACGTTCCAATATGGAATCAAAGATGGACAACGGGGTCACCAAGAATTACTATACACAAGAATTTCATTCACTTCAACTCAATACAATACCAATACCCTATAACTTAAAAGCAGAAGCAAGCTGGCTGAACTACTGATGCCCTCTTTTGTACAAAACCTACAATATAAGTAACCAAACACTACAACAACATAGATGTGTCAAGTAAATAACAAAGCAATGACCACTAGATGTATGGTCAACTACACATTTAACTTCACTGATCGGATTCATCAGAATCTTCAGATGTCACATCGGAGTCTTCTTCCTCTAGGTCTTCAATTTCATCAATTTTGAGTGATCTACAGGCAGATATCTTGTTCATTGCTGCAGTTTTGCTGGCTCTCTGGGATCGACATCTTATGGTATGATGGGTGGTAGGAACCATAGAAGCTGGTGAAACTTCATCAGAACTATCTTCCTCAATCCTTACCCTTCTCCTAGAACGTGTAGGTCTGGTTGGGTGTGCAACCGGTGTTTGTGGCATTGCAACAGAACCATCCAAATCCAGGTTGAAGTCAAGTTCCAACTTCCCTTCAATAAATAAAGTGGGATAACGAACAGTTTAGCACCAAAAATGATTTTCCAGTGTATCCAGAAAAAAAACTAAAACTGCCTAGAACAAAGTCCTAGGTTTGATAAGATATTCAATAGGCAAATAAAAAAATATGAGGAGTGCTAGCAATACGCTCTCTAACATTCTCTTTCCAACATACTCTCTCCTATTGGTTGAAATTCATGTGGATCTTACTAATTCATGTAGGTCCCACTTGAATTTTGTAGGACCCACATGAATTTCAACCAATAGGAAAGAGTGTATTGGAAAGAGAGTGTTGAATAGTGTATTGCTAGCATTTCTCAAAAAATATATATGATATTTTAAGATTAAGACCAACATTGGCATGATAATAACTATAGTCAACTATGCATTACCTTTTCAGTTGTTCAACAACAACAATAACTAAAGTCATTACAAAGCCCAATCACCATTTGAGACTTGTCAGATGACAAAAAAGAACCAAAGCCTAGGGATTTTATCATTTTAGACAACTTACATGAGAAAAATAAAGCATTACCTAAAATGAGATTAACTTCATCTTGTAAAAATTCCTGATCTGGTTGCCTATCTGCAGTCATGAGACGTTCAGCCATGCGCTTCAATTCTTTTACAAGATCCTTCTCAGAAGATACACATTCAAGCATGTGTATTAAAAGCCTCCTCATGAATTTTATTACCCGTTGTTCTGATAACCGAAAATGAAGCAACACAAGTATTCTACATAATGCCGACACATACGACTTTTCAGCAGCTGTCTTCTTCGAGTGAAAGCTTGCCACCTCAACAAAGTAAGTAGAGGGTAAGAGGCAAAAAAGAAAAAGAACAACAAACAACCATTAATTAATTTTTGAATCTGCAATGTTTTCACCCCAGCCATCTGATTTGAAATCCATGCATGCCATTTCATTAAATGATATTTGTGTCTAAGTGACATCCACCAGGTTTAGGCAATGTCGGTGGCAATTGGAAGTCAAACATCAATGAGCAGAGTTCAAATCAACACTCACTGTGCATAATTTTGATATATCTCATACCATGCTAATTTCTTGTAGCTTACGCAAGAGCCTTTATTAGAAGTTTAACACTTATAACTAGTTGCAAAAAGGTAGACGAATTCTAAGGACTACCATTACCAAATACCAATTCATACTAAGGCTATCCTTAGTATATTATGCTAGGTTAATAAAAGAGTAAATTTTACAATATATTGAACTACAGAATTGTGGATGGTTACCTCTATGGCTATGCGTAGTGCAAGCCCCTCCTCACCACACTCAAATGGAACTTCTGCATCATTATCTATGACTTGTGGAAGTTCCGGACTAGTATTTTCACTCTCTGGTTGAGTCTCTTTAACGTATAAAGGAACCTGCATCATCTGCAGCATAAAACGTGAAGCTTGAACAGCACGCTTACGCATCTGAGACACCATAAAAGGAGAACCTCCAGAATTGCCAAAAATTCCTGGCCACATTGAACGCATTACTGGAATAAAAGTCTTGGATATGCACCTCTGCATTTAAAGAAATAAAACAATTAGGGCGTTAGATATGACATTCAAAAAGTAAAGTAGAAGGCTAAGAAGGAAGAATAACATGAGAACAGAAAAAATGATATCCGCAATACTTGCCTTATGATTGGATGAGAGACATGAGTAGTGCTCAAAAAAGACAGATAAGCATTGCTTCAACCTGGACAGAGTGAAAGAGTCAATCTCAATAAGCTACCAGTACAGGGAAGGAATTGTACATGCATGAGGGAGAAATGGATGAACAGATACCACCTCTGCAAATGTTCGGACATGTCACTGAAGTACAAGTAGATGAGCTTAGATAAAAGCACAGGGTGCAAAGAAGCTGGTATGCTTGGATAGTTTTCACTTAGGAGAAGAATTTTTGCAAACCCCTCTCCAAGAACAGCATAAACACACTCATCCTCATTGCTAGTTAAAGGAATAGCCCAATCATCTACTTCAAAGCCACCGTATAAGAGATCAAGCATTCCAACATCTAAATACCCTTCTGAATCAGAAAAGTTCACAGGACTAAAACTATTCTTGTCACAGTTGATTTGGCATGAAATATCGTGCTTTAACACCCTGTCAACTTCTTGAGGATCATGCCACATCCCAAGATCAATTAATGCTTTACAGGCCTCTATACTAATTGAATGTGGCCCTTTGATATATGAAATTCTCAGTTGTTTCAAAAGTTCTGCACTTGGTTTCCTCTCCAAAAGCCCAAAAAGACCAAGACATCTGACAGCGATCCTTTGCGCATTCAAGTGAGCATGTCTGGCCTGTGCATTTCATTGTCCACAACAGTTAATAGTTAGTAACCAATGCCCTCAACCAAGACCTACCAGTATAGACTGATTTGACCCTCAAATCATTTTCTAAATAGCAAGACATTCTTCATTAGACAGTTAATACCTTCCAACAACACATACATGAAAAGTATATACTACAGTATATGTGCATATAGCTTATGCATCATTTTCTAGCTTTCTTTACAATTTAGTTAACTTTAAATCAACATTTAATATTATTGCTATAGCATAAATGAATAGCGCTTCTCTAATAACTTTTCAAGAATGGATTGATTTGTAGATTTATTTTTTTAGTATATAGTATATTTATACTTATATCTGCACATCATATTTTTCTACATTTTTACACCATTTTAATTCTTGCAAGGTATCAGTCCAGTTCCTGAACAGATTTTGATGTTAAAAAAGTAATGTAAAGAAGAATCGCATGCAAGTATCATGACCTGTTGTTATAAATTAGCTGAAACATTCATCGGATTTCATTATAAACCTAAATGATTGTAGGCTTGTAGCAGGCTTATTAATCAATACATATAGTTAACTTAAAATCATAGGTAGACATGCAACAATTTTGTTACCCCAGGAAGTAGTATAGATTGGAGTAGTTCATCTGGTTCAATAGCCTTGCCCCGGAGAAAGTGCAATGACTTTGCATTTTTCAGCAAAAGGCCAGTAAGAGAAAGGGTGTGTATCCACTGCACATAATCTGCTATTCTCTCTCTGCAAGGTTGAGCTAGCTCTTCTATAATTGCAAGAACACTTTCTTCAAATCCACCAGGAGTAGCATGGACTTTCCTTGCCAACCTGGCTACTGCTTCAGCCCAATCAATGTCACCACCAAAACTTAATCCATCTCCAATGATAACCACATTCCCTTCATTATCAACCTCATGCTCAGGAGGCTTGCACATCAGCTCATGCAGAAATGCACTTGCAGCCTTTCTATTTGTGGCATCAGAAAAATCAAACATGACACCAAGCAATAGCAGCTGCCGGCATGCAAAGCGATGATTTGATCCTGCAGAAATTAGATTAGACAACTTAAGTATGTACTAAAGATATAAGTGTATCATTACCACTAGCATCAACCGGATAAACTCATACTTACCAGCTCCGATATGAGCTCTGACCAACTCTATATAATCATCAACTGTTGCTGGAAGAATTTTTTCTAGAAGATCATTTTTATCTGATGCTACTGCTGCATATACTTCTGCTTCAGTGCCCATTGTAGCTGCAGCATCAGAGCCTTTGGCCTATTGGGGCACAAACCATAATCCTTAATGATTTGGAAAAAAAAAATAAGAAGTTCTAATAATTGTACTCAAATAATTAGTTTTCAAAAAGAATATAAACAGGAAATGAAACAAGCAAGCCTGAATTTTGACACACAAAAGCATTCTGATTTCGTAATTTCTAAAGAGCAAATCTTAGCTACCAGTAAGATATATGCATAGATATGCTAGCAAACTTCGAATGAAAAAGAGCTTTATTAACATGAGCTCAGCAACTTGTTCTTTTCTCTTTTGGAAAATCAGAAAAACTGTCAGAAACTTCCGCAAAGCATAACATGATACAGACTGATAAAGATCCTGTGGAGGTTGAAACTATGCACATAGAAAAGAGGAGGGTAAACATGTAATCCAGTGAAATTATAATTATAAATTTTAGAAATTCATGATCCTATCCCGCATTGATTAATACCAATAATTTTCAAAAGGACATATCGTCCATTTTAAAGGACACTACCATGTGCTTAAAAACCAAATGCAACTTTGTCAGTTTTCTGGTCTTGTTCAATGAATTCTTTATAGAATTAGAAACTGAAGAGGTCTCGGTCTTAATAAGTCTTCAGTATCATCTTAGTGGCAATATGGCATAAAGGCTAACTCGTAGAAGTCAGGAGTATCCTCCAATTTGTATTTCAGAATATGTTGAAAAATTGTATCGTATGCTGCCATCTGATGTCAGCTTCCACATATTTTAGCATTTAGCCACTAATCTACAATAAACAGATTGCAATAAAACATGCCCCCACTTCTTTCCTGGGTTACACTTATAAAGATAAAGAAATAAGGAAAATGGATATATCCCTTTTAACTCACATGTGCTTCTGACTGCAAATGCTTGCATACAGTTCTCCAATAAAGAGCAGCCTCTGCTTCCATCAGCTGAATGCTTGGTTGGCAATGCACTGAGTCCCCTAAAACCAATATGAGAAAGAATAAAATGTAATAAAACAGTCAGCGACACAGGCTCAGTCACTACATTTTATCCACCTAACCATTTCGGTATATCTTTTTGCAAAACATTTAAACTCATGTTTATAAAATATTCCGATGTTGCATATACAAAAAAATAGTTATGCGATTAGCATGATAACCAACACAAGATATCAATCTAGATTTAAAATTTGTTTTTGAAAGATTGAAACAAGCAACATATATCAACACTGAATGACAAAACAAATAAGACAAATTGAACTTAAAAAGCCTAGCTAACCTTCTATTGTATCACCATTTGATGATATATACTGCTGGATACTTGCATCATTCTGTAGTTTTACCAAACCAGCTTTTAGAAGCGCTTCCATGACAGACTCACCCACAGATTCATAAGTTTCAACATCAAGATACTTGAGAAGTTCCAAAGGATCACTATTACAGCACTTTATAAGCCATTCATCTTTCAATAGTTTGAAACATTCCTTTGAGACAGCAACAGCTCGATCAGCAAGTCCTCTGCGAAGAATTACTGTCCTGAGCTTAATGCTACAGAAACCAGGCAAATGAAAGACAAAAGGTTAGAAAAGGGTAAACAAGTAAATTAATACTGATAAAAATGTTGGAGAAGACTGCAATCTTAACAGTAAAATATCCTATTATCCTCCCTTTGCGACTGTAATTACAGGACACTATATAACACTACATAATTTTCAAATAACAAAACAAAGACAGTCAAAGAAGACTACACTAAATACAATTTATTATTATTATTATATTATAATAATAATAATAACGACAAAAGATGAGAAGTTTCAGAAGAGGCAAGCACAACGGAGATGGAAAGTATTGTTCTTCTTATGATTGAAGAAAGGATAGAGATCCTCTAAATTGTACATTCACTTTAGCGAGTAAAGTACAAGCTGTATCAATTATTAATAAGAAAACCAAGGGAATGATTATCACATATCCATGATTTATTGTCCATTATTCACGTGCTTGTATTTTATAAAAATCTAGACCACTGATTTTATTTTTTCAACAATTGACAACTTGGCACTACACAGCTTACACTCTAAAATCTAAAATGAACCCCTGCTTGTAAGAGGATCCAAAGGGAGGTTGGGGGCCAGGTGGGCTTAAATTTATGGGAGGAGTACAAGGTGGGAGGATCCGAGTAGAGTAGAATTATTATTCTTTTACTATACCGCACTTTACCTTAAGCTTTGAAGAGGAAATTTGTTAGCTAGAACTCGGTATGCTGCTTTGCGTACAGATTCACTCACATCCAAGGTACAGTCAATGATAACTTGAGAGGTTGCACTAGAAGGAGGCAAAGACAACACAATCATCTTACGAACGTCCTGCACACTTTTCCAAAATCAATAACGAGAATACTACACACACACATATTGTGAGAAATTAGAGGAATAAATCTGGACCTTTAGATCATATATGAATAATCAAAATTAGAACATAAAGTCATGTGATTCTTTAAGTGATCACATGATCACCAATTAAGTTCTAATCTTAATCATCCATATATAATTTAATGTCCCAAATTTATTCTTCTTCCTCTCACAATATCACACTCCTCTCCCATGTGTCGTTATATAACATTAAGATGTACCGGGGATCGCAAAACTATTCATGCAGATGTTTTCCATGAGCCATTAAAAGACAAATACTATGTAAGACCATTCATTAAAAATAGATTATCATATCAATATATGGTTTTTGGCTAATAAATAAGCAACATTCAAAGTAATCGTATATTAAAATTTAATGTACCGAAATAACTATAAAGTGCAGGCTAAGTTTCTGACAAAATCGTATACTATGCAAAGCCATGCTAAATATGATAAGCTAATGACCAACAAAACATGGTGCGTTCACACCACACCCTTGGATGAACTTGTATCTAATCTAATCTATTCTATTATCTATTATAATAATTTAGAGAAAAGTACATACAGCCCTCCTAAACTTTAGCTTATTAGTAAATGGATATCTTTAACTATTTTTTCTTTCCAATTAGTCCTTACTTAATTAAATATAATATAAAATATAAATATATTAACATGAATTTGTTGGTTTTTCAAACATTTTCTTGCCTCAATCACTCGATTATTTTAAGAAAGTACTAAATGCACATAAATTTTAAATATATAAAGTGGTATAAAATTATAAAATTATTTGTATCTATACTAGAAGATAACTAGAAGATAATACAAGGATTGATTTTACTAATAGTAAAAATTCAAGGAATAATTGAGACGAAAAAATAATTGAAGAATCAATTTCACTAATAGTAGAAGTTTAAAGACTAATTGGAAAGAAAAAATAATTGAAGATATCTATTTGCAAATGAATTAACGTTTAGGGGAAATATATGCATTTTTTCCTATAATTTATAATAATTTAAAAACCCTGAAGACAAAACAAAAAGATTGATATAGGCATGGAAAAATACATATATTCAGGATACTCACTGCATTCTGCTCCAAGGGAAGTAACTCAAGGAACAAATCAAGGATGTCACTGTTCACAGCATCATTCACAAAGCGAGAAAGCGCCCTAACCGCCAAAGTACGCACCAAAGGGATCTTATCCCCTGCCCTCAACTTCATGCTTTCAATCACCCCATCCCATACCTCATTGCTCACTTCTGCATCATCTGGAAGCCGCAATATTATCTACATATCAACGAATTTCAATCAAATTTTTTTAAAAGAAAAAACAACTTAGCAATTGGATTTGCTTAGTCTTTTGGAAAATTTTACTTTTTTATAATCTATTTTAGGTTTAATTAATATTTAGGTCGCTAAAGTATTTCGAAATTTTTAAATAGATCCTTACATTTTAAAATTTGTAATTAAGTCATCGAACACATAAAAAATTTCTAATTAGTCCCTTATATTCATTTCCGTTAAGGTTTCAAAAAAATACAAAAACATTTGAATTTTTTAAAAAGAATAGACACCTATTTTTTATGTGTCCAGAAACCTAATTATAAATATTTAAAATTTAAAATATAGAGACTATTTGAAAATTTTCAAAAACTGCAGATTAATTTAACCACTATTTTACACACAAAATAATCTAATCCAAATATACACAGTTCATTGATGATACATAGATTTTCCCAATTCTAATTTGATTCGAATTGAAACTTTAAAACCACAAATTGGAGAAAATTAATAGCAGTTCCAACTTTTGGTTTAGACTTAGATCTTTCTGTGGAATTGTAAACCATGAATTTACATGTTATAATAAGAACAAAAACGGTTACCTCGGAGACGATCTGGCAGGCTCGAAACCTGGCGGTTTTGTTGGCGGCGGCGGCGGCAACGAGGAGGAACTTGAGGAAAAGCTCGAGGAACTCGTCGGAGACAGAGGCGTTGGCGGGGTCCCGGGCGGCGGCGAAGGAGGAGACAAAGGAGACGACGCGGTCGGCGGAGGCGAGGCGACGGTGGAAGTCGAAGAGATGAGTTAGGGTTTTGGAGAATGCGGAGAAGAATTGGGAAGGGGAAGGGGATTTGGATCGGAGAAATGAGAGTTCCTTGAGCTTTCGGTTGTGCGTGGCGTATGAGGTTCGAGACTCGTCAAGAATCGCAGCGATTTTCTGCATTAATTTGTTCTCTTGGTCTGTTTTGTTGTCGTCCTCCATGTCTTTCTCGTTTTTTCTCCAGTGAAGGTGGAGAAGGCGGAGGATCTGAATTCTCAAGTGAAGTGAAACTCAAAAGGGTTGTGTTTTGGTTTTTGAATTTGAGCGGGGGAGTTAAGAGTTTCAATGCTTATTATGTATGGGCCTAAATCATTATGGGCTGCAGCAGACAGGTCCGTTAACACTTTATTCATTGAATTGAATATTGAATATTGCATACCCACTTAAAGCAATTCAGCATTTTTTAATGAATTTATTTAGCTCGACTTATCTATTCAGCCTAAGTTTCATAATGAAAACAGAAAAAGGATTTCGGCGGCCCAGAGACAGCATCTGATGAAACTTTGTAAATTGTATCAGATAATAAAAGTGATTTCAATTGAAGCGACATACATAATTGTGTGTTTGGTTCCACTACTCAACATATCAAAAATGTTTTTGTATCTGTCAAACGTGATTCTGATAAAAAAAAAAAAGGTGTTTAGTTATACATTGATAGGAGTACTCGGAAGAAAAAATTGCTGAAATTCTAATTGTTCTTATATGAAAGGTGGATAACCCAATGTATTTGAGTGCATTTCTGAAATTCTAATTGTTCTTATATGAAAGGTGGATAACCCAATGTATTTGAGTGCATTTCTGAAATTCTAATTGTTCTTATACGAAAGGTGGATAACCCAATGTGTTTGAGTGAATTTCTTCCTATTAGCCCTTGTAATGTGACTTATAAAGTTATTACTAAGGTGTTAGTTCAGCGGATTACACCCTTTTTGGATGATTTGATTGGGCCTTTACAACGTAACTTCATCCTTGATAGTAGCACTACTGATAATGGTATCTTGTAGGGGTGGCAAAACGGATAGGACCCAACAATTCAACTCATTTAACCCGCCTATTTTAGTGGGTTGGATTGAAGTCTTCAACCCACCAACCCATTTTGACCTGTCCTGCTTAACCCAATCCAAAACGGGTCCGTGACGGATCGGACGCGGGTTGACCCTCCAACCCGCAAGCATAAAATAAATTTTTTTTAAGCTTAAGCACTTTGTTTCTTTACTTACTATCTTATTCTTACTGATTGTCTCTTGTCTCTTCAGTCTTCACTTTCTTCTCTTTAGGTTTAGCCGTTTAGGCCTTAAGGTTCAACCTTCACATTCACTGCTTCACATTCACACATACACACACCAGCGTCGCTGGGACGTCACGGCCATAGGTAGAGCAGCCAGAGCTCCTCGCACACGGCTCGCTTGACGCGCCCTCTCACCGTCGCCGTCTCCTCCTCCTTCGCGATTCACGGCCGTCTCCTCCTCGACTCGTGGCTGTCTCCTCCTCCTTCGCGAGTCGCGGCTGTCTTCTCCGGTCATCATCTTTGGCCATCTCCTCCATTGCTAATATGTATCTCCTTCTCACCCTTCAACTCTGTTTTCTTTCTTAATTTCTGATGTGTTAGTTTATATTCTGATTTGTTTTTTTTTTATTAGATTATGATTTGTTTGTTTGATTGATTGCTATCATGAAACTCTTAAAACCTAAACCCGTTTTTGATTTTTTATATCCTGATTTTCAGACTTTTTCTATTTTGATTGGTGAATTTGTGCAAAACCTGTTTTGAATTTTTGATGCATGCTAATTGCTTAGTTCTTTGCTTAATTGTCAGAAATGGATTCAAATAATATTATACTTGATGCTGCTGAAGTTGATGGGGAAAATTTGGATATTGGGGTTGATGAATCCCAAACCATTGGACCTATTAAGAAAAAGGTCAAATCAACAACATCTGACTGTTGGAAGTTTTTCACTAAAATAGGACCGGGTAAAGATGGAATTGATTGGGCAAGATATAATGCTTTTAAACAAGATTATAAATGTGGTGGTAAACAATATGGAACATCATCTTTATATCGTCATATTTCTAAGTGTAAGCAAATTAAATTTGAAGATATTGGTCAATTGATGGTAGACATGCAAGGGAAATTAAAGTCTCGTAAGATAGATCAGTTAGTTTCATGTGAGATGTGTGCTGAAGGAATCATTGAGCATGACTTGCCCTTTAATTTTGTTGAGTATAGGAAGATTAGGAGTTGGATGAAGTACTTGAATCCGGATATAATTTCTCTTACTAGAAATACTGCAAAGGCCGATGTCTTGAATATTTACATGAGAGAGAAGGAAAAACTTAAACAAGAAATGGCTAGCATTCCGATTAGGATATCTTTAACTTCTGATTTGTGGACAACTTGTACTACTAAGGGTTACATATGTTTGATTGCTCATTTTATTGATAAAAATTGGAAGTTAAATAGCAAAATTATCAACTTTTGTCACATGCCTCCCCCTCACACAGGAAGTGAGTTGTCTAAGAAGATTCTTGAGTTTTTAATTGGTTGGGGAATAGAGAAGAAGATTTTTTCTCTCACTTTAGATAATGCATATGCCAATAATGTTATGCAACAACAACTGAAAGGTCAACTTGTCTTGCATAATGGGTTGTTGTGTGACGGAGAGTTCTTTCAAGTGCGTTGTTCTGCACACATTTTAAATCTCATTGTTCAAGAAGGGTTAAAAGTAGCTAATGAAGCCCTGCACAAAATTAGAGAGAGTGTCAAATATGTGCGGGGTACAGAGAGTAGAATGAAAAAATTTAAGGAATGCATTGAAAGAATCGGTGGTGTTGATACTTTCAGTTCGCTTGTGTCTAGATGTTCCTACGAGGTGGAACTCTACTTATTTGATGCTTGACCGTGCTCTTAAATAGAAGCGTGTATTTGCTAATCTTGACTTTGATGGTGATAATTATATTGTCCTTTGGAAGAAGAATGGAAAAGGGCAGGAAAAATTTGTGTATTCTTGTTGCCTTTTTATCAAATCACCAACATGATTTCTGGCACATCCTATCCTACTTCCAACTTGTATTTTTTGTAAGTTTGGAAAATTCAGTGTGTTATACTTGAGAGTTTAAAAGGTGAAGATGAAGTTATAAGAGATATGGCTGAAATGATGATTGAGAAGTTTGAGAGCTATTGGGATGAATATAGTATTGTGCTTGCACTTGTAGTGGTTCTTGACCCACGAATGAAGCTTTCTTCATTGAGTTATTGTTACTCTCAAGTTGATACATCTACGTGTGAAGATAAGGTGGAAAAAGTAAAGAGGAAGTTGTACATGTTATTTGAGAAGTATTCTATTGCTTTCAAAGAGAGAAGTAATACCATTGATAACTCATCTTCTACTTCTAGCATGTTGAAGCAATCCCAACCTTTCTCTGACAACTTGATTAATGTAAGTTCATATATATTTAATTAATATTTAATTACTTTCTTTATTGAATTTTATTAACCTTATTTATCTTTAATGCTTTCTTTTTCATGTGTTTCACTTGTTAATTATAATAGGGATTGAAAATCCACAATCAACAACTTGCTTCTAAATCTGGGAAGTCTCAACTTGATGTCTATTTGGATGAGCCAAATTTGGATCTCAATTATTCTGAGAGGTTGGATGTATTACATGGTGGGGGGATAATAAGAGTCGATTTTCGGAACTATCTATAATGGTTCGTGACTTGTTGAGCATTCCTATTACTACTGTTGCATCTGAGTCTGCATTTAGCATTGGTTCTATTATCCTCAACAAGTATAGAAGTCGTCTCTTGTCAAAAAAATGTGGAAGCTTTGATTTGTTCGCGCAATTGGATGCATGGTTTTTTGAGTAATGGTAATTTATTTATTTTGAATATATTTATTTATTATTGTACTATTTTGATAATCATTTGTTAATTTAATTATTTTCAAATATGTAGATAATGATGATGAAGATGATGAAGAAGTGGAGCTTCTACATCCAAGGCAGCATCTAATGTTCTTAATTTGGAAGATGATGATGATGATTGATTTTTTGCCTTGTGGAAGTAGCTTAAGACATTAAAACTTATTTGTGCTTGTTAAATTATGGACTATTGTCTATTGGTACTTGTACTTGACTTATGATGTTTATTTTTAAATTGATTATTTGCTTTTGAAGTTATGATGACTTGTGAGTTATGAATGAGTTATGACTTATGATTGTGGACGATTTTGTTAAGAAATTCATATTGAGTTGAAATTCACGTTTGTGAAGTAGATTGGTAAAACATTATAGGTGCATATTTTTGGTGGTTTGGTTAGAGATTATTAAAATTTTGGTAATTTAATTTTGGTTAAGAAATTCATGTTGAGTAAAAACGTGGTAAGAAATTCATTATTGTTAAGAAATGTTGTAAGAAATTTTTTTTAATCCCCGCAAACCTATTTACGCTTTTTCTTGTGTTTGGCAGGCCAACCCGCCAACCCACTATTAAGCAGGGTGGATTGGGGGGGTCAAACCCACCCAACAAAAACGGGTTGGCCCGCCCCTCCCCGTTTCTGGCGGGTTGGGGCGGGTCGGCCCGTTTTACCGTCCCTAGTATCTTGGCTCAATAAATTGTGAACTATATGCACCACTCAAAGTCCAAACAGGGAATTATTGCTTTGAAACTTGATCTAGAAATAGCTTATGATAAGGTCAATTGGGAATTTCTTAAATTAACACTTCATGATTCCGGGTTTCCGGAAACAACAATATCCTTGATTATGTGGTATGTTAAAGCGGCTAATTTATCTATACATTGGAATGGATAAAATTTGGACAGTTTTAAGCCTACTAGAGGTTTATGTCTAGGAGATCCATTATCCCCTTTTTTATTTGTTCTTTGCATGGAGAAATTAGCCCTTAGCATTCAACGCAAGGTAAATGAGGATGCTTGGCAACCAATTCAAGTTTCAAGAGGACTTGCTATTTCACATTTTTTTTTTTTGCCGATGATGTGATGCTATTTTGTCAAGCTAAGACTTCTCAAATCAACCTTGTGATGGACATATTACATGAGTTTTGCGAGGCAAGTGGAAGGAATGTTAATATTCAAAAGTCTAAAGCAATGTGCTCATCTAAGATACCAAGACAACGGCAGGGAGAGTTGTCACAAATATCTCATAGCAGCTCTGTCAATTACCGTGGTAAATACCTGGACTTTCCCCTAATCCAAGGTCGAGTTTCTAAGAAACACTATGGCTTCATTGTTGAGAAAATCCAGAAAAGAATGGCTTCTTGTAAAGGAAGACTCTTGAACAAGGCATGGAAACTTTGTTTGGTTAAATCGGTTACATCTACCATACCGATATATTCTATGCAGACTCACCTTCTACCAAGTACCAAGTAGTATTTGTAAGAACATTGACTCTTTATCTCGAGGGTTTATATGGGGTAGAGATGAAACTCACAAGGGGTGGAGTCTGATAAAATGGGACACAATGACTGCAACAAAACATCAATGGGGGCTAAGGATCCATGACACTAGGCAAACAAATATAGCTCTTATTGGAAAGTGGATATGCAGTATTCTGAATGAAAAAGACAAATTGTGGGTTAAAGTTCTTACCCACGAGTATCTTGGCAACAATTTACTTTGGACTGTTGATTCTAGCACTACTCCAGCCATCACATGGAGAAGCATCAACAAAGCAACCTCAGTATTGGAAGATCTGTTTGAGATGCTTATTAACTCTGGAAATTCTTCACTTTGGTACGATGATTGGTGTGACAAGGGTAAGCTATGTCATTTAGTGGGCCTTGGGCATATTTTGGATACATGACTTACACTGAGAGACATATGGGATCGTGGTCGCTAGAGATTGGAAAGAATGTCAACAACTATAAATGATGAGTTGAGAGAGGTTTTTGCTAACATGGATGCACCACACCAAGTTCATGATGAGGTACAGGACTGCCGAGCTTGGAAGGGCAATAAAGAAGGTATTTACATTACATCTTTGGGTTACACTTTGATGATAAAGAATCATCAAGTAGGGGTAATAATGGCGACTGGAATTGGATACGGAGGATGGGGGCTCCAGCCAAGGTATAGTTCTTGGTTTGGTTGGTTTGCCACCATATTTTACCAACAATTGCAATACTTTCGTGTATAATCCTGCATAATCTCGAATGTTATCAGTTCCGGTACGTAGACCAAATGATACAATGCAAGCAATCAGCATCACCAAATTGCAAAGATGTTCTCGCAATAGTGAAGATGTGCAACACTGCTTGAGAGACTGTCCTTATAGCAAGGAAGTTTGGTTCTGCCTATGCGCATCTCAAAGAATAAACTTCTTCACCCAAAATGACGTAACTCAATGGATAAAGAACTAGATTAATAGTGATATGGGAAGCCTCTTCTTAACAGGATTGTGGTGGTTATGGTGCTGGCATAATCCGATGATTCTAGGAGAGGAGGAATGGAACATTCGATCAGTTATGAGGAAAATCATGGCTTCTAATGAAGAGTTTTGCACTTTCCTTAAATGCCATAACAGTAACTCAAGTAAGAGGAATTTGTTGTCACGGTAGATATCACCCCCACTGGAAGCTATGAAGCTAAATGTTGATGGCAGCTGCAACACTGATACGTCGAACTTGGGTTCTGTTGGAACACACTACTCACACTCTCGATTATCTCTCACAATGATGTACACTCACTCTCGTGTATAGCAGATAGCAGGAAAACAAAACTTTGAATATACCTTTGTTTGTATATTATTTTCTTAACAATCATATAGAGAACAGTGCAAGTATTTATAGCATACTCCTAACAACTTCTATATAGCTGTTATAAACTAACTAACAACCTATTTAACAAACTCTAACCAACTCTAAATTACTCACGATACACCCCTAATTCAGAGTTGATAAGGACTGCATTCCCAACATCCTTCTTAACTCCACAAATCTTGCAACCTTCAATGGTTTAGTGAGTATATCTGCAGTCTGCTCCTCTGACTTGCGGTATACTAATTCAAGCCTTTCTTTGTTCACTTGTTCCCTTAGGAAATGAAACCTAGTTTCAATGTGCTTACTCCTACCATGAGCAATAAGATATTTAGCTAAATCAATTGCAGATTTTTTGTCTATCATCAATCTCATAACCTTCCCTTCTCTTAACTTTAGTGCTTCTAACAAAGTTTCCAGCCACATAGCTTGGCATGCTCCCAGTGATGCTACAATATATTCAGCTTCACAAGAGGATAAAGCTACAAAATTTTGCTTTTTTGAGCACTAAGAGATTGGTGCTGAACTACAGAAGAAAACATAGTTTGCAGTGCTTTTTCTATCATCTTTATCCTCACACCAATCCGAGTCACAGTAGCCATAGATGTCTGCCTCTGATTTCTGTATCTGATTAGATAATAAAATTTCATAATCCAATGTGCCTTTGACATACCTCAATATTCTCTTGGCTGCAACAAGATGAGATGTTCTAGGCTTCTCCATAAATCTACTAACCAAACCAACACTATAGGACAGGTCTGGTCTCGAGTTGCATAAGTATCTTAGTGATCCTACAATCTGCTTGAACAAGGTAGGATCAACTAGCTGTTCATTACCTTCTTTCTGCAAGTGAAGCCCAACCTCTGCAGGTGTTTCTACTGAATTGCATTGCATCATATTAAATCTCCTAAGGACATCTTCAGCATACTTCTTCTGATGCAAGAAGATTCCTTTGTTTGTGGACACAAATTCCATTCCAAGAAAGTATGACAACTTTTCCAAGTCAGACATTTCGAATTCCTCCATCATTCTCTTTTTGAAATCTACCATTTCAACTTCATTACTTCTAGTGACAAGCATATCATCAACATAGAGGCACACAATCAATAAACTGGACTAATCTGCATTTCTGATATACACCTCATTCCTCAGTAATGCGTTTTACAAATTTCTGCTACATCAGAAAACTGTCAATTCTCTTGTTCCAGGCTCTAGGTGTCTGCTTCAAGCCATAAAGTGCCTTTCTCAGCTTGAGGACTTTCTCCTCTTCTCCTTTTATTTCATAGCCAGGTGGTTGGTTGACAAATACTTCTTCCTCTAAGGGACGATTTAGGAAGGCAGACTTTACATCTGATTGATGTAAAGACCACCCTTTCTGACTGGCAAAAGCAACCACTATCCTTATAGTTTCAATCCTTGCAATTGGAGCAAATATTTCTCCATAATCTAGCCCAAGCTTCTGCAGGAAACCCTTTGCAACAAGTCTGGCCTTGTACTTGGCCACTTCACCATTTGGTTTCCTCTTGATCTTGTAAACCCATTTCACACCAATGGCCTTCTTCCTCTGAAGCAGTATGACTAAGTCCCAAGTTCTCTTTTTCTCTATGGACTTCAATTCTTCCTCCATTGCAGTCCTCCAGTTTGCATCTTACAATGCTTACTCAAGGCTAACAATTTCTGCTTCAGCAAGCAAAGCAAAGTGCAATAAATCTCCATCTGAATTTACAGTAGTATCAGGGAATATTGCATAGTCCCTTAATCTCTCTGGCTGTTGTCTATGCCTTTGGGACCTTCTAAATTGATTTTCAGGTGCTTCTTGCTCAGTTGCATCTTGATCAGTATCAAGGTTCATAAAAACTCGACTGCTACTATCTCTGGCATTACTATCCTCCCAATTCCAGCCTTTTCTTTCATCAACAATCACATCCCTGCTGATTACAATTCTTTTCTTCTTAGGATCAAACAACTTATAAGCATCAGTTGTGTGATATCCTAGAAGAATCATTTGCTCAGCCCATGCATCTAGTTTCTTTCTCAGCTGTTAAGGGACATGTCTCAAGCACAAAGAACCAAAAATCCTGAAATGACTTACACTCAGCTTCTTCTCTGACCATGCCTCTTCAGGAGTCATTCCATTCAGTCATTTTGTTGGACATCTATCCAGTATGTAGGATGCAGTAGCCATTGCTTGTCCCCAGAAATAAGCAGGCATTTTCTTCCCTTTTAACATACTTCTGGTCATGTCAAGGAGTGTCCTATTTCTTCTTTTAGCTGTTCCATTATGTTGAGAGGTGTATGGAGCAATCGCCTCATAAATTATCCCCTCTTTGTCACAAAATGCCTGAAATTCATGTGACATATATTCTCCTCCTCCATCTATTCTGAGTACTTTGATTACCTTGCCACTTTGTTTTTCAGTCAGCAATTTAAACTTCTGAAATGCATCAAATACCTTACTATTTTTCTTGATAAGATAAATCCACATTTTTCTGGAATATTCATCAATGAAAGAGACAAAGTAGCTATTACCTCCTAGTGAGTTTACCTCAAAGGGGCCACAAACATCTGAACTGATCAAAGCACGTTTCTCCTTAGTTCTGGTGGGAATATGTAACTTGCAAGGCTTCCTTGGTTCTTGGATTCACTGCACTCAACACAAACTTCCTTTGGCCGCTCGATTGAGGGAAGCCCTAACACCATGTTCTTGGTTTTCAACAGGTTCAGACTTCTAAAATTCAAGTATCTAAACCTTTGATGCCATTTCCAACTCTTAGTTACAGTTCGTGTGGACAGGCACTGGTTCTGCATGGTTTGGATCCTAATCTTGAAGGTCCTGTTTTTAGACAAAGGAGCCTTCAAGATCAGTCTCCTGCTGTGATTATACACCTTCAATCTACTATGCACCATCTTCATGGAATACCCTTTCTCTAATAATTGTCCAAGACTTAATAAATTGTTTGACATACATGACATCGCTGATAGCAGACTGAAATCCATCCTTTCTCAAGATTAACTCCTTTCCAATGTCTTCTGCAGTTACTGAGCTATTGTCTGCAAATTTGATGTTGCTTTTCACCTTTTCATTCAATTCGACAAACCAATCTCTATGCCTAGTCATGTGGTTAAAGCATCCCATGTCTAAGTACCAAATATCAACTCTTTCATCATCAGGTCTAGTGGTGGTTGCCATCAGGAGGACCTCATCACAATCTGAGTCCTCATCTTGAACCAATTGAACTTCTTTATTCTTTCTTGGCACTTTCTTGTCTCTGCATTCATTAGCATAATGGCCCCACTTTTGGCAATTATAGCATTGCACATCTTTCTTGTTGATATGCTTTTTGCCAAGACTTCTTTTGGTGCCAAATTTCTTCTTGGAAGTACCTTCACCATTCGGCTCACTTCTTTGACCACCTTCTTGATATCTCCCTTTGCTACTCTTCCACTTTCCCTTCCATCTTGAGCCCTTGCTCCCATCATTGTTTCTCTGAGATGACTGAGCTTGCAAGGCTTGCTTAGTCTTCACAGGGGTTCTCTCATTCAGCCTTAACTCCCGGGCTTCAAGAGTGGCTTGGAACTCTTCTATCTTCATTGCATCAAGATCTTTTGATTCTTCAATAGCAACCACCACATGATCAAATCTTGGAGTTAGAGTTCTCAAGACATTCTCTACAACCATTACAGTTGATAACTTCTCCCCACAAGTCTTCATTTGGTTTGTAAACGAGTGAAATACTCCCCCACACTTTCTTGCTAATTTATTTGTAGTAGTTCATACTGCCTTCGAAGTGTCTGCAACGTCACCTTCTTCAACTTGTCAGCTCCCTCATAGGCTCTTGCAAGATTGTCCCATGCATCATATGCATTGGTTACATTGGCAATCTTTTCCCAATTCTCCAGATCAACGCATTGATGGATTATAAACAAAGCCTTGCGGTCTTTTTTCTTGAGATCTCTATGAGCTGTTATCTGCTCATAAGTGGGGTTCTTCTCAAGTTCTTTAACTCCATCAACCACGATTTCAAGCACATTGTGAAATCCAAAGATCACCTTCATCTGGGAGCTCCATCGATCATAATTCTTGGTTGTCAGGATTGGGAGAGTTGCAGGGAAATTCCCATTCGTGGGGGTAGCCATCATCACTCACACAGGTCCCTCGTAAATAGCTCTTGATACCAAGTCTGTTGGAACACACTACTCACACTCTCGATTATCTGTCATAATGATGTACACTCACTCTCGTGTATAGAAGATAGCAGGAAAACAAAACTTTGAATATACCTCGGTTTATATATTATTTTCTTAACAATCATATAGAGAACAATACAAGTATTTATAGCATACTCCTAACAACTTCTACATGGCTGTTATAAACTAACTAACAACTTATTTAACAAACTTTAACCAACTCTGAATTACTCACAACAGGTTCTGACGGTTTGCTTAGGAAATCAGACGAGTCCTGGGTTGCTAGATTCTCAAACTATATGAAGGCCAAGGTGATATCCTTCTACCCGAACTCCTTGCTCTGCCTCTCATTGTTTTAGAGAATGTCCTTTGAGTTTGAGAATATGGACTTATTTTGGCTTTGGTGTTTCTTCTAGTTTTTGGAATCAGAATTTCAAAGTTTGGCTCAAGGTTAATCTGCAAAGTAATCTCAATGATAGAAGTAATTCAATTTTGTTTGCATGCACTCTACAGTGGCTTTGGCGTGCCCAAAATTCTGAAGTTTTGGGTGAGGAGCATTTGTCCTTTTTCAGTGTCACACATTCCATTAGAAGTATGATGCAAGTCTGTTTAACAGCTATTAAACTTGAAAACAAGCGTCCTAATGGTATTGACAGGTGGGTTGGTTAGGAGAAGAAACCGTGTTTAAATGAATTTAAGTTGAATGTACAATGTAGATGGTAGTTCACTCGGAAACCCAGGGAAAGCAGGTTTTGGTGGAGTTCTTCGTGATCATATGGGTGAATGGAAGGGAGGATTCTCTGGGTATATTGGTAGTGCTACTAATATCTTAGCAGAACTCCAAGCTATCAAACATGGTTTGAACATGGTCTGGAACAAAAGGGTGAGGAATTTGGTGTGTGAGACTGATTGTCTTGAAGCAGTCCATCTCATTAATTCTGCAGACGTCGAGTTTCATTCCTATGGTAGCGTTATTCATGATATTCGCATATCCATGAACAAGGAGTGGAAAGTTGAATTAAAGCATGTGTTGAGAGAGGCTAACCTAGTAGCTGATTTCATAGCTAAACTTGGAGCTAGAGGCCATGATAGATGGAGGGTTTTTCATCATGTTCCAGACGAGGTCCAGAATAGATTTTTAGATGATGCTGCATCATTAGTTTATCTTTGTTAGTTTTTGTTTCTTTTCTTTATTTACCAAAAAAAAAAAAAAAAACAGGTACATTGTGAATCGGATTCATTGGAAGTTGTCAAACTTGTTAATAGCAATAGCAGTTATAATTGTCACTTGTTTGCATCATCTATAACTGAGTTTGGGAAGTTGTTGAAGCGCCACTGGACCCTGCAAATTGCTCATGCATGTGTAGAGGAAGGCAAACACTTGTGCTTATTTCCTAGCCAAATATGGAGGATGAAAGTTGCGGTCTGGATCTCTGCTACTCAAAGATTCTTTAGGAGCTTAGTTTGTTTCTCAGTTTTGTTTTTATTGCCTTCTGTTTTTATCTTCACAAAAAAAAAAAATTAGATTACACCACCAACACATGAAGTACCATTTTTTTGCTCTAGATTATTGCACGATGACGTAGCTTCCCAGAAATAAAAATTCCAAGTATAAAAAAAAACAATATATAAAGGGAGAAAGAAATTAAAAATGAAACGAGAAAGGAAAAAGTCAGAGAAAGTTAGCACGTGGTAAGAAAGTTGTTCATTGTTTAAGAAAGAGACACCTTTTTTCATGAGTTCGCCTAGTTGGGAAGTACTGTATATGTTTTACTCTGAGGGCGTGGTCGTATGCGCATGACAAAGTATCTATTTCTCAGTTTTCAAAGTACTTTTTTGGGTGGTAAAATTCAGTCAGACATGTCAAGCTTTTACTTTACTTTACGAATAAAGTAACGTTTATTTTCTAGAAGAATTGTTAGTTTCTCATTCTAGATAGGTGCTGCACTTATATCCGTTCAAAATATTTTCTTATAGTTATTTTATTGTTAAATATAATCATAATTTTTTTTGCTATAAAATATAATCATAAAATTTATTATTATGCTGTACATTTATTATTATATACGTAGCTATTGAAGATATTAATGAAATAACAATCACTAATAATAATATAAGTATGTTTTTGTGATTATTTTAAGAGCTTAATTTTGATATATTGTTAGTATAAAATTTTTTATACAGTCAACAAATCATAAATCAGTAAATCATCTTATATAATATAAAATTTTATGATTGATTGATAATATAAATTTTTTATGTTGATAATAAATATCAATTAAATCTTTATTATAAAAGCAATTGTAAAAATTATACTATAAGTGTTAAGAGAAAATCTAATAATTTGATATATATATATATATATATATATATATATATGTGTGTGTGTGTGTGTGTGTGTGTGTGTGTGTAGTAGATTTAAAAAAATGAATACAAACAACCTTTAAATGATAAATTATATTTGTTACAAAAAAAAAAAGATAAATTATAGAAATGTTCTCAAAAATTCTTAAAAATATTATTGATCAGTGTAAAGTAGTGGACACTTATAATACTTATACCTTTATATAATGAATCGAAATTGTCACGGGCCTTATCCCAAGTTTTTCAAATTGAAGGACCAAAGTGTAAATGAGGCAAAGTTGAAGATTGTAATTTGAATTTTGAGTGAAGTCCAATTTAAGTCCCCAACAATTTTTGAGGTACCATTTTTTGTTCCTGAGAAAAAAAAACTCACCTAATAATCCCTAAGAATGGCAAAAGAGGGACGTTTTAGTTCCTCCATCTGTTTCCATGCTAAACACACCATTAAAGTGTTGATCTATATCATTAGTATGTCAGATAGCCAGACAATAGTCTCTACATGCATAATAAACCATAAAAATAATTATACTTTGACCCAATAAAATCCTCAACTATTATTTAAGCAACCAAATTTAGTCCCTGACAA
This sequence comes from Ammopiptanthus mongolicus, assembly GCA_039655645.1. Lineage (NCBI taxonomy): Eukaryota > Viridiplantae > Streptophyta > Magnoliopsida > Fabales > Fabaceae > Ammopiptanthus > Ammopiptanthus mongolicus. The sequence continues at coordinate 86,355,103 of CM077344.1, read as the reverse complement.
TTTCTATCGTGGGACACATTAATCCCTCTATGTTACAAGCATCACACGGCATGCATTAGATGCATCACATCAAATACACCAACACAGGTCATACGGACGAGTTTAATAGACATCTGGGCACAATAACGGTATATATCAGCATTTTAATGCTATGTTTAGGGTGGAGACAAACGGAGGAACTGAATTGTCCCTCTTTTGTCATTGTCGGGGACTGTTCGATGAGTTTTTTTTTAGGGACGAAAAGTGGTACCTCAAACATTGTTAAGGACTAAAATGAGCCTTTACTCTTGAATTTTTCTCTATCGAAATTTTACATTTCTCATCAAAAAATTAATTTGTCACAATTTTGAATCACTTTGTTTATTTTTGGGAGTTTACTTTTCGTACTTTTTCAAAATTGTATGATCAAAGTAAGGTGCCTTCTAGGGTGAAGCACCTAATAAGTGGTGCATGGATGTAGCACCATTATTCAACCTCAGATTTATTATTAATTTATTTGAAAGACTTTGATTAACACTGGTTAATACTTAAGCAGGTAACCAAAATAAATTGAAATGATAACTTTGCCCACACCCCATGTAACATCCATGCCTTCCCTGTAACCTTCTCTTGTCACGTTACCAACGAGAGAGAACCAGGGAGAGCAGCTTATCGTTGCAGCGGCGACAGTTCTGGGCAAGGACGCTCCGGCGAAGTTGTGGTAGGGCTGAGCGTGGTGTGTCGACAACAATTCTGGAGCGCAGCGCAATCTACAGCTGGGATGCGTGGGGGAAAGGCGGATGACAGTGGCGTCCGTCACGCAGCGCGGTGGGTCGTGGACGGTGGGAGGCGTGAAGGGGCGCTGGTAGACGTTCGTGAGGACAGCGGAGCAGGTCCGACGCCGGTTCTGGACAGTGCGATGGATCCTCTGCTTCTTGCGGTGCTCCGACGATGTACACGGTGAGTCACGACAACTGGGCTCTCTGCTTTTATGGGTTTGGCTGTTTTGTTTTGGAATGGTGATTATTTGTAATGATGCTGAAATTTATGGGATTGATAGTTGTGGGAATGGTGAAGAAGATTATGGAAGATGAAAAAGGGGTGATTGTGATTATGGTTGGGCTTCAATGGTGAGTATCAGTAGCAAATGGGGCTTTGGCCATGATGATTTTTTTTCAAGGTCTGATTTGATTTAGGAAGAGGAAGTGGATCAGTATCTTCTTCTCTCCACCCAAGAGAACGAAGCTGTTTCCGACAACGATTACTGGTGCTGATATTGGTGGTGGAAGAGGAGCAAAAGGTTTAGGTTGAGGGGGAGGATAGAAATGACATTTGAAAAATAAAAAAATAATGAAAAACCAGGAAAGTGACGTGGAAACTGGTGCTGCACCAATACAGCACCCATGAGATGCTTCACCCTAGCCAAAGTAACATGAAATAAAGTTGAAACGTGTAATTTCAACTTTTTTTATAATATACTTGCAAGTATCCTTTGCGTTACACATATATTTTAAAATTAAGATAAAATATAAATATAGACTATAAGGGAAATTTTTTTAAAATTATAAAATAAGTATGCATAATTAAAACAATAAAAATAAAAAAGACATACACAAATAATTTATTTATATTGAATATAAAAATATATATAGATTTAAAATAATCAATTTAAACGGATAGGATAGATTAATGAGTTTTAAAAATGACATAAAATGATGAGTTTCACATGTAGAATAAAAATTAAAATACTTAATATATTTAAAAGTTAAGGAAATTATTATTTATTTTCATTTTTATCATTTAATAGGACATTAATTATTAAAAATTTAAAATTATATGGATTTCCCAATAGGAATAGAAATAAAAAGTTAAAATTAAAATCAAAATACTTAATATATATATATATATAGTAAAAATTTATTTTTTGTTTATGGAGCAAAGGAGAATGTGATTGTGAAATATACTAAATTAAAATAGTATAAAATTAAATAATATAATTAATTGATATTATTGAAAGTGTCAACAGTTAAAAAATACTAAAGTAATTTAAATGCCTCAGGCTCCTCAAGCTAGATATCAAGTCAGGCCTTATATACTTACCCCAAAAAAAAATGTATTAACTTACCAAAAAAGTCAGGCCATATATCAAAATTATTAATCCTATCATTATGACTGAGTAAGAATATCAATCACATTACATGAAATTAAACAAAACTAGATTTAAAACGAATAATTCATGAAACAATAACACGAATATCATCATGATAGTATCATGCATTAAAAGAAAAAATCCCCTATTACTCCCATCTGTTTTGCATCTTAAGCAAAAATGCAAATCGAGGGAGAAAACAGAGAGATAACCGTGTTTAATTGTATATTGATCCCATGAATTGAATGAATGACAAGTATACAACATTTGCTTTTATATAGGGGAACATTGGTGTAACTAACTATAATTGCATCGCTAACTGAGACGGCATCTTATTAACTAACACAAACTAATTAATAGTGCTACTAATTAACTAGCTTCTACTATATTCATCACCTCCCGCAAACTGAGGATGGTAGATATCGAGCATCCCAAGCTTGGAAAGCATCTTGTTGAAAGCAGTGGAAAAGAGAGCCTTAGTGAGTACATATGCAGTTTGATCAGTGAAAGCCAAAGGGAGAAGATGCATGAGCCCAGATTGACATTTTTTCCTGATAATATGACAGTCGATATCGACGTGCTTAGTGCGTTCATGAAAGAACGGGTTGGCGGTAATGTGGAGGGCACTTCTGTTGTCACAAAACAGCACGAGTTGCTTAGAACAAGTGATACCAAGATCACAAAGGAGATAACAGAGCTATTGGGGCTTGAAAGTGGCTGCGGCCAATGCTCAATACTCGGCCTCAGAGGAAGAACGGGCAACCGTTTGTTGCTTTTTGGATTTCCAACAGATAAGAGAATCACCCAAAAAGATACAAAACCTTGAAATAGATCGACGAGAATCAATGCACCCATCCCAGTCCACATCATTGAAACCAGAAAGATGGAGTGCCAAGGACCTTGGGAAAAATAAACCTTTAACCGGACAACCTTTTAGATAGCGAAGGACCAATTGTGCAGCCTTAAAGTGATTCATTAGGGATAAGAGAGGAATTGACTTGGTTGTTGGGTGGCAAAGGAGATGTCAGGCCTTGCGGTGATTAAGTGGAGCAACCGCCCAACAAGTCTGTGGTATTCACTTACATTTGGGTAAGTAGGACTATCATCTTGGTGCAAACGAGTACTAGGATCCAGTGGAGTGATCACTGGTTTAGAACCCAAGACACCAATATTAGTGAGTAAATCCAAGCAATATTGGCGTTGACACAATGAAATCCGTCAAGAGGAATGGGCAGCCTCCAAACTAAGAAAATACTTTAGGACACCTAGATCTTTTATACCAAATTGCTCATGTAGAGTAGCCCTGATACACAAGGCCGGCCTAACATCTATTTAGGCCTCAAGCGAATTTTGAGGCGAGGCTTTTTAAAATGATTTTTAAAAAAAAAAAACTAGTTAGGCCGACGCTAAAATTAGCGTGGGCCGAGGCCGATGCTAATTAGCCTAAAACCGACGCTAATATTTTTTTATGGTGTTAGTAAATTTTTTTGAGACCTAAAGTAAGGGCTTTAGTTGCTTGGCCCTTGGGCCGACCCTGCTGATACAGGATAGAGTAGCTAGGGAATTGCCCACAAGAATGATGTCATCACATAGATCAATAAGGCAGTGAAAGAAGGTCCCTTATGTTTAGTGAACAAAGTGTGATCAGTAGGAGACTGAGTGAAACCATGGTGAACTAGCAAGGAGGATAAACGTTCATATGATTTCCGGCTAGCATGTTTAAGGCCATAAAGAGATTTGAGCAATTTGCATACTTTGTTAGGACCATCGGGATGAACACTTGAGGGACTGCCATGTATATGTCCTCTTGTAACTCCCTATGAAAAAAGACGTTGTTAACGTCAAGTTGATGGACAAACCAGTTTTGTTATAAGTTGCAAAGCTGACTTCAAGTCGAGTACCTGATCCAAGTAGTACAAACCATCCAAAAGCTTACTCGAACCAATCATACTCGATGATATGTCCTGTATGGAACAAACATCATCAGAGAAAATGAAGGAACAACGGAAACTTTTTATAAGGTTTGAAATGGATAACAAGTTGGTAGTGAATTGTGGCAGATATAAGATGCTATCCAGCACCAAAGAATTTGAGAACCTCACTGTACCAGAATATTCTACTAACAACTGAGTTCCATTCGATAATGTCACACTAACAGGTTTAATTCTATTGTAAGAAGTAAAACATTGGAGGGAACCACAAATGTGATCAATAGCTCCAGAATCTATTATACAAATAGCCAATATTGCCATTGACTGCATAAATAGACATGCATTTTTTACCTTCAGTGGTGGAATGTTCCAACCCCTTTGTGGCACTTGGTATTTTACAGACTTGATTCTCATTATGCTGCTACTAAGAATCATTTGATGTGGCCTGAGTATTAAACTGCTGCAAAAGATTAAGGAGAGCCCTGTGCTCCTCATGTGTAAAGGGAATCGGTCATTGTTCTTGCTCAATTGAAGAACCCTCATTCTTCACACTGTCTTCCTCACAAACTGAGTTATTTACAGCTGCATCCTTAAGACATGGTGGGAAACCATGCTTCTTATAACAAGTATCGATAGTATGGCCTAGCTTGCCACAGTACCGGAGTTCCACTACTACTGAATTTTCCCTTCCCACAATGCTTTCTTCCTTCTACCAAAATGACAGATATTTGAGAATCCTCACTTGGATGTAAATCATTTTGTCTTTCATGCTGTGCAATAACCATTGAGAAAACCCGATTTAGAGAAGTCAATGGATCCATTAACAAAATCTAGTACTTTACAACTCCAAAACTGTCATTGAGGCCCATAAGAAACCTGATAACAAAGTCTTACCGCCTACAATTTTTCAAGTTTCGAAAAGATTATTGCATTTAACAAGACATGTACAGTCCGTAAAAGGTCTATAGTTTTCTATCTCTTCCAATAATGTCTTCAATTTAGTGAAATAGTCTGTTACAGATAGAGAATTTTGGTGAAGTGTATACAATTCTTGTTGCAATTCTGCAACCCTAACCAAATCAGCTTGTGTAAATCGCTCTTTCAAATCTTGCCACACTTCTGCTGCTACTTCCATATATTTAATACTTTTTGCAATAGAAGGACTTACCAAACTAAGAATCCAAGAGTGCACCAGATTGTTACCCCATTCCCAAGCATCGTGGCTAGGATTGAACCTATCTGCAACTGCAATGCTTCCATCCAAGAATTGGAACTTGTTTTTGGAGATAGTCGCAGGCTTCATGGATCTTGCTCAAGAATGATAGTTGTTGTCATTTAGAGGTGGACTAACCAAGATTGCCGCTGGATTTTCTCCAAGATGAACATAGGAAATGCTCGAAGGATTTTTTGAAGGATCGATTACCAGAGGAATCGAATTGTTGCTGGAAACGCCATTGTGTGAGATCTGCCATTGTTGTTTCTTGGCCTTGTGACAGAGAACACACAGCAAAGCTCTTCAAGAAGAGCTCTCTGATACCATAAGAGAATATGCAAATCGAGAGAGAAAACAGAGAGATAACTGTGTAACTGTATATTGATCCAATGAATTGAATGAATGTCAAGTATACAAAATTTGCTCTTATATATATAGGGAAACATTGGTGTAACTAACTCTAATTGCATCGCTAGCTAAGTTGGCATCTTATTAACAAACACAAACTAATTAATAGTGCTACTAATTAACTAGCTTCTATTATATTCATCACATCTCTTTCCATCTAAATATTCCTCAAACCAAACTCTTAAGCAAAATTTATTGTTTCCTGTATAAATATTTGAAAATAGAAAACGTAAAGAAAACGAAGTAACATTTTTGTAATTATTAATGAAAACAACAAACTAGAAACAAATCAAACAATTCTTCTGCTATTAAGATCACTTACCGCCAAGTGCATATATTAAATATACAGAGTTGGATTTGTTAAGTCTCCAAATGTCTAATGTGCATTTACCTTAGTTTTGATGAGATTAAAACAGTTATTCAATGATTTAATTGAACCCGTCTGTGGTATTTAACTCGTCTACTTAGTGTACAGATTAAAACATTAAGTGTCTATATGAATTGTTCACTCGTCTGAACTTAGATAAGTTCACCCGTCTGAACTAACTTAAGTTCACACGTCTGAACTACCTAAAAGTTCAATCGTCTGAACTGAGATAAGTTCACTCGTCTGAACCAGCTAAGGTTCACTCGTCTGAACTAAGAGAAGTTCACTCGTCTAATGAAGTCTTCAACCGTCTGATCAAAGGAAGACTCACCCATCTAAAAGACTTTGCAACTGACGTCATCTCTTTGTTAAAGAGACAACCCGTCTAATGAAGCTACTCATCCGTCTAGTGACTAACGTTAAAGAATACATCGGATGAAAGCTGTCTCGACTCTGATAAGGAACTTCAACAAAGTGCTTTGCCTGAACACAACTGCATCTTACACCAAAAGGGAAAGTCTTCCCTCTGCAAACAAAAAGCACGTATACAGATCTGCTGAGACCAAAGGTATATCAGAAGTCTGCATCACTCTGATGAAAGAGAACAAGCCAAGTTCCCTATGCTTTAATGGCTGATCAGAACGACTCTATTGCATTTATTGAAGATCTGCAAGAAGCCAAGCCTTCAGACTTTGTGTCTAACGGCTTTAAAATCTTGAAGCCTATTTAATGAAGAAGACTTCGAAGATTCAAGCACAGAAGAGAACGATCAAAGCAATCAAGAGCAATTACTCTGTACATTTATATCTTCATTCTTTCATTATTTATTCTTCAATCATTTGAAGTTATTACGCAGTCTTTTAGAACTTCACATTTAATACACTCGTCTGAGTGCTTGTGAAAGACTTGCAAAGTGTAATCTTTTTACAACTTCTCTCAAACAAACTCGTCTGAGCCTGAAGAGGCTAAGTGTGCAAACAATACTTGTCTGGAGCCTGAAGAGGCTAAGTGTGCTAACAATACTTGTTTGGAGCCTGGAGAGGCTAGGTGTGAAAACAATACTCGTCTGGAGACTGAAGAGGCTAGGTGTGAAAATAATACTTGTCTGTCCTGTAACCTAAATCAGTTATAGTGAGAAAACTTGGTGCTGCCAAGGACTGGACGTAGCCTCATTGTTAAGGGGTGAACCAGGATAAAACCTATTGAGTGATCTCTCTTTCCCTTAACTCTTTAGTTTGATTATTTGTCTTAACTATCATCTAACTAAAGGGGTTTATAATTGTGTTTATCAAACCTTTTTTATCTTGCATGATTGTGTATTTTTTGTGAAAACCTTCAGACTAGTTATCAGTCTGATTGACCTGTCTGTGTTTACTCGTCTATCATAACCCGTCTGTGCTTGCGAAAAAGTTTCTAAATTCCGCATAAATTTGTCAAACACCATTCAACCCCCTTCTAGTGTTTGCATCTGTCTATTTCAGTTGGTATCAGAGCTCAGCCTCTGGGTTGAGCACCTAACAGTGTAGAGAAAAGATCCTGAAGAATAGACAATGTATTCTGGAGCAAGCTCAAGTGGGAACCCCCAACCTAAAGGAGGCTCTATAACCAGACCCCCTTTCTTCGATGGTGTAAACTACAACTACTGGAAAGAAATGTTTCACTGGTTCATCTTGTCAACAAATTCTGATGTATGGGATGTCATTACTGAAGGTCCTTACACTGCTCAAAGTAATGATGGCTCAGACAAGCCTAAGGCTCAGTGGACACCTGCAGAAAAGACAAGATGGGATATAAACCATAAAGCCAGATATGCTATAATCTGTGCTCTCAGTCCAGAAGAGTTTGAAAAGGTATGTGCTTGCGATTCTGCTAAAGAAATGTGGGACTCCTTATCTGTCACACATGAAGGAGAAGAGACAGAAGAGGAAGCCAATCTCTGTCTGATGGCCAATATAGATTCAGAACCTGAAACTGAGGTACATTCTGAACTTGAGGAATTGCATGATGCTTATGATGAGCTGGTAGAGGAATCCAAAGGCTTATCTAAGGCCTTCAAATCCCTCAAGAGAGATTATGTTAAACTCCTCAGTGAGCATAAACAAAAATCTCAAGAGTGTGAGATGCTGGCCAAAGAGAATAGCCAACTGAGGATTGAAAAGTCTAATGAAGCTTCGATCTCAAGTGAAACATCACATTCTGAAGAAGTGGTCACACTTCAACAGCAAGTGAAGGAGCTCACTTCTGATCTTGCTATATTTGTTAATGGCAGAGATAATCTGACAAAACTGCTAGGATGTCAAAGACACTCTCTTAACAAAGAAGGCATTGGATATGATCATCAAGCTGATCATAAAGTATCAACAAAATCTTCAACTGTCTATGTTAAACCCATTCCAGTTAGAATTAGACCCGTACGTAACTTCTGTGGAAAGTCTGGACATGTTATGTCTAAGTGTTTTCACAAGAAGAAGAGGAAGTCTTCACAGACTCCTAGAACTGACAGAAAAGGACCCAGAAAAATATGGGTACCTAAAGATAAAATAATTTCTGTTGCAGACATCCTTAATAGGACAAAGTAGACGCCTCTGCTGGTACCTGGACAGTGGCTGCTCGCGACATATGACCGGAGAAAGGTCTATGTTCCAAGACCTCCAATCTAAGAATGGTGGATTTGTTGCCTTTGGAGGCAATCAAAAAGGAAGAGTAACTGGTGTTGGTACGATTGGTGGTAAACCCCCTCTTCCCTCTATCTCAAATGTGTTTATGGTTGAAGGACTAAGACACAATTTACTTAGCATAAGTCAATTATGTGATAGTGGATTTGATGTCTCCTTCACTAAGAATGAATGCATAGTCAAAGACAAGAGTGGCAAGACCCTCTTTTCAGCTAATAGACAGCAAAATCTTTATAAGATTGAGCTAATTGAACTCTCAGATCAAAGTGTAACCTGTCTGATGTCTAAAGAGGATGAAAGATGGTTATGGCATAAGAAACTAGGACATGCTAGTATGAAACTTATTTCGAAATTGAAAAAGGATAACCTTGTGAGAGGATTGCCTGACATTAGTTTTAAGAAAGATGTTTTATGTGACGCATGTCAGAGAGATAAACTAGTAAAATCAAGTTTCAAATTAAAAAACCTTGTATCAACCTCTAGACCTCTTCAGTTGTTACACATGGATCTGTTTGGACCAGTTAGTGTTGTCAGTTTAGCTGGAAGGAAATATGGATTTGTCATTGTTGATGACTATTCTAGATTTACTTGGGTACTTTTCTTAACCCACAAGGATGAGTCTTTTAAGGCCTTCTCTCCATTCTGTAAGAAAGTACAAAATGAGCAAGGTTTCTGTATTTCTACCCTTAGAAGTGATCATGGGGGAGAATTTGAAAATGAGCAATTCAAACTGTTCTGTGAAGAGAATGGAATCTCTCACAACTTCTCTGCACCTAGAACTCCACAGCAAAATGGAGTGGTTGAGAGAAAGAACAGATCTCTGCAAGAGATGGCTAGATCAATGCTCAATGAAAATAATCTCCCTAAGTACTTCTGGGCTGAAGCAGTAAGCACTGCATGTTATGTGCAAAATAGAATACTTATAAGGTCTATCCTAAAGAAGACTCCTTATGAATTGTGGAAAGGTAGAAAACCCAACATATCTTATTTCCATGCATTTGGATGTGAATGCTTCATCTTAAATACCAAGGATCAACTTGGAAAGTTTGATTCCAAGGTAGACAAAGATATCTTCATTGGATATTCTGAAGTATCTAAGGCATATAGAGTTTTTAACTCTAGAACCTCTGTTGTTGAGGAATCCATTCATGCAAAATTCAATGATAATCTAAAGACTGATAGGGAACTATCAGATCTAGAAGATGATCTTGCAGGACTTGATCTTACCCAGCAGATGAGTCAACAGCTAGATGTATCAAAAATTGAATCTGCTGAGGAATCTGTCAGACAAGTGGAGCAGACGAGTCATCAGTCAAGTCAACATCAGAATGATGATCTCAGAAGAGACTGGAAGTTCAAAGCTCATCATCCTGAAGATCGTATCATTGGAAGTCCCTCTGAAGGTGTTAGAACCAGATCTGTCTTAAAAGAGTCAAGCAATATGGCTTTTCTATCTGAAATTGAACCAAAGCATATTGAGGAAGCTCTTGAAGATGAAAGCTGGATTCTTGCTATGCAAGAGGAACTTAATCAATTCAAAAGGAATGATGTCTGGAAACTTGTCTCGAAACCAACAGACAAGAATGTTATTGGAACAAGATGGGTTTTCAGAAACAAGCTAGATGAAGATGGCGGAGTTGTCAGAAACAAAGCAAGGTTAGTAGCTCAAGGCTACAACCAACAAGAAGGTATTGACTATACTGAGACTTTTGCACCTGTAGCTAGAATAGAAGCTATTCGCATACTCATGTCATATGTTGCACAACATCAAATTACTTTATTTCAAATGGATGTAAAAAGTGTTTTTTTAAATGGAATAATTGAAGAAGAAATTTATGTTAAACAACCTCCTGGTTTTGAAGATAATGAACTTGTCTGATGAGTGTTTATGATACCCGTCTATGTTTAATCGTCTGACTCTTTGAATCATACTCTTTATTTGAAATATTTTCTTTTAAATGGTTATTATCTTTAATGCCATTTCTTTCTCTGAGGCAAAATGTGTACATGAATTTTTTTATTTTAAATCAATTTTTTTTAAAACCTCCATTTTTTTTGTTACTTTCATTTAAAATTATAACTGTTTTTGGTCTTTAAAAGGGAATTTTTTTCTTTTAAAAGGTATTTCGTTCTTACGTTTTAAAATCTTTTTCTCTTCGTTTTTAAAACCATCAAAGAGGATGCATCTGAACAGGGGGAGCAGTTGAAGAAGCCTTTAGGCAAAACCAAAGGACAAACTTGCCTTTAACTCTTTTTGATCTTTTTAACACTTATTTGTAATTTTCTTTTTAAATTACCTTGTACACAGCCAATGATGGTTAACTACAAATTACCTCATCTGGTTCTCTTTTTTGATTATGACAAAAGGGGGAGAAAGTTAAATGAAAAATGTTTTAATGTTACAACTGTCTAATATGAACAAATATTTATCTAAATATGATGTATCTTTTCTTTTCTCTCTGTCTATATTATATTGCTTTTGATAATGTCAAAAGGGGGAGAAAATACTAAGATAAGTCTAAGATAAAAAAACTCAATGCTTATCTGTCTCAGTATGTTATAATTATGGAACAATGTTTAAATCTGTCTGATCATGTTACAATTGTCTGATACATATACATGACTGCTTTATGTGAATTTTCTTAAGTTCATTAAATCATTTAACATGTTTTGTCACCATCAAAAAGGGGGCAATTTTTGAGTCTCCAAATGTCTGATGTGCATTTACCTTAGTTTTGATGAGATTAAAACAGCTATTCAATGATTTAATTGAACCCGTCTGTGGTATTTAACTCGTCTACTTAGTGTGCAGATTAAAACATTAAGTGTCTATATGAACTGTTCACTCGTCTGAACTTAGATAAGTTCACCCGTCTGAACTAACTTAAGTCACAAGTCTGAACTAACTAAAAGTTCACTCGTCTGAACTGAGATAAGTTCACTCGTCTGAACCAGCTAAGGTTCACTCGTCTGAACTAAGAGAAGTTCACTCGTCTAATGAAGTCTTCAACCGTCTGATCAAAGGAAGACTTACCCGTCTAAAAGACTTTGCAACTGGCGTCATTTCTTTGTTAAAGAGACAACCCGTCTAATGAAGCTACTCATCCGTCTAGTGACTAACGTTAAAGAATACATTGGATGAAAGCTGTCTCGACTCTGATAAGGAACTTCAACAAAGTGCTTTGCCTGAACACAACTGCATCTTACACCAAAAGGGAAAGTCTTCTATCTGCAAACAAAAAGCACGTATACAGACCTGCTGAGACCAAAGATATATTAGAAGTCTGCATCACTCTGATGAAAGAGAACAAGCGAAGTTCCCTATGCTTTAATGGCTGATCAGAACGACTCTATTGCATTTATTGAAGATCTGCAAGAAGCCAAGCCTTCAGACTTTGTGTCTAACGGCTTTAAAATCTTGAAGCCTATTTAATGAAGAAGACTTCGAAGATTCAAGCAGAGAAGAGAACGATCAAAGCAATCAAGAGCAATTACTCTATACATTTATATCTTCATTCTTTCATTATTTATTCTTCAATCATTTGAAGTTATGACGCAGTCTTTTAGAACTTCACATTTAATACACTCGTCTGAGTGCTTGTGAAAGACTTGCAAAGTGTAATCTTTTTACAACTTCTCTCAAACAAACTCGTCTGAGCCTGAAGAGGCTAAGTGTGCAAACAATACTTGTCTGGAGCCTGAAGAGGCTAAGTGTGCTAACAATACTTGTCTGGAGCTTGGAGAGGCTAGGTGTGAAAACAATACTCGTCTGGAGACTGAAGAGGCTAGGTATGAAAATAATACTTGTCTGCCCTGTAACCTAAATCAGTTATAGTGAGAAAACTTGGTGCTGCCAAGGACCGGACGTAGCCTCATTGTTAAGGGGTGAACCAGGATAAAATCTGTTGAGTGATCTCTCTTTCCCTTAACTCTTTAGTTTGATTATTTGTCCTAACTATCATCTAACTAAAGAGGTTTATAATTGTGTTTATCAAACCTTTTTTATCTTGCATGATTGTGTGTTTTCTGTGAAAATCTTCAGACTAGTTATCAGTCTGATTGACCTGTCTGTGTTTACTCGTCTATCATAACCCGTCTGTGCTTGCGAAAAAGTTTCTAAATTCCGCATAAATTTATCAAACACCATTCAACGCCCTTCTAGTGTTTTCATCTGTCTATTTCAGGATTTACATTATTCAAAAATCTTTTGTATATATATATATATATATATATATATATGAGAAGAGATCAAGTTACTTCAAGAGTAATTTTAAGAAAGTTATTCTCAATCCCATCCATTCAGTTATTTTAATTCAATGGATCTACATTAATTCATTAAAGAGGTCATATGACCTTTGTTAGATTAGAATAAATGGATGGATGAGAGTAAGAGTAACTATTTTTAAACTTACTGTTAGAGTAACTCGATCCCTCCTTATATATATATATATATATATATATATATATATATATATATATATATATATATATTAAACCCATGCTAATTAACATATTACGTTGAAGTTGGCTTCTCTTGTGAAATGTTATTTGGTTGTCTTCAAAGGACAGATTTGTTCATTGCCGGTTCATCTTTTCTGTAAGTTATTAGTTATTACATTGCAGGTGAGTGAGCTCACAATGATGTTTGACATTAATAATATATAATATTATAAATTATTTAATGATATATTTTCTTTGTCTAGTCCTAACATCACGTACTATATTTAATCAACTAAAGAATACATTAGTTAGTAAATTTTGCATGAACTTCAACCAAAAAAAAAAAAAAAATTGCATGAACTTATATAACAAGATAATGTCGCCCAGTTAGTTGCCTATTCTTTTCAAAACTACATAAATAAAAAAAATTCAATGAATTATTATCAAAATTATAATGATCCATTAAGAAATTAGTGTACGCGTTCTCCTTTTTTTGTATGCCATTATTGCGTTGAACGTGTCATTTCTCAAACCTGATAGAAAAAGGGTGGAGTTGAATGGTTAAGCTGAATGAGAACTTAAACTATTTTATACCACTCAAATCATCAAATTTTTAAACCCTTCAATTTGGGGCTTTGGACCGGATGGAGTGAAATGTGTATCACTTCACATGCTTTATAATTCATTACACTACAATGACTGCATTAATAATTATCGTGACTTCCAAATAATGGAGTATGATCTCCCTCCATCCTCTCATTAAAACTTCCAAACAATGGTAATATATATTTTTACATTTTTACTCCATTTTAGTCCATTCTAAACCGCTTCATTACTAACTACTTACTCCAAACAGTGGTGGTCTTAAGCATGATTTGGCGGTGCGACCGCACATAGTCCCATTTTTTAGGTGGTATCAATTTTGTTTTACTTAGTATATATTTATATATTAAAATAAAAATTTTATATTTGAAACTTGATGGTCCAATTGTTTTTTAAAATTCAGGGTCTAATCCTTTTAGTACTTATTTTAATATATTTTTAAAAAAAAATTAAGAGCCATACAAAAGACTCTCCGATTTCCTCTCACTCACGTATTTTTATCCGTTTTTGAGGTTTTTTCCTCACTTACTTTAACAATTTTTTATTAAGAAAAGCCAAAAGACTCATTCTCCCTCACTCACTGACTCACGTCTGCGACTGCGTTTCTCTTTGCTAGCACTCTGACCTCAAACCGTATTGCTATTTTCTCGTTATATTTGTAGGCTTTCTTGTCTATACTTATTGACTTGTTGAGTTATCATCTAATTGTCCCAACATATTGCCTAAAGAACAACTTTCTGGTCATCTAAAACGAAAAATAAAGAAACAAATTGAAATTGATATTGAATCTCAAAAGGGTGTTCTTGATAAATTTTTTGCCAAACATCCTGCAATGTCTGTTCAGAATGATGCAACTCCAGATAATTTAGGCTCTAATGCTAAAAATTTAGAGAATGAACAAGTGAATAGGAATAATGAAGAGCAATATATTTTTGGTGAAAATGAAAATGAACTTGATACATGATAACCTAGTCAGTCTATTCCATTAGACATTTATAATCCCAGGACATGGAATAATCTTAGAGGTGAGGTGAATTACTAAAGAATGGTCCTAAAAGAGATATATTTAGTAGGCACTTCTCATCATCATATTACATTCGTTATTGTTCTAATGGAGAAGAGCAAAATAGGAGTTGGGTTGTTTATTCAAAAGAATTGGATAGATTTTTTTTTACTGTAAGTTATTTAGTACAAGTCATAGAACAATTAATAGCTAGCTTTTTACACCTTTTTGTGCGTTTTTGATTTTATATATATATATATATATATATATATATATATATATATATATCACCATTTCGCAACCGAATTCGTATATTTAGCGACCACATTTTCACTTTTAGCTACTGAATTTTTATATTTAGCGACCGATTGAATTCCGTCGTTAAAATACCCTTTTTTGTAGTGTGTGTGTATATATATTTGGCTTATTAAAAATTTCTCAGTTCGTATATGGCATCCAAAATCTCAGGAATGACCCTGACTCCAAACATAATAATCAGGGTTTGATCTTTACTCGTGCGTATAAAAAAAACTTTGTTGACTGAGGATGTATCCATTTCGGTAACTCCAAAGAATTAGTCTCTAAACACCCTCCTATAAAAAAAAGAGTTGATTATACAATCTTGTTTTAAAAATATCACTTTCACATATACACAAAACATAAATTTGCCCCGGCCCATTAACTAAATCCACATCCTTATATTTAATTTGAATTCGCCCTAAATTAACTTTAACGAAATACTATCGGAATCTCAAATTATAGTTTCATCTGGTTTACATCATAGCAACTATATAAAAAGAGTTGTTATTTGTATATTGATCAGATTGATGACGAAAGTGATGGGTGTAGGCATGGCAACGGGGCGGGGCGGGGGCGGGTTTTGCCTTTCCCATCCCCGCCCCCACATAAATACCCGAAACCCGCACCCGTCCAAAATCCCCGTTGGGGGTGAAAAAACACCCCCGTCCCCGTTAGGGTTCGGGTTTCCCCGCCCCGTCCCCGCCCCCGCGCCAAGAGCAGCAAATCCGCAATTTCCAAAAAAAACGAATCTCCGCCCCGACCTCGCCCCGATTGAAAAATCAAACACTCTGCTGTATATTTTTATCCTTTACTAAAAATGATCATGATAATTTACTAACATTTTCTCTCTCATTAGTCATTACTCGATTTTGAAGCTTTTTCCAGCAAAATTTAAAACAATTAGCACCATCATGCTTCTTTGATATCCAGCTAGCTTTCAAATCCAAGAAAAGAACTCCAACTATGCCAATAGCAATTATAAGAAATGTATACACAACAAAGTTAAGACCTGCAAACATCTGAACAATACCTGACAAGTGCCTTGCTGTGGCCGGAAATTGGAAGAAACAGATCTGTAGGTCGCGGTGGTGGGTCAGGGTCGCGGTGCCGCGGTGGTGGGTGGCTCGCGTTCGCTGGGTAAGGCTCGCGGTGGTGGGTGGCTCGCGTTCGCTGGGTAAGGCTCGCGGTGGCGGATCAGGGTCGCGGTGGTGGGTGGTGCGACGCTGAGTGGGTCGCAATGGGTGGCTTGGTCGCGGTGGTGGGTGGTGCGGCGCTGAGTAGGTTGTAGCGATCAATCGCGTCTCCTCGCAGTGGTCAGTCGCGTCGCGGTGGTCGTGCGGCTGCCGGAAAGGGAGTGTGGACGGTGGGGTGGGAGCGGTTGTCTGATTGCCGGACGAAGCCAGTAAGCCACGAAGGAGACTGGGGTGGGACGGGGCTGTCTGCCTGTCTCTGACTCTCTGATCTTAGTAAGTTTGGGGCTGGATTCAGGAGAGTGGGGTGGGAGTGGGGAAAGGGAGTGTGGACAAACCCTAAGTTATAATTAAGGGTATTTTAGTAAGTTCATGATAGCGGGGCGGGTTCGGGTGCGGGTTCGGGTTGAGTATCAGCATCCCCATCCCCGTCCCCGCCCCCGTTCATAAAAAGCGGGGAATACCCGAACCCGAACCCGAACCCGAAAAGATCGGATTTTCCCCGTTCTCAACTATGCGGGTTCGGGCGGGTACCCACGGGTTCGGGTTTCATTGCCATGCCTAGATGGGTGAAAGGACGAGAAAGGCAAACATACATACTAATCCAACTTGGTTAACATTTGAAACGATGAGAGAAACCGACATGTTGGCTAACAGTTCAATGAGTTTGAATCTTTGGCACGACGTGCCCCTTTCCCACATTACAGTTCTACTCGTCGTTATATATATATATATATATATATATATATATATATATATATATATATATATATATATATATAAACCAACACGTGGTTGATCCGAATGATAACGAGTTTAAATTCCTTAAATAAGTGATTAGGGATTCGATTCTTGACTCTTATATATGGAGCACTCAAGTGAGAGAAATGTGTTATTATGAGAGTGAGAGGGGCAAATCTAAACTTTTAGATCACAGATGAATGATTAAGATTAGAACAAAAAGTTATATGACTTTTTAAAGTGATCATGACCACCAACCACTACTAAAAATTTTCTGATTACTTGTGGATTTTACACAAAAATTCGTAGTAAACATGTTTATTACAGTTTTTCCTATGAATTTTTGTCCACAGGTAATATCTTCGTGGGTAACTTTCTCCTGCAAATTTTAAAATCAGCAGAAAATTTCCTGTAAAATTTCTTGCGAAAAATTTAAATTCGTAGGAAAATTCGTAGGAAATGTCAAAAATTTCTACAATTTTTCCTATACACTTGAATCTATAAGATAAAACCTTATTTCTAAAAAAGTTATAGAAAAATTCACAGGAAATTCCTATAAAAAAAATTGTTAAGAAAATTCATAAGTAATTCATGAATTTCTAGTAGTGAACTAACTTCTAATCTTAATCATCCATACATAATTTAAAGGCCCATATTTATTTTTCTCACTCTCATAATAATATATTTCTCTCACTTGAATCGCTCTTCCCATATAAATACAACAAAGGCACCAAAATAGTCAAGAGTGCCTTTCCAATATTTGGCTTTACCTTTTATTAAAAAATACCCTTTGTTCTAAGTTCCACACTATTTTCTAGATAGAAAGAAAATTCAGCCAATATATTGTATTCTCTCTCAATAATTTGATATTGGGTCAACATTGAGAATGACGCCATGAACATAGCAGCAGCATAGAATTACTAGAGCAGGGTCGTTGTTGTTTTTTTTGTCTACCGGTAATTATAAATGTAATTCCTAAAATTATAGGATCATATTAATTTAGTTTTTTATATTATTAATATTTTAAAATGATTTCAAGAATTATAGAAAATTAATCAGATTTATTCCTCCGTTGATATTTAGATGAAACC
The DNA here is from genome assembly GCA_039655645.1 of Ammopiptanthus mongolicus. Classification (NCBI taxonomy): domain Eukaryota; kingdom Viridiplantae; phylum Streptophyta; class Magnoliopsida; order Fabales; family Fabaceae; genus Ammopiptanthus; species Ammopiptanthus mongolicus. The sequence continues at coordinate 86,337,013 of CM077344.1, read as the reverse complement.
ATAATGACATTAAGTTGGTAATATCATGAATTCATTTGGAACTAAGTGAATAATATCAGAGATGTATTTGTTAATGGATCCAAATGGAGGGACAAACCTAATTAACATTTTTTAATTTTAATGATCATTTTAAAATATTAATAATATGAGAGACTAAGTTGATACGACCATATAAATTTAGAGATTTGATTGGATATTTACTCTTTTGTCCGTCATCAATCTCTTTTTTGTCACTTTTAATAATATAGTAAATACATAGCCACCTAAGCTTTTAGGGTCATGCTAACGAGTGTCCTAAAGACACTTTTTAAGAAAATCAAAAAAAATAATTTTTTATTAAAAAATCAAATATATCATCTCTTTAAATATTAAATATATTAATTTTTAATACAAGACTTCTATTCTTGTTTTCTTAATAACATTCTCCATCTTTTAATTGTTTTCTTGTTGGGATAGAAACTTCTGGGGTGATTCGATCCCATTGTATATATGCCTTTTGTTCGCAAAATCTTGGTGCTTATCATGTTGAATTATTAAAAGCACCAAATGGCTTTTGTTCTTGTCAGCCTTGTTGACGCCAAATCTTGGAGGCTATTAGAATGGCAAAATTGCAGTAGATGGAATTTCACTTTGTGGAACAGCCTCTTTTGTAACACTCATTTTTTGTGCTTTCTACAAACGATAAATTCAATTAACAAGTTTATATTTTTATCTATACTTTAGAAAATAATTTTGGGAAAACTAAAATCATATTCATGCTTCATATAATCGTAGGAGCCTACGGTTAAAGTTTGGGCCGAAAACTCAAACGAAACCCAATCTACGTTTTTCGGATGATAATATTTTTCTACTATCAAGACCTTTTTTTGACTAACGGTCAGAACCATTAGTCTTAGAATTCAATCCTCTACTTTTTTGCTAAAATGTGTCCTGACGTCCAAAAATATAAATAATATTTTATATTCGAGCCTATAATCGATTGGGGAGACGATTCGAGCTGTCTTAGGGTTTTTCGAGAATCTTGAGCCGATAATTTTCATATAAGGGCTATGTTAAATTAATTGGGGACTCCTATCAGTGTCGTGAGGATTTTCAAAATGTCGGGACGTAAATTAACCAAATTACCCTTGATTAAGTTTTTACTAATTACTTTTTATTACCTTTTACCTGTTTTCTTAACTCTTAAGACTTCACAATAAATATCTAATATTTCTTCACTCTCCTTCCCCATTTTCTTCGAGCAACACACGAGCCCAGCCCCATCTCTCTTCTTTCTCTTTTTTTTTCTCACCATTAAAGCTCACTTTGAAGCTTAAATCTTAAAGATTTTGTGAAACAATCTTCACCAAATTTGAAGGAGATCATCATAGGAGGTAGCTAGCTCTCTCAATCTCTCTTTATTCTCCTCAAATTTTCATGATTAGAAATGTTAGGGTTTTTACCCCCAAATCTTTAAAATTCCATGAAAAATTTTAGAAAAATCATTTTAATACCAAACCAATTTCTATGGCCTAGGTTCATGACTTACTTGCATGATCCAAGAGATTAGAGCCAAGAAATATCTCTAGCAATTTGTTTGAGAGAGGGGCCGAAACCCCTATGTGTGTAGGATAGGGTTTTTGGTTGATTTTGATGTTTTGAGTTGATATCAAGGGTTATCACACTTAGTTAGGGTGTTATCCAAGAAATGAGAATTTTTGGAGCTCCCTAGCAATTTTTAGTTTAAGAGGGCCGAACCCTAGGGGTGGTGCAATAGGAGAAATCTTTGTTTTTTTGAGTTAATACCTTTATGGATTGTGTGTATATAGTGATCGACAGCTAGCTGAGCCAGTTGTCAGACTGATCGGGTGTCTACAGCTTACCTTGGAACTACAAGAGGTAAGGGGACAAATATAAGGAATTCCAATTCTGACAGCTATGTGATGCATCGGTGTTTGTATTATTAATAAATGTCTGTATCTGATTATTGGGTGATTGTTTTATTTACTGCTGTTGATTTGACTATGCATGACATAACTGCTGATATATGTGAATACATGCTATAATTGTTGGATAATTATATGGATGTATCGTGTGCCCTGTTGTGGGATTTAAGGCGTTAGAGGATCTAATATCGATTAGGATCCGACATCATGTAATTTAAAAGCTTTAGGGCGTTAGAAACCTTTATTAGTTTTTAAATTAATAAAGTTAACCGTTTGAGCAAAAGCGTTTTAAGAAACGTGATTTTCAAAATTAATTGGTTTTATCCAAGAAAAAAGGTTTTTATAAGGTTTGTGTTTTACCGAAAAACGACGAAAGGGAAAGTAATAGTTTTTGGACCACGTTTTGTTTTATGGAAAACCGATCCCGATGACTTTGTAAGTGTCGGAGTTTTGGGTTTTTGATTTTGAGTTGTCAAGAAGAGTGGCTTTAAAGCTTAGAAACTAGAAACCGAGACGTCGGAGTTCTAGGGTTCTACAGAAACACGTGGATCAAGGATCCGTGTTAGTTGTGGTCCTGTCGGCTTAGAGACGATCTTTGTGGTCTTGTAAGCTTGAGAATGTTTTTATGATCTTGAATCCAAAATTCTAAACTGGTGCATAGGTTAGAGATATTTGGATTTGAGTTGTTTTGGACTAGATGTCATGTTTTGAGAAAATGTTTTTGAGGCTTAAAGAGTCTAAGACATTGTGGCGGTTGTTAGCGTTGATGCTATAACGAGGAAATATTGATACGACAAAGATCAATTATCGGAAACTAAATAGTTTTCTTATGCATTTTTATGTGGGCAGACGTGTCATGAAACAGAGGACCTTGATAGGCAAGGGGAACCTGAGATGACTTATTGTCATTATGTAACATTGTGCCTTGATGGACAATAATGTCATACGTGCCAGGGAGAGCGTATTGTGTCCAGTGAAGAGGAAAATATAGTATGACTTATACATCGTGAGTACCACTGACATGCACGCCCATGTATTATTTCCTGGGAGGTTACATGCTCACGTTTTGCCGAATTCTAATTCTAGCGTTTGTCATTGTTGCCTGCGGGGCAATGACGTTGAGTCTGATCAACTCGTTGTTTATGGTGAAGGGGTTTCTGTAAATCTAGAATGAATATTAGTTGAGATATATGGAAGTGTCATGCATACGTTTAGAGTATAACGTTTGATTGTGGGGTACGAAGCCCTTATGCATTTACTGCTGTTAGTACATGACTATATATGTTGTACTATGTGGTGTATGATGATATTTGGGGAGATATATTGTATGAACCTGCTGTTTGGATTGGGCATGTAGTTGTCGTTTTTGGATTCATATATTGGTTTCTCACCCTTGCATATTTTCTGGACTGGTCTGTGCTTTTGGTATATATATTATATCTTGTTTACAGATGGAGCTGATGCCGGAGGAGCTCGCTCACTCGGGGGTACGCTCCCTAGTATTTGATCGGAGAAAGGACCCAGCTACGTAGGTTATTCACCCTGGAGTAGAGAGCGCAGCGTATACAGGACCGGTTTGCACCTTGAGAGGGATGATGGAGATGGGACCTCATGAGAGGACTCACACTGTGGAGACCATCCAGGTACCTCTACCTCCCATCTGGATGTAGAGCAGGCTCTTATGCAGCAGGGGCTGGTTGAACATCCTGTCCCTGCAGCACAGCCCCCGCAGCAGCAGCCACCACAAACACCTCCTCCGCTTTTTGTTTTGATAGCGGGTGAGCAGGTAGTGGAGGATGAGGAGGAAGAGGAGGAGGAGGAGGAAGACCCTGAGGAGGATCCTCAGGAGGACCCGGAGTATCATCCTATGAGTGCTCCCGAGCCTCATCCACAGGAGAACGGGAACGTAGGTTCCCAGGGTTCTTCTCCTTGTTCTAGCATTGGACTTTCCTTTGGAGGATTGTCCAATGGGTTTCATTAATCTGACCAGCTTAGGGTGTAGATTTTTCTTTTGGGGCAGCGATTTTTGGGTAGTCTGTTAGCGGCTACTGATGGCCATGAGTTTTAGAGATATGGTTCCAGACTATCGTTGCCTAGTTTTTAGCTTTTAGTAGCTTATCTTTTATAGTTTATTTTGGAAAGGGATGTGTTGTCCATAGTCTTTCAGTTGATGATGTATATATACATATATATGAGTACTCTGTTTATTTTTCTGAGTTGTGGTTTTATGGGTATTAAACAAGAAAAAAAATTTATCACGATTTTCAGGACTTAATAAGATATAGTAAATAGTCTGTTTTTCCGAAGGTAAAACCAGCGAGTTTTATTTAACTAATTAATTGGTGTTTTGGATTACAAAATGTGACACCGGATTGAGGGTGTCACATCTTTCTTGTAAGAGGCCTAAGATGTGTGGCATGAAATCTGATGCTATAACCCGGTGTGTAGTACTGGACGGTTTTGTAAAGCTGTGATATTGTCTAGGGATTTTCTTTTAATAGACCATTTTTTTTCATTTTTTACCTCTTTTTTTAATTTAATTAAATTAAATTCCATAATTACCTTTTTTAGTTTTTTTCCCTTATCCCAATCCTTATTTTACTAATTCTTTTTCTACAAATTTTTACCTCTCATCAATATTCTTCCTTCTGTCAATATTTTTTTGCTTCTGGTTATAAGGCAATCCATATTTTTGCGTCAAATTCTGATGAAGAAGGTGACCGTAGAGGGTGGTAGAAGGGTGATCCTAGAAGAGGCAAGGCAATTGTGTAAAGAAGAGTGATTGTAGAATAGCGTGATACAGATCATCCCACTTAACTTTCTTTGCTTGGAGGTATGTCGGCGGCGCAAGGATTGTAAATTTTAATAAGCACGGAAACTGTAGTTTCCATAAGGTATCCAAGTTTTGGTACCTAGTTTCCGTAAGTACCAAAATTTGAATTTAATTATATTTTGATATACTTCATAATATTACTCACTTTTTTTATTAATAGTTAATAATTTTATTATTAATAATTTGATATTATTTATAATATTTTATATTATTTATTGTTAATGTATTTTTTTAATATATTAGGAAAAGTTTTGATGCTTAGTGAGTTTGTGATGTTATATAGATAGGTGGATATGGAAGATTATGTGAGTAAAGTATCTCATGAAGTGGATTGTTGTGAAGCATTTACCACTATAAAGGTAATTGATTGATAAATAATCATTGTTAAATTTTGAATATGTATATATCTAGCGACTGAATTTTTAATTTTATTTTCAGGTCTTTCCTACTCGAGATGATCTGTTGAAATGGGCTCGATGTGTTGGAATGAAGAATGGATTTATTATTATTATTTTGAGATCAGAGACAGGCAAAGGATGTGCAGGAAGGAAGACATTTCTACTTTTGGGCTGTGAAATGAGTGGAAAGTATAAACCATATAAGGAAGAGTTAACTTACAAAGTGACTGGAACTAAGAAACGTGACTGTCCGTTCAGACTAAGAGGAAGACGTTTGAAACATGGTGAAGGATGGATGGTGAATTTGGTGTGTGGGTTTCATAACCATGAATTAGCGGAAACATTAGTGGGTCATCCATATGCCGGCCGGCTTAATAAGGAAGAGAAGTCTTTGCTTAGTGACAGGACAAAGAATATGGTAAAGCCAAAAAGCATTTTACTAACATTGAAGGACCATAATGAAGGTAATGTCACAACTATTAAGCAGATTTATAATGCACGATACCAATATCGGAGGAGTCAGAAAGGTCCTAGAACAGAAATCCAGCATCTAATGAATTTACTGGAACGTGATCAGTATGTGTATTGGCATAGAAGGGTCGAGACGGCAGATGTTGTCAGAGATATATTTTGGACACATCCAGATGCCATAAAACTATTGAAGCTTTTCCATATTGTGTTGCTCATTGATATCACATATAAAACCAACATGTATCGATTGCCATTACTTGAGATTGTTGGTGTTACATCAACAGAGTTGACATTCTCTGTGACATTTGCTTATTTGTCTGAGCGAGTTGATAACTTCACCTGGGCACTAGAGAAATTAGGAGGACTAAATACTAAAAGATGATGTGATACCTACAGTCATTGTGACTGACAGAGACATTACGTTGATGACTGCAGTTCAGGCTATTTTTCCCACTGTGACAAATTTCTTATGTCAATTTCATATTGAAAACTTAATTATATAACTTTTTTTTTGATGAAAATTATAATTATATAGCTTTTTTTTTTATAAAATTATAAATTTACTTAAAAAACTCCAATAAATAATAATTTATTTAAACTAAATAAACAAATAAAATTGAAATTTAATTTTTAATTAAGTAAATTGATATAAATTAAAAAACATCTATTATAATATTAAATAGTAATTATAAATTAAAATTTTAAAAAATAATTAACATCAAAAATTGAAATTAAATAAATTAAATAATTATATTTAGATTTAAAGATAATTTTAATTTGATAAAAGGATGCAAATTTTAAAAAAAAGTATCTATTATAAAATTAAATAGTAATTATAAATTAAAATTAAAAAATTTAATCAAATTAAAATTAATTAAAAAAATTAATTAAATTCATAAATTTCAATTAATTACACCCAAATTTAAATTTTAACTTTTAGTTATATAAAATGATATAAATTAATAAAAAATAGTTATTATAATATTAAATAATAATTATAAATTAAAATTTTAAAAAATTAATTAATTTAAATTTAAATAAAATTTATTTAACTTACGAAAGTAATTTAAAAAAAGGCTTAATTGCAATTTTCGTCCCCAAATTTGTTAATTGTGCTCTTTTGGTCCCTCAAAAATTTTAATTGCACTTTCCGTCCCTCAACTTTTTCAATTGTGCAATTTTGGTCCCTAAAAAAATTTAATTGCATTTTTCATCCCTCAACTTTGTGAAATTGTGCAATGAAAGCCTTTATTTTGGTCCCTAGAAGGACTAATTTAGCACAATTTCGAAAAGTTGAAGGACGAAAAGTGCAATTAAATTTCTTTAGGACCAATATCGCACAATTGAAAAAGTTGAGGGACAAAAGTGCAATTAAAATTTTTGAGGGACCAAAATTGCACATTTTAAAAAGTTTGGGGGACTAAAAGTGCAATTAAGCCTTAAAAAAAACAAAACCTTATAGTTTCTGTAAGCTTTCAAAAAAAAATGAAAGCTTACGAAACTATAGTTTCCGTAAATCTGTTTACCTTCGTTTCCTTCGTCGTTCTCAGCCGCTTCGTCCGCCGCTTACAACCGCTCTATCCGTCGTTCAGTCCGCTTCCAGTCTCTTTCGTGCAATGTGGTGGAAAGGAAATGTGAAGTGGGGAGGGAAGAGGGAAAGCATGGGGGCTATGGGGAAAGAAGAAGGCTGTGAAAAGTTGATACTGGGAAGTGGGAAGGATGTGAAGCACGAGGGAAGGGAAATCGACGGGTATGGGGGTAAAGGAAGGAGGTGGGAATGGAGTTAAAAAAAAAAAAGGAAAGGATAAGGAAGAAGAAGAAAGGAATAGGGAGGGTTTTGATGGGTAAATGTGATGGGGTAAAAATATAGAAAGAAAATGAGATAAAAAGAAGGGTATTTATGGAATTTATTCAAAAATAAATAAAAAAGGAGGTAAAAATAGTTATAAATGGGGTATTAAAAGTAAAGCCCTATTGTCTATGCGGACGCAAATAGAATGATTTGCACTAGATTGGCCCAATCTTATGCGCGTGAGTCCAATTTTCTTAAAGTTTGTTTGGAAGATCATATTATAAGTTAGCTTATCTAAACTCTCTAAAAGTTTGAAAATCAAGCAACTTTGGACTTTAAACTTCTGAAATTCCACAAAAAACAACAATATAATAATACAACACTCGGCAATGGCAAGCATTGGGTTGTACAAGATAGAAGAACAAGTTGTATCTGTTTCAATCGTTTATTGAGAAGACAACTGTGCAAGAATGTATATTATATCTCACAGTTAAAACACCTTAAAACGTGTAGTTATGCACTAAAGCAACCTCATATCACCTTTTTGAATTGCAACATAAGTCTTTTATCTTTATTATATACCTGACTATTGCACAAAAGAAGTAATCGGTGTTGCTCAAGGTTAAAAGCAAGTATGCTGCTACTCTGATCTTGTTGCCACTCAAATAAAGTGAAGAACTTCTCTGTTAGAGTACAAACCAACATTCATGAACATTAATAGCTGACCAAAATGACTCTATTGCATTTAATACAGGTTGGATTATATATTCAAACCGAGGAAGTCAATCTCAAAGAAATATCTCTAACGTATTTATTTTGAATGAAGCCTATAAATAGAAAAGAATTGAAGACTTGCGTACAACACTGAACGATTATAACTCTTGGGCAATTATTCAAGCATTCAATTTATTATTTTCTTCTCAATCATGTTCACTCATTATTCTTTGAAGAGGAGTTAATAAGCAATTTTTCCAATCATTCATATTCAATTCACTCTCTGAGTGTCTTTGGAAGATTTCCAAGTTGTAACGAAACTCTTCAATTATTTCTTTTTGAGTGTTGAACCTGAAAAAGCTACGTGTGAAAATAATACTTGTGAGTTGTTGAGCCTCAATAGGCTAGGTGAGCAAAGAATACATGAGTATAACTTAATCAGTTATAGTGAAAAATCTCGGCGAAATCAAGGATTGGACGTACCCCAAAGTTGAAGGATGAACCAAGATAATATCTTTGAGTGATTCTCTATTTCCCTTATTTCTAAATATTGTTTGGTTATTTATCTTGTGGGTAACAAAGGGTTAAACTGTATTTTCTAAACAAACTTTTGTTTTGTTAAAGATTGGTTTAAACGTCTGCTTTTGAAACACTTTTCTTTGACAAGTTCTGAAAACCTATGTGTCTGTTAGCTTTTTCAAGCGTACGGTCCTCTATGTTTTCAAAAGAATTTATGTTGTGTGAAAAGTTTGAGTAAACGCCATTCAACCCCTTTTTTCGTGTTTACATGTATTTATTTTTCTTAGTTATCAATTATTCCCATATTCGTTAAATTGTTTCGATGCAATTAATGTTATAAAGGATATAATTGTCACACTGTTAGTATAGTTTTTTTTTACACTGATGACCGATCACGAATTGTTATCACATAAAAAATGTTTGACTTTTTCAATAACTACATTAAAAGTCACGCATAAGAATATAAGATGATTCGTGATCTATCGACAATGTAAAAATAGTGTATCAAATATAAATTATAAATTTATCATCGATAATATTTGTATGATATATTCCTAATTAATCAAGAGTGTTGTTGCAAAGTTTTTTACATCAACAACTAATCACAAATCATAATATGTGTGACTTTTAAGTTATTTACGATAAGAGTCAACATTTTTAATAATATATCAATTTATGATTGGTTGACAGTGTAAAAAATATTTACACTAACAGTGCATACTAATTAAATCCATTAATTAATTTTTAGAATCTCAAATTATTTTTTATTTCTATTTACATTTAAAATTATTTCAAGTAATTTCCTTTTCAAATTTCAAATTATTTCTTACTCAACATAATTTCAAATTATTTCCTTGCAAAGTAGTCTTCATTGGTCAGCATGTTTATACATGCAATAATAATGAAATAAGAAGTTGAGGTTTCTAATTAAATTTTACAATACAAATTATTCATGTTGTAAATTCAGACTTTTCATTCCTTCACTACATTAGATTATTTGATTTACACTTTAGGGTATGTTTGTTTTAGATTCTGCAAAGAAAAAATCACGTTGGGAGAAAATTCCTCTCACATAATTTTCACAATAATTGTCTCGGAAAGCGTTATTTTCACGTTTGAGTTGAAAATAATCTAAACCAAACTGACACTTAATCGTTTTATTTTCGGCTCACTTCGTTTTTTTTCCTTTTAGAGTTTCACTTTCAACTTTTGGGTTTTCTTTATCATATTTCTTTGAGCTAGGCTTCTTTGTTTTTTTCATTCCATATGAATGCCTTTTTTTTCCCCTAAATTCAAATGATTTAGATTTTAAAATTTTTTTCTATATTTTTCATTCATTATGTTAGATTATTAATTTTGTTTATGATTTTATCTTTTTTGGTTGTTTATTTTTTCTCTTATAAATTTTCAATGACTAAACTTTTCTTAAACTTAGAACCTATATTTAAAAGAGTGGTAAATCTTCCAACTTTTCCATAAAATAGAAATGAATATTAAAGAGACTTAATTCGATATTATGATAAGCACATTATATTTTTCATTGAATTATTTTTCTTATAAAAGTATGTTATTCTCTTTTTCATGATGATGAAAAGATGGAATGAGTCATCAGACATATATTTAAAAAACAAAATAAATACGATTAAATAACAATTCTATTTTCTAAATAATTACTTTTAAATAACTATTTTTTATTATATCATTCTTTATATTGATGCACGGCTATTATGCTCAATAATTGATAATTGATATATTGATGATTATTGAATGATGGGCCACTTCCTGCACTAGACACGTGGCCGTTAAAACCCTTGCAATGTACTAGTAGTAACACAAAACACAGTACTGTAACTAGTAAAGGTAAGGTGGCTTCTATCACACACCCTCTTGACTTTGGTGGATGCATGCTCCTTCAATTAAAATCGCACATTTAATAATAATAATAATAATAATAATAATATTATTATTATTATTATTAAAAGAAATGATTGAAATTAAAAGGTAAAAAACAATAAAATGATAATATTGTCCTTGATCTTTATCATTCCTTTCAACCCTTATCTGATGATGCTGACACCACCTATATTGTCGGATGACGACCTATCATCGTCGCCTTTGCTTCCCCCTCCCGTTTGTCGGCCACTGCCTTGCAACTGCGAGCCATTGCGGGGCTCCTCCCCAGATCGCGAACCACTGTGCAGTGGATCGATCCTCTATGTCTCCTCCTTGTCAATCCATCACTAATTCATCATCACGACATACTGTCAACCATAATTGCGAGTAGATGTACCATTGTCCTCATCATTGCCAACAGTGGGCCCGTCAGAACCGCCGAATAAGACTGTCTAGAGACTCCTCGCGTGGAGCAGTCAACTCCTCCGCCATCTTGCTTTAAGCTCCAGACACGTAAACCAAGTGCCAAATCACCACTGCTTCGACGTTGTTCCTCTCTAACAGGAACCCATACTCCATGCATTATAACCTCTTGGAGTTGTCACCCTTCAAGCACACAGTGCCCTCGGGATCCATTTGGCCTCTGCCTTCTTCGTCAAACCCAGCATCGGCCTAACCACCATAGAAGCAGAACGCGACCAGATCTCCACCAGACCTACCTCCCCCACAAGCATCCGACTACCATCTACACCACCCACGAGCTCCATCCCATCGCGTCGTTGTCCCCCTCTCCTTTATCGTAACATCCAAGAGTGGTGGGGTTGGAACGATGGTGGCTAGAGGGAGGGGAGGGGAGGACAACGGCAGTTCAGGCCTGAATGTGGCGGTCGTTCATGGTGGCTAGTATGCCATAGATGTTTCATGGTGGCTAGGTGGGTGGGAAAGGGTGGGGGAAGAAAGAAATTGCATAACTAGGGGTTGGGGGTAAAAGGAGAATTTTGTAAGTGGTGCATGCATGCTTCATTTCCAATTGGAGCATATTAGACCATACCGTAAAGGTAAGAGTATTTGTCCTTTACCGTACACTCAAAACATGGTACATGTGCAGTTAAAACTAATAAAACTCAACTACACGACATAGAGCACAACTAGCATCCAATAACGTCCTTTAAATTATTATTTTTGTGTGCACAAGGATATCTCTCAACAGATAGTCGGAGACTAATCCCTTTCGAGGCGTAAAGATCATCGAAGTGAGTTTTACCTCTCACAACAAAGTCTTTTCTATACTCACGACATGAATCAAGCCCTTGATAGCATGCTTAAGGAATTCACCTATCTACCAATTGTGTTTGACCTTGTCGGTACAACGTCCTTTAAAATGAATTTGTTTTTTAAATATGTAAATTCATATTTATTTATCAAATTAAAGTCACCAAGATGAGTTATTTTTGTTGGAAATTTATATTTCCAATTATTTCATGGGCTCATATTATAATAACAATTATATTAACAATTTATCATTAAGCGACTCAATTTTAGTGGTCTAATTAAGTGAGTCCGTCAGACTACTAAGGAATTAATGTTGGCTTAATGAGTAGATGCTAGTATTGGCTCATTAGAGGATAATGGGAACCCTAAGGGCTTGTTTGGTGGTCAGGATAGGATAAGGACGGATAAGATATGAAAGCTAGATAAGGATATGAAAGGATATGAACATGATAAGCTCTTTTCCTATCCGATATTTGATGCGCATCAGATAAAGATAATATATGATATAAAATATCCACATGATAAAATTAAACTTATATCAAAATTACATTTTTTTCAAAAATAAATTTTAATATTATATGGTTTTTTTTATACATTTAAATTAAAAAATATTTGATAATATATATTTTTGTCTTTTTAATTATACATTAGTCCAATTTTTAAATTATAAAAAATTAAATAAAAAATTAACTTTTGATATTTTTTTTCACTTTTTATAAAAATTGCTAATTAAACTACATATCTTTATATATAAAAGGAATGTAGTCATTGGGGTATTTTTGTAAAATCACTTGGATTAATAATTTTTTTTAAAAAAAATATTGGAAACTAAAATTGTTGGGATAAAATTGTATTTTTAAAATGACATATTAATTGTTTTGGGAATAGGTTAACTTTTCATTAACCCAATTTTTTCTCTCTCAGGGATTCAAAAATCTACGTTTACTTTTTCTTTTCGTTGGCCACTTCTTTCTCTCTTTTTCTAATGTAATACCATCATTAAAATCTTCTATAATGAGGCTTTATAATGTGTGCCGAAGGAATTCCATAATTTCCATTGGTGTTTGCTTCTTGCACGGCTGGTGGCGCCTATATACCTGCTATGATGTTAGGTTCTTGCCTTTTCTTTTCTTTTATTGATGATATGATATGATGATTTGATTTCTGGTAGCTAGCTTTCTACAACTAGTTTTTGAAGAATTTGTCTTTTTAACTTCATTTTTCTCTGCAGAAGTTTGTCTTTGTGTTGTTTTATTTTCCTGTCTAACCTTCTCTACTTCAAAGGCAAGTTTATGAATAATCATTTTTGCTTTTTTCTTTTCGATAATTCAAAACGGGTTTTAATTTACTATGTTTTCTGGCAACTTGGCTTAGTTTGGATTCTCCTCTTTGTATACTTCCTTCTGCTCTGACTTGAACTTATCGGCTTATCTGGTAAGATTCTGTAATCCCACTGGTAAGATTCTGTAATTCCAAAATTCAAACTTTTTCTTTCTGTTAATCGCACAAGATTTATAATTTTTTTCTCTATTTTTCTTTTTGTGCAAATGGGTGCTTAAATTTTCTCTATTTTTATGTGTTTTTCATGTTTCTATCACTGAGGTTTCTCTTCTTAATTTGTTTGCCCTGTGTTGCCGTCTAGCTTTGCACTTCTCTATTTATTAGGTTAGTTTCTTAAATCCCAATTCTATTTATATTTTATATGTAAAAATCTATTTTCACACAAGATCATCAATTTTGACATGGAAAACTTACGGTGTTGATATGTGAACTTTCTATTGCATATACATATGACGACAATTAAGGTCTTCAGAAAGGGCTCAAGCTAATTTCAGGCCTCCTGTACCAAGCGATAATGATCTTGATGGGATGCAAAGTTCACCTGGAAGCCACGAGGACACTCAAGAGAGGATGTTCCAATGACTAATCAAACCGAGGATGATCGATATGAGGTAATGTGTGCTTTGAATTTCTTTTTCTTTTTTCATATCTTCTAGCAGCTACACTGCTGAGTTTTTTTTACTATTAACATAAGGACATGCAATGTAGGATGATTATGATGATGAAGGCCGATATAAAAAAAAAATTGTACAACTGATGGTAACTTTTCGTGAAATCTATCCAAGCTTGAAAGGATACCATCAACCAATTACATGGATAAGTTACAGCTAGATTGTACAAGTTCTTTCAACAAGTTTGCTTAAAAAACAAAGGCTCATACGTAATATTTCTACTTCTCTTAGGCGAGCTCCTGTCCAATTAAGTTTCATATTTATTACTCTTTGTTTGCCTTAAATATAATAGAACTTTTCTCATTGTTTATTTTATGAATGACCTTTGTTTCATTTTTCTCATTGCTAAAATTCTTTCTTTCTTATTTTATCAACTTTTTTTATATATTTGTTATTATCTGAGAAGGAGGAGCCTATCAGGAAAAGGTTCTATTCTTTATATTGAGGGTACTACCACTTTTTACTGTAGAAAACTTTTTTTACGTGCAAACTGTCCCATTTTTTCTATTCTTTCTTTTTCTTCATCTTCCATATTATTCTCAACTTTTCTAAGGTAACAGTGTTCACTTCAAGGTGGGATTTGATTTGAGAAACTTCTATTGATCCTATTTTTAATCATTATGGTATTTCTAATTTGTGATCTTATTCTACTTTGAGTGTATTGATTGGTGAAAACATAATGCATTTTTTTAACATATATTTGGTTTCTTTTGTTTTTCTTTTTGGTGCCAACTTCATGCATCTAAATACTTTCTATTTAGATGTTCCTGATCAATTCCATTTGCAAAGCACAATAGCTTTCATTTATCAGATTTATCTGAAGTTGTAGATGGAGGAATAGAGTTGCATTACTTTATCTGATTAAATGTCTTTTTGTAAGTCATTGATTAATGCTTTATTTATCTCTTTAGAATTTGATGTTTGATTTTATCAAAAAATAGGTGATTTTATTTAGATAGAAATAGAAACTATAATGTAATTGATTCGGTAAACTGTAAGCAAACTGGAATTTGCACATAAAGTGCATTTGACATCTTATAAAATCATTCCTTGGATCAGTAGTATCTATTGTTCTAACAAGTTACTGATTCAGGAGCCATTTTGTAACCTGGCTTCAATGTATAACTTGAATGAAATTTAGAACTTGGAATTTCCATTCTGTCATTATGTTGGATTTTGACAATCAAACTTTAGTTTTGTCTCTATCAAGGTCTAATAACTTGTTTTAGCTCCCGAATTATACTATGTAGTTACTATAGCTTATTATATTATTTAACAAGTATAAGCTATTCAAAGGAAATTAAGCATGAAATATCTGATAGAACTACTTTACTGTTTTTTTTCTTTCTTTTTAAGAATTTTCATAACCCTACATTTCCGGTAAGTAATTGTTGTGCAATTACAATAGCTTTTACATGTTAATAATCTCATTGCGTGATAAAGTCTTCTTTTTAAATGTGTTGAACTGCAATGGAAGCAACATTAAGAGTAGGAATTACAACTATCCAACTAATTGGGGTTCAGTAACTTATTTAGCATGACTTTGTTTTCTTCTTCTCTATTTTCTTGTGTGTCATGTATGTTCATATGCACAAAGAAATGCATCCCTTTTGCTCCCATAGGGAGCTTTAAAAAAACATTTTATAAATGCACTTTTCATGGTTGAAAGGGAAAAAACGATTTACAACTTTAACTCGATTCTGTGCCTGTATCTTATGGCCTAATATATAAAGTTCATTTACGTGTCATTCCATCCTTTTTTATGTTGAGTTCTGTTGGTATATATATGATTTGAGTAGGATACTCTGACACACTCAGATTTCAACAAGTAATTTCTTTTATATGATTTGAGTAATATTTGTTATTGATGCTTGGTTTTTGTCTCATTCCACATTCAATATTGGAATCAGAGGATTTCTATGTTTATTTAATTTATCTAGTATAGTTTATATGTGATTCTAACTCACAAATCTTATGCAATTTATTACTATAGATTCTTATGTTTTGGGCAGTGACTTATTATTTTTTTATTTATAGTGGGAAGCAAGAATGTGTTCCTTTTCATTGTGCAATGAATTACTTTATCTCTTCAACAAAAATCGGTAAAACACATAATTAGAGTACCTCCCCCTTAAGTTGCCAAATACAAAATAGTATTTTACATGTGAACTTAAGCTCAAAACAACTTCAAAAACAAAACAAACATTTAAATATAGATAAAAATAAAAAAAAAACATCAGTTCCAACAAACTGAACGTGTAAGCATGAAAATTTGATCGACTAACTTCAAATTTTAAAGTGAAAAATGTAAATCTTCCAACTTAATGGAAGAAATAATTTCACCTGACATAGTTATGTGCATCGATCAAAAAGGTACTTTTGTGAATTTAGATAAATAAGATCTTAAGAGATTAATGGAGGAGGAGCATAAGTAATAGAAAAGTTTCAGTTTGTCAAGTAAAAGAGGGCATAGCAATAGTCATTTATGCTGAGCAAAATGGCCAATCCGAAAGTGAATCTGCATAAAAATTATAATATCTATGTATCAAAAAGCGAGCAACTGATCATTATTCAGTTACATTATTAAGCAGAATAAAGGGGCAACTATGGCCTTTTCTTCCATCTAGGTTGTAGATGTTGGGGATATTTTGAACTTCCTACATGTCTTTTAACCTTGCCATGAGAGTGCTTAGGCATTAACCTACAACTCAATTTCTTGAGGATCATGTTCCAACTTACTTTGGACTTCATTTTTTTTCCAACTCTTGCTCTATGCTCAAGCACTCCTTCTCAAGCTTAGACACTCGCTCTTTCATGATATCAAAAGCTAAAATTGGGTTGCTTGATTGGGTTGCCTTCATTTCTTATCAGAGCAAAATTTCCACTCAGATTTTGTGAGTTTTCAAGATTATTAGATGCTAATAACCAACAAGCAATAGATGTAGGGAGGTTAAGTTGTTCGAAGAACAAAAATTGGACTACAACACAAAGCGGCAACCTCTCATTTTGTGTTGCATGGGTGCTGGCTTCCAATGAGAGCTTCTGGCAGATCATGAGCCTGCATATTTGTTCCTTCTCGGAGTCTCTCATCCAAGGATGAGCCTGAAATAGAGAATTTATCAGTCTCTTCCAAATATAATAGAGAACACGAAAGTAAATTTTAAGACATCAATTTCTAGAGCCGCTGCTAATACAAAAATTTCTGCTTATACAGTTGAGTACAAAATAGTAATAGCAGTACAAAATCAAGCTATCTATTTTTATATTATCTTGAAAAGCACAAAGACTGTAGAGAATGTGAACAATGCTATGTTAATATTTTATTTTTCTTTGCAAAAAAAATTATATTTTTTTGGGCTTGGCTTGATTGGTGACAACTGTTGTTGTTGAAGACTGTTGTTAGGGTTGGTACCTGTGAAGCTTATGGTGTTAAAAGGAACGACTCAGATTTTGGTCCAATGAAGATGCAGGTATTACTGGGGATAGTTCAAACCGGTCCTTTTTGTTGTTTTACACTTTTCTTTATACTAAATAGATAGTTCAATGATTAGAAATAGGGAAATAAGGTTATATCTTATCATTTTTGTTGTTAGTTTTCTTTATCTAAAGAAGCAAACATATAAAGAACAATAGAAGAACGATTCAGCATCAATGCGTGATACAAAAACTTGTATGCTATGGAGTGTGGACATGGAAAATTTCTTGCATATGTTCCAATAGTTTATCTTCGAAAGAACAATTACATATATATGACGGATAACTTAATAAGCATCTAAGTGATTGACAATGTGTCATACCACTCATTATAATGTACAATCCGGTCATCTTAATTCAAACGAATACGATGTATAGTCCACCAAGAGGCTACTTGTGGAATGCCTTCTGGTTCTCATGAAAAAAATCGCGTCTCAATCACGTGGGAAGAAATATATCTCATATTAATTCATGTACACCAAACCATAACGTCCCCTTAAGATTTGTTACTAAGTCACATTTCTCTAACGGTTTAACTTTCATATCTCAAACATACAAACAGATCTTTCGAACCGTTCAAATATTACACAAATATGTATTCATTGATCTTTTAATGTGTTAGTTTATACATTCTAAAAAAATATTCAAACAAATAAATACAAAAACATGTTACACTCGTGTATCGCACGGGTACAAGATCTAGTTTAAATTAGTAATAAGGTTGACTAATTAGGTTTGAAACCATAATTAAATAATAACAATATTAAGGGTAAAGGATAAAAGAAAAAATATTTTCTTATCCTATTCTGTTGGTTCTAACCCAGCTCCTCCCTTAGGATAGAATTATAACTAAGTAAGAGGATATGATAAGCTAACAGGATAAACTATATCATATCCTGTTGGTTTACCAAACTACAGATTAAAGCAGGATTGCCTCTTTTATTTTGACCACCAAACAGACCCTAATAGCTTTACTATTCAGAAAATGTTATGGTCCCAATACGCCGAAACAGAGCACATTCTCCCTTCTCCCCACATGAAGAGAGAATAAGGTTTCATCGAGGAACCAAGGAGGTTTGGCTGAGGAAGAATAATAAAACCACCATTCTTGTTCGTGATTGATTGTCAATATGATTCCGCACAAAAAGACGATCTACCCCCTTGTTCGTGAACGATTGGCGCAATTATTCGATGAAGGTTGGCAATCAAGTTCATTCCTTTGAAAAACACTTAAGGCCGGAAACTTGCGATGGATCCAGTTATATGTATAAATCTTTGAATCCTAGTAATCTGACATGATATAGATCCTAAGTTATGTGGAATTTATGTTCTGGGATGTATGCCTAAAAAATTAAAGCTTCCTTAATATTTTAATCTACTAAATGATTTAAAAATAGGAACCCATATTGTAGTTAAATTAGTATCAGTGTTTTAATCAAAAAAAAAAAAATTAGTATCAGTGTTTGATTCAGACTGTTACTTATAAATATTTCTCAATTGTTAAGTCAGTCAACTCGCCGTTGATGCGACCATACAATCCTGTCGCCAGTCACTGAGTATTGCATTGTAGCTATCAATCTAGCGTGTGATTGGGTTTGTTACCAAAAATAAAATATTTTAATTATTGATTATATATATAATAATTATTATTATAATCGATCAAAATAAAATTAATTTTATATTTAAATGTGTTCGTTAAAAAGTGATTTTAAGGTAATATATTTTATTTAGGTTGTGTGAAAATATAATTATTATAGAGGAAATTATCAAAAACGCATGTAATTATTTATATAATTTAATAATATTTATTTAGTAGACAATTTTATAGTGGTGAAATGAGGAGAATGTAATTGATTTCAAAATAATTTAATAATTTTAAATAAACTCCAAACTTCTAGTTTATCTAAAAATCATTTTCTCTCGGAAAAGCAACTCTTTTCTAATTTAATCAAGTAATGACAAAGATTAAAACCAAATATTTTGAACTTGCACGATGAAAATCAACGAAAAAAAATGGAAAAATGAAAATCAAAACTCTCTCACCTTGGAGGGACTAAAAAGTTCATTTTTTGGTAAAACATCTTTCTTTTATTTTGTAAAAACTTAAAAATTCATTAATCCTAAATAATAATATTAAAAATTAAAAAATTAATAAATTATTATCCTACGTGACATTAAAATAATAATAATTTAATTCAGGTGACAGTGATGATGTGGCGTCCTGTTAGTCACGTCAGCACTTAACAGTGAGTCAGTAATGACATTTAATAATATTTGTTTCGTAGATAATTTTATAGGGATGAAATGAGGAAAATGTAATTGGTTTCAAAATAGTCTAATAATTTTAAATAAGTTCCAAACTTTTAGTTTATCTAAAAATCATTTTCTCTCAGAAAAACAACTCTTTTGTAATTTAATCAAGTAATAACAAAGACTAAAACCAAATATTTTGAATTTACAGAGACGAAAACCAACGAAAAAAATGTAAGAATGAAAATCAAAACTCTCTCACATTGGACGGACTAAAAGGTTCATTTTTTTGGGTAAAACATCTTCTTTTTTTTTTTTGTAAAAACTAAAATGTACATTAAACCTAAATAATAATATCAAAAATTAAAAATTAAAAAAAAATTATTATCCTATGTGACATTAAAATAATAATAATTTCATACATGTGATAGTGACGATATGACATCTTGTTAATCACGTCAACACTTAACAGTGAGTCAATAATGACAGAGACTAAAATAAAATATTTTAAACTTGCATTGACGAAAATTAAAGAAAAAAAATACGGAGATAAAAATCAAAACTCACTCACATAAACTGAAAAGTTTACAAAACCAACAAATAATTTAGACATGACATGAGTAAAATAACGTGCATATCGCATTACCCGTATACATTTTTGTTACAACTGTATTGCCATTTCAAGTCAACATAAAAAGGAATAGTTAAGGCTTTTTTAAGAAATCTAAAATAGTTGTGTCAAAAAAAGAAAAGAAATCTAATTATTATACATTTGAAAACGAAAAAAAAATATTTTTTTCATTTAATACTTACTACTTTAACTTTTTTAGTAAAACTCAACAATTATTTTCTATAATGCAAATATGCATAATTTTTATGGTATCCTCATGAATATAGAACAAAATTATGTTTTCCCAAAAAATGATATCTCAATGTTCCCTATCAATCAAAGGCTGAGGATGTGCATAAGTGTTAATGAATTATGATTTTATTTTATTAAGTGACAAATCTCATTGGTGGGGGACAAAAAATGTGACAGAAAAATGGGACAAAAGATTGAAACACCCCATGAATATGATACTCTGAATGAGTTATTAATTATTCATTAGTAGTCACCTTTATATTTAAAATAACCTTGTCTATGTTCTGGAGGATATAACTATCCTAGATTTCTTATTAGCTTTCGATTTTAAAATAGTCAACACTTGAAATAGGATGGACATCTTATTAGGGATGGCAATGAGGCGAGGCAGATAGTGCTTCCCCCGCATCCATTCCCGTCAATATCGATGAATATTTATGCGGGTAGTAGGTATCCATAGATATTCATGGGTATTCAAGAGTATAAATTGATGGAATTGACGGAAAAGACTAACATGGAAACGAAACATAACGTGTAAGAATTTGAAAAAAATAAAACTTATAGGACTGATGTGAAAAGTAAAAAAAACATATTGGATCAATTAATTTATTTTGCCTATAATATACTATATGTATTTAAATTTTTATTATTATTATTATTATTATTATTATTATTATTATTATTATTATTATTATGGGTTTAACCACTAAAAAGTATGAAATAATAACGAAAATAAAGTTTATTTCATATAGAATTTATCATAATATATATTATATATTCAAGAAAAAAAATATTTATTATGAATATGCGGGTATCCGTGGGTGGGGTACTATGATCTCATCCCTATCCAATAGGTATCCATTTACTACCCACTGCGAGTAATTCATGCGGGTATTCACGGATGTGGGTAATTTTGTCATCCTTATATCTTATCACGTATAAAAGTAGGGTGACATGCTCTCAAATCGTTTTCATTTTTTTAATAAGGAAATAAGATAGAAAACTTTGCTTGTATTGTAAAGTCATACATGTAAAGAGCTTGACTACCCAATGACAGTCTTGGTTATGGATGTAAGAGTTAAGAGGAAAATAAATATAAAAGGCTAAGATAAGGTTTCAAGTGTCAAGTGGTGGCAATTGAAAGGTGAAGAACAAAGAAGTTTTCAACAAAGGGTTTTGAAGGAAGGGTTTTGGGAGGCACAAGAAAGTGCCAATGCTATATAGGACAAAATGGTCAAAGGGATTAGTAAGGTGGCAAAAGAGACGCTTGGTGAATCAAGAGCCTTTCGACCTAAATCTTAGTGGTGGGGCACAAGCCCACGAGATAAAGTTAAGGTTAAAAAGGAATATTATAAAAATGGTCCTTGTGTAAAAATGTCGAAGATTGAGGAAAATACGAGGTAGCTAAGAAAGATACCAAGAAGGCAATGAGCGAAATGAGAGCTAGAGCTATTTACAGGTTATACCAATCCTTAGGCACCAAAAATGGAAAAATAATTATTTATATGCCTGCTAAAAGTAGGAAAAGAAAGACAAGAGACTTGAACTAAGTGAAATGCATTAAGAATGAAGAAGATAAAGTCTTGGTTAAGGAACAAGATAGAAAGGAAAGATGAAAGAATTACTTTCACGAGCTATTTAATGAAGGTCACAAAATTTTATTGCACTTTGGTAGGCTAAACACTAGAAAGGATGAACAAAATTATACCTTTCATCATAGAATTTGAGAGTTTGAGGTAAAAGAAACATTGAAGAGGATGGATAATGGCAAAACAGTTGGATTGGATAATGTACCAATTAAAATATGGAAGGGTTAGGAGTGGAAGACATTGGCTCACAAAGTTGTTTAACGAGATTATGAGATCTAAGAAAATGTCGTGCGATTGGAGGAGAAACACTTTAATCCCTATTTATAAGAACAAGGGAGATATTGAAAATTGCGCAAATCATAAGGGAATTAAGCTCATGAGCCATACTATGAAGTTATGGAGGAGTGTAATCGAGCGGAGATTAGGATAAGAGACTTATATACTTAAAATCAATAAGGTTTTATGTTGGGGAGGTGAACCATGGAAGTAATATACTTGCTACGACAATTGATGGAGCAATATTGGGGGGATAAAAAATACTTACACATGGTTTTCATTGATTTGGAAAAAGGTGTACGATAGGATGCCAAGAGAAGTATTTGGAAAGACTTGCCTATATCCAAGTAGTCAAGGATATGTAAAAAGGGGGCACAACTAGTGTGAGAACACAAGGTGGGGTCACAAAAGATTTTTTCTATAACTATATGACTGCACCAAGGGTCAACTTTAAG
Source organism: Ammopiptanthus mongolicus (assembly GCA_039655645.1). Taxonomy (NCBI): domain Eukaryota; kingdom Viridiplantae; phylum Streptophyta; class Magnoliopsida; order Fabales; family Fabaceae; genus Ammopiptanthus; species Ammopiptanthus mongolicus. The sequence goes on along the minus strand of CM077344.1, from coordinate 86,314,278 downwards.
CCCCTTATCTTTTTCCTTGAGTCTTAGACATGCTTACCGGGCATGTCCAAAAGCCAATGCCACTATACATGCTTTTTGCATATGATATAGTCATAGTTGGAGAGTAAAGAGAAGAAATAAATGAAAAGATAAAGATGTGGAGACAACCTTTGGAAGTATATGACTTTCATTTAAGTATAAGTAAGACGTAGTATATGAAATATCAATTTAGCAGGAGACGCATTAATCCTAACTTATATGTGAAAATTGAAGATCATACCATGTCACATTGTTTAATCGTCTTGGGTCCATCATACAAAATGACAAAAAACTAAAGGGAGGTGTAAACTATAGGATTTAAGTAAGGTAGATGAGATGGAGTAGTGCTTCAAGTATTATTTGTAAAAAAAAAAAGGTACCACTAAAGCTTATAGAATTTTTTTTACCATATAGCTATAGGACCTACGATGTTGTATAGAACTAAACGTTGGGCGGTAAAAAGCCAACAAGAGAATAAACATAATGTAGTATATATGAGAATGTTGCATTAGAAGAGTGGACATGCTAGACAAGCTAAGATTAGGAATTAATGTATTGGAGAGAAAGTTGGGGTAGCACTTATTATAGAGAAAATGATAGAATCTCGTCTTAGATGATTTAGACATGTGTGGAGAAAACCTGTAGAAGCACCGGTAAGGAGAGTAAATCAGATGGAGGATAGCCCAATCGCTAGAGGCAGAGGAAAATCAAGAAAAACAATAGGTCAAACAACTAAGGGCCCATTTGTTTGTGTTTAAAATAAACAATTCTCCAAAAACGTTTTTGCGATAAGTTGAAAAATCTAACTTCTCCTAAAAGTTGAATTTCATCTTTTTTTTCCCTCCATATAATCTTTTTAGTAAAAGCTTAACCAAACAAGCATGGCAGAAGTGATTTTTTTAAAATAAAATAAAATTTTTTGAAAGAAAAAGCCCTCTAAGAAGGTTTTATATGTCAACAGTTTGTTTATAGACATGATTTCTGGTAGAGTGTCATTTGATCCATTTAGGCGATCTCACCTAATGAGAAAAGCTCAGCGGTGGTGGTTGTTATGCCAGATGTAGGTGAAACCATGCGACTCACCGACAAAAGAGTATTCGTGGAACAATGTCTCATATTCAAGTATGAATATTTTAATTTGTTATATAAGAATTAATCAAGGTTGTCACCTTTTCTTATAAATTCGTTTAATTAAAAATGTTTTTTTTTCATAGCATTGTTTTCCAAAAATAATTCCAACCAGGTGAATGCACTATAAAACCCCATCCATTGGCTAAGCTATGCTCACGTCTTACGATCGACGAAGAAGGAAGAGAGGGAAGAAAAGTCCCTGCATCAAGTTTTGATTTTGTTTCATTATTCATAATTCATAATTATAATAAAGTTTAATGAACTTTTTAGTCCTTACAAAGTGTACGAGTTTTGATTTTGGTCCCTCCAATTTTTTTTCGTTGGTTTCGGTCCCTATAAGTTCCAGAATATTGGTTTTAGTCCCCATCGTTAGTGTCCATCTGTTAAGTCCTGACGTGGCTAACAGTGCGTCACGTCAGCACTGCCACGTAAGCTAATTTAATAATTTTTAATGCCACGTAGGATTAGATTTAATGAAATTTTTAGCCCCTGCAAAGTGTGCGAGTTTTGATTTTGGTCTCTACTTTTTTTCATTGGTTTTAATCCCTAAAAGTTTTAGAACTTTGGTTTTAGTCTCCGAAAGTTCCAGAACTTTGGTTTTAGTCCCAGTCGTTGGTGTTCATCCGTTAAGTGCTATCGTTGCTATTGGCACGCTAAGTCAGTGCCACCACATTTGGGAATGAATTTCGGAAAAATAATTTCACTTACCTTCCAATTAGGGCAAGTCTAAAATTGTCTGTTCGGATTCTTCTTACTCTTGGATGTCATCAACTTCAACCAATCTCCACAATCACAAACACTATCACGATATTGAAGATTGAAGTAAATGACTCGGGATCTTCTAATCAAGTTGGCTTATCGGGACAGTCTTGGTAATGGGAAGGGAAAGAACGAGAAAACAAAGAAGAAGCTGGATGAACGAAACACGAGAAATGAGCTTCTTCCGAAGCACGCGAAGGACGTTGACGGAGTTGGAAACGCGAAGAAAAACATGAGTGTGATTCTATTTAATAGTTTATAAACTAAAAGAGAATAATAAGATTAAAATAATAAAAATAAATTATTTTAATTACTGTAATAAATAATAATAATTATAAATTATAAAAAATAAATGATTTTCCTACATGACATCCCAGGTTACTTTAAAATATAAAAAATTTAATACAACTAACAACGAGGACTAAAACCAAAGTTTTGGAATTTTCAGGGACCAAAACCAATGAAAAAAGTGTAGGGATTAAAACCAAAATTCGTACACTTTGCAGAGACTAAAAACTCTATTATATCTAATCCTAAGTGGCATTAAAAATTATTAAATTAGACTACGTGGGATTGCTAACGTAGCGCACCGTAGCCATGTCAGCACTTAATAGATGGATACTAAGGCAGTGACTAAAACCAAAATTCTAGAACTTATAAGGACCAAAACTAATGAAAAAAATTGTAGGGACCAAAACCAAAACTCGTCCACTTTGTAGGGACTAAAAATTTTATTAAACCTTATAATAATTAAGAAGTATCAATAAATTCCATTTGAGTAAATGTCAAATTTAGTCCCTGAAATTATAGGATCGTATCAACTTAGTTCCCCATATTTTCAATATTCCAAAATGATCCTTGAAATTGCAAAATATAGCAAATGCATCTCTGACATTATTCACTTAGTTTCAAATGCATCCCTAATATTACCAACTTAATGTTATTATAGTCCAGGCAAATGCCAATGGAGGGGCGAATCTGATTAACTTTCTGCAATTTCAAGGATCATTTTGGAATCTTGATAATTTGTAGGATTAAGTTGATACAATTCTATAATTTCAGGGATCAAATTAAATATTTATCCAATTCCATTTATCAAATGGAAACCGGCACATAAGTTATCCGGTGAATCATTACTCACAACATGGACCCCACTGAATGATTCAGATTCTTTCCCCCAACAAAGCCGAACACATTTGTAACAGGCATGCCCATTATACCAATTTATTATTGTTTTTTTAGAGAACCAATTTATTATTGTTTTATTTTTTCATTTTGATCCTATACGTTATATTTTGTCTTTAATATTAGGCCTAAAACTGACGTCATCAATAAGAAATTGACGGAAAAAACTAATATAAAAGATGAAACATAACATATAGGAATAAAATAAAAAAAATAAAATGTTTATTCATTTTGTTCCAATACATTATGTTTTGTTTTTTATATTAGTCCTAAAACTAATATCGTCAAAAAGGATTTGACAAAAAGGATTTGAAGATGGAACATAACATGTATGATCAAAATGAAAAAAATGAAACATATAGTATCAAAATGAAAAATAAAAAAAAAAAGTACGAGACCAATTAACATATTTTATCTTATTATTATTATTATTATTATTATTATTATTATTATTATTAAGATTAAGATTAAGAAGATGATGATGATGATGATGATGATAATTTTTATTGCAATTTAACATTATCAATGTAAAAGAGTTGTTTCTATGTTTTAAAATCTTATTGTGTGTATGGATTATGAAAAATATTAGCAACACACTCTCTAACATTTTCTTTTCAATAGATACTCTCTTATTGGTTGAAATTCATGTAGGTCCTACAAAATTTAAGTGGGACTCACATGAATTAGTGGGACCCATATAAATTTCAATCAATAGGAGGGTGTGTGTTGGAAAGGGAGTGTTAGAGGGTGTGTTGCTAGCACTCCTGATTATTTGCGAAAAATTGATTATTTCAATAATCAACCATATGTATAATTGATTATTGTTTTAATCGATCATAATAGAATCAATTTTATGTTTGGATATATTTGTTGAAAAACGATTTTAACATAATCTATTTCGTTTGAGTTATGTAAAAAAAATTACTTTGATATAATAAATTGGTTTAATGAATATTCTGGTCCCTACAAATAGGGTGAGATTTGGTTTTAGTCCATCGAAAAAAATTTCTTAAGTTTTGGTCCCTAAACGTTTTAAAACTTTGAAATCCGTCCCTACCATTAGGATATCTCCGTTAAGTGATGAAGTGGCAGATGGAGTGCCACGTGTACAAAATATTAATTTTTAATTACACAATTTTTTTAAACTAACTTTTGGTCCTTACAAAGTTCATCAATTTGGTTTTAGTCCCTGTAAAAAAATTTCTTAGAATTTTGTCCTTGTAATCTCATTTTTTTGTAAATAGTCCCTACCGTCACTTTTCTCCGTTAATTGCTGACGTAGCAAACAAAACACCACGTCAACCATGCCACGTCGGTGCCACATCCAAAAATTGGTTGTTGTAACAGTTTCGCTCAATTTGGATATATACTGAAAGTTATGCGATATAATTTACAGGTTGTTAGCAACCAAATTTTGTAGAAATCCAGCGGCGTTCTAGCTGTTATTGAGAACAATTTGTGCATCTAAAATTTCTAATAATTTTACCAGACTTAGATGAAGATGTTAGCTTTAATTCTAATATGGTTTCACTTAATTCGAATAAGTATAGGAAGATACGTATCCACAAGGTAAGGATTATTTACAAAAAAAATTGAGATTACAAGGACGAAATCCGAAGAATATTTTTTTACAGGGACTAAAACAAAAATTGATGAACTTTGCAGGGACTAAAAAGTTATTTAAATTTTTTTATGGAATTAAAAATTATTATTTTTGTACACGTGGCACTGATGACGTGGCACTCCATCTGCCAAGTCATCACTTAACGGAGGTTCCCTAAGGACAGGGACGAATTTCAAAGTTTTAAAACGTTTAAGGACCAAAACCTAAGGAAAAATTTTAGAGAGACTAAAACCAAATCTTGTCCTATTTGCAGGGATCAAAATATTCATTAAACCTAATAAATTACAAAAAGCTATATGAAATTATTTGTATAATTTAATAATATTTCTTTGGTAATTAGTTTTGTATGGATGAAATGAGAATAATGTTATTAGTTTCAAAATAATCTAACAACTTTTTAAATAAATTTCAAACTTCTACCTTTTATAAAAACAGTTTTTATCATAAAAACAACTGTTTTGAAATTTATTTAATTTAATCAAACATTCCAACTTTTACTAAAAATAGTTTTTGGGCCAGTTTCTTACAAATTATGAAAAAAATGATTTTCATATAAAATAATTTAGAAATTATATGAAAATCATTTTTTCATAATCTGTAAGAAATATATATTTTTTCTCCTCTATAGAATCAGATTTTAGTGAAAAGTTAAATGAAATATCTTCTCATTTTAGTCATAAAATTGATTTTTTTTAAATAATCTCCTAAAAAATTTTAAACAAACACAATTAAAATCGCTAAAAATGATTTTTTTACTTAAAAATAATTTTTACCATCAAATAATCTAAAACAATAGCACTTTTTATCATAAAAAAACAACAGTTTGCATAAGAATTAATCTTTGTCAAACACACCCGTATCATATAAAGTTGTCACCTTTTTTTTTTATAATAAAATGGTTTAATTAAAAAAAATCAAAAGTTTTTATTCTTTTTAAATTATTCCAACTAGGTGAAGGCACTATAAAACCCGACCCAGGGGCATAGTTATGTTCACGTCTCTCTTTTGAATCTGAAGGAAAATTCAACGAACAAGGAAGAAGAGAGAGAAAAAAGAAGAGTCCCTGCATCAGATTTTGGAGATGTCTCTGCTCTCAGATCTCATCAACCTTAACCTCTCCGAAACCACCGAGAAGATCATCGCTGAGTACATATGGTCAGTGTCTCCCTCTCTCCCTCTCTTTCTCCCACACACACTCACATGCTGTGTTTTATTTTTTGTTGTTGTTGTTCTGTACGAACTAACAAGCATAGAAATATAGCATGGTTCTATGTCTCTTCGTGTATACGTTGATTTACGTGTGCAGGAACGTTTTTCTCCATGATTCTCATCATGAGTGTGATTTATTTTTTACCGTCTTCCATTTGATCCATCACTCTGCTCTACACTTTGCTGGATTGCTGTTTTTGTTCCATATCCTCTAAAAATATATTGGATTGAGATTCAATACTTTATTTTATTTTATTGAAAAATAGATAAAAGCAAATTTGCTTTTTATCTCTTTTTGACCGAAAACACTTCGAGACAACAGTGATGGGAGCCAGAAAGACCTGGGGTTCGAGCCCCTCTATGGAAGAAACGCGCCCCCTCATTAGCAGAAACATGAGAGAGAAGAAAAAAACAAGATCAAAATCTATTTTTATATCCTACAATCTCATATTTTCGAGAAATTAATTCTCTAAAGTAAAAAAAAAACACGCATTCACGCATTATCTAAGTATGCATCATTGGATCAATATTAGACTTTCTTGAACATTTTTAATGATTGATTCAATAATTTACACTTAATGAATGCATGCTTTTTCGACCGCGATCGGAGCCAGAAAGGCCTGGGTTGGCTTCTACAAAGGATTTCGAGTCCCTCAAACACTCCTCTTATGAGGGGAAACATAAGAGAGAGAAAAAAGGATGTAAATCTATTTTTATATCCTACAATCTCATATGTTCATTAACTTGAGTATATCAAGAAGAAAAAATATTTATTTCCCCTGCTTTGACTCTGTCTTTTGGTGATCACCATGCTAGGTTCTATTAATCACTATTTTATTTGCTATGATTTGCTTGTTTGTTTGCTATAATTCCGTAACAGGAATAGTCTTTTTCCTTTGTTTGTTTGTTTCCTTGGTTTTCCCTCCAACCTCAACTAATTGGTATAGTGAGTCCTAAATGGCATTAACTTCTTGCACCTAATTTGTTTTTATCAGAATTTCCCTTTTTGGTAAACTCTAATGATCCTGCTTTTATTTTCATTATTGTAGGATTGGTGGATCAGGATTGGACCTCAGGAGCAAAGCAAGGGTAATATACATTTTCTACAAAAATAAAAACTGCATTTTTTTTTCCTAATGTAAATAAAAAATGGTTTTGTGATATAGACTCTCCCAGGACCAGTTAGCGACCCTTCAAAGTTGCCCAAGTGGAATTATGATGGATCTAGCACAGGTCAAGCTCCTGGAGAAGATAGTGAAGTGATCTTATAGTAAGGGCTTTTCTGCTTTTGAAATTTTTAACCAAACTTAAATACTTGTTCATTTTCTCTCTCTTAACCAATACAAACATGTAATTTTTCCCCCAATTTCTTTTTCTTTTTCGTTTTTTAATTTTTACTTATATGGAGTTTGATTCTATATAGCCCTCAAGCTATTTTCAAGGATCCATTCAGAAGGGGTAACAATATCCTGGTAAGTTTTTTTTGTGTACTTGGTTTTCACTAGTTTATGCCATTGTACTTGTTTCAATGGTCTAATATTTTGTTTTTCAATTGAAATTGACTTCAGGTTATGTGTGATGCTTACACTCCTGCTGGAGAACCCATTCCCACTAACAATAGACACGCTGCTGCCAAGGTTTTCAGCCATCCTGATGTTGTTGCTGAGAAACCATGGTACCCATTTTTGTTGTTATTTCATTTCTGATTATAATAACCTTTTAATTACCACAAGTTTCTCTTTTTCTTTGTTTTATTTCTTACTAACTATTGGTTCATGATTTGTTGGGATTAGGTATGGTATTGAGCAAGAATACACCTTGTTGCAGAAAGATGTCCAGTGGCCTCTTGGATGGCCTGTTGGTGGTTTTCCTGGACCCCAGGTAAAAACTCACTGTCTTTAATGCTTTTAGGCATGTTACATGTGACACATATAATAAACCCATATTTCCCATTTCACACATGTACGGAACTAACCAGTCCATTTTTTTTTATTTCCTCAAATGTGAATGTGTTTTGCCACATTGGGGGGTTCTCAAATTTTCAATTTTTGCATCCGATTGAGATCCTTTACTTTTTTGTCTCATGTTTCCTCTAATATCATGAGAGAGATAAAGACAAGCAAATTTATTTTATACATGGGGTCCATTCCAATTTATAATATGAGGACAAAAAAGGAGAGAATTCAAATCGAAGTTAGATCCATGTCACATGGGGGCTCCCGGCTCTATATGCCACTAATCACTTCTACCCTAACTTTTTTTATGAAGGATGAATAGCTTTTGATGAATTGAACCTAATTTAAACTTGTTTTCTTTTGTTATTAGCTTACATGTGTTCTAATTTTATTTGCTCAACAGGGACCATACTATTGTGGTGCTGGTGCTGACAAGGCTTTTGGTCGCGATATTGTTGACTCACATTACAAAGCCTGTCTTTATGCCGGCATTAATGTCAGTGGAATTAATGGGGAAGTGATGCCAGGCCAAGTAAGTCGGAACAATTTATGCACATATTTTCCTACTCATCATTTTTTACCCTTAATGTTTTATATTTTCTATTTTCTATTGGTGCAAATATCTTTAAATTAAATTTAAACATTACTTGCTTTTTTTATTTTTCACTTCTAATTTTATTATTTTAATTCAATCTATTGTTTATGGCATTTAGTGGGAATTCCAAGTTGGTCCTGCTGTTGGTATCTCTGCTGGTGACGAGTTGTGGGTTGCTCGTTACATTTTGGAGGTAGGCAGCACATGGCTACTGTTACTGTCACTATCACCACATTGTCAAGATTTGATCTTTTGAATTAAAAGACCAATCATTTTGCTCTAAAATTCTTCTTTGTTTCTATGTTAACAGAGGATCACTGAGATTGCTGGTGTGGTGCTTTCCTTTGACCCCAAGCCAATCAAGGTTGAATATTCCCCCACCCCCCACTCGGGTTCAAGTTATTTTCCTCAATGCATTTAGTCAAAATTTTAGGCAATTTGATTTTTTTTTTTTTAATTTTCTTTTTTTGTTACGTAATTGGTGGTGACTTTTGTCCTTTGGGTTATTAAAAAAATCAGGGTGATTGGAATGGTGCTGGTGCTCACACAAATTACAGGTAATCTTTGTTACTTAAAATGAAAGGATTAAATCAAACTAAATCTCTTTGCTTTCATGCTTGACAAGTGCATTAATAATAAATAATGTTGCAGCACCAAGACCATGAGGAATGATGGTGGCTATGAAGTCATCAAGCAAGCAATTGAGAAGTTGGGCAAGAGGCACAAGGAGCACATTGCTGCTTATGGAGAAGGCAACGAGCGTCGTTTGACTGGACGACATGAGACAGCTGACATCAATACCTTCTTATGGGTAAGCAAAACAACATAGATGTTACATACATACATACTCACACACACATCATATTTATGTGCATGTGCAATTTTTACTATTTCATTATAACTGAGCTTATTTTATTTTCTGTATACCTAAACTCTCATCACAGATTTGATTGGGAAAGTGACTTGTTCATATGATATGTAACCTTTATATATGGAGACTAAGGCATTATATGTAACCTTAGTCCCCCTGTGTAAAGTAACCTTTATACATGGAGATTGAGCAATACTAGCAACATATCCTTTACCACATTTCCTTTAACACACTATTTATTGTTGGATAGATTACATGTGTGAATCAGTTAATAGAGAGTGGATCCATGTTAGTTTAATGGGTTTTATATGAAATCCATCCAATAATAAAAATTGTGTTGAAAAAAGTGTGTTGTTGGCATTTCTCGGATGAAGAATTAAGGCATTGGTTTTTCTCTTAATGGTTGGGAGCAACTTCTTAGTTTGTGTTATTGGGCTGTGCAGGGAGTTGCAAACCGTGGTGCTTCCATTAGAGTTGGAAGGGACACAGAGAAAGCAGGGAAGGGATATTTTGAGGACAGGAGGCCTGCTTCTAACATGGACCCATATGTGGTCACTTCCATGATTGCTGACACAACCATTCTCTGGAAACCATGATCTACCACAACCAGGATCCAATGCCTTTGAAAGTCATTGTTGCTTGCTTCCCTTTCCGTTGGGACAGGGAACAATTGGGTTTTCTGCTTAGGATTTGGTCATTGTTTTTTGCTTTTCTAGGATTAGCTTGGTACTTTTATTAATGTTGTGGCGGCTCGCACGATTGTTAAGGCCTTGTTTGTAGGTACCAACTACCAAGGCTAGTTTATTGCTTTCCATAATTTCCCGATTAGTTGTTGCAATAATAATATTGTGATGGTCTGTTTTTTTTTTTTTTAAGCAAAATGTAATGGTCTGTTGTCAAGTAATCAAATAATAAAAATACCAAAAACATATGAAATTGCCGTGTCCATCAAAGATAGAAGAATCTTAAACTCTTTTGTTCCACGCCCTTTTTTTATACCTAATGATCAAAAGACTTTTATTTTAAAAACAATTATAATAAGTAGATAACTAATGGGGATATAAAAATGGAACGCTGGAAATAAGAGTGTATAAATATTATTAATCCATATAGAAAGGTGTGGGTTTTAGTATTTGCTACTTTACCAAGTAAAAGAAATTTGGAAGTTAAAGAATCATTCAACCATTCAATATATGTTGATCATGTATTCAAAATTCAGAGTCTTTTAAAAAGCAGTTCCGTCTGCGTGTGGATAATGAATTGAATGATAGAATACTAGCAAATAGGAGTATTTCATAATTTAAGCGTTTAATTAATCCATTTATACCTATAAGGGCTGAATTTAAGAGTATGTTTGGGGAAGTTGGAAAATATAGAATATGTTGTATAATTGATTATAATCGGAATCTGTTTTTGTTTGAGTATGTTTCCTGAAAAGCGATTTTAAGATTATCTATTTCATTTGGGAATGCAAAAAAAATCACTTTTACATAGTAAATTACGAAAAAGGATATGAAGTTATTTGTATAATTTAATAATATTTATTTGGGAGTTAGTTTTGTAGGGGTAAATAGGGAAGTGAGTTTTGAAAATGAAAAATAATCAAATCACAACAATCTTAAGCTAAAACAAATTAGATGACATAAAACAGCTTTTTTTCCCAAAAATTTTTTTTTTTATAAATTTAAGCTAATTGCCAAACATGATAGATTATATAAGAAACAACTTTAGCCAAAAAACAGCTGAAATGAGAAAAATCTATCTTTCTCAAAGATGTTCTAAATAGAATATAAACACATAAACTCATGTATACCTATAAGGTTCACTATAATTGATAGATAACTGAATTCCTTAAACATGTTGTTAGGGGTCAGATTCTTGTCGTGTATATGAAAAAAATTTGTTAGGAAAGATAAAACTCACTTCTGTGATTTGTATGTCTCGAAAGGTATTAGTAAGGATGTTCAGATCCAAATCAATCCAAAAAATATTGCAAATCAATCCAAAAAATTCGAAACATGAATAAAATCGGGTTTTTTTATCATTTTTTTGAAATCGGTTCGATTTTCGGTTTATATTTCGGAAACCGAACGGAACCGATGCCTTATACATAAATGAATATACATATTGACATTTATGATACTGGGCTGCCGCAGTTCCTGTGGACTACTTTTGCTTACACCACTATTTGCATAGTCTATATATGATTGTCATTGCTTGGTATAACTACTTATGATACTGGGCTACGTATTTGCTATTTGCACATTTTTTTCTACAACAAATTACTTTTCTATATATGTATTGGAATTTTTTAGTTGGGTTGTTTAGTTGAAATTGTAGTACCGGCTAAATCTTTGTAATATGTTCAGTTGAGTTGTTCTTTGAATGAAAAAATGTAATATAACTATGTAAGGATGTGACAATAAAAACTGAATTATCCAATTCAATCCAAACAGCATATAATCGGATTGGATTGGTTCGGATTTGATATAGGAAGCCATCCAAACTGAACCGAACGAGAGATTGTTTCGATCTTTGGATCATATGACTTTTTGGCTCAAAATCAATTCAAACCGATCCACGAACACTTATACGTATTACTCTCTGACTATCGGCCGAGAAATATCTTGGTGCACACAAAAAAAAAATACATTGATAAAAAACCAGAAATGTTAAGTTGACACCCAACATCGACAACATACGGTGATATCGTATGTGTACACTGATTTTTTATTTTTTTTCTTTTACTTTCATCTTTCTCTCGTTTTCATTTTCACTTCACTTTCCCTTTTTTTTTTTTTTTTCATTTTGCTGCCTTTTCTCATGGTACCCGAAGCAGAACGTGATACTCCCATCTCCATTTCTTCCATACGAGCTCTCCCACTCAAGGTTGTCATCTAGTTGGTCAAGCTCTCCATGATTGAAAAAGCTTCCATCAGCACCTAGTTCATCACCCACCATTTGAAGACAACTTCATCTTTTTCTTTGTAAATTAATTTTTTCATTATCCTGTCACAACTTCTCTTCTTCAGTTTGATAAGAGCTTTCATTAATGGAGAAGAAACACACTTCATCTTCTTCCTTGTAATTTTTTTGTTTGTTTGTTTTGTTCTTTCAATCTTTCTCCATTCTTGTTATTTCATTCTTTCTACATCAAAATAAAGGTTTAATCAACATTCCTGTTCTTTTATTGTAAATATTGTCTATCTTCTTCACACAAATTTGGGTTGTTCTCCTTCCCTTGAAAAACCCTATGAATTTCTGCAAGTTTTTTACTATTGTGACAGGTGACTGATTATGTGGTTAATGGTGTGCAAAACTTTGGTTAATGAAGTGCATTGGGTGGTTAATGAGCTATCCATGTACTCCATGTGTACCATTAACCAAACATGACATACCATTAACCAGAAAGTTGAACACCGTTAATCACGTTTGAACATTTGTAATTAGGTATTAATATGAGTTTATAATATCAAGCATGTTTATTGAGATTATGTTTAATAATGTACTGAGAATATGGTTACTGAGATAAACCTCTTGAAAGCATTAACCTGAATTTTTATGACTTGTGAAAAATTTATCTGGACAATTCGTTAACCAAAGAATTAACTATATTAACCAAACTTTTACAAAGCATTAACCGGAGTTTATAAGAGTTGTGAAATTTATCCGGACATGCCATTATATGTTGTATTTTTGTTGTGATTTTTACATTTACAACCATGTTTGATGCAATAAGCTTCTAAATCCCTATTATTGTAACATAACCTATAATAGATCTAATTGGTTATTTTGTGTAGTGTTGGTGTGGCACCGACAATTGGAAATTCATGGATAGTTCAAATAATTTCGTGGATTGCAGTAGTGTTAATGGTGAATCTATTGGAGTTGATAATTTCGTGGATCGCAGTAGTGTTGATGGTGAATATATTGGCGTTGACAATAATAATGATGATCACGCAAAGTTCGGTTAATGCCTTTGGTTAATGCCTTGTAAAAGTTTGGTTAATATAATTCATTCTTTGGTTAATGGCATGTCCACATACTATTTTCACAACTCATACAAAGTTTGGTTAATGCCTTTGGTTAATGCCTTGTAAAAGTTTGGTTAATATAGTTCATTGTTTGGTTAATGACATGTCCAGATGCTTAATTCGCATCTATTAAAAACTTTGGTTAATGCATTGTAAAATTTTGGTTAATATAGTTCATTCTTTGGTTAATGGCATGTCCAGATACTATTTTCACAACTCATACAAAGTTTGGTTAATGCCTTTGGTTAATGCCTTGTAAAAGTTTGGTTAATATAGTTCATTGTTTGGTTAATGACATGTCCACATACTTAATTCGCATCTATTAAAAATGATAGTTGTACTGCTGAAAGATGTTCTGGTTCAATTGTTGTATATTGTAGGCTTTTTATTTCTTCACTGATAGTCATCAGACGGGTGATCATTTCTTCACCCGTCTGATCACCCGTCTGATGACTATCAGTGAAGAACATTTCTTCACTGTGATAGTCATCCGTCTGATCATTTCTTCACCCGTCTGATCATTTCTTCACCCGTCTGATGACTGTCACAGTGAAGAAATGTTCTTCACTGATACTCATCAGATGGGTGATCATTTCTTCACCCGTCTGATCATTTCTTCACTCGTCTAATGACTATCAGTGAAGAACATTTCTTCATTGTGATAGTCATCACCCGTCCGATCATTTCTTCACCCGTCTGATGACTATCACAGTGAAGAAATGTTCTTCACTGATACTCATCAGACGGGTGATCATTTCTTCACCTGTCTGATCATTTTTTCACCCGTCTGATCATTTCTTCACATGTCTGATGACTATTACAGTGAAGAAATGTTATTCACTGATAGTCATCAGACGGGTGATCATTTCTTCACCCGTTTGATCAGCCACTAAAGGCGCTACAGTAAGAACATGTTCACCAAATAGTAATATTTTCACTAAACCAGTTCTGTGAACCAAAAGGTTGAATGAACTAGTACAAAAAATGTATCCACTATGTAAACAGTGGTACCTATTACCAAAAATTACAAAATATGTGCACTATGTAAGTTGTACCTATTCCCAAAAAATTACAAAATATGTCCACAATGTAAACAGTGCCTATGTCCAAAAAAGGTACCTAATAAACGAAAAAATCTGTCCAGTATATCTAAAAGAAGTTGTGCAGCTCCAATGCACTATAATTCTCAACTTGGCTTGATTGTGTCATTTGGATTGTAATCCCATGTAGACTTGCATCCCCAATTTGACTTACATTCAAAACTTGGCTTCCACTTCCACTTCCACTTCCACCTCCATTCCCAATTTGCTGCATATTATAAGGAAAGGTAAATAACTATGAGATAATATAAGTAACATGTATTAGTAACATACTAACATATATTATAAATATGAGATAGTACTATAAAGAAAGGAGTAAAGTACCAACTTTTCTAGAGGCTTTCTCTTCTTCAGTGATTGGCTTCCCTTTCTCTTTCTAGCCAATTTCTCAACCCAAGTTTTAGGCCTTTTTTTACCCGTATATGAGCAATCTCGCTTCTTTATGCCTTTTGCCCCACCAACATCAATAGTGTCCACATTGTTGTCAATTTCACCACTTCAAATTGATATGGATACATGACACATTCCAATCGATTCTCTATCCACTAACTTTTTAGCCAACATGTTAATTATTTTGTTAGACTCGTCATAAACTTTGGATAAAAATGTGTAAGTCTCATGAGATTCGGATGCTCTATTTGTCAATATAACCATGTGAGGACATAACTCATTGTATCGCTTCATGAAATGGGCTTTTATGTCCAAATCAATATGTTGTCCTTTCCAATCTTGATTACCTCCCAACTTTGCTTCTCTTGTCCACCGCTTCAATATATAGTGCTGAGGAATTAGCTTAATATTCATGACATCCAAAACTTTCAAAGCATGATTGCATAAGATACCATGCGTCTCAAATTTACAACATTCACAAGGAACCTTCTGATCCATAAAATTTCCCATTACCAGCCGCTCCTCACTGTTATCATAATTCAATGAGGGGCACACTCACAGAACAATGAGTCACAGGAAAACGATAACTAGGGTCTGACCTACAACCAGAGACAAAATCAACACGGGGGTGTGTGTAACAAGGGAAGCATATGCGATCAGTGCAGCAATCTTTTTAGAAAAATGTCAGCAATGCACTCTATTATTTTTTTGAAATCCGATGCTGGCCCCATTAATAGATAATGGACCCGGATTCTTTAGTAAGGCTCACATTAGATTTCACTCAATAGTAGAAAGTGTGTTAAAGAGTGTCTTGCTACCATTTTTCATCCTTTTAGGTTGTCTAGTTGTCATACAGTATTATGATTAACTGGGGTTTTGATTTTGGAAAAGAATGGTGAAAGAAGAGAAAAGTTTGAGTTTAGAAAAAGTGCATACACAGAAATAGTATACTCTTTCAAAAATTGATCTGAATCTTCCTTTGAAACTTTTTATGCTGCAACTTTATAGCGATTAGCAATTAATAGAAGAGGCATCTCGAAGTACTACGCATTGTATTGAGTTCATTGTCGTGTATAAACCTACCTTCTATCTTGTAGGGCTTAGTAAATTCTGATTTCAGGTCCAGATTCAGCTGTTAATTTGGGTTCATTGCCTAGTTCCACAAGCACAATGACAGCAGTGACAATGAGATAGAAAGTTATAGCTACAAAATGTGCTATTTTTTTTCATTTCAAACAACATTTTCATAGTCAAATCCACATTATATATCAAAAACCAACAACCCCACTTCCCAGATAAGTGACCATGTTATTATCAAATATAGAAGTAACTGCAACAACCCCACTTCCCAAATCCCAACCATTCAACCAATGAAAATAAACCACAATCTTCAGTCTACAAAAAATTACCTTGCTTCAAGCCTTCCAGGAAGCTCGTTGCCACCGTTCTCGTCACCACTGTTCTCGTTACCACCATCTCCAACAATGGCACCACTGTTCAGAGGCAGCGCAGGAGCTAAAGAAGCTGGGGCACACCACCCTATTTCACCATGTGAGGAAGGGGAAAAAGGCAGCTTGGGTTCGGAGTGCCTGAGGAAGGGGAAAGAGACAGACCATCGTCTTCAACAATGGCACCACCGTCTACAACAATGGCACCACGAGGTCGTTCAGAAACAGAGCGGCAGCTAAAGGAGCTTCGGTTCACCACCGTAAATGACCGCGTGTGGAAGGAGAAGATGCGCTTGGGTTAGAATCGTGTGAGGAAGGGGAAGATGCGCTCTTCTTCGACGGACAGAGCTTCAGAGGGGAAACGAAATGAAATGAGATGAAATGAAATTGACGGAGGGAAATTTTATTCGCAAATGACAAATCTGCCCCTGCCTGTCTATACGGTGTCCACCGTATGTTGTCGATGTTAGGTGTCAACCTAAAATTTCTAATAAAAAACTATTCTGTTAATTTTTCTATTAATGATCATCTTTTATATTTTATTCTCAAAAATGAAATAAGCATTATAGAGTATTCAAAATTTCAAATACAACGTCAAGTTAGCTATTTGGTAATTTTGTCTAAGTTAATGCATGAGCATATCACTTGATAATAATTTTTTGTATGGAACTTCATTAAATTAACATTTTTTAATAATTAATATTTGTACCGGCGGGAATAGCTAATGATTAAATAAAAAAGTAAATATAATTATAAATAACAAATTTATTAAATAAAATATAGAGTAAAGATCCAAATTTGGACTCGACAAAAAATCATGGTGATATTTTGATTCTTAAGAAATGAAAAATACCAATTTGATCCTCAAGAATGTAAAATGCAGGTCAAAATAATCTCTGACAGGGACTAAAATGTCCCTAAGAATTAACTTAAAAAGGACGAATTTGACTCGCATTTTACATTCTTGTGGACCAAATTAGTATTTTTATTTTTCAGGGACCAAAATGTCATCACGTTTTTTTTGTCAAGGACCAATTTAGGCCTTTACTCTAAAATATATGTAAAATAATTATCTAAAATTAGAAGTATAGAACTTCATGGTTCAAGTACTACATTGAGCTTCCATATGTACTCAATGTGGGCCTCATAACTTTGTCATCCCTTTTAAGAGTCGACCTACCCTGTGGTTTCACACTATCGATATTGGCCTGATGGTAATCCTTCCCCTTTGACGGCTTCACTCATCTATCAGTATTTACTATATTGCACCTTAATCCAGCCTATAGGTAGTCTTTAATTTTCGTAGCTCAACTCTCAACAAAAAACGCTAATTGTTATGATTTAAGTCTACGAGGAGAGCTCAACCCAAAAAGCTTGTCCATTAGGTGAGAGAACTTCATGGCTTAAAAGTGATATCAAGCTTCCATATTTATTCATGGTACTCATAACAAAGTACTAAAATTTTAATGCTTTGATAAATTTTTTTTTTTTGGTGTTCAATGCTTTGACAATTTTACTAATTACTTTTGCACATTTTGTTTTTTTATTAGAATTTCTTTTACTATATAAATATACGGAAACGAAATACAAAAATCAAGTTAATATGTTAAAGTTGCTCATAAAATATATAAGTATGGTTTTTATAACTTCATTTACATTTAGATTAGATGCTAGTGAAATAGCTTTAATTTTTTTTTTCGGGTAAAATTGAGAGTTTTGAATTTTTGATTGCTATCATCTTATCATGTTAATTTTCCCATATATTTGTCCACACTTATTTCATAGAACAACATGTATTCTAATAATTTACCCTTATGAAAAGTGAGTATTTGAAATTTCAAATATTATAAAACTATATATATATATATATAGTTTAGGCCCTTTTCTTGTATTATCTTAATTTTTTTTATTAAAAATATCTTAATTACTCCCCCAATCAACCATTGCGCATCAGAAAATAAATCTCACCCTTAATAACAATACGGGTTTATGCAAAAATAAATAAAGTTGATAACAAAAAAAAAATATCAAATTAAGTTTGGTCAAAGAAATTTTCATAATTTGAATTATTTGAAAAATTTGGCCCTACTCTCCTTTTCCAGAGTTCTCTCCATTGTCCCATTTATGTCTTGTGACTATCTTTTTTTTTTTTTTTTTTTTTAATACAAAAGGTAGAGCTAATTAAGAAACAAAATGAGAGAAAGACATTCCCTTAGCATCCTCAACAAGGATGGGATAAAGTTGCAAGGAACTAAAGTTAACTCCGTGCAAGAAAAGGACCGAGCATGATCAAGATTGGCCATGAAATCAGCACCTCTGTTAGCTTCTCAGAATATATGTTCAACAGAGAACCGCCCCTCATTTGCAGGGAGCAAGGACATGACCTCCTCCAAGAGAGGTTTCACGAAGAAGCAATTTGAAACCTTCTTCTTAACCATAGAAACAATGACTCCATAATCCAACTCCATGAACACTCTCTGAAGTGAGGGTTACAAGCAAGGCGTAACCCAAGAACAAGGCCCCATAATTCACCAAACACCAACTTAGCAGCCCCCAAGTTACAATGAAAACCAACCACAAACTTACCTTGACATTCTCTAATGACACCCCCACATGCAGACATTCCTGAACGATGATTCTGCGAGCCATCAATGTTCAATTTGAAGGTATTTGGTGGTGGGGGTTTCCATTGGATGTGAGCTTCCACTTTACTACCATATCCCACAAAGGGAGAGAGATTAGGAAGCTGGACATGCACCATCTCAACTTGACTAACAATGTTAAAATAAATTTGGTTGAAATTCATTGGGCTCCTAGAGAACACAGCGGTCAACTTTTTAGCCAACTCACAAATCAGGTCCCTTGGGTCTCCTTTCTCTACCATTCTCTCCACCTTAACCTGTATATTCATGACTCATAACTTAACAAGATAACATCTTCACAATCATAAGGCATATAAACTTAGGAAAATGCTAATGAATGGCCAAAGAGCACTAAAAGTAAGTTTTCATTGAAAAACTAAATATAAGATGTATATGTGTATAATTAAAGTAATTCTTGCAGGGCATGCATGTACGAACACCTTTATCTTAAAAAAAACAAAATATAAAACAAATGAAGGAACATGTCTCTTACAGATCTTTACACATCTTATTGGTATTCTCTACGACCCAATTGGCCAATTCTTGATTATACCTTTCTGAAACTATAGCCACTTCTTGGTTATATCTCTCCAAAGCCGCGGTTATGATGGGTACGGGATTGTAAACGGTATGATGAGACTTGACATATAGAAGGACAAATGTATCTTTGGAAATTTCGAAAAACTAGGTTCTTAAGGCACCGAGAGAGTGACACTCAATTGTGTGGAGTATATGACTTATGCGTAATAACTAGGTTTTTAATGACGATAGACTTGATCTTATTATTGTTATAGACTTGATTAAGACCCGGTCAATGTCATGGTTTTGTGCTAGAACAAGTTTGTGTTCAGATTTTCTGATTGGTGTTGTAGTTCGACTGAACATATTAGATCTATAGGTAAACCTCCTTAGACTTTGAGGTAATGGAGAAGCCTTTGATCACTCTAAAGGAAAGGAGATATGATCATGTTGTTATGTGATATGTATTGCGGAAGCATGTTTTGTGAGTGGATTGTACAATGTTTTTTGTATGTTTGAGCGGGTCACAAGATATACGTGTGGCAAGTGATGGTCATGCATTGATGGAGTTTTTTTTTGTTTTTTTGTACTATAACTGGTTATAGTTTCGCTTTATATTGGTGGAATTACAACTAGGTTGATTATGGATTGGTATGTATGTAAAATGACTCTTTTTAATACAATTATTTGCTTATATATAAAAAAAGAGAGGGCGTGCATGCTCCCCTCGCATGAGAGAATTGACTTAGTAGGGCTTGCACTACAACCAAAGAACAAGAGAAGCTCATATCTTAGTGCAGTCAATGATGAAATGCCTTGACTTAGACACCACAACAGGACAACACCCAATTCACCAACAATTCCCATCGTATGAAATGAGTTCAGTTTGCAATTATGGAACCTTTGGAAAAAGAGGATGAATCAGAATATAATTGCTACACTAAAACTAGACGCAAAGAACCAACCAAATCAACCTAGTGGATAAATTAAGAATCCAGAAACAAAAACAATAATTGGACCAAAGAATCCTAATTCAAATCAAAATGTACAACGATTCATTATATATTTTTTGCCTAAACATTCACTAAAAATATTTTTCCAAGAAAAATTTGTTTTAAAAAAAGTAATTTGACTGATATATTAAATTTTTAATGACCAATTTGTAAATTTTTTTATTTTTCAAGGACTAAATTAGGGGATGTATTTTTTTCTCCAAAAACAAAGTTTGAATATTTACTTTTTAAAAAAACGATATGCATTAAAAAATAAATGATTTCCAAACATATTTTATTATTGAAATTGTAAAATAGATACTCCACTCACATAGTCACATAATTTAAGTAGGTCACTGGACCCTGGCTATGCTGCACCATTTTTTTTGTATGGTTATGTTATTTCAACATAAAAAAATTCGACAAGATCGACAGTTGGTTAATGACGTATAAAATATTGATTAATGAAATTTAGTAGATGATTAACAACAATTGTGAGCCCTTGTATAATATTAACCAAGTTCATCATATCATTAACCACGACTTTAAATCCTGTTAACCATCCATCTACTATATTGGACATTGGTGCATATTAATTTTTTTCCGATCCTTCAAACTTGGTTAACAAAGTTCACAATTGTGACTAATGATGTGTTGAACTTAATTAAGGAGTATAATGGTTCAGAATTATCGTTAACAAGTAAACCATAATTTTCGTACTTAAAAGTATGAGGCGTTGTCAGTTCAGTTTCTGAAAGCAATTAAATTATGAAAAAGTCTCTCAATATTAATTTTGTTAGTCAAGTTAGTCCCTGTCATCATCTTAGGGGCCAACTTGACAAACGAAATTGACATCGAATGACTAACTTAACTAACAAAATTAACATCGAGAGACTTTTTCATAATTTAATTGCTTTTAGGAACTGAAATGACAGCGCCTCGTAATTTCAGAAACCAAAATGAGGATTTACTCTATCGTTAACTATCCAGTTAATTATCCACTTAACTTGATTAAGGAGATGTGATGTTATAATCACGTGTCTGATGTTATCGATTTTTTGTGATGTTGAAATAGGGTAAAGATCCTCATGAGAAATGGAGAGTTCCATTATTATAGTTTTGGGGTGTATAAAGGATATTTGGATCTCACTGTTAGGGACCCTGCTGACCTAACAGTCCTTACACTCACCTAATCATATTATCATATTTATACCTCTAAAATTATAATAATAGAGATAGAAAATGAAGAGGATATTAACTTTTGAAATATCAATATTTTCGTTTTTTTTAAGGTACATAACAAAAAGAAAAATTAAGACCCGCGGGGCATGGCCCATGGGGACCCCTCCCAATTCAGCTTACTGCATTTAACTTTGTGTGTAACGAACAACTAGGAAGCGAGTTAAACTTGAAAACGTAAATAAATAAATAAACCCACACACAACACAAAACCCCTTTCTCTTGTTCTTGGCTGGAAGAGATGTCTCTGCGTGTGGTAGCATCAAATTTACTAAAAAAACTTCGCTTTCCTTCTTCTCACGCCTTCCCTTCCTCTGCAATAACCACAAATGCATTGCCCTTCTCATTTTCTGGTACGCAAATCAAAACTATCTCTACTCTCCCCATATCTCTCGTTGTAATTTGATGCCATGGACAACAGTTTAATTATTCTTATTGTTTTTGTATGTTATTCCAGGAAAACTCAAATTTTCCCATTGGTATCAAACTGGGGCAAATGGTTGGAGAATAAATCTTAGGGATCCTTGTCTTTGGATTGTCATATCTGGCCATGTTGGTATGCTTTTGTTACTAAAGGATAACATAACACTATTGTATTGCTATTTTCAATTTCTAATGATGCTATCTCTGTAATTTCTGTGATAAATATATGTTCCTATCTTTTCAAGCACTAAAAATCATTTTTTTTTTTTAATTTTTTTTTTATGGAGAGAGCTCTTCCAAGTGAGAGGTAGATAGTAAAGTTGAATCTTGGTTCATTTTTAAATGGAGATCCTGGGGAGAATTGGTGCTGAGATTCTAGTTTTTAATTCGCTTTCTCTTATTTTTTCTGTTTGCATATCATATTTCATGCTTTTAATAGCTTCTGGTTCATATGCTTATTGTCAAAGAAAACCGATTCACCCTGAAGTTTAAGTTTCTAGGTGCAGGACCAAAGATAGGTTTCATCTCTAACACGCTCCTCATGTGAAAGACTTCAGGGTTGAAACCATGGATAAAGCATAGGCCTAACCTTACCTTTTATTGAAATTTAATTTAATTAAGATAGTGACGACGGTGAAGATTGAAATCTTGACAACTTGTTCGAAGAGGCTTTGATGGCATGTAAGGGAACCAGGTCACTGAAAAAAAAATAGGCTGTTTGGTGTGAGCATGGGCATTGGTTTTTATCTCTAACATATATATTATCCTTTTTTATTTTACCTCTTTCATTGTTGTTTATACTTGAGGGCATTGGTAATCCAACAGGGTAGTTAAGCTACTGGCTACTTGTAATGTACTTTGGAAACTAGTTACCTACACATGGATTGGCCAAATGAAGTGATTGAATTATTTCTGCCAGAGCCAGTCACCTCTCTCCCTCAAACACAAGACTTAATATACTTAAACTGTTGAATATTTTTTCTAGTGTCTGAGTTTTTACTCATGGTTTTTAAGGCTTGAATAACCCTTTTGAGGAGAGCTGTCCAGTCCCTTTGCAAATCCAAAATACTGATACCCTTATAGAGGCAATGTGCTGAATACCAGATAGAAACCATGAAAATGATTCTATCCCATAACAAATTCAGAGGAGAGGACACACCCTTGAAGATGCGGGCATTCCTTTACAACCACGAAAACCACAACCTCAAAACAGCACATTGCCACAATATTTTACTTTCCTTCTTCTTACCAAACCCTTCAAAAAAAATTTGTAGAAACTGATCGGACGAACTAGGACAAATCCAATCCTCACCTCGAATACCAAAAAGTTTATTCCAAAGGAAATGCACAGCTGGGCAATGGAGGAATAAATGAGGCATAGTGGGCTGGGCAATGCATTTTAGGATTTTGGTTTAGCCTGATTTACTATCTTATGATTCTTTTTTCAATTAGAGTAAGTTCGGTTGAAGGTTCAGGGATTAATTTTTCATGAAAGATCCTTTATAAATCATGTGGTACATTAAACTTATGAAATAATGTTGGAGTGTAAATTGGTTTACGATTAATGCAAAATTTTATTGGCATGATCTACATTATATGTGTTTTAATACAATGGTGATTTGTTGAAAACTTTATACATGGAAAACTATTTAATGAAGTAGTACTTATTATCAATAATGGAAGGTGATTGAACAATATTCTCATATAGTTTAAATTGACTACTTTAATTTTTTTGCAGCAATGATTCTGGGGATTAGTGCTAACACTGTGTTTGCAGAAGATGCAACAACTGAAGCATCTTCTGGTAATGGCCCTGGGGATGACTTAATTGGATTAAGCAAAATTGAGGATGGCTCTGTAGTATCAAATATACATACAGCAAAATGGAGAGTCTTCACGGATAAAGCGAGGGATTTTTTCCTACAGGCAAGTAGTTTCTTCCCGTTGCTGTGTTTTTACATTCTATCCACTTTAACTTTCTTTCCACTGCAATATCTATTATTTGTCCATTTTCTGCCAGGGAAAACTTGATGAAGCTGAAAAGCTCTTCCTTTCTGCTATACAAGAAGCTAAAGAAGGTTTTGACGAAAGAGATCCACATGTTGCGTCTGCATGCAACAATCTGGTCAGTTTAGCTGCACTTGATAATTTTTGTTTTCATAATTGTTATGAGAACTGTACAATAAATCCCAGATAATTTTCCTTGGAGACCGGTATATTTTTCTATTATAGTTTTGATAAAGAAGCTATATAGGAGAGTTAAAGGGAAAAATACAATTAGGGGAGGACACGGTTACCTTCTACTTCAATAAACTAAAAGGAAAGAGAGCCGAAGTATCTTATGAATGCAACATAGCTTTCCGAGCTCGCTGCATATCAGACAGTATACTCATTAAAGCAACCATCAGGGCGCCTCACAGAGGCCATAAACACAATGTTCTAGTTCTTGGAGACACTTACTAACTTGATTCATCGTTTTCCTCTCTCCCCCTCTCTCTTCTTTGCTGCCTTTGAAGTATTTCTTATCGTCTATTGGTTAGGAAATTCGATCATGTAATTTCATATTTTTGGTGTTTCTTTTTCCCCCTCCCCTGCCTGAGATTTGTTGAATTATTTCTAAAGTAATGAACTTCTGGTTTGAAATATTGGTATATCCATCATAATTCTTATAGTCAGAATGGTTCACATACCAAGACAGTTTATCATATTTACATTTGATGCATAACTTACAATGGTCAAATCTCACATAATTTGGTGACTGTGTTGGTAGATCGTATTGAAAACTTTCAGCTTCTGGCGATGATATTTTTCTTGTGTAGTTGTGTTTTGTTTTTAAGTAGTCAGATTGGTTGATTATGCATGAACATGATCCTTCACCTCCATTGAGTTGTGCCTCACAATGAACTGTTGAACCTTCCTTAAGTGAGATGATGTGGAATTTGTACCTATTGTTTATATTGAGAAAGTAAATGACTCTGTTAATGCACATCTCAGTTATTTTATTATTGTCATTTCAGGCAGAGTTGTACAGGGTCAAAAGGGCATTTGACAAAGCAGAACCATTGTATTTGGAAGCTATCAACATACTAGAGGAATCTTTTGGTCCTGATGATATACGGTAGGGTCCAATTACTGTGCAACCATTATAAATAATGCTTCATCTACTTTCTCAATTGTATAAGTAGAATATCATTACTAGGAACCAAGAATGCCCATGAAATAAATGAATAGAAATTATGATATAGAGCTTGTATGGATCGGGTTTTGGGAACATAAATGATGATCTAGAGCTTGCATGGACCATGGTTGTGGGAAAATTGAATTCTGAAAAGGAGGAATGGACAGAGATGTACTGAAATGTTTCCTCTTAGTTTAATCATATGAAGTAAATGAAAGGATAAGGTTCCTCTAACGTGAGCAAGTAAAGATTTATCCACCCTTAATTTGATAAAGTGCATAGAGATTTTAACTCACTAGAAGGGTAGATACACCCTTACTTGCTCACTTCAAACAAACTCACTTTAGAGGAGTTTTTTCCCTAAATGAAAACACTGCATCGAGCTGCCTGGAACAAGTCTTCAAATTTGTTACTTCCTATTTCCGTTTCCCATGAGCTTGCTTGGCATCTAGCATTGCCAACTTTCTTACTCATTGATAGTGTAAATAGTTACAATGGCAGTGGACCAAATAAAATTTATTTCTAATGAAATTGATTTTTCCCCCTTTTCTCTGTAACAATATTTCTTTTTTGTATAGAAAAGTTATACATTGGCAATAGATCTAATTTAAAATCTAAAGCTTATATATTGTTTCTCTCTCTCTCTCTCTCTCTCTCTATATATATATATATATATATACATATATTAGTGCCTTTAGTATGTTGAGTTCCATCGGACGTGACGGCTTTACTCTTAAACTGTGATCATGCAGGGTTGGCACTGCTGCTCACAACCTTGGGCAGTTCTACCTTGGACGGAGGAAGTTGGAAAAAGCTCACCTTAGCTATGAGGTAACTTGTTGAGTTTTACTGGCTTGGTGACATGGGTGCTAATTTTTTTCGCACCTATTGCATAGAGGATAATTTATTCATCAATTCTAGTTAATCCCTGTCAACTTTACCCCACTTTGATATAACTCCCCTTGAATCTCAATTAGAGAAATTAAGCCCACAGGTTATACCATTTTCAAGGACTCTTTATAATCTGGTGCCACAGGGAATTAGTTTCTTGAGGAAAACACCAAATTGACAAGATCCAAGCATACCTGTTTTTTAGGCCTACAGCAAACTGCAAAAGGGACCAAATGGTCTCTTCTCTTTTCTCCTATTTGTGGCTGAAGAAAATCCCTTACAATCTTCTTAATCCTTTGAGCAACCCCTGAAGTAATGAAGACAAAAGTTGGATAAACGAATTCTTAATAAGTTAAATAAGAAAAGGGCCTGAATAAGGGTTAGATGACCACCTAAAGAAACGAAAGCACTTTTCCAATTGTCTAGACATTTGGAGATCTTTTGAAGTTTGAGCCACAAGGTTCCAGTCTACCTAGTCTGCTGCTAGTGATTGTGATGAATATTTGCGTTAAGCCGTTAACTATATTTTCAAATCTTCCTGCTTCAACTTTTCCTTGGTTGTTTATATCTTTTGATAATTTTTTTGGTATAATGTCTTTTGATCATTTTACATATTATATTTTTGCATTGTTATGCTGCTGGAATCAAATTTCATCATTTGAGGATTTTGATAGTTGATATGTATGTGTTGGACATTTATGGTTATTCCCCCTCCCCTTTTTTCACATCTAATCTTTTTGTGGCACTGACATGATTTCATATTGTTGTTAGTCTATTCTTTCGTGTTCTTTCAGTTCTACTGACCACCTTTTCTCCTTTATATTTTTTGCTATTGTTTTTACCAGCGCGCTTTGAAGGTATGGACCTATTATGCTCAGGGAAAGACAGTTATTTTCCTCTGATCTTGAAACAGTTATATTCTCCTCCTTGTATATTGTAATCACTTTGCAATTCATTTTTATATCTTAACATAATTTCTATGCTTGATGATTGAGGATCTATGTGGTCTTGATTTTAGAATGTGATATGACTATTTATTCAGATAAAAAGGCGTGTTCTGGGATATGGCCATTCAGAATGTGCCGATACAATGTATCATCTAGGAGCGGTAATTTTTTGGCCTTTCACTGTACTCTTTTATTCTGGTTTGTATTTTGATAAAACAGTCTAATACTGTCTTTAGAGACCGGCAATCTAGATTTTGAGAGGGTGCTCTTGGGGTCGGAAACTAAAAAAACTCATTGCAACGATCACTATAATGGCTGCATTTGGATAAGTCAATTATGTTAAACTCACTACAAAAATTTATATGGATTTGACTTTTGTATTCAAAATTTATCATCCATTGTTTTAGTTCATTAAATTATGACTTGATAAAACAAAAACCACAAACTTATACTTCAAAAATATCAGAGCATAAATAAATTCGACCAAGGAGTATGTAAATGTGAAATCACCAGATTTTGTTCTTCACCAAGTGATTGAAACATTAAGATGAGTTGAATATAGAAACAGTTATTGATAGATGGGGCATGCTGTATGAGTCACTCACTACTTCTGTTTTTACCATAACCTAGACCTGCAGCCATAACCGTTTCCAAAAATCTGAATGAACAGGTGGGGTGAGACAAAGTTTCTTTTAATTTTTTAATATGGGGGAGAACTCAGATACAGGTTGGTGACATATATTCTTATTTCCTCCCCTGTCATAAATCTAAAAGGGGAGTTGTGTGCATTAAGCTTGGCATATGTATAATTCATCACTTCTTAGGTTAAATTCTTGCTATATATTGTTCGGTTCTTTTTTCTTTATTTTGAGATAAAAGGATTTTATCCTCTTGTATCTCCCTTGTTTTCTTTTAATATACTTCTTTTGCAAAACCAAACAAGTGTGGATTAAGGTAATGCCTGGAGAAACACTGAATTAATTAACAAAGTTTCCTTATATTTGTTCGGTCTGTGCTGTGAAGCAATGCTCCAAAATAACTTGATAGTGATAAAAAATAGGTTTAATTACTCTGTTGGTCCCCGAACTATTTGAGAATTTTTAAATAGGTCCCTAAACTAAAAAAAATTGTAATTGGATTTGGATCCCTGAACTTCTAAATACTTTGTAATTGGGTCCCTGCACTTTAAACGTTTGTAATTGGGTCCCTAAACTCGTAAATAATTTGTAATTAGGTCCCTGGGATAGGAGAAGAACCTTGTAATTAGATCACCATATAAATCTCTTTCGAGGTTTTTTGTCGGTCTTAGAGGTTAATAGAGCCATTGGATCATTATAATAGCAAAAGTTTTAAAAATGCCTCATATCCCAGGGACCTAATTACAAACTATTAACAAGTTCAGGGATCCGATTACAAATGTTTAAAGTGCAGGGATCCAATTACAAACTTTTTTAGTTCATGGACTGATAGGTTCAACGGATATATAGAGAAGAAATTGAAAGAATATGGGTGGAACACCCTTGTATTAAGCACTGCAAGACTACAATGGAGGTAAATTCGAGAGTTACCTCTTCTCTCCTAACAATCCTGATGAGTTTCTAACTAACTCTAATTGACTCTCCCAGCTCTTATTTATAGGTTCAGACTTGCGGTTATTTAGTTACTAGTTATTCCCTCCCTTCTCTTAGTTATTCCCTCTTACATACACCCTCCTAACTACCGGTCTCCTATCATGGACCTATTTAAAAATTCCCAAATAGTTCAGGGACCTGCAAAATAATTAAACCTGCAAAATATATTTGATATTTAAGGGATTACCTATGTAATTTCTCTTGAATAGAAGAGTTCTCTTGCTTCTTTTCGGGCTTATGCTTATGGTTTTTTCTAGGGGATATGGTCTGAATGTAATTGCTTCATTGGTGACTTTTTTCTCTTTGATGCTTCTTGGAATTTCGGCTCAACTGGATCTTAAGCTACAATAAAATTTGTGTTCAGGTGCTGTATCTTCAAGGAAAAGAAAGGGATGCTGAGGCCCTCATTCAGGACTCTATAAGGATGCTAGAGGTGTGGCTTTTTTCTAACTTAAATTTCCTCTGCAATAGTGGGGTTTGATAATTTTGAATTTTCTTGTTTTTTAGCCAATTTGTGTACCTATGTAGGAAGTTGGTGAAGGGGAGTCGTTTGTATGCATTAGAAGACTTCGCTACCTCTCGCAGGTTGTCTTTTTACCCCTTTTTTCCCTGAAACTTCTTTAAATGATTTTTGGAATAAAATCAAAAGAATGATTCTTTTTTAAAAAATTGGTGATAAGGATGAACAGAAATTTATGCCATGTAGGTGGTAAAAGGGCACCTAAAACCTAAGTCATACAATCCAAGTATATTTGAGAGGTAAACTAGTTGTACATTTAAGTGGTCAGATACTGTTGGAAATGATATCAGGCAATTAATGTAGCATTGGAAACAATAGAGTCCTAGGAAATAGTTCAACGCTTCTTGTAAATGCAAGTTGTACTTATTCCTACATGGATATAAATATCAACATGCTGAGTGTCAAATCACTTAAGCAATTCACAACACTTGCGCCTATTTTCTCTTTTCCCTTTCCTACCTAAAACCTTCCAATTTAACAGATACAAAACTAGATATTAAATAAATAAAACCCACAGGTCTCCACCTAGCAACTTAAACTCTGGTGAGATTTGGTCCTTGGCATTGCATTATAGGCTCTTTGACCAAGTGGTAAGGAGTTTGATTCACTGCCACATTCTTCATGATTAAATTAAGAATTTCAGCATAAGGTAAAATAAGTCTGTACATAGTCCACCCCTCAAGTGGGCCTGCTCCAACTTTCTGGTTATGAATGTGTCAGTTCAAACTTTCTGAATGATATTAAGTTGTTGCTGTATGTTTTTAGATATATTTGAAATCACATCGTCTTGCTGAAGCTGAGATGGTCCAGAGAAAGATCCTGCATATCATGGAATTGTCGAAGGTTCTTTTTTGTGAACTTCTTTCTCATTCTTTGCTTTTGAATTGACTTTACTTGTTAATGGTGATGCATGTATAATTTATAAATCTGTAAAAATGGTGGATAAGTTGTTTTTATAAAAAAAGTGGGTAAGTGGAAGAAACTTCTATTTTATGAAAGTATTCTCACTTGTCAAACAAAAATTCTCTAAGCTGTTTTGGTTTCTTATTTATTGCATTCAAGTGAATCCACGGTTGCTAATGCTTCTTATTTGCTACTTTTTATGTCACTGTTAATGGGATGCTCATGTCTTAGTTTAGGGATTAGAGGCAGCCTAGGCAAGTTGATATTTTATCCTGTTTCTTATTCTCGCTGCATTGATGCATTGAGTAGGGCTATAGGTAGGGTGGTTTTGCATGATTATTTTCTGTTCTTAACTAACTTTATCTGTGATAGCATGCTATTTCTATTCTTGCTGAATAACAGCTGAAGTCTAAGTTATTCTTACAAATATTGACAGATTTGTACTTTTAAAATTTTAAATTTGTTTTATCAAATTACATTATTTTAATAATAAAAAATGGACTCTACTTTCTAAACAATTCAGGAGTTGGATTTCTTAGAAAAACAATCATGATTTGATAATTGGTAGAACTATTACAATTACTTGACAATCATGCAAAGTATTATTATGACTGGCCAGGCTAGTGATAAATGGGTATTATATGGTGTCCCTTGGCAGGCAATTTCCATTTGCTACTTTCTGCCTTTTAATTTAGAATTAGTTATGATCATCTGTTCAATGAGATAAGAAAATGTTTCAAGGACAGTTATATGACTCATTATCACATAGTCTGTTGTCATCGTAAAAAGCATGATGTATTTTGTGTAATGCAGGGATGGAATTCCTTGGACACAGTTATTGCTGCTGAATCTTTGGCTCTGACGCTGCAAGCATCTAGCAATATAAAAGATTCAAAAGAGCTTCTTGAAAGGTTATTACAATAATATTGATTTATTACAACTTGGGAAATTAGCTTTTATTTTATGCAAATAAAATCGTCTTTTTTCTCTTGCAGATGTCTTAATACGCGGAAAGCGTTACTTCCTGGTAATCATATTCAGGTTTGTTGTTCCTTGACCGGGATTTTGGTAGTTCCCATTCTCCTTGGATTTCAACTTCCACGATATGATGCTTATACAAAGATTCTGTTCTTATTGCTTCTATGCTTGTGATGAATATGCTGGCTTTGCTTTATTTACCAGAGTAAAGATAAATCATGAGCTTTTCTTTCTTTACCCATGGTCAGATTGGTGCAAACCTACTTCATTTAGCAAGGTTGGCAATGCTTGATTTCAGCCAACATAAAAAGTCGGATGTTTCTAGAGCTAAAGCTGAGCTTGATATGGCAAAGGATCATTTGCATAATTCCATAAGGTTTCTATTAGTTTGACATGCCTAACTCTTTCACAACTACTTTTGAATATCAAAACTAAATCAAATTATCACATTTATTTCCTTTTCCAATGCCAGTTATCCTTTCTTTGTTACAATGTGTTAGATATGGGCCCTAGTGGGCCTAATAAGCAGCAATAGTAGTAGAGCTAGTTGCAGTAAAGGCTAATAAGTAGGGAAAGGGAGGAAAAGTTGTATTCATTCTATTGATTAGTTGGAATTCGGTTGGGGAGAGGCTAGGCTCTTGAACTCCTAGCAGGGCAGTTACTGTACTATTTTCTCTCTCTCTCTCTCTGTATCTTGCTATTCTTGATCTCTGTTTTGGGTAGCCATTTCCCCAGGGATAATCACCAATAAAGGAGGTATTATTCAGTGAATTTCTCCATTGAATTAGCCAGTTCTATCACAATGCAGTTTTCATGTTAATTCCCTTTTCCTTAGTTATTTTTGTACTCATGCTTTATGTACAAGTGGAATTTGATGTCATACATAGAAATGCTCAATCTTTTCATGTACAGCATTTAGATTTGGTCAATTCACTTTGGGAAAGGAAAAACATTTTAACTTCACCGACTACTTAATTCTTATATAGGAAAATTCATTTTTCTTTATACCTTTTTTAACATGATATATATTAAGGTATGCCAGAGAGAATTCAACTGGTAGACCATGCATATAAATAAAAATACCTCATTTGAAAATGAGAATACATAATGACCAATCTTTTTGGCATTTATTAACTACAAGGAGCCATTAGGCTAAATGAGGATTGTAAGAACTATCTCATAATATCTTTATTGTATCTTTATAATATTTTAAAGTATCTTAGATGATCTTGTAGGATTTAATTCTTATTTATTATATCTCCTTATTTGTTTCATTAGGATTAGGAATCTAGTATTAGTATAAGTATTGGGTTTGTCTTCTGTATTATATCATTACACGCTATAACAACCTATGATTATATGAATCTATTATATTCATGTATATAATTAAAATAATAACATAACAACTCAACTTCTATTCAAGAAATTACTGGGATAATCCTATAATATTGATAATAAATAAAAGTACAAAACTTTACCTTCAGCAGTTACAGTTTTATAAGGACCATCAGGTTATGCGTTCAAGGAGATTTGTACACTGGATTTTATTTAGTCCTTGTTGAAATTGTATGTGTTAGGTAGGGAAGAAGAAAAAGAGAGAAGAAAAACTCTTAACATAAACTATATTATTTAATTATCCTCTTTCTTTGCAATCTTCTCTTCTTCTCTAATATTATTTCTTTTTCTATGAAGAAAGTGATCGACACTTTATTAAATGATGTGATGTGATACATAAGACAAAGCACTAACTCTTATTTATGCTAGATATTAGGAAATAGATCTGAAAACATGATGAACAGGAAATAACTCCTAAGATTGCTTCCTCGGTTAGATGACTAATTGATTTCACAATTTATTCTAAAGATATTATAGGATATTCTAAAATATTGTAAGATACAATAAAAATAGAAAAATATTATGAGATATTTTCTAAATTCTAACAATTATTTAGGTCTGCCTTGCTTTGGTTTGGTGTCTTTCCAACTTGCAAAATGAATTTTAAAAAAAAAAAAAAATCCTAAGTGATTGACGATTCTCTTTGATTCTGCGTATGTGTTAATTCTCTATCTCTTCTCTCTTAATATAGATATTTGTCAGCGAAAACTCAAATAAAAATGCTTTTCTAATATGTGAAAATTCCCTTTGATTCCCATATAAGTTACTTGTCATTTAAGAAAAGGCAAGAGGGTATGATGTACCCTTCCGTTTGCGTGCATTCTTACATATTTGTGGTATGTTGTTTCTTGTTCCATCTCAGGATTGCACGTCAATGCTTAAATAAGGTACCGAAACAAAAAGACAGGTTGAAGAAATACAGTGCGCCTGGAGATTCTAGAACTGAAGGCCAAGCAGCACTGATCATATTTGTCAGTTTTTTACTCTTTTATTTTTTTAGTTTTCAGTATTCCTCTTCTCTTATGCATGTCTGTTATAATAGGATTTGTTGTGTACTCTATGAATAAAATCTATTTGTTTATTAATATAAAAATGTAATTTTTACAGTTGCAATCACTCAGTACTTTGTCAATGGTTGAGTTAGCTAAGCAAGAATTGCAAGAGTTTCAGGTTAGATTATAAACATTGGTAGTGCAACCAGGCTCAAGGCCTAAAGGAAAGGAAAAAATTGCAAAACTAACATTTGTAATTGGTCTAAAATCTAAACATTGGTGTTCTTTTTCTAAGCAGGAAAATAATATTAACCTTGAGGCTCAAGAGGCACTTCTTC
Source organism: Ammopiptanthus mongolicus (assembly GCA_039655645.1). Classification (NCBI taxonomy): domain Eukaryota; kingdom Viridiplantae; phylum Streptophyta; class Magnoliopsida; order Fabales; family Fabaceae; genus Ammopiptanthus; species Ammopiptanthus mongolicus. The sequence continues at coordinate 86,280,371 of CM077344.1, read as the reverse complement.
AATGCATTAAAGCTTACAAGGAGGTAAACATTAACTACTTACATGCTAATTTTTCTTGGGAGCTTTGCATACTCTAATCTATTGCATGATCTTTGTTAATTATTGTCATCCTCTTGTTAATTTCCGTGGATTAATTGTGCATAGTGGGTATGTTACAAGTTTTCTTGTGGTTGATTGTTGCTGCTCTAGTGGGTGATAATTGAATTTTCTTTCCAGTTGTTTGACCTATTAATACTTCTAGTTTTCTCGTACACCTTGTCTTCTAGTTTTAGCAATGTGTGGATCTAATGATCCTGTCAAGATTACTGCTCGCAAATCAATAAATAGAAAAAAAGAAAATAGGGACTTAATGATTTAGGTTGCAAGAGAAATTTTTTACTGCACAACTATAGACCCATGATGCTTTATTTATTTCTTTAAAAAGGGCAGCTTGGTGCTATATAGCTCCTGCTATGCACAGGTCCAAGGATGGGTTTATTTATTTATTTGGATTTAAAAAAGAAATATCTATAGATGATAAGAGAAAAGTACAAAAGAAGAGTATAAGCTATCCTCAAATCCTCACAAACAAAACAAAAAAAATAGTTAAAACCTAAGTTACTGTTGGGAGCGAAAAAATAAAGGAGTGAAAAAGAGAGGAGAGAAAATGACATACAGATATAACGTGATTCGACACAATGTATGTACCTACGTCCACGACTAAAAAAGGTTTACGAGGCATACATATAAATAGCATGTAAAAGAGTCCCCAAATAGTAACATATGTGGGCCTTAAAAAATATCAAAGTACACAACTATTGGGGCACCCTGTGGGCCAGCCAATGCGTATAAGCTTGGGCTGTCTTAACGTGGCTCATTTGACGACTCAGTACATGGATGTCACGACTCTATTGGCATAGAATATGGAATCTTTTCCATGTAAGCTGGTAACAATTTCAGCAAATAATATCCTTCCTATTTTTGGACTGTTCTCTTCCTCTGGTCTTGGATCTGCCTCGGCCTTGGGTCTTATTCCGACCCTTCAAATTACTCCTTCCTATGCTTTTGGTATTCATTGCGGAACTGAAAATAGAACATGAAGGCTTCTCTGATTCTCTTCTACAAACATCCTCGCTTAAGATCAGGCCTCGTATGACAGCCCAACTACCCGGAAGAGATGATAATAGAATCAATGCCTTCACCTCATCCTCAAATGTAATCTGCACGAACCTCAACTATGCAAGAATTGTATTAGACTTATTAATATGATCAGGTACAAAATTACCTTCTCCCACTGACGCATCACGTACACTTTGTTTGCAGCGGATGGCTTCTCGTACATATTTGATAATGCCTTCATCAGATTTGCAGTAGTTTTCTCGTTCACTATGTTGAACACGACATTCTTGGCCAATGTTAATCTGATAACACCAAGGGCCTGCTGATCTAACAACTCCCAATCTGCCTGCTTCATGTTGCCTGACTTCTTCCCTGCAAAGGTTGATATAGCTTTTTCTGGTACAGATAATCATCGCTCCCACTACTTTCCTGAAACTGAGAATCTTGCCAAAGAACCTGAAGCTCTTGATATCAGTTGTTTGGAGCAAAAAAATAAAGGAGAGAGAAAGAGAGGAGAGAACGACACATAAATATAACGTGGTTCGAGACATAGTGTATGTACCTACGTCCACGACTACACTAGGGAGTTTCTTTTATAATTGATGTTAAAAAGGTTTACAAGGCTCACATATATATAAAAAACATGTAAAAAGAAAGTGTCCTCAAATAATAACAAATGTGGGACTTGAACAATATCAGACTACACAACTCTAACGATTAGAGAACCGTGCAACAAAGCATGTCAATCCCTTTGCATGTCTAACAAAGAAACACCTCTAAAAAACCCTGGGTAGAGCACCATAGGGATGTCGAAAGAATAACCCTATCCCCAGCAAAGTCTAGGGTTGAAAGAGGATAAGACTCGTGATGCTTTATAGTACTAAACGTGTAAAAGGCCAACTAGAGTATAAGCTCCGTGCGGTAGAGATGCGGATGTTGTACCGGGAGAGTAGACATACACAACAAGATTTGATTAGGAATGAATGCATTAGAGAGAAAGTATGGGTAACATCTATTGACGAAAAGATGGTAGAATCTTACCTTTGGTGGTTTGTGAGGAGAAGATCATTAGAAGCCATGTTAAGAAGAGTAGATGAGACGGAGAACAGAGCAATAGTTAGAGGTGGAGAAGACCAAGAAAACTATTAAAAAGGACTTAGAACTAAGTGGACTTTTATGAGTAAATGATTTATGACATAACACGATAGCATCATCTGATCTATGTAGCCAACCCCACCTAGTGGGAAAAGGCTTTGGTTGTTCTTGTTGTAATGATTTGGGCTGCAGCTGCTAAAGTGGCAGTTGATGCTCGGCAAGTTTTATCATATATGATATATCATAATACTTCTATTAAGAATGACCAAATGGAGCTCCAACAGATTATTCATCACAGTTAATTAATGCAGTAGTATGGAGGACTACTGAGTAATAGAACGTTATTTCAAGTCTTAAACTTTTGGGATGCATAGTTTTTTCCTTTGCAGGAAAGCATTCATATACACTTGCATCAAGATTTATTTTTCTTGAGCCAGAACAGAAGTTACACCGAGTGCCATAACCCTTAAAGAAAATAAGGTTTAATATATATATATATATATATATATATATATATATATATATATATATATATATATATATATATATAGATATGCACTCAGAAACGATGGAGTTATTGGAACTTAAGAAAGTAGGAAATGAAGTTTGATCTTTAAGTTCTTGATATTCCCCTAATTCTACGTACTAAGAAAATTTGGTGAAGAAATATATGATGGAAGTGCACACATCGATAGTGGAGATGAAAACTGTTATTGGATTTCTCTTCTGACCCTTGTGTGTGTATGTATATACAAATGTTGCTTCATGAGACCATTCACTTTGTTTTGACCACCTAAATATTTTTGGTACATATTTCATCTCTTCATTTGCATTCCAGACTATTACTTTTCACTAATTTTACTAGGACTTGCATTATACCGCACACAAATATTACTGATTGCACTTGGATTCTAGAAAGATCACACAGATGATTTTGCATAAGCTAATTGTCACATCCTGAATTTGAAAGTAAATGCCAACATCTTCCTTGCATGTCTTTCCAATGGATTTTGAAAATTTATCACAACTTTACTCTTCATTTGCAGTTTGTATCTGAGAAATTAGTTGCGGATTCCCCGGAAATAAAGAACGAGTATCTTTCATGTTTAAAGCGTGCTCAAAATTTGCTTGGTAATAAACTTGATGAAGAGCCAAGCATTTAAAAGGATTTCCAGATGCTGAATCAAACATCTTGAAGGAGAATTTTACTCACAAAGAAATAAATAAACCAAGCTTGATAAGGAGCTCAATTGCCTCAAGTCTTGGCGTCAAAAAGAAATGAACATCTGATACAGGGGTTTTATGTGCAATCTGATATGAAATTCTATCTTCAACATCCTTTCTTGTCATTGTTAACAATCTCGAATTCTGCAGTTTGAATAGATTAATTCGCTTGGATAAAAGTGAAACGTATTATTAGATTACCTTGATCTTCTTTCATCAAAAAAGATGACCTTGATATTGAATTTTTCTTACTCAATATTATGCCTTGATGCTCCATCAACTATTATTAATTCCCTCTAATTCAATAAATAATGTTTTTCCATGCTGGGAAAGTTGCAATGCCCAAATTTCTTGCTATTGAGCCATCATAATTTTTTCATTGCTAAATATTTTCTATATATATATATATATATATATATATATATATCATTCTTTGTTAACACCCCCCGAGTCATTGATTTTATTTTTATTCAACGATATAAACTATTAAAATCATAATTATCGTTGGATGAAAATAAAATCAATGACCAACGGTGAATGTAAGTAAAAAATGATTTACATTGATGTAAACTGATCTCTCTCTCTCTATATATATATGTATTGTTCCTTTTGTTTCTATACATTTTTAAAGGGATAGTCTTAAGTTTCAGTTTGGAAGGGGAAACGTGAAGAAAGGCGTTTGCAAAAATATAAAAATGCCTTCGTCTCCAAAGTTGCTTGGTTTGATTGTAATTTTATCCTACCATAAGAAAGATGATACAAATAAAATAAGAAGGATGCAATGCGGGGCAGCTCTATACAATCATCAAAAGAAAGATTACGATGACATCATAAATGCAGAGCTGATTATGATCTTCTTATAAATCACCTTAGAGGTTAGGGTAAGGGATAATGATCTCCTGTCCCATTTTGGTGTATCACATCATGTTCCAATCAATAATATCTTGTCATGTATTCTACTTTTTCAATATTAAATAAAATTTTAACTTACATGATAAGATATTATTGGTTGGGATATGATGTAATGGGACGGAAGATTCTCATCCTATGATAAGATACAACTCAGTTTGTAGTGGTTAGTGACCATAACCCTCTCAAAAAGTGTTGGCATGAAAGTGACTGGTTTTAGAAGAACCTCTCCTGGTGTAGACAAGTCAGAACAATACATAGCCTACAACAAAGTAGTTCTCATAGGAGCCAAACTACCACATATCTTCAGACTCCTTGCGGATCCCAATACCCATTTCAAAAATTAAATGATCTAATTAAATTCTGACAACACCATGGTGTTGCAGCCCATCCAAACAACACTTCAAGAAAGTCACATAACACATATATATGCCATTCTTTACGCGTGAAGTTCGCAACCACATTAACATAGAAAGAAACCTACTTTTCATATTGCATTGCTTGGAACTTAATTTTCCATTAACACATTCCCACCTCACAGTTATCAAAAAGAAGTTATCTCATGCTGTCCAAGTTCTTTTCTCAACTCTCTCATGGAGAGAAGGAAGCCTCAAGACAGCAGCACCGATGAATTAGCTGTTGTGAAGGCAGCTGCATGGGCTTGGTACCAACATGGTACAGGGTCTGAAGGAAAGGCTATGAGTGAGTTTGATGTTAGAAGAACTCAACCTGCAACCAGGCCTTCACGTTACAAGCTAGAAGCAATGAGAGTGGCCAAGGAAGCAATGGAAGAAGGACCCCCTGTTCAAACCAAGAAACCTCTTCTTGACACATACGAAATGCAAAGCATTTCAAGGCAATTGGATAGGCTTATAGAGTCTGGCCACCTCAACGAACTTGGTAATGGCAACAACTTTGCAAATGCTGGTTTTGATAATGGTAGTAGAAGGATGAAGAAAAAGAAGAGGATCAATAAAGGGTTTTGGCCAAGGCATGCTGTTGTATGCAGCAGAAGGGATGATCGGTTGTCGGCAAAGCATGTAGTCGGGGCCGGTCCAAGGGAAGGTGAGACCTAAAGTTAGGTGAGATCCCAGAGTGAACAAATCATAGGAGGGGACCTCATATTTGCAATTTTTGTTAGGTATCAAAATGGATGTGAGGTCATAAAGTTAGTACTTCGTAGGATATGTAGGGGGCTGACTCGGGTTGGTTGAGGGCCTAAAGCAAAGGGTTTGTCTGACCTTACCCTTGGGCCGGCCCTAACATGTACCTATAGTTAATCTGTCCAAGTGTCTGCTAAAGGCTAATGGCGCTTTTTGATCTTGACATGTTTGTTTTCCAATATTTGGTTTTGGTTTTGGTTTTGGTTTTGGTTTGGTGGTTGAGATATGCCAATGCATGTAGTCAGTGTCATTGTAGAATGATTTTGTTGATAAACAAATAAGAAATTTGAGCTAAGCATATTATATTGATAGATTAAGTTTAGTTACAATATTATGTATATTTTGTGAAACATTTGAGAAATGAAATTGTTTATACCAGAGAAAAAGGCTTTTCAGGAAAATGGAGAAGAGTCATAGGAGTTGGTGTAATTAAATGAGCTTTGTTGAATGATAGCTTGTCAAAGGACCCTTTTGGACCAAGTCATGTAATTTCTGGGACTGCTAACATCACTTCGGATAGAGCTAATGGATTTTTTTAAAAAAAGCCAACAAAAAGTAGTAATTTATGTATGAGGCCAACTTAAAGAATTATATTAAAAAAAATATGAAAATTTGACTTTAAATTTTTTGGAATAGTCATAATTATTAAACGCCAACACTATGAGCTGCCACTAGTAATGAGGTGAGGGCACAAAAAGATGCAAGATAGTTTACTAGTATATATATCACTGTGCTGTAAGTATGTGAATGGTTTACTAGTATATATATCACTGTGCTGTAGGTAATGCGAATTCAATTCAGCTTCGGATGTTTTCTTCCCTCAAAGTAAAAATGGTTACATTGATAACTTTTGAAATAAATCGACCTTTCATCAATTCAGCTGATTTTAACATGAAATATGATTCATAGGTACACTACTATATATTAGATTCATAAAGTGCACAAAGGTAAAGTCCTGATCATCAAAGTTTGACAAAAGAATTGGGGCAGTAGAACGTACACGAATGAAGCCACCTATGCAGTCATGTATAGTAATGGCCAATTCTAAAATAAATTGGATTTAAAAGTGGTGTTCATACCTAGGAGTGTTGACTCAATTCGTTCGTTTTTTTGTGGTTTATAACAAAAGATAAGAATTTGTAGACTTGCGAAGAGTACAAAGTATACAAAGTTCAGAACAGGCACTACGTACTAATATAAGAATAGACAGAAGGCCTAGCAATTGATCAACTTGTTTTGCTATGCATACAAGCAATTTTTCATCAGCACAGATAGAGACCAACCCTCTGGATGAGGATGTGGTTAGATAAAGTCCTTCCCAAATTCGAACATCTGCCATTAAAAGTAAAAATCGCATGATGTCGCAGTTCATTTTCACTACGATCAACCACTATTGAGTACATATGAATGAGTGCATTTAGTTAAGGGTTTCATGAGTTGTGTGTTTTCAAATTTAGTTTTGAAAATATCTTTAAAAACTCAGCAACTTATAATTATAATTGGATTTAAACTCTAAATCTTGATTGAAAAAGTAAAAACATACGTTCACTTTTTTTTTTGGTAATACTCTTGTAATGTTAATTTCATCCCTCATCCTTTTAATGTCCATGTGGGTTAATTTGGTAACTAAATAACTAAGGCCGACAAAATATCAAGAATTCATTATCCATTGGATCCATCATGAGAAAAACCGGGCAATGCATCCATTTATAAAAAAAAAAATGAATTTGATTGGGTTCTTTTTTTTAATGAATGGTTAATGACCCATTAGATTTTTTTTAAACCCGTTGCTGGATCACCAAAAAAAAGTAATGCATTTTTTTAATCCATTCCGTAATCACTTTTCTCTAAATCATTTTGTGATGCCTCTCCATCGCCCAATCGCCAGACCACCTGGATGATCGATCGCATGTCCGACGATCCCACAACTGACTGCCCAGTTGCCGGATCGATTGACTTTCGAATTGTCGGATTGACTGACCGTTTGCCCGATGGATCCGGCCGACCAACTACCACCAAAATATGAAAAAAAATAAATTAAAATATCATATATTTTTTGAAATGGCCGGATCGGATATCTATCCATAAAAAAATGATTAATGAATGAATTAGATAAATGAATCATGGATGAATTAAATTTTTTTTAATATATATTTTAAAAATCTAAATAGATTAAGGGATTGTTTTTTACTCATCCATTATAATCCAAACTAAAATCCACTCATTTGTCACCATTAGATTTAGAGTGTATTTGGGAAAAATTGATTTTTCCTACTTCAGTTATTTTTTGGCTAAAAAGTTGCTTCATATATAATTTATTATGTATGACAATTAGCTTAAATTTATAAAAAAAAAAAAATTTTGGGAAAAAAATTATTTTATGTTATCTAATTTGTTTTAACTTAAGATTGTTGTGATTTGATTATTTTTTATTCTTAAAGCTCTCTTCCATATTTATCCCTACAAAACTAACTTATAAACAAATATTATTAAGTTAAGTTTTGTCTTTTTTATTATAAACTAACTTGTATTTACCTATTAGCTTTGAGTACGTGATAGGGAAGTTGCACTTCAATCCTTCATAGAAGGTGAGAAGCATATTCCTCTGCTTAAGCTAGTCTCTTATATATTAATGAAATCTCCAAATTATCGAGAGAAAAAAATATTACCAATAATTTTATATATTTTTTTATAATTTATTATGTAAAAATAATTTTTTTACATTATCGAAATAAAATAGATTATCTTAAAATCGTTTTTCAACAAATATATCAAAAGAAAAACAGATTTCGATTATAATCAATTATCACAACAATCATGATATATAATATATTTTTTCAACCTCCCCCAAATCACACTTACTAATCAAGATGAGATTTGCAACACTGATTTGAGGGAGCCTCAATGTTGGACCCGATTCCAAACACACGTGTTCATTTGGCCGCACTGAGTATAATGAAAGGCGGCAATGTAGCAGTAGTAACACAAGATGTTAGTTGGTAGCCTTCGTTCCTGTTCAGCCGCCACGCACCCTTGCTTTTCCCTTAACCGTGTGCTGCGATCTTCAAAACCATTTTCCATTGTTTCCCATATAAAATCTTCATCGTCATCCACAATTCCCCTAATAAACACACTTCCAATGGTGTCACTTCTGGTGGCAACCACGTCCGACCCGGCTTCCATCAACCCAGCCAATGCCCTCTTGGCCATGCCAGGCTGGCAACCCGGACCCCATTTCCAGGTTCTAACTAAACCATCCTACTTTTTTTATTTTTAATTTGTTTACTCTTTCTGCTGTTTTTATTCTCATTTTTTGTTTTTTTTCCTTTCTGTGTTGGGATTGGGATTGGGATCAATCAATTAGGATGATATGAAGAGCTATGTTAATGAAGGGGTGAGGGTGTTGCTACATGGGAAGAGTATAGTGGTGGAGGATGACCTGGACAAGAGGTGGGAGGAGGTCACTGGTGAGGTTGTTGATGAGGTCATCTTCTTCAGCAAGCACACTGCTGCTTCAAACAAACCTGCCCTCACTCTTCACCCAATCGGTAATCGAGCAATGCTATCCATACACTTTCATAACTACTTTTGGTGTTGTTTTCCGTAAGAAACATACGCGTGTAAACAACTCATTAAGTAAGTAACAACTGTTATACATGTATTCTTCCTCTTCCTCTTCCTGCATCAAAAAGTAACTAGGGAACAACACCTACCTAAGTCTGGTCTTTTTCTTTATACTCTCTTTGACATACTATTTTATTATTAGTCATGTGGGACCCACTAAATAGATAGGTAGATACCGGACCTATGTGATTTATCGCGTATGTCGTAATGATTTGTGTGCAGGAGTTCCTCATTTGCGTGAAGGTGATGTTCCACCCCAAGGTGGGAAACCTGGATGGGCAGCACTGCCAAATCCTAGGATGGGACCTTGGCTCCGACATTTGAGAAAAGTGGCTCAGGCTCATGATCTGCTCCCTGAATTTGAGGTGTCTTCTTTTTGATTTAATTGGAATTTGGACCAACTTTCTTTCCTTGCCTTTATATGTTGCATCTTGTGTAATGATTTCTATAATTTATATCACCCATGACCATGGCTGTGGTGTGTTTATAAATGAGTGACCAAGAAACTTTGCTATTAAATTATTAGCCTTTGTTTTTCTAGTTATATCTTAAGCACCTCTGCTTTAGACTCAACATTCCTGCAAATACATGGGTTGTTAGAATTTGATCTATTTCCTCAATTTAGATTACTTTGGAGGCTACTCATCATGGGCCATTAACAAATAAGCCAACCATGTTTCTGGAAATTGGTGAGTGCTTTTCCATTCCTCCATATCAATGGATTTGATATATCATATATTATAAGCACATTGCATAGTCGATTTGTAGTGTTTCAATCATACCATTAAAAATGGTCTTCAGTCTCTGCATCCACCTATATTTGATTTTCAGATCAAAGTTGTCGTTATTATTAATATTATGTTTTATCTCCTTCTCAATTCATATTCATCTTCTCCCATTTGAAAGTACAAGTAATCTACAAAGAAGGTTCCATCTTTTCTAAGTTTCCCATGGGAAATTGTATGTCAAAACTCAAAAGAGCAATAGAATGAAGCGTGGAAGTCAGCAGTGTTATCTTAGTTTAATACTCCATTTAAGTATTAGACTAGCTCTGTGGTATCTGGAGTGTCCGGAATGAAAGAAAGTGTTCGGGAACTTAATTCCAAATTAATTCCAGGGGTTGACATATTTTTTTATATGTTAAATCGTACATTAATCTTTATGGGACTGTAAAGGAATTGCTAAACAGTCCTTTTCTTCGGTTCTTCCTCACTCAACCCTCTCGCTTTGTTGGTTACATGAATCTTAGGTCTGAACTAAGGTTTGTCATTCTTTTCCGTCCAACTTTAACACTTCTGTATAGTCCTTTTGAGGCTCTATCTCTCTTATCTGCTTCCATCCTTCATCGTTGTTAGCGTTTTATTGGCTTATTTCTTGTAGATATTATTTTCCCTTGGACAGAAACCACATTTTTACCTTTACTTTGAAGTAGTTTGTGGCTGCTAAACTTCATTCTTAGCACATGTAACTGTTAGCTATAATTTGAAATTAATACAGCATCTGGTTTTCTCTACTGGTGTAGGTAGTACTGAAGACTATTGGAAGAGACAGGATGCTGCTCAAGTTATGGCTCAGGTGGCTGGACCTCTATACTTTTTATAACCTTTACTTCAATATGTAGAATGCCCCTGTATGGATAAAATTCTTCTACAAAACTTCTCCTGTATAAGAAATTGCTCCTATGACTATCTATTCCCAAATAAAAGCATTAGATAAGTAATATTTTATTTTGTTTACTGAAATGATATTGCTTGGATTCTTACAGTTAGTATGGGAAGGACTTGGACTTGGAGAAGGGACAGATTTAGGAAACTGGAGCAGGTAAAATGATTAAGCTAAGAGGTTGAATAAACATAGTGATGCTTGTTAGAGCACTTGTTTTGTATTTGTTATTTACATTAGGTATTCCCGTCTTGCACTTTATGGATAGCATTGCACCCGATCTATTTAATGGGATGGCAAATATGTTTAATCTATGATCTTCCTACAACCCATTTTCCACTTTGGATTTGGTGGACTAGAGTATCTCTTCCGTACATTCTTTTGAATCTTTCTTATGTTGATATTGCATGATTATGGTTTAGTTTTTGAGAATGTTTAGGTTTTTTTTCCTTTAGGCTATAAAAGCTTCCTTCTACATTTGGTGAAATTTTTGTAACCTGAATCTAAATCTCATGTTCTTGTAGGGAGAATGATAAGAAGAAAGTCCTTCTTGGTATAGGTGGTGGACATTATGCACCTCGGCATATGGATGTAGTATTGTAAGCAGTCATTGTCCGCGAACTACCTTCTCATTATAACTGGATTTTCTGATTATGTCAAAGAAAGGCTAGAAACATGAGTTAACTAAATTAACAGAAACTCAGCTATTCTCAACCTCTTTAACTTTTGGGTAATTTTGAAAATCCCTTCAACTTTACTTGGTGCAATCCATTAGGAACTCAGAAGCAGAAATGAAAAAGTGAAAGAAAAAATGAATCTTTATTGCTTGAAATAAAATGAAAATGAACAATACAAGGCGAGAAACCCTCCTCCAAGGGTTTCCCCATCACAAAGGGTTTCCTCTTTCTCTCAACATACAATTCTCTGAATGTCTTTCTACTACCCTTTTCCCCTATTTATCTAACCCTATCTATCTAACTAACTCCACTAACCACCCAACTAACTAATTCTGTTTGGCCCAACACAATCTCCGACCTAAGGTTTGGACTATGTGTTGTTTTCTTTTTAAGATTCCCATTATCTATTTAATGTGCACATCAAGACTTCTGTTATAGTATTATTAAAACCGGTAATGCAACTCCTTCGACTTTTTCAATTGTTGCAATTTACATTAGACATCAAATTCCATTATGAACTTTAATGGCACTATGATGAGAAGGTGTAAATTACACATTCAGATAGATTATGAGGGTAAATTGCCCGAACGAAAAGCTTGGGGGCTAAACTGCATAGATATTGAAGTTAAAGATGCTTTTTTAAAATATCTCAACTTTTTATATTCACTACTTTAGCCTTGGTTGATGATGCATCTTGAGACTTTTGGGAATCAACTTCTACTAAAGCACTTTGAGAAGAAGATATTTACATAAAAAGTTTTATGATGATGAAAATGCTTTTTAATCTTTACTATATTAAACTTCTTCAGTGTGTAAGTAAACAACCTTTAATTTTTAAAGCACTGTAAATTTTGAAGTTTTCTCAAACTTGATCTCATGCTGTATCAGTTACCTGAGGGTGACTTCAGAATTAAAATCCCAATCTTTGTAGATGCATTTTATCCTCTCATCTAATGTATGTTTTGCTTAAATGATATATGGATAAGCATGATTTGCTCTTGCAATCTAGGAAAGATGATGTTTGGGTGGGCCACGTACTTTCTGGATATTCACTGCCAATGGAAGATATAAACCAGTCAAAAGGAGAAACAAATGTGGAGATTGGTGGAACTTGGAGAGAGTCTATAAAAGCTGCATATGAGGCTACTAGATCTGCTTTTCCTGGTGGTGAAATTCTTGCACATCTTGACCACAAGTGAGTTCACTGAGCATTAATCCTTCTGCAATAAGCAAGTTATTTGCTTGAGAAGTATGAACTGCATTTAACTATTTCATGGTTGAGTGCTAGGAAGTTAATAAAAAAAAAAATCATCTGCAAGGCTGAAGTTTTGAAGAACTTATTGTCTAAAATTTGTTGTTACAGAGTTTTTTGTCAGCTAGACCACTCTTTGTTTGTATTTCCACCTGCCACTCTCTAGAGTGCTTTGTCAATAGTAGATTGTAAAGAAAACAAATAGGAGGGACCTTCTATAGGTATGGACAAAGGGAAAAAAGTGATAAATCTTTTTCCATTCTCCCTTCTTAGCCTCCTAACCCCCACCTAGTTCTACTCCTAAATGGATCCTTAGGAAGTCTTCCAGGAGATTAATGAAGGTCTGCTTCCCACTAATAAAAAATGTCAACTCCTAGTGGAACTGACTTGGGTGTTTGCTCCCAATGTTTGCCAAGTTTTCCAAATTAATCATCTACATCCTTGCAGTGAGGGGGCTATAGCTCAAATTCAAAACTTCAATGGTTGCCAGTTTACAAATTAGTAGTCATTCTCATTTGTTGTCCCATCAGCTGCTGACAGATTTTTATTACTGATTTTGATTCTTAGTAGTTTTCTTACCACTAAGTTATACTAAGTTAATGTAACTGCAGAATTGTGAGAGGACTAGCCCAAATTCAAAATGAATCTAGGAGGAGCTTTTGCACTAGAAGGAAAAGGGGGGGGGGGGGGGGGCACTATTTTCTGGAGAGTGTGTATCATTCCAAAAAGGATCAACTGTTCTTGCAGGGTATGCTGAAATTGTTATGGTTGAAGAGCCCAAGGGCATATAAACCCCACACTGGAATCTCATACTTCTTATGTGAGACTCAGGTCTCATACCTTGCAATTGGATTCTAACATCCCACCACGCTCCACAGCCCCAGCGCCCACACGGTTTGGCTGTGCACTAACCCTTTGACTAGTCCCAGGCGAACACTGCAATGCCACTGTCACCACCTGTGTTGCTCGTTTGCAACCGAGAGACATGGTGGAAAGCTTTGATAGCAATTGATACGAACCTTGGGAAAATCACATCACAAAAGCTAGCCGTTTTGGTTGGGGAGTCCAAGGCTATATAAACCCCACAGCTGAATCCCATACTTCCGATGTGAGACTCAAGTCACCTTGCAATTGGATCCTAACACAAGTTTGGGAAGGGGTTTCGACGGACTTTATTAGTGGCCTCCCTCGATTGAAGGGGGAAGATGTCATTCTGGTTGTGGTGGACAGGTTAACTAAATCTGCATACTTTATTCCCTTGAGTCATCCATATTCAGCAAAGGATGTGGTGGCTGCATTTGTTATGGAGGTAATTAGCCTCCATGGTTTCCCCAGCTTAATTTCTGACAGAGACAAGGTGTTTATGAGCCAATTCTGGCGGGAATTGTTCACATTATCAAGGACTAAGTTGAAGTTTAGTTGTGATACCAATTGATACGAACTTTGGGAGAAGCACACCACAACGATTGTGGTGTGGTTCTCCCAAAGTTCGTATCAATCTTTCATTTATAGCACCTTACATTTGCCTTGGCCTTGAATGCTAGAAAGTGATGGTTTTACACGTACTTTCCTTGTCTTTTGTGTTTCTGTTTTTAGTTAGGCTTATGTTTTTGTATGAAGAAAAAGAAGGAAGAAGCTATGCTATGAGCAAATGTTGAAAATTTAGTAATCTAAGTATGATGTCTAGTAGAACAAAATTTCAATCTGTTGTAACCGATTGATTTTAGCTGTGCCAAGAATGTAAATCCTGGCTATGCCAAATGTTTTATGCTTTTCCTTTTCATTCAAGTTAACGTTTATCCTAAACTACAACTTTGTTGCAGGAGTTTCAAGGGCTGGCAAAAGAATGCCATATCAGGATTCCTTTCAGAGCAGAACATTAAAATCGGAAAGCCAAATAACTTCTATTGAGTATTGACTTTGAAGGATGATATGTGGACATAGGTTCAGCAGATGTGGATAGACGCAGGCTGAAGATTTTGGTTGACCAGACTAGCAATTTATTCTGTTCAGTTGTGATCATTGTGATTGTTAATTAGTAAGTGAAGTTTGATATAAACTGATATATAAGTAGATTCTATTTTTAGTAAAAAAAAAAAAAAAAATGATATATACATACATCAAACAAAGGGTGAGCTTTGGCACACTGGTAGAGTTGTAGCCTTGTGATTTGAAGGTCACAGGTTCATATCCTAAAAACAGTCTCTTTACTTGTGGGTTAAAGCTGTGTATATCACCACTCTCCTCAGATCCCACCAGGTGGGAGCTTCGTGAAGTGGACCATATTATTTTTTTTTATACATAAATCAAACACCAGAAATGCTTGACATTTATTTTTTGTTCCTATGTATTTATTAGGAGAATTGTCGCCTACACTAATGATACAGATTGATATCAATTTATATTGCCTTGGCAATATTTGGCTAAAAAATATGCAATAAAATATAGTTAGATTCGTCACAAATAGGATGAGTTGTCATTGATTGACAATATAAAAAAATTTACATTGATAATACATATCAATTAATTAATCCTATGTATAAACTCTTTCATATCTAGATTAGTTTTATTATCTGATTATGATTAATTACACTTACTTTATAATAATACTATATGAACAAACTTTTAAGACTTAAACATATATTATTTTATTTTTATTCGATTTGGATTCTCTTCTTTTCTTCTCCCCTCTTTCCTCTGTGTTAAGCAAATTTGATTTTATATGTGAGATCTATTAAAACTTGATTTTGTGTCATTCTTTATATGATACGAGATAAAAAAAAATAGAGAATCTAAATCCATTTTTATTATCTACATATAACTGTTCTACTGTGTTTTGTACACAATTGTACCACTTTGGATAGATGTGAGAGGTGATATGAATTTGTTTTTTTTTTGTGCAAAAGTTTATATCAGGGAAAAACATGAAAAATGTGATATGAATTTAAGGGATGTGTAGGAGGGACTACTTCCCAGGCGGCTTCTACCGTGAGCCATGTTGGCATGTCGCTCACGTGAGTGACCTAGTAACGACTGTTAGATAGTTATTTTCCACCGATACTATCATACACTGTCAACGCGTACAATTTTTTTTTTTTTCATTTCATTCCCTCTGTCACCTGATTCTACAATGTCCACGGCATGGCCTCGATCCCTGAAAATGACCTGCATGGCTCCACCATCTCCAACCACCACAAGAAGTGTTCCACCGCTAACAAGAGAACGTTACGAGACAACAGTGGCTCTGCAACTTTCGACGTAGGCCATGGAGCTATTATGCGACAAAGATAAGAGACCCTCAGTCGAAGGCGTGCTATTGGCTAGGCACCTTTGACACGGCGGAGGAAGCCGCTTACGCCTACAACTGCGCCGCCCGTGCCATGTGTGGCCTTAAACCTCGAAACAACTTCATCTGCCTAACTTCCCCACCTTCTTCTACCATCGAATTCCGTCACTTTAAGCACTCCCAACAATAACAACAACCCTTCAACAAGATCAACCATAATCATAATCACCACATCTCACATGGTTCTGCTTCAACATTAACCCACCACCACCACCCTCCTCCACTACATCGGCCACCGCAAGCCCAAATCCGTGCGGGGAAACCGAACAAGGAAAAAAGGGTTTGAAAAATCTGACATTTTTAGGGTTTGAAGGAGCATTGTCGTCGTCGTCGTCGTCGTCGATCTGGGGCTAAAATATGAGGTTTTTGATGAAGAAGAAACCGGGTGTTGAATAGGTAGAGGGAGGGTAGCGCTCGCTGGTTGGTGCGTGGTGGACGGAGACCGACACCATCGTGACGGAGATGGATGGAGAAGGGACGGTGAGGGAAGGATCGAGAGTGAGAGAGAGGGGCAGAGAAGAAAATGAAAAAAAAAAAAAAAACTATAGTGTGGGCATGTATATGATAGTATGATGTGGATACCACTTAATCAACGGTTACAAGTGGTTGCTCACAGTGAGCAACATGAGAAGTCGTTCGCCGTAGAAAAAGTCCTACTTCCCATGGTATCGCATGTTTGAAACCATGGTGAAAAGAGAGAGAATCGAGTTTTCACAGCAAAAACTACTCTATATAGGTTCTGTCAAATGTACACGGGAGTTGTTTCTGACGCGCATCGAGACAAGCGCAAATATATTTGCATGTAGCCACTAGCCAGTATTATTCATATAAAAATCATCTTATTCAAAAAAAAAAAAAAAAACTTCAGGGTTCGTGTACTAACTAAAGCTTTCCATATCATTTTCATTTGTCTGGATCTGGCCCGAGAGTACCAACTAAAGGCTAAACGAATGGAGCACTCATGATAAAAAAAAGAAAGAAAGAAAGAAGCATGATAAAAAAAAAAAAGAATGGAGCAACCTATATATATATAGGCAAAATAGGATGATTGATCCTATATGTTTATTTAAATTTTTACATTGATCCCATAAGTTTTATTTTTTTCAAATTGGTCTTACACGTTATATTCCGTTTCCACATTAGTTCTTTCCGTCAATTTCGACTTAACGCCATCAGATTTGACCTGATGTGGCTATGATATTCGTACTACACATGACTTTTGATTTGACGTCGTAAGGTCGAAATTGATAGAAAGGACTAATGTGAAATCAAAACATAACGTGTAGGACTAATTTGAAAAAAAAATAAAACTTATGGGACCGATGTGAAAATTTAAATAAACGTATAGAACCAATCAACCTAGGGTGTGTTTGGTTTAACATTTGTAAAACTGAGTTTTGATGAACTGAGTTTTGATTAAAAAGTGAATTGGTAGTAATTGATTTATATTTGGATACTTTATTGTTAAAAATAGTTTTCGTAGAATGAATGTTGTTTGGATTGTACCATTCAAACAGACTTGTGAATGTTTAGTTATCAAAATGTCCTTCAACTTTTCAATGAATATGAAAAGTGATTAATTTTTAAGGATAATATGATAAAAGTAATAAATGAAAAACTCAAACTGAGTTTTGACAAATGCAAAAGTAAGAAATTCTTGCTTCCACCCAAACCTAAGTTTGACCCCAAAATTAATTCTTCCAACTGTAAATCAAACATCATAAAAAAATTACAAAAATAAATTTGAAGTCACTAACTCATGTTTGCCAACGACAAACTGCAATCCTACACCTGTTTTACCTTCTAACAAATGAATTTGGTTATATTATCCTATAACAAATTTTTATTAATATTTTTATTATTAAATAAATAAAATATCAAATAAAAAAGTATTGCATTTAATATTTTTAAGAAATAAAAATATTTATTATTTTTATTATTTAATAAAAAAAATTATTTAAAAAAATTTAGTAGCAAAATTTAAAATTATTCTGTGTGAAACCAGCATGCCCTTCGAATCTCATTTTTTATTGAAAAGAAGGCAACAAATAAAGAACAAGATGACCAAAGCAAGCAAGCATGTATCAGAACAATGCTTGTAGGGGAATTTTACCTACAAGGTGAGGGTTGGAATCTTCGAGTCGTTGTACCGGGGAGGAAAGATAAAAACAAGAAAAACGAAAACAAAATCACCCTCGGTTTTCTTTTTCATCCCCAAATTTCTTTATTTATTTCACCCTGTGAAGTTTGAATTCTCCTCGTTCACCCTACCCTGCTTTTTCAAGGAAAACGGCAGTGTCCTTTTTTTTAGCTATTTGGAATATTATTATAGATGCTTGCAGCTTCGGTCATCTTTTTCTTTATTTGTTGGTTCCTTTTCAGCAGAAAATGAGATTCAAAGGGTGTGCAATGCATGCATGGCCCATTTCCAACTGAGCTATAGCTGTCAATTACTCCATTTTGGGTGAGATAGCGTTGGGTTTGCACTTTCTCGAGAATGGGTTAAACCTGAAAGTGAACTCTGTAGACTGTAGTCTGTTCCACGCTTTTATGGCCAGCTGGCTCACTCGCTCCTGTAAATAATAATAATGTGATTGTGACGTAACTTTCCCTCTATCCATTCTTCCCTACAACAAATCTTTGCCTTTTAAGTTTTGAGTAGTTCTAATTATATTAATATATCATTTTTTTTTATATTCAATTAATATATCATATTTTAGCATATTTTGTACACCGTTAGTTTAGGATTTTAAAGTTTATGAATTAGTTATTTTAAAACTTTATTTTAATATGGTCTCTGATCCTGAAGATAAAAGACAAAATCCTAACTCATCAAGATTAAGAAAAATTATTAAAATTAATTCATTTTAAATTTTATTTCACAAATGTCCATATTTAATTATTTATAATTCAACTAACTTATTTATTCCTAAATCAAAGCATTATGCTATCTGACCAACGAGTAAACGATAAGTCAGCTAAATCAAAACATTTGCATGAGAAATTGTTGAATCTCTGTAATATGGATTTTACAATAAATAAGGGTAGAAATAAAATTTTAGTTTAAAAATTAGTCAATATTTCTTATATATTAGATAAAAAAAGATTTTTTTTGTCTCTTATATATATTCAAGACCGAGGAAGTATTTACTTAATGTTTTGAAGAATATTGTTTATTTTGTATTAAAGACATTTGCATTTCAGTCTTAGATATATCATGATATATATCTGTAATGTAAGAACATATTAAAATGACATAATTTGTATTACATATTTATGTTCTCCTCTTTTCACAGTAAAAAATTCATATCCTGATTTCAAACCTTCATAAAATTTTCACATTAAACTGTGGGTAATATGTGCGGCTATGGATACTTATGTACCCAACAGGTAAGAGTACAAATATTAAAATTATTAATATCCATAAGGATATGGATGCAGATATAAATATTTTTTTAAATTGCGGACATGGGACAAATACTATATATATATATATATAGTAACTTATCCATACGGTACTCATCCTCATTCCTAACTTCCAATGACGTTCTATTTCAACTTTATTGTTCTTCCAATATTTTTAAATTTTAAATTTCTGATTATAAATTTAATTAATAATATTTTCTAAAATGTAAAGAAAAACTTATTATTCATTATTTGAGATTATTTTTATTTAAATATATAGTATCATAACATTTTATTTTTTTATATCTGACTTGCATGGCAAGGGTGATATGCAAGGGGTTTTTTTTTTTTTTTTTGGTTTACAAAAGTTTAGGTGAGTTGATGCTAGTTTAATTATGACTTATATATAAATTTTGGATAACACAACACTGTTAAAGGAATTAAAATGAAAAGTTTTAAATGAAAAAGAGTAAAACTCTTTTTAGTTTTCAATATATTTAAGGATTTAATTGATATATATTATCAATATAAAATTTTTACATTGTCAATATTATTAATTATCACATTATTAAAAATATTAGATTTTTATGATAATCGCTTAAAAATCACAAAAAGGATGATTTTTCAATGATTAATAATGTAAAAAAATTTATATGCACAGTGTATCAAAATTAAACTCTTGTAATAAATGTTTTGTTTTCATTTTTTTAACTTTTTTTAACATTTATATAATGAGTCCCCATGAACTTAATAAGATCAACATCTTCTGTCGCACTTTTCTCATATATTGTCTCTGTCTTTCATCAATGATAATTTATCATTTAATAAAATAAAATTATAATTCATCAATACATATGCATATCTTCAGTCTTTAATTGGTAAGGGACATCAAAACATCATTTTTTGGGACAACAGAATTTTGTTCAACTTACCATATGTCTTATTTGGTACAACTACTAAAAACAGATGAAAAGAAAAGAAGAAATCAAACTACTCTCGAGTAAACAACACCCTGATTGGCCATTGCATTAGGTAGCAACCGAGAGCTAATAGCGGAAGGAGGGGTCGTCCACACAGTAAAACTGTCATCGTGAAGGGCACCATGTTTGGCCATACAGTCTGCACAACTGTTGTCCTTTCGCAATGTGTGAATGAGAGGCACTTCTTCCCACTGAAAAGCAAGAATGTTTCTAATATCAATTATCAGCCACAACACAAGCATATTGATGGAAATCCATCTCTCCACCTTCAACTAAATGAACGATGGCTTCTACACTGCACCAAACATAAGTAAGGTGTGTAATACACCCCACTTTATAACCTACAATAACAAGTTTTACAATTTTTGTAAAAACAAGCCATCAAATATTAATATTTGCAACTTAGTGCATCTTTCACTAAAATCTCAA
The DNA here is from genome assembly GCA_039655645.1 of Ammopiptanthus mongolicus. Classification (NCBI taxonomy): domain Eukaryota; kingdom Viridiplantae; phylum Streptophyta; class Magnoliopsida; order Fabales; family Fabaceae; genus Ammopiptanthus; species Ammopiptanthus mongolicus. The sequence goes on along the minus strand of CM077344.1, from coordinate 86,259,507 downwards.
CCTACCATCTTCTGTCCCTCCAAGTAAAACTTAACACCACTGCCCACCCTTGCAACCACCATCAGAACATTCATGACTTTAACATAAAACCCCCCATAAGATAATTGTTTTGTCATTGACAACATTTCAAAACCAAACTAATGAAGGCACAACATTAGCATCATTTAACATTGACTCTTGTGAACACTTCATTTTAGGTATAATGCAATTCATCATACTTTTAAAAAGAATGTTGCAATATTTATGCCACCGGACTCATCAAACCGCATCAACAAGCAATATTCTCATGTACATTCAACCAGAATATAAAATAAAACCCTCTTTGTGGGTGTTCGTTCCAGTGTGTTTGCTGGTGTATGACTGTCCACACCATCTCAGTCTGTTGCTCTCTACCCCATTCACTGCTGAGTACGACGAAATGGAAATAGAAGAACAAGAACCAGAAGAACGCAAAGAGGGATAAAAGTAACCAGGTTCAATCAACTCCACTCCAAAAAAGAAACTCGGATTTTGAAAATGGAACGGAATAAAAAGAGGAAAAAATGAGCATGAATCATGATGGTGCGGACCATGACCGCCGCCGCGGAAGGTGGCTTTTAGGGTTGTGGTTTGGGGATGATGGCGGCTTGCGGTGGTGGCAGCTCGACGTGTGATAGAGATGGAGGTCCTCAGATCTAGGTTGAGTCGTAGGAAGGGGTGGAGGAGGGTGGTGGTGGGCCTTAATAGAACTGGGGTGGGAGTGAGCCTCACCGGTGAGGTGGAGAAGAAGAGACCTTCTTTTGCAAATACTTTTAAAATAGACCTCTTTTTATAAATATTATAATGTTTTCCATAAAACCTGATGAACAGGTGATCAGTTACCATTATTTAATTTTATGACAATCCTATGGTCAAGATATAGGGGCATCAATGCACCCCATTTTTTGCGGTGCATAATAGAAGCCACCTTATATGGACTCCACTAATAATAAAAAATGTTTAAAATGTTGAAAAAAATAGGTCGTGAGAATTTCTTTTTATATTTATTAATTTTGTTAGGTTTGATTACTCTGTTGTTCCCAAATCTTTTTGAGAAAATTCAAATAGGTTCCTGAACTTTAAAAACTTACAATTGGGGGTCTCTAAACTTATAAATATTTGTAATTGAGTCTATCATACACATCTCTGTTAGGGTTACGTTAAGTGATCTATTCACTCATGCATTTATGGGTCATTGAACTTTCTATAGAAAAATTCAAATAGGTATTTATACTTTTTAGGAAAATTCAAATAGGTCCCTATACTTTATATGAATCCTAACGGAACCCTAACAGAGATGTATAAAGGATTCGATTACAAATTTATAAATTTAGAGACTCGATTACAAAATTTTAATGTTTAGAGATCTATTTGAATTTTCCAAAAAGTTCAAAGACCAACAGAATAATTAAACCATCTTATTACTTAGTAAATCTCAAGAATTTATTATCATCGAACGGGCTAAAAACTATGGGGAAGACTTCAATCCTTCCGTCTTTTTTTGGAGGATGCATCCTTCAATGATTATAACCATGGATTTATGGTTTAAAAAATTGAATGGTCGAGATAAGTTACAAGCAACTGATAAAATAGGTTGTCTTTTCACAAACACCAGCTCAGATTCTCCAACCGTTCAACCAAGACAAGCTCCTCCACCTCGGCACCTACTTACCCACCAGTAGCATCCACAGGTTCTTACCCACCACCTGTTAACGCTTTCCCTCCTTCATCTCCCTATCCGTCACATTTATCTGCTAATCCACCATTGTGACACCCATGACCCCACATATAATACTACATAAATAAAATCATACAAGCCTTTTAAAAGTAATATCAAATTAGAATAAAAGCTCATCATCAAGAGTAATGTGTATCACATAACTCATAGGAATCTGAATAAATAAAAAATCTTTAAAACATAATAAAACTGCGGAAGTTAAAACCCATATCCCGATGTCACATGATCAGAGCTGGTGTCCCTAAAGATACATCGAAATAATAACCGAATAACGTAAAACCATAAAACCTAAATACTAAAAAGAGATCTCCACGGGATCACTCCTCATCAGCATGTTCATCCTCCTCTGCATATACAACAACATATGCACAAGAAATACTTATTACAATCTTTAAAACAAAATCTAGGTTGGAAACCCAGATAGGCGAATCCTGGCTCGTGAGGCGAGCCAGAGAGGTCCAATATATGGTTCTCTCATTCGCCTTGTGGATTGCAATCCTCTAGGCGAATCGCACCACACCACGATTGGGTCTCTCTGTCTCGCCTCGTGAATTTCCATTCGCTACGCGAATCGTGACGGAGTTGAAACCTTAAGAATTTACTAAGTTCTCTTTATGCTAATTATCCCTTCTCTCAAGGATCATACCTATATGTTCGAAACTAAACCAATATTCGTCAATCTCACCTATCATAACAACTCATTCATTATGGAGTACAAATCAACCTAAAACTATGTTCTTTAATTAATCCTAATATCATCGTCGTAACACATACCATCATCAATTCAATTTTACCAATGCACATCATGATCATAACATACACCATTATCAATTCAATCTCATAATGCACATCATAATCCACATAACATATAAAATTTCATAACATTCAATCACACACACACACACGCACATATATAATAATATGCATAGGCATATACATATATAGGCATATGCATAGGGGTCATAGGTTAACCCTTTCATCTTAATCTATCTGTCGCGATCGAAATCGCGAAGGAAACTGCGAAAAATAGAGAATTTTAGAAAACAAGTAGAGTCGCCACCAATTTTATTTAATTCAGGAGAAAATTGGAAAACCCTTAAAAAATGGTCTTTGGAACCAAGTCAAGTTCGGAAGTCGATTGTGCATAGAGAAGGATGGAGACTAAACCCCACAACACCCCTAATACACCCATTAAAAAACGGTTACCCAAATTAATTGTGCAAATTATTTACGAATTTTAATGTATTTATTTTACCCCAAAAATTATTTACGAGAAAATAAAAAGAACCATAAACCAATTTTTACAAAAGAAAACAAAGGGTTTAAATAAGAAACTTATTTTTGTTTAGTGATTGTTGATTTTGTATTTTAATATTTTAATATTAAAGAGTCCTAAATGAGATTGAACATGATACATAGGTTCACAGGGCAACCTCAAATCTAAGGGATTGAACATGATACTTTTCATAGAGCAATCCCAAGATAGCGCAAGTTCTAATTAATTTAGTTAGTTATAAAATAAAATAAAAATAATAAATGATGAACATGTCCCAAGTGAGGTTAAACACGACACATAAGTTCATAGGGCAACCTCGAAACTAAAGGAAGGATTGAACATGACACTGAAGTCCAAAGAACATCCTAAATAAAAAAGGAGCACAAATTCAATTTTATAACTCATCTTTTAACATCCATTTTATGTGAGCAACCAAAAGAAACAAATCACTATTATTATATTTTTCAAAAGAACACTTACCTGAGACTTGAAAGTATGGATTTCTCTGAACTCCACGTCCACGCCATCAATTAACAAATAGCAAGAAAACTTCAGAAGTTTGAAGTATGAATTGAAAGAAGGATTTTAAACATCCTGATGCTCACCTAAGCTTCAACATGCCAACATAACTCTCACAAGCTTTATACAGCAAATTATGTATCCATCGCATTTAGCAAGTGACCATCAAATTCTTTGACGCATAAACCCAGAGAACTCCAAAGTCTGACCAATTCCAGAAGGATGAACATTCACGAAGAATCAATATTACACTCTACTGACGCTAATAAAAAACCATAGGCATACCGATAACTTGATAAGTCAACTAACGCACACAAAATTTGGGGACTTTCAAACCAAGAACAGAGAGCATACCGCATGATCTTTTAAATCAAGTCTAGGGTCATATTAAGCATAAACCAAATGCTATAACATATTTTGTCACTGTATTTTCTATCAGATATACATGATGTGCAGAATAAAAGAATAGAGAACATTGTTACAATCTTAAACAAAACAATCAATTACCCCAAAAAAGCTTGAGTGTGCAATAGATAGAATTATAACATCTAGGCTCACCCTAATAAATCAACAACTAAGGATATTTTAGTGAACACAAAGATTGGACGAGATCCGACATCTATCAAAAACAATTCACAAATGCCAATTATATATTAGAAAGACAGATTCAACTCATGAAATCAGCAAACATATTAAGAACAGATCACAAATGCCATTGCACATTTCATTTGATTTCAACTTTTTATCAATGTAGACATATCATCAAATACCTTGAAAGCAAAAGAAAACATCCTTCATGAATCATATCAATTAAATAGGCAATGGCAGTAAAGCAAGTAATGAACAAAACCTTTGGTATCTGGTTTTATTGCATCAAATGAATATGGGATACATGAAATTGCATAGAGTAAATTACAAGTAACATGAGATACACTAAAAGCTTCAATGCTCTCACAAATGCATGACGCAATAAGCCATCCTTCGCTCAAAAAAAACAAAATCTCTCCCTATTCCATACAAGAACTAAACTTCCCAGAATCCAGAATATCTCTAAAAAAAAGTATTTCTCAGGACATGCCTCCCTTTTGCGTTTTTTGCTCCCCCCTGGCTCCACTTTTGTGACTGCCTCTCTCTCTCGGTCCCCCCTCGCTGTCCTCTTTTTCTGGTTTCTGCTTCCTTCTTTATAGAGATATTTCTCCTTCATTGCTTTTGTGACACCCTCAAACCCAGTGCCACTTTCGTAACTCAAAACCCTGAATAACATTTTGCTGGTTTTACTTTCGGAAAAATACATCTTTTATATAAGCAGATTCTGGAAATCGTGACAAAATTTTTCTCATTAATATGTATAAGCACCACTCCAGATAACGCAGGATTACTCATATACAATAATTAGAACAAGGTATATATACATATATATAACGGACAACAAGCCCCTTTACAAAAGAACGAATGATTACTAAACTTTCTAAAAAGCTATAAAACTAGGCAGCGGCAGTCTGGAACCATATCTCTAAAACCTATGGCCATCAGTAGCCGTTAACAGACTACCCAAAAACCACTGCCTCAAAAAAAAAAGGGTCTACACCCTAAGCTGGTCCGACTAATGGAAACCATTGGACAATCCCCCGGAGGGAAGTCCAATGCTGGAACCAGAGGAAGAACTCTGGGAACCTACATTCCCGTTCCCCTGTGGATGGGGATCGGAAGCATCCGAAGAATGATCCTCCGGGTCTTCCTGAGGATCCTCCTCAGGGTCTTCCTCCTCCTCCTCCTCTTCCCCCACATCCTCCACGACGTGCTCGCCCGCTACCAAGACAAAAGGCGGGGGAGGCGTCTGGGGTAGCTGTGACTGCGGGGACTGTGCAGCGGGGGCGACCGACTCGATCACACCCTGCTCCATAAGGGCCTGCAGCATCAGCCCGATGGGAGGGAGAGGCACCTGGATGGTCTCCACTGTCCGAGTACTCTTCCGCGGTCCCGTCTCCGTCGTTCCGCTTACAGTGCAAACTGGTCCCGTGTATGCCGCACTTTCCACCCCTGGGTGGATGACCCACGCGGCTGGGTCTGTCCTTCGATCAAACGCTAGGACGCGCATCCCGGAGTGCGCTAGGTGATCCGGCTCTGGCTCCATCTGTAAACACGATACAATATATATCCAAGGACAACCCGTCCAAAAACATGCAAGGGTGAGAAACCAATATATGAATCCATAAACAACAACTATATGCCCAATCCACACAACAGACCCAAATCATCATATAACATGGCATATATCATTAAATACAAAAGGCAGTAAATGCACAAGGGTCTCGTACCCCACAATCAACGTTATCTCCTAAACGTATGCATGGCACTTCCATATATCTCAATATTCACACTAGATTACTAGATTTCCGGAAATCCCATCACCATTCGAAACGAGCTGATCAGGCTCCAAAGATTTTCACCAATATTTGGCCCAAGGACGAGTACTTTGAATCCCATGACACTACGCGATTCTCACATGGGGGCGCAAATCAAAAGTACTCCTGAATAATATGGTCATATTCTATTGCCCAACTTAAGGCACAATAACACATATGACACCATTGTCCATTAAGGCACAATGTCATGACAAATAAGTCATCTCAGGTTCTCCCTGTTTATCAAGGTCCCCCGTTTCACGGCACGTCTGCCCCGCATTTAATGCATGAGAAACCTATCTAATTTCCGATATTTGATCTTTGTCGCATCAATGTTTCCTCGTTGTAGCATCAACGCTAACAACCACCATAATGTCTTAGACTCTTTAAGCCTCAAAACATATTTTCTCAAAACAGGACACTTAGCCCAAAAACAACTTAAATCCCAACACCCCTAACCGATGCACCAGTCAAGGACGTTGGATTCAAGATCATAAAAACATCCTCAAGCTTACTGGACCACAAGGATTGTCCCTAAGCCGACAGGACCACAACTAACACGGATCCTTGATCCACGTGTTCTACAGAACCCTAGAACCCCGACGTCTCGGTTTCTAGTTTCTAAGCTTTAAGCTTTAAAACCACTTTCCTTGAAAACTTGAAAACCAAAAACCCAAAATCTCCGATACTTACACAAAGTCATCGGGATCGGTTTTTCATAAAACAAAACTTGGTCCAGAGACCGTTTCTTTTTCTTTCGTTGTTTTTCGGTAAAATACGAACTTAAAACAAAACTTACACAAACTCATTTTTCTTGAATAAACTCAGTATGACTTCGGAAACCACATTACTCCAAAGGATTTTCTTATCAAATTAAGACATAGTGAAGGTTTCTAATGCCCTATTTGCTTTTAAACTTCACTTTTCCTTATCAAAACACATTTCAGACTTTTAAAGCTTTTAAGTTACACGAGGCCGGATCCTAATCAAAATTAGGTCCTCTAATGCCTAAATCCCACAGCAGGGCACACATTACATCCATATAACCATTCAGCAAGTATAACATGCATTCAACTATATCAACAATTACATCAATACATCAGCACATCAATGCATATTCCAATCAACAACAGTCAATCAAGAAATCAACTAACATCATGATATAATTATTTAAATACAATACGAATACAGTACAAACACCGATGCAGCACATAGCTGTCGGAAATGGAATTCCTCAGGTTTATCCCCTTACCTCTTGTAGCTCCCAGTTCAACTCGGAACACCCGATCAACTTGTTTCTCGTCCCAACACGCTGCCGATCACTACATACACGTAAAACATATCGGCATTAACTTACAAAACAAAGATTTCTCCTAATGCACCACCCCTAGGGTTCGGCCCTATTACACTAAAAATAGCTAGGGAGCTCCAAAATTTCTCATTTTCTGGATAACACCCTAAGTGTGACAGCCCTAGATATCAGATCAGATCATCAAAAACCAACCAAAACCCTACCCTACCCTACACCCATAGGGGGTTTCGGCCCCTATCTAGAAAACATAGCTAGAGGGATTTCTTGGCTCTAAGCTTTTGGATCGTACAAGTATGTCATGAACCTAGGCCATAGAAACTGGTTTGGTACAGATACGATTTTCCTACGATTTTTCATGGATTTTCAAAGATTTTAGGGACAAAACCCTAACATCCTTGATCATGAAAATATAAGGAGAGAAAGGAGAGATTGAGAGAGATAGAGTTGAACTACTACCTCCTATGAAGCTTTCCTCCAAGATTGGTGAAGATTGCTCCACAAAAACTCAAGCTTTCCACCTCCACAAATGGAGATTTTGAGAAGAAAAGAGAAAGAAGAGAAAGGAAGAAGATGGAGTGTTGGAGGGAGAGGGGGCTGCCGAAAATGAGGGAAAGAAAATGAGAGGATGAGGGTAAAAGTTGTTAGATATTTAGGGTTTATTAGTTTAATAATAGGAAAGGTAAATTGGTAATAAAATTAACCAAGGGCAATTTGGTCAATTCACATCCCGATATTTGGAATCGTCCCGACACTCGTATGAATTCCTCAAATTACTGGATACAATTTTGGTATGAAAAACATCTGACCGTGGGTCTTGAAAAACCCTAAGACAGCTCGAATCGTCTCCTCGATCGATTATCGGCCCGAATATAAAATATTATTTATATTTTGGACGTCAGGACACATTTTAGGCAAAAGATAGAGGAATATATTCTAAGACTAATGGTTTCGTTCATTAGTCCAGATTAGGTCGTGATAGTAGAAAACACTATCATCTGAAAAACGTAGATCGGTTTTCGTTTGAGTTTTCGACCCAAAACTTAACCGAAAGATCCTACGATTTTATAAAACAAGACTATGATCTTAGTTTTCCCAAAATCATTTTCTAAGACACAGATAAAAATATAAACTCATTAATTGAGTTTATCGTCCTTAGAAAGCACGAAAAATCGGGGTGTTACAGCTTTGATTCCCTCTCCTGCAAATCAGCGAAAATAGCAATTAAAATCCCTAATTTGAAACGAAAATGGAAGGGAATAACGCATACCTTGCGTGATTGAGATCCAGTGATGCGAGTGAGAAGGGAAAGAAGCGAGATTCACGTTGTTGATGGAGGTTTGCGGCTGCTAGGTGTAACACCCGGGGCTGACGAGGGCGGGGAGTGATCGCCGGTGCATGAGGCACGGACAAGGAGCGGCTCCTGGCAGGCTTCTAGGCGGAGGGATACATGAATGAACCGATTCACATCGGAATGAGAGGGATCCTGAGGCTGTGCAGGTATGGGACTGTACAGTTTAAGGAAGGCTTATAAGAATTGATTTGTACTGCCTATACTAACAAGATGCATCTTCTTTTCAGGAGCCTAGAACATAAGAACTCCATAGTTAAGCGTGCTTGACTTGGAGCAATTGTGGGATGGGTGACCTTCTGGGAAGTTTTCCTAGGAAGCGTGTGAGTGAGGACAAAGCACGCTGAAGAGACTCGTGTTGGTTTGTGGGGACAGTCGGCAATCCTTAAAAGCAGTCCGGGCCGTTACACTAGGGTTACTTTTGGGTGAGGGAGGAGATATACGGGTTATGGAGGTAGACGGGTTATGGAGGAGATAGACGGGTTATGGAGATAGACGGGTTATGGAGGAGAGAGACGGGTTATGGAGGAGATAGATGGGTTATGGAGATAGACGGGTTATGGAGGAGAGAGACGGGTTATGGAGGAGATAGACGGGTTATGGAGATAGACGGGTTATGGAGGAAGGGTATGGGCTGAAACTTGGTTTATTGGCCCAAAGACATTTTTTTCTTCTTTTTTTTTATTTTTATTTTATTTTTTATTTTTTTATTTTTTTTTTATTTTTTTAGTATTATAAACAAGACACAACTTAAAAATAACAAAATGTTTCATTTTTACTTCTTCATCTATAAAAGAAACTGCGTTAACAAGAAATTAAAATATTTTTGTGATTTATATCTTATTTTTAGATTTTTTCTATATTTTAAATGCAAGCAAAAATAAATAAATGAAGCTCAAAATATTTTTGTGATTTTTCATTTTATCATTTTTGGACTTTTATGAAGAAATAAAATAAAACTCCACTCTTTTTCGGATTTTTCTCAAAATTCAACATATTTTTTATGATTTTAATTTTTTCAATTTTTGGTATTTTTTGGTAAATTTAAGTAAAAAGCAAAAGGAACCCGGTCAAAATGGGGTGTTCACACTATCACAAAATCCCCATATTTATAATCTATTTCTTCTCCTCATACCTAGTATGACGATCACAATGAGAAAGGGAAGAGGAAAATATCCACTCGGGTCACATCTCACGAACGCCCGATCTCTTGACAACAGTTCAAAAGATAAAAAACAAAGGTTGCAAGACCACAATCGAAGGAGCGCGTGACAGTAGCGATGACCTTCAGGCGAAAGGCGACAACGAAAGGCAATCAGAATCAATCTCCTTCAAGGATTCTTGAGAGAGATCAATAGAAACCTTTTAGGGATGATAGGGGCAACTATTCTAAGTCTAATCACATTAGCAATTAGGTTTAGTTCGAGATTTAGGGGTTTAAAAAGAGATTAGGACGTAACCGGTTGAAACAGAAGCCCAAAATGTGTTTGCTGTTGATGTTGATTCACGAGGCGAATCGAGCACTCTCTATTACATTCGCGAGGCGAAGCCCCATTCGCTAGACGAATGTGATCAGGTGTGAAAAACAACTCTCTGTCTCGCGAAGTGAATTTAAATTCGCTAGGCGAATCTGAGCAGTCTTGTTTTCACTATTTTGACTCCATTTTTAAAGCGAAACCATCCCCAACATGTACATAAACACTTAGTGAAATAGACAGATGCAAACACTAGAAGGGGGTTGAATGGTGTTTGACAAATTTATGCAGAATTTAGAAACTTTTTGCAAGCACAGACGGGTTATGATAGACGAGTAAACACAGACAGGTCAATCAGACTGATAACTAGTCTGAAGGTTTTCACAGAAAACACAAAATCATGCAAGATAAAAAAAAAAGGTTTGCTAAACACAATTATAAACCCCTTTAGTTAGATGATAGTTAAGACAAATAATCAAACTAAAGAGTTAAGGGAAAGAGAGATCACTCAGCAGGTTTTATCCTGGTTCACCCCTTAACAATGAGGCTACGTCCAGTCCTTGGCAGCACCAAGTTTTCTCACTATAACTGATTTAGGTTACAGGACAGACAAGTATTATTTTCACACCTAGCCTCTCCAGGCTCCAGACAAGTATTGTTTGCACACTTAGCCTCTTCAGGCTCAGACGAGTTTGTTTGAAAGAAGTTGTAAAAAGATTACAAATTGCAAGTCTTTCACAAGCACTTAGACGAGTGTATTAAATGTGAAGATCTAAAAGACTGCGTAATAACTTCAAATGATTGAAGAATAAATAATGAAAGAATGAAGATATAAATGCACAGAGTAATTGCTCTTGATTGCTTTGATCGTTCTCTTGTCATGTTGAATCTTCGAATTCTTCTTCATTAAATAGGCTTCAAGATTTTAAAGCCGTTAGACACAAAGTCTGAAGGCTTGGCTTCTTGCAGATCTTCAATAAATGCAATAGAGTCGTTCTGATCAGCCATTAGAGCATAGGGAACTTCGCTTGTTCTCTTTCATCAGAGTGATACAGACTTCTGATATACCTTTGGTCTCAGCAGGTCTGTATACGTGCTTTTTGTTTGCAGAGGGGAAGACTTTCCCTTTTGGTGTAAGATGCAGTTGTGTTCAGGCAAAGCACTTTGTTGAAGTTCCTTATCCGAGTCGAGACAGCTTTCATCAGATGTATTCTTTAACGTTAGTCATTAGACAGATGAGTGACTTCATTAGACAGGTTGACTCTTTAACACAGAGATGACGTCAGTTGCAAAGTCTTTTAGGCGGGTGAGTCTTCCTTTGATCAGACGGTTGAAGACTTCATTAGACGAGTGAACTTCTCTTAGTTCAGACGAGTGAACCTTAGCTAGTTCAGACGAGTGAACTTATCTCAGTTCAGACGAGTGAACTTTAGTTAGTTCAGACGTGTGAACTTAAGTTAGTTCAGACGAGTGAACAGTTCATATAGTCGCTTAATATTTTAATCTGCACACTAAGTAGACGAGTTAAATACCACAGATGAGTTCAATTAAATCATTGAATAACTGTTTTAATCTCATCAAAACTAAGGTAAATGCACATCAGACATCTGGAGACTCAACAATCTCCCCCTTTTTGATGATGACAAAACATGTTAAATGATTTAATGAACTTAAGAAAATTCACATAAATCAGTCATGTATATGATCAGACAGATTAAAAACATTGTTCCATAATTATAACATACTCAGACAGATAAGCATTTAACTTTTTATCTTAGTCTAATCTTAGTATTTTCTCCCCCTTTTGACATTATCAAAAGCAATAGAATATAGACAGAGAGAAAAGAAAAGATACATCATATTTAAATATAAACAATTGTTCATATCAGACAGTTATAACATTAAGACATTTTTCATTTAACTTTCTCCCCCGTTTGTCATAATAAAAAAAAAAGAGAAATATAGGAGGTAATTTGTATTTGACCATCATTGGCTGTGTACAAGGTACTTTAAAAAAAAATTACAAATAAGGTACGAAGAGAACAAAAAGAGAGTTAAAAGCAAGTTTGTCCTTTGGTTTTTCCTAAAGGCTTCTTCAACTGGTCTCCCTGAGCAGATGCATCCTCTTTGATGGTTTTAAAAACGAAGAGAAAGAGATTTGAAAACGTAAGAACGAAATACCTTTTAAAATAAAAGAAAGTTTTCCCTTTTAAAGACCAAAGACAGTTGTAATTTTAAATGAAAGCAACAAAAAGATGGAAGTTTTTTTAAAAAAATTGATTTAAAATAAAAACAGCTATGTACACATTTTGCCTCAGATAAAGAAATGTCATTAAAGATAATAACCATTTAAAGGAAAATATTTCAAATAAAGAGAATAATTCAAAGAGTCAGACGGTTAAACATAGACGGGTATCATAAACACTTATCAGACAGGTTATTCAGCAAAGCAATGTATATTCAAGTTGTCTCTTATAAACTTAAACCTATCCTCAGCTAAAGGTTTTGTAAAGATATCAGCCCATTGATTTTCAGTTTTAACAAACTTAACATCAAATACACCTTTTTGAATATAATTTCTTATGAAGTAATGTTTGATTTCTATGTGCTTAGCCTTAGAATGTTGTATGGGATTCTTGGTTAAGCAAATAGCACTAGAATTATCACACGACAGGTATATTATGCTCAAATATAGAGTAATCTTCTAGTTGATGTTTTACCCATAATAGCTGTGAGCAGCAACTAGCAGCAGAGACATATTCTGCTTCTGTAGTTGAGAGTGTGATAGTCGTCTGTCTTTTGCTTGACCAGGAGACTAAGGTTGCTCCAATGAAGTAGCATCCTCCATTGGTGCTTTTCCTTTCAATTCTATCTCCAGCAAAGTCAGCATCACAAAAACCAACTAATCTGTAATCTTGTGTTCTCAAATACATTAAATCAAGATTAGTGGTTCCAAGCAAATATCTAAAGATTCTTTTAACAACCTTAAGATGAGATTCTTTGGGATCAGATTGGAATCTAGCACACATACAGACACTAAATTGAATATCAGGTCTGCTAGATGTTAAGTAAAGAAAAGATCCAATCATATCTCTGTAGGCAGTTTGGTCTACCTTTTTACCTTCATCATCTTTGCTTAGATTAGCATTAGTTTGCATTGGAGTTTTCATGATCTTTAAGCTATCCATTTTGTACTTCTTTAGAATCTTCTTGATGTACTTTTGTTGATGGATGTAGATTTCATCACACGTCTGCTTGATTTGTAGTCCAAGGAAGAACTTCAATTCTCCCATCATGCTCATTTCAAATTCTGCTTGCATCAACTTAGAGAATTCTTTGCACAATTTTTCATTAGTAGCTCCAAAAATAATATCATCAACATATATTTGAACTACTATGAAGTTATCTTTTGAGCATTTCTTAAACAAAGTTGTATCAACTTTTCCTCTTATAAAACCATTATTCATAAGAAAAGAACTAAGTCTATCATACCATGCTCTAGGCGCTTGTTTTAAACCATATAAAGCCTTTTTAAGTTTGAAAACATAATTTGGTTTTTCACTATCTTCAAAACCAGGAGGTTATTTAACATAAACTTCTTCATTTATTCTATTTAAAAAAGTACTTTTTACATCCATTTGAAATAAAGTAATTTGATGTTGTGCAGCATATGACATGAGTATGCGAATGGCTTCTATTCTAGCTACAGGTGCAAAAGTCTCAGTATAGTCAATACCTTCTTGTTGGTTGTAGCCTTGAGCTACTAACCTTGCTTTGTTTCTGACAACTTTGTCATCTTCATCTAACTTGTTTCTGAAAACCCATCTCGTTCCAATAACAGACTTGTCTGTTGGTTTGGAGACAAGTTTCCAGACATCATTCCTTTTGAACTGATTAAGTTCCTCTTGCATGCAAGAATCCAGCTTTCATCTTCAAGAGCTTCCTCAATATGCTTTGGTTCAATTTCAGATAAAAAAGCCATATTGCTTGACTCTCTTAAGACAGATCTGGTTCTAACACCTTCAGAGGGACTTCCAATGATAGGATCTTCAGGATGATGAGCTTTGAATTTCCAGTCTCTTCTGAGATCATCATTCTGATGTTGACTTGACTGATGACTCGTCTGCTCCACTTATCTGACAGATTCCTCAGCAGACTCAGTTTTTGATATGTCTGGCTGTTGATTCGTCTGTTGGGTAAGATCAAGTCCTGCAAGATCATCTTCTAGATCTGATAGTTCCCTATCAGTGTTTAGATTATCATTGAATTTTACATGAATGGATTCCTCAACAACAGAGGTTCTAGAGTTAAAAACTCTATATGCTTTAGACACTTCAGAATATCCAATGAAGATACCTTTGTCTACCTTGGAATCAAACTTTCCAAGTTGATCCTTAGTATTTAAGATGAAGCATTCACATCCAAATGCATGGAAATAAGATATGTTGGGTTTTTTACCTTTCCACAATTCATAAGGAGTCTTCTTTAGGATAGACCTTATAAGTATTCTATTTTGCACATAACATGCAGTGTTTACTGCTTCAACCCAGAAGTACTTAGGGAGATTATTTTCATTGAGCATTGATCTAGCCATCTCTTGCAGAGATCTGTTCTTTCTCTCAACCACTCCATTTTGCTGTGGAGTTCTTGGTGCAGAGAAGTTGTGAGAGATTCCATTCTCTTCACAGAACAGCTTGAATTGCTCATTTTCAAATTCTCCCCCATGATCACTTCTAAGGGTAGAAATACAGAAACCTTGCTCATTTTGTACTTTCTTACAGAATACAGAGAAGGCCTTAAAAGACTCATCCTTGTGGGTTAAGAAAAGCACCTAAGTAAATCTAGGATAGTCATCAACAATGACAAATCCATATTTCCATCCAGCTAAAATGGCAACACTAACTGGTCCAAACAGATCCATGTGTAACAACTGAAGAGGTCTAGAGGTTGATACAAGGTTTTTTTGATTTGAAACTTGATTTTACTTGTTTACCTCTCTGACATGCATCACATAAAACATCTTTTTTGAAACTAATATCAGGCAATCCTCTCACAAGGTTATCCTTTTTCAATTTCGAAATAAGTTTCATACTAGCATGTCCTAGTTTCTTATGCCATAACCATCTTTCATCCTCTTTAGACATCAGACAGGTTACACTTTGATCTGAGAGTTCAGTTAGCTCAATCTTATAAAGATTTTGCTGTCTATTAGCTGAAAAGGGGGTCTTGCCACTCTTGTCTTTGACTATGCATTCATTCTTAGTGAAGGAGACATCAAATCCACTATCACATAATTGACTTATGCTAAGTAAATCGTGTCTTTGTCCTTCAACCATAAATACATTTGAGATAGAGGGAAGAGGGGGTTTGCCACCAATTATACCAACACCAATTACTCTTCCTTTTTGATTGACTCCAAAGGCAACAAATCCACCATTCTTAGACTGGAGGTCTTGGAACATAGACCTTTCTCCTGTCATATGTTGCGAGCAGCCACTGTCCAGGTACCAGCAGAGGCGTCTTTTTTTGTCCTATTAAGGATGTCTGCAACAGAAATTATTTTATCTTTAGGTACCCATCCTTTTCTGTTAGTTCTAGGAGTCTGTGAAGACTTCTTCTTCTTCTTGTGAGAACACTTAGACATAACATGTCCAGCTTTTCCACAGAAGTTACAGACGGGTCTAAGTCTAACTGGAATGGGTTTAACATAGACAGTTGAAGATTTTGTTGATACTTTATGATCAGCTTGATGATCATATCCAATGCCTTCTTTGTTAAGAGAGTGTCTCTGACATCCTAGCAGTTTTGTCAGATTATCTCTACCATTAACAAATCTAGCAAGATCAGAAGTGAGCTCCTTCACTTTCTGTTGAAGTGTGACCACTTCTTCAGAATGTGATGTTTCACTTGAGATCGAAGCTTCATCAGACTTTTCAGTCCTCAGCTGGCTATTCTATTTGGCCAGCATCTCACACTCTTGAGATTTTTGTTTATGCTCACTGAGGAGTTTAACATAATCTCTCTTAAGGGATTTGAAGGCTTTAGATAAGCCTTTGGATTCCTCTACCAGCTCATCATAAGCATCATGCAATTCCTCAAGTTCAGAATGTACCTCAGTTTCAGGTTCTGAATCTATATTGGCCATCAGACAGAGATTGGCTTCCTCTTCTGTCTCTTCTCCTTTAGAAGATGAGCATTCAAGATCTTCCCATGTAGCCATAATTCCTTTCTTCTTCTTTCTGAAGAACTTCTTTTGGAAGCTTTCTTCAAGAGAGGGCATTCAGGTTTGATGTGACCAGGCTTCTTGCACTCATAGCAGACAACATGACTCTTGTCTGTTGATTTGGATTCTTCGTGGGATTTTCTGAAAAGCTTCTCCTTTCTGAGCTTCTTCTTTCTCCAGAGCTTTTTCATTTTTCTAGTCATGAGAGAAGTCTCTTCATCATCATCAGAATCCTCATCATCAGACTCGTCTATGTCACAGTCAGACTCGTCTGCCTTTGAAGCTTTTAAGGCTTTAGCTGCCTTTAGATCAACTTTTAGAGCAATGGCTTTGCTCTTTTTGATTAACATATCTTCATTGAGCTCTTGCTCATGAACAGTGAGTGTGCCAAGAAGTTCATCCATAGTAAAGGAGGTGAGATCCTTAGCTTGAGAAATAGCAGTGACAAGAGGTCTCCACTGCCTTGACAGACTTCTGAGAACCTTAGCAACTTTCTCAGCATTTGTATATGTTTTACCAAGAGGTTTCGAACCATTAGTAATAGTTTGGAATCTACCAATCATTTGAGCAACAGATTCACCTTCATCCATGGTGAACAATTCATATTTTCTAACAAGAATAGAAATTTTAGATTCTTTTACCTTTGCAGTTCCTTCATGTGTGACAGATAAGGAGTCCCACATTTCTTTAGCAGAATCACAAGCACATACCTTTTCAAACTCTTCTGGATTGAGAGCACAGATTATAGCATATCTGGCTTTATGGTTTAGATCCCATCTTGTCTTTTCTGCAGGTGTCCACTGAGCCTTAGGCTTGTCTGAGCCATCATTATTTTGAGGAGTGTAAGGACCATCAGCAATGACATCCCGTACATCAGAATTTGTTGACAAGATGAACCAGTGAAACCTTTCTTTCCAGTAGTTATAATTTGAACCATTGAAAAAGGGAGGTCTGGTCATAGAGCCTCCTTCAGGTTGGGGATTCCCACTTGAGCTTGCTCCAGAATTCATTGTCTATTCTTCAGGATCTTTTCTCTACACTGTTAGGTGCTCAACCCATAGGCTGAGCTCTGATACCAACTGAAATAGACAGATGCAAACACTAGAAGGGGGTTGAATGGTGTTTGACAAATTTATGCGGAATTTAGAAACTTTTTGCAAGCACAGACGGGTTATGATAGAAGAGTAAACACAGACAGGTCAATCAGACTGATAACTAGTCTGAAGGTTTTCACAGAAAACACACAATCATGCAAGATAAAAAAAAGGTTTGATAAACACAATTATAAATCCCTTTAGTTAGATGATAGTTAAGACAAATAATCAAACTACAGAGTTAAGGGAAAGAGAGATCACTCAGCAGGTTTTATCCTGGTTCACCCCTCAACAATGAGGCTACGTCCAGTCCTTGGTAGCACTAAGTTTTCTCACTATAACTGATTTAGGTTACAGGACAGACAAGTATTATTTTCACACCTAGCCTCTTCAGGCTCCAGACGAGTATTGTTTTCACACCTATCCTCTCCAGGCTCCAGACAAGTATTATTTGCACACTTAGCCTCTTCAGGCTCAGACGGGTTTGTTTGAGAGAAGTTGTAAAAAGATTACAATTTGCAAGTCTTTCACAAGCACTTAGATGAGTGTATTAAATGTGAAGATCTAAAAGACTGCGTAATAACTTCAAATGATTGAAGAATAAATAATGAAAGAATGAAGATATAAATGCACAGAGTAATTGCTCTTGATTGCTTTGATCGTTCTCTTGTCTTTCTCACTATAACTGATTTAGGTTACAGGACAGACAAGTATTATTTTCACACCTAGCTTCTTCAGGCTCCAGACGAGTATTGTTTTCACACCTATCCTCTCCAGGCTCCAGACAAGTATTGTTTGCACACTTAGCCTCTTCAGGCTCAGACGGGTTTGTTTGAGAGAAGTTGTAAAA
The DNA here is from genome assembly GCA_039655645.1 of Ammopiptanthus mongolicus. Classification (NCBI taxonomy): domain Eukaryota; kingdom Viridiplantae; phylum Streptophyta; class Magnoliopsida; order Fabales; family Fabaceae; genus Ammopiptanthus; species Ammopiptanthus mongolicus. The sequence goes on along the minus strand of CM077344.1, from coordinate 86,241,249 downwards.
AGATTACAATTTGCAAGTCTTTCACAAGCACTTAGACGAGTGTATGTGAAGATCTAAAAGACTGCGTAATAACTTCAAATGATTGAAGAATAAATAATGAAAGAATGAAGATATAAATGCACAGAGTAATTGCTCTTGATTGCTTTGATCGTTCTCTTGTCTTGTTGAATCTTCAAAGTCTTCTTCATTAAATAGGCTTCATGATTTTAAAGCCGTTAGACACAAAGTCTGAAGGCTTGGCTTTTTGCAGATCTTCAATAAATGCAATAGAGTCGTTCTGATCAGCCAATAAAGCATAGGGAACTTCGCTTGTTCTCTTTCATCAGAGTGATACAGACTTCTGATATACCTTTGGTCTCAGCAGGTCTGTATACGTGCTTTTTGTTTGCAGAGGGAAGACTTTCCCTTTTGGTGTAAGATGCAGTTGTGTTCAGGCAAAGCACTTTGTTGAAGTTCCTTATCAGAGTCGAGACAGCTTTCATCAGATGTATTCTTTAACGTTAGTCATTAGACGGATGAGTGACTTCATTAGACGGGTTGACTCTTTAACATAGAGATGACATCAGTTGCAAAGTCTTTTAGACGGGTGAGTCTTCCTTTGATCAGACGGTTGAAGACTTCATTAGACGAGTGAACTTCTCTTAGTTCAGACGAGTGAACCTTAGCTAGTTCAGACGAGTGAACTTATCTCAGTTCAGACGAGTGAACTTTAGTTAGTTCAGACGTGTGAACTTAAGTTAGTTCAGACGAGTGAACAGTTCATATAGATGCTTAATGTTTTAATCTGCACACTAAGTAGACGAGTTAAATAGCACAGACGGGTTCAATTAAATCATTGAATAACTGTTTTAATCTCATCAAAACTAATGTAAATGCACATCAGACATTTGGAGACTCAACACTTAGGATACATCCAAATCACAAATCAACATATAAAATATGTTTTAACACATAAAACAGAAACACGAGGTGTCACAACCATCATCCACTGCCTCATCTCCCTATCCACCATCATCATGTTCATACCCACATTTCCTTTCATATTCCCCAACTTCAGCTTATCCACCGTTTGCAAGTTATCCTCTTGGTAATTTTTGTCCTAATTTATGTGTCTTACTTAGTGTTGCTTGTGTTATGTTTCTTTGATTATGTTTTTGTGCTTTTCTTCTTTCTAACCTAATCCTTATTCGGGAATATATCTTCCACCACTATACTTGAATAGGTCCTCTACATTCTGACGTAAGGAGGCAACATGATGTTGTGGATGGTTCGCATATAATCTTCTTTGAGTAAATCCTCAATTTGACCCTTGAAATTGTAACATCTTATCAAACTCGTCCCTGACATTAACAAAATTCCAAAAATGTTCCCGAAGTTATCAAAAGTTAATCAATCTAGTCCATCCGCCAATAATGTCAGGGACTAGATTGATTGTGGTTGGGGACTAGATTGATTAACTTTGACAACTTTAGGGACGTTTCTTGAATTTCGTTAATGTCCGAGACGAAGTTGATACAGTGTTACAATTTCAGGGACTAAATTGGGGATTTACTCAATCTTCTTTCCTATCCTCTGTTTACCATGAAAACTCAAAGAAAAGAAGAAAAATTTGGAATGGGAAGCGTGGAGGGGAGAGATAGTTGACAGTTGGGGAGAATGGTTGGCGATGGAGCTCATGGTCTTTCCGTTTAATTCGATTAACCGTTTAATCGGTTGTAGTTGGTCACAAATATTGGAGGACGCATCCTCAACTATTGGGTTGGAGGACCGAAGACTTGCCCCAAGGCTATAGCGAAGAATTACCAACATTCAGTCAACAAAGCAATTTGTGCCTTTTTTTAACACATAATGATACATTTTTCTTTATTTCTCATTCAACATCAATACAAATATTATTTTTTGAAATGTGTATGTTTTTTTATGTATAATCAATAATTCTCACTCATGAATTATTTATGGCATCAAAAGTTAATAGTTTTAAAATATCAAAATTATCCATTTCAGCATCGGTCTTGCTAACCAGTTAACAAACTTTGTACACGTTAGTTTATGAGATTTGTTTTATCCGTAATTTGTAAGCAATTTGATTATCCGTAAAATAATTTAATTATTCAAATTATAATTTTATTATTGAAATATAAATAATGAAGATTAAAATAAATGAATCGTATAATATTTATGTTTAAAAATATATTTCAAATTATAAAACTTGTTGAATTTTAAGTAGATCATTAAATCTTAATTATGTTATTATCAAAATGCATTTTTATTATATTTGATGGTATAATATTAAACATTTAGAGCGCGTTTGTTTTAGATTATTTGATCATAAAAATTATTTTTTTAAGTTAAAAATCATTTTTAGTGATTTTAATTGTGTTTGTTTAAGATTTCTTAGGAAATCATTTTTAAAAAAAATCATTTTTATGACTAAAATGAGAAGCTATTCCATTTAGCTTCTCACTAAAATCTGATTCTGTAGAGGAGAGAGAAAATATGTTTGTTACAGATTATGAAAAAATGATTTTTATTTAATCTCTAAATTATTTTATATGAAAATCATTTTTTCATAATCTGTAATAAATTGGCCCTTATATAAAAACCTGTTTTAATATAAAAAAAAATATATCAATTTTTTGCTGATTCTCAATTAATTTAATTTTTTTATAAATGTAGTATTTAATATACATAGTATATAATTTTTTTTTTAACTTTAATATGCATTATTTATATTACATAAACACAAAAAAAGTGTTAAAAGAAAACTAAATCTAATATCAAACCTAAATCTTAATTTTCAAAAGCTAAAAAAATAAAAGTTAACAAGAAGTTTATTTCTAATAAACTGAATTCCTAACAATATATAAGTGAAAAAACATTAACACATAGTATTAAGAAGTTCATTTCTCAAGAATAGGCTTGTCCATACTCCATAAAAATAAATAACCTTCTCATATTAATTGAAAAGTCGATTTTCATCAAAATTACTTCTCAACATTCGCAATATTAAGCAGTTTTAGAGAAATAAAACTAAAATTGCTGTAGAGTGGATATAAGAAGAAGAAAAGTTACATTATTCCGAAAAAAAGCCTGCAGTTAATTTGTCTATGCTAATAAATAATAAGCACCAACCGGGAAAGAGTCAAAGAAAATTTATTTAAAGCTCAATTAATTATGGGATTCACTTTAATAATATATAATAGAAATATGGACGCACAAAGATTTGATTTGTAGATTCAAAAGACTAAGCATTATGAATGGCAATAAATGTGTTGAAACACTTTTTGGCATGAAGATCAAGTGGCGTGTTTCCTTGTTAATGGTAGATTTGGAAATTTGCGAAGATATAAAGATTAGTTTGTTGGTGATAAAATTTGGCTTGGTGAATATTATAAGAAATTTGTCTTTCAGTGACAGATAAAATTTGTCATTATATATTTAAAATTCATAGGTATATATAAAACTTATATTCACCTACAACCGATCCAACCGTCCATTATGAGCAATGAATAGCAATAAAAAATGATTGTCATTATAGGTTTTACCTACGATTCATATATATTTATCTATAGTTGTATTAAGTTTTACCTACGGTCCATCTATCTTTACCTACAGTTTGACTGACACTAATACCTATACCTACAGTTTTAACATCTGTCACTAAAAGTGTCCATAGGTAAACGATAAATTTGTTGCAGTATTGTGGAGTTTAACCTAAATTCCTTTTAAAAAATATTTTTTATTATTTATTGTTATATTAAGATACGATAAATACCATGTAGGTTTGTATAAGATAAAGTATATTTACTAAGTAAGTGGAGCATATATTTGCTTGGAGAGTTACATTTGGTTTGGTTTAGGAAAGAAAGTGGAAGGAAAGAACGGTGGAATCAGAGAAAAAAATATAAAAAATGAAATGATTGTTTTTAGTTATTTAATATGAGAGAAAATGAAAGAAAACTAAAACTTTTCTTTTTTTTTTGTTTAATTGTGTCGAAAGTGAGAAAAAATAAAAAATATATTTATAAAATAATATAAATATCCTTAAATAAAAATAAAATATAATAAAGGTCCAAGTTGTTTACTTTTTTTCACTCAAAATCTCTCGTCTCTCTCCCATTTTTTCCCAAATCCAAGGGTGTAACTTTTTCTCATCAAATCCACCTTTTTTTTTTTTTTCCTTTTCTTTCCTTTTCATTAGGCAATCCAACGAGAGAAACTTTATTTTTTTCTCCTCTTTTCCTTTCTTTTTATTTGTTATGAGTGATAAAGTAGTTTGATGGTTTGAGAGGTAGAGACATAAGATTTGGAGTGATAAGAAGGTTGTGTTCAATTCTTTCATCTAACATAATAAATACTAATAAAATAATACATATCTGTAAAAAAGATCGAACGAGAGAAACTTTATTTTTCTCTTATTGACCTTTTGTCCACAATCTTAGAGTGGTGGACGTTGTATAGAAAATTAGTAAATTTATAGAAGTGGGAAAATGAGCGTGAGATTGTCATAAGTTATAATGGACTTGACGTTTAGATTTAAATTACTAGACTTGACTTTTTTTATAAGCCCATTCTATTTAAGGTGCTGTTTGACAGAGTTGATTAAGTTTATTTTAACTTATCTTATGATAAGTGCTTAAGATGACTCCTAAGATTAAAACAAAAATTGAAGGCAACCTAATATTTCCAAAAAATCAAAGGGGAAAATGTAATATTTCGTAACACACTTTTCATTCATTCCTCAAAACCTACAAGACGGCTACTGTACAACTTTGTCCCATTGTAGCTGTCTTGAAAAAGATGCTCCTATGGTGCCACTATTTCTTGTACCAATATATAGTATTCTGTTCAGACTTATATATAAATAAAAAAAAATTAATTTTATACATATTAAAAAAATTAATTATATTAGTTTAATTGTCTTAATTTGTATAAAAAAATAAGTTATAGTTACTAAACTATCCTTTCTTGAAAGTGTATAATGCTCTTGAAAGTTGTGTCGTGGGAATATATAATGCTTTTGAAAAAATAAAAATAATAATTAACCAAAGGGTATTTTTGAAACACTAACATTAAATAGGGTTGGTTTGATTGACTTTTGCTTATATTTTAATCCAAAAAATGTAGGTACTTTTTTGCTTATATATAGGTCCAGAGGGAGTACCAACTTAAGTAAAAGTCACGAACAAAGCTAATATAAAGTGAGAGGAGTGTGTTATTATGAGATATGAGGTAAGTAAATTTAGACCTATGGATGTACATATGAATGTTTAAGATTAGAACATAAAGTCGTATAATTTTTTTAAGTGATCACATGAATGCTACTTAACTTCTAATCCTGACCATTCATGTATGATTTAATGACCAAAATTTATTACTCTTATTCTCATAATACCACACTTTTCTCACTTGAGTCTCATCAGATAGATATATATATATATATATATATATATATATATATATATATATATATATATATATATATAATACTTCGTTGTTTAAAAATATAATTTTATATGAATATTCAAGGTTAAAATTTATTTAATAGTCATATAATTATTTCAAAAGTTAGAAATATTTATGTGTTAATCTTAGTCATTGAAATAAGATTTATTAATCAAAATTATTTGTTCTTACATTCTTAAAATATATATTATTCACACCTGATATGGTTCCCGATCTGTAATTTAAAATATAATATATTTTATAATTTTTAAAATATTAAATATGTATAATTGTTATTTCTTAAAATATGCCTACATTTTAACTATATATATTATCTTTATAATTTCTTTTTGCATATTTATATGAAATAATTATTGTGAAACTTTAAACTTTGTGGTGTTTACAATGCTGCTGTTTAGTTTTTGGGGTTAAATATGGTTTTAGTCGTCGTAAAATGAGTAAATTTTGGTTTTGGTCCCTCTAAAATCTAAAATCACTATTTTTGGTCCATATTATCATGTGACATTTATTAACTACTTATGTGTCTAACAGAATGTCATATGGTCATATCAAGTGACATCCAATGACTTCTGTGGTGTCATGTTATCATATGATTCTCCTAAAAATTGTTTTGAACCCTAAAATGAATTATATTTATCTACCCTAAAATGAATGATATGGACTAAAAGTGGTGATATTAAATTTTAGAGGGATGAAAACCAAAGAAAAATAATTTACAGGGATCAAAAATAAAATTTGCTCATTTTAGAGGGACCAAAATTAATAATTTCATATTTTAGAGGGATGAAAATCAAATAAAATTTTATAGGGATCAAAACTAAAATTCATTCATTTTTTAACACTAAAAACATATTTAATCGATATTTTTTTTGTCACCTATGCTCTATTTACTTTACTTGCCTTGCCCCGGCAAGTTGGTCAACTCAAACAACTAGTAAATAGCCACGGTTAAAGAATGAAAAAACAAAAGCATAAGTAATGTACTGATTTAATAATTTCGTGAAAATTATTGAAATGCATATATAAAATTATAGTTTATATTTATTTTACTCATGGTTTAATAAATCGTGACTATTTAGTAAAATTGAGGGATTTCTATGAATCTTGGGCTTCATCATCATGAACAATAAGGGTTTTGTCTTCAATCCTCAGTGCTAAAGTTGGAGGACCAATCTTCCATAATGCATGACCGTTGATTTATTAATTTTTATAATGAACGAATAAAATTGGATAACATTTGACATGGGCAACAGGATGATGCAAGTTTTTTTTTTTTTTGGCTTTGACCTATGTGCCATGAGAGAGGAGGCTGGATTAAGCCACCCTTATCCTCTTTCTTTGTCTTCGACATTCGACCCAGTGTCCACTGTTCATCACTAAACCACATTCCATTGACCGGCAACTTGAATAAAATCATGGCAATGACATCTTAATCCTCGAAGAAAGTGGTGTCGTCGAGGCATTACCATCGTCAGTCTGACAACCGAATTTGAGCAACAATCGTGCATTTTTTATGGAGCTTGGTCAAGGGGCTCTGTATCATTGTAATAAACCATACAACTTCCATAGAATCCTTGGTGGCAGGTGAATCAGAGCAAGAAGAGTTATGACATCATTCTCTGCAAATCCTTGGGCAATTAACGCACGTTGCAATGAAGTCTAAGAAAAAAAGAAAGTAAATTACCTCTTCAAAGCACTGAGACCACTCCTTCCTCAACAACCCATACACCCGTGGCTCCTTATCGTCGCCAACCCTACCACCATTCCTCAACCCTTCTTTCACACTCTCCAACCACTGATTCATCATAAATATATCCAAACAAAAATAGATTCTGATTATAATCGTTATCAAAATAATTGATTATATATATAATTAATCATCACCATAATATATTTTTTCTAACTTTACTAAACACATTTTAAATAGTAGTCACGGTTACAATCGTGACTAAAGAATAAAAAAATTGTGAATAATGTAGTGGCTTGCACAATTTTGTAATATTATAGCAATTTTTTCATACAGGAACAATTTATATTTATTTCATCCATAGTTTAAACCGTCCCTATTTCTTTAACCTCATGGGTACATATCTGTCTTCATTATCATTAAGTCTTCATTATCATTAAGAGAAATGATAGAAATATATTATTTAACACATTTTCTTTAACACACTTTTTATTATTGGGTGGATTTCATGAAGAACTCACTAAATCATATGAACTCACTCTCTATTAAGTAAGCCTCACATGAAGTTCATCCCATCAGTGGGGGGTATATAGGTCATATGCGATACGCAGACCGACCTGCATAACTCGCAGTTCGCACGGCCCTGGACATGTAAAATTATGGTCCTTTTAATTGCGAGCTAATGCGGGTTGGTTCACGAAACCCGCGTGTTAAGCGAGTTTGGTTTTGCAAACCTGATTACCCGTATAAAAAATATATTTTGTTATTTATAATAATTTTAAAAAGTTCTTTTTATTTATTTTTAATAAAAAACGCATGCGGCTCGACCCAGTCCGCAGACCTATGTGATGGTGGGGATCAGTGTGATCCGGTTCCCATACCCACTTATACATCTAATAATAGAGAGTGAGATGAAGGGAATGCGGTAAAAAGTATGTTGCTAACATTGCTCTTATCATGAATTATGGTTCGCAAGAGGCACAACAAATTAATTAAGAGGGATAATACTCATGTTTTTCAAGGAAGGTGAATATAATTTTTTTAAAAATAAAAAGATACCGAATATAATTAAATTAAACCCAGGGAAAATCAATATAATTTTTATTTAAAAAATAATTGGATAATTGATTTGGGTTATCAAATCTGAAAATACCAAAATCAAACTAACAAATGTCAAATTAAACTATACTTTTGATCTCTTATTTTTATTTTAGTTGGTTCCTCTTTTAATTTTCGTCCCGATTTGGTCCTTGATCTTGTCAACGTTACACTCTACCTTATTGTTGGAAAATTATTTCTAAAATAATTTGTTTTTGAAAGATTTAAATATATCTTTTATTATCATTTATTCCAATTAATTTTCTCAATAAATATTTATGTTAATGTTTCAAATATTTTAATTATATTTAATTGTTTTAATAATTTCCTAACATTTGCTGATTCACTAACGTGAATATGCTTTATTATTCATTAAAGTTCTATAACTTTGCATTTCAACATATTAGCTAACGTTTCATTTCGTCATAGTCATATGCATATCCCTTTATTGTTTATATATTAACTTGAGGTGTAACGTTTCAAGTGCAACAATCATCAACATCCATATATCCAGTGCTATAGATCATGGAGGAGTTGCTTTTAGACACATTTACATGTGTTTTACAAATAAATTTTCTTTCTATTATTTTCTAAGTGTATGAGTTGATATCTTTCTTGCTATTCTAGGTACCCAAAATAATATTATTATTTTGGAAGAGTATGTTAAATCCTGGAGGATATTCGCATTATTATTACTATTGTGGCGAAATAATCCTTAAGGACAGTGTGATTTCACACGTCTAAGACTACAAATAAATTTGTATTCTTCATCCTTCTCTCTACTTGTTTTACTTATTTCATTTTATATATTATTTTTCTAACAATCTTAAGGATTATTTACAATGGAAAGCACTTCATTATTAAAAAATAAGTCTTTTATTATTTCTTGTCAAGTTTGATTAGTGGGTGGACATAAGTTTCATAACCTGGTGGAAGGAAACCTAATTTTCTTTTTTATTACCACTTTTGCTAATTGATTCCAATTCAAATACTACGGTGAATCATGAATGTGCTTAATTTTTCACATTTGCGCAGCATAATTCGAAAATAGCAACACCAAAGATTCTGATTAATCTTTCAATTTCCTAGAAAATTGCTACAGTTTTTTATTTAGAAGGTATGGTATCCAAGCTTGGCAAGCATTCAAGGCACAATTCTCAAAACCCGGAATACGAATGGAGATCTCACAAGTGAATAATAAGAGTCCAAAAATGGAGTAATCTTCAAGAAAATGACAGATCCTCTATGAAGCTATTGATCGCTCTATGTACAACATTGTTCCTTTCTACACTCACTGAATCACCATATTTGTGACCGAAAACAAGTGGATTCATGTTTGCCACAAGATGAGGCTTTGCTGGAGGTAAGGAGTAGCAATGCGTATCCATTACGAACTCGGCCTGGGCTACTTTGAGTATTGCGGTAAATTATGCTTTCCATCATAAACCTAGTGAGGGGTTTGTGTATGAAATGATGTATTTCATGGGTATGGGTATGTTTGGGTTTAATGCATGACTTTATATAGCGTATGTGTTTCTGCTTATGATATTTTTTGTGAGATATTCTGGTTTGCTACAGTAACATAATATGTGCTTGATTTGTTTTGCAAGAATGTATGCCAAATAAATAATCAGTGAGTAAGTATTTTTGTGGACTAAGAAGATTCATGATATGCTTAATCTATAGGGACAAATTACTTGTCTTTGCTATTGTTATTTTTCAAATTGAATAGCTTAGGAGACTATTCAATTTCTATGTTTATTTGGCTTGAAAATTTAAAGGAGTGATAATGAGACTATGCTTACATGACACGTGAAATTATTCATGATAAACACCTATGTGTAGTGCTTGGCTGAATTATGCACATAATTGAGTACTTGATGCACAAATTGAAGATTGTGATAATGAGATAGATAAAAATTGAAGTTGTCGTAGAAATATTTTGAAAGAAAAAAAAAGGTAGAAGTTATCCTTCCTATTTGATCTTTATCTATTTTAGAATTTTGGATCTTGATGACTCTCTTGGACTTGAAATCTTGAAAATTTTACTATGTCTTGTTTTATGATGATATGGAATTTCATGTGTTAATGAGATGGTGTGATGCTTTGTTGAAGGAAAAAAAATTGTTTTTGGTTCCATGGGTTTTCAGCTAAGAAGGCTATGATGGTTTTAGTTGAAAAGAGATTGTGAAGGTTTCGGATGTTAAATCATAAGGAAGGTGATAATATAATGCTATCACAAGAGTATTATGTTTGAGAAACTTCTTACAAGTTTGGTCTCTTTGAAGCCAAACAGCTGGGCAGCCCTTATGATATTATTTAACACTCGTTTGAAGGAAAAATAAGAATGTGTGAGGTATCATGAATTATGGTACTTTATATAGCGGTTTTCTGCTGTATTAAAAGGATACAGCGATGTTAACATTGTTGGATATTTTATTTTAAAATAATTTATTTTGAGCTTAAATTTGAAATGTTTTAAAATTCGCTTTTACTACAATTTAATTCTCCTTTTTTATGTTAAACTTTTGATTTCTTAATGCCTTTTAATGCTTTGTCCTTTATCTTAAAAGGAAATTTAACCACGAGTTATTAAAGGCTTTTAATCCAACGTGTTTTCATTTATCTTTTTTTTTGATATTGAAATGCTTTTAATAAATTTTAAAATTATTAAATCAAATATTTATTTGGTTTAAAACTTGAATGATGCTTTGTTTCTTTTCTGTGAATAGCCTTTATTTCTCTTTGAATTCAAATTAAATGTGATGAGAAATATTAATGGTTTGGTAAGTTACGATCGAGAAGAATGTTGATATGTTGTGGGAGTTGTAAATTGTAAGTGGAAAGCCATGTGATCATACATTTCAATGCATATGTATGAAGAGGTATGACGCTCCTCCTAGTCCAAAGGCAAACTTGGTCTAAGGAGATGATATAATTGTTGTCGCCATTCTCAAGCTTAGCTTATGGCAAATGTAAATAATAAATGGTAGACTTTGGGGCTACCGAGCATATTTGTGCAAATAAAAATATTTTTACCTCCTACACTTTTGTGGAGGATAAACTGTGATATCTAATTGTGGATTTTCCATTGTATTATAAAGATACAATGATGATAACCAGAACTCGGGTTATGTGTTCGCATTTGTGATAATGTAATTACTTGGAGATCAGGCAATCAAAATTTATTATTAAATATACAATGGATCAGAGTTTATTACTCAAAAATTGGCTGATAATGAGTCTGAGTGGTTGAAAAACTTCTTAGCAAATTTTTTATGTGAGTTAAAACTAACTCATTATGTGTTTATATATTATGATTGCCAAGTGGCAAATTAAATATATTTTAGAGACATACGTATGTGTTACAATTCTGGAAAGTAGCTACAAAATGACGTGGCCTAAGTTTTGAGAGGTCAAAAATGAATTTGACCAATTTTCTCACAAACCAAAAGGCTAGTGAGTAAAACATCGAGGGAAATATGAGACTTATAGCCACTGTGAAATTAATGGTGATGGTAACCCAACCTTTGTGATTGGAGATCCCATGAAGAAGGTTCATATGGGTGAAAACAAGTCACTTGTTAGTTCTGCTAGCACAAATAATTTTGTCCCTTCCTATGGTGTAAGAAGTGCTTGACTGCATTTATTGTGAGGATAAGCTAAAAGCTTTTAATGAATTTCATATTCCTTATGGGTGGTGTATAAAGTGCAGTATACACTTGATGAAATCACCAATATGAGTGTGGAGTGGGGCCGCTCCTATGAAATTGTGGCATAATTTCTAGAGCACTCATGAATTATCAGGCGCGCGCATGGCCTATTAGCGCAAAACAGCGTAATAGCAAGAATTGTGGGGGTGTAATGTGATTGGTAGACCTCTAACATACACTAAAGTGTTTTGGTTCATAGAAGTTTACTTCACCGACTCACTTATACGGTATGTCTATCAGTCTAGGTCTGGTTCATAGTCCAAAAGACACCAGATTCGAAGTATTAACATCTATGTGATCAACTCTGAATTTTATTTTTTAAATAATTATTTTCACAAATTATTTTGAAATATATGGGGGATTGTTGGAAAATTATTTCTAAAATAATTTGTTTTTGAAAGATTTAAATATATCTTTTATTATCATTTATTCCAATTAATTTTCTCAATAAATATTTATGTTAATGTTTCAAATCTTTTAATTATATTTAATTGGTTTTAATAATTTCCTAATATTTGCTGATTCACTAACGTGAATATGCTTTATTATTCATTAAAGTGCTATAACTTTGCATTTCAACATATTAGCTAACGTTTCATTTCGTCAGAGTCATATGCATATCCCTTTATTCTTTATATATTAACTTGAGGTGCAACGTTTCACGTGCAACAATCATCAACATCAATATATCCGGTGCTATAGATCACGGAGGAGTTGCTTTTAGACACATTTACACTTGTTTTACAAATAAATTTTCTTTCTATTATTTTCTAAATGTATGAGTTGATATCTTTCTTGCTATTCTGGGTACGCAGAATAATATTAATATTTTAGAAGAATCTGTTAAATCCTGGGGATATTCGCATTATTATTACTATTGTGGCGAAATAATCCTTAAGGACAGTGTGATTTCACATGTCTCAGACTACAAACAAATTTGTGTTCTTCATCCTTCTCTCTACTTATTTTACTTATTTCATTTTATATATTATTTTTCTAACACATTACACTATTTTGGTCCTTTCCGTCAAATTAACCCCAACGGTGTTAGATTCCTCGTCGAAATCTGGGTTCCTCGCCAGAATTTAGGTTATGTTGCTGGAATTTAACTATTAAAGAGAGAAAACTTCAAAAGTTCAACCTTTTTGGCGGTTGTAACGGTTGTTATCATGATTTGACCTTGCATGTCTTTTGTTTTGGATTGGGTTCTTAATCTATGAAATTTTGCTATAACATATGATGGATTTCGTACATGTTTCCATGATCTTATTTTAGATCGAGTTTTGATTTCGAATCTTGTTTTTCTCAAGTGTTTACTTTTCGTTGCGGTTGGGTTTGAATTGAAATTGAAAAATATCCATATGTTGGTAAAATGATGAATCTCTCCTTTGGGTCTCCTAGCTCTTTGAGAATAAGAACTTGCTTCAATTAAAATAGTTTGGCTAAACTTGAAGTTTGGAGAGAGAAAGAGTTGAATGCATATGGTTTTGTTTATATGAACTTTGACCCCTTCACCGTCAAAATTAATTTGGGGGTTAGGATTTTGTTTGGAGGTTTGTTGTTTTGAATGCGTTGAAAGTAGATTTGGAGGGGAAGAATGAAGAAAGAAGAAGGAAAGAGGAAGAAGGAGGAAGAGAAAGAAGAAGAGAGAGAGAATTCATTTCCGACATGTATACCCTGTTTCCGGTTAGTTAACGTCGTTATAATGGTGTTGGCGGAAGGTACCGACTTGAAACAATTTTAAAACTTAAAGGACCAACTCACACAAATTAAAACAGGGATCAAATCAAAACATAAAATAAAGATAATGGACCAAAAATATAGCTTAGCCTCAAATTTATTTAGATTTCTCAATTAGACCTAATAAAATTGAATTAAACCAAACCAATTTAATTGATTTAGTTCAATTTTTTTCTAATTAATCAAGTCAACCCGTAGAGACTTACACTTCTAAGCAATTAACATATACAACATTATGTTATGGATTTTATTATTAGACTAAAGGATCAAAATCGTCCTCAATAAAAAGTAAGGGTACACTTTTTAGTCCCTAAACAAAAAGGTCACAATTTAATCCCGAAAATGACAAAACAAGGACATGTTAGTCTCTCCGTTAGTTTCCCCTAGAAGTCGGTTAGTTTGCTAAGATGTACCATTAAGAAGCTTATGTGTCTGTTAAGATGCTAAATTGTACCATCTAACATGGAATTTATTAAAAAAATAAAACAAAAAATAAAGTCATTAATCTTTATATCTAAAAAGTCAAATTACACTCATTTTGATCCTTATATTTCTTCTTCCTCCATCATTATCTAAAAACCATAACTCCATTAAAAGAGCTTGAGCCATAACTCGAAGGAATCGTGGTTGCCTCGGATTGAGAAGAACTTGTGCCAGTTGTCTTTGCTGGTGAAATCTCCCAGGGTTTGCAAGAGACCCTCTAACTCTGATGCACCCTTCGATCCCATTTCTTCGGTTATGTCTAAAATCCTCCCTTTCAAATGTTGGGTATCAATCCTCTCTTAATTTTGATTGTAGATTTATTATTAAAAAAAATGAAAGTGTGAGATGTTTTGAAGGGAACCTATTCTTCCGGTTAAATTTATTTTATTGCAAATCTTAAATTTATTACATTTTCGTTTATCATCTTTTTCTCTTTTTGGCACCTGTTTTTCTGCACCACACCACCCCTCTGCAGAACCACGGTTCTAAACTTCTAATTTCAGAATCAAACATCATAACAATGAACCAACACTTGCACAACCGTTCTTGATGAAAGGTGTTGGTAGATCTATAGCTGATATGAGGTCTTCGGATTCAGGCTCATCGGGGAATGAAGAAGGAAGAGGCGAGGTCGCCGGCGAAAAGAGCAAAGGGACAACTGAAGATCGCTGGAAAAGACTTGAGATCCCTTTGTTTTCAGGGGAAGTTGCATTTGGGTAGGTCGATCGTTTGGAGAGGTACTTCCACATCAAGGGGGGTCTCGGATGAGGAATGATTGCAGGCAATATTGGTGGCCATGCAGGGCAGAGCTTTAAGCTAAGTCCCATGGTGGGAGACGAATCCACCAAACCCTTCTTGGGAGTAGCAGATTTGTGATACTGTTGGCCAACTATGTGTTGTATCCTTCTGACTCCGCCTTCTCCACACCGCGTCGCCGACACGCCGACCACTCTTGCACCACTTTGATTGGATTGGATAGTACATTAATTGAACAATGCTTACACAGTTTGATATCTGGAGTGCTTGCATCTTCTTTTTCAATTTTGAAACCCTGAATTTTTGTTGATATTGTTCAAGAGTATGTTGGTGAATGCTTTTTCGAGAAGATGAACAAATAAAGAATAAAGATGAGAGGAGGAAAATGAACTGAACGATTAGAAAATAATAAATAAAAATGTATAGATAAAAAAATAAATACTAAAATAGCAATCTTAACCTGTTATATCGATAAAAAACATGGAGGATGCAACCTTAACTTAGAGGTGGGAGGATTAAAGATTTGCCTCGTTTCTTCTTCTATGCCTCCGGTTGTCACACTGGGGTTTTACACTACTTCTCACTTCACCACTCTCCACTCTCCACTCTCCACTTGCCTTCAACATAATTACTCCAACAACGACCCCAATGTCTTGTTACTTCAATTTTGGATCCCATTTTGTAAAATATTGATTATTGATTATTACACGCCCACTACATAACAGTTTTTTAATTTTAAATATTTAGGATTTACTTTTTCACAACGAGATTATCAAAGCAGATTTTATCTTCCCTAACATTAAAGTGAATTTGACTTCTTCCAACAAATCTTTTTTATACACACGTCAAAAATCGAATTCGTAATAACAAATTTAATGAACTCAACAATCTATCACATGTGTTGAACCTTGTTAATATATGACTCTTAAAAATCATATATAAAATAATTTATAATTAATTAAAAAAATTATTTAATATATCCAGTTAGTATAAATTTTTTTTACAGAATTAACCAAAATTGCTACATAAATTAAAATATTTAAATCTTATAACTAAACTCTAAAAAATTATTCTCACCATATATCCAAATCAAACTATTATATCATACCTTAAAAAAACTTTAAAAAACGCAGTGGTTCATATATGAATAATAATATTATATTTATGATGATAATATATACTCTAATCCTCATATATACATCAGTCTCGTTCAAACTTATGAGGGTCTTTTGAAAGATCAAAAGAAGCCCCCACATGAACATCTTAGCGTCGGACCAAAACGTTGACGTTTACCCATGTGCGGCATCATGGAACAGTTAAACATCTCTTTTTCTTCTTGCATCTGATTTCATCATAAGCGCTTTGATGATTCATGAATCACACACATTCCTACATGCACCAGCACCCATCCAATCGGTTCCTCTAATATATCTACTTCGCTAATCTGCTACAATCAGCCTTACCAAAGCCCACTCTCCGATTGGCCAGATCAAACTCCACCCACAGATTCTGCTGGTGAAAATTCCCAATAATGTTACTGGCCGCACCCAATTTATCCGAACTCCCGATCCCAACACAGTGGACCCCACCTCCCACGTGAGCAAGAAGCCTCTCCTTCGGGATCACTATCTCCACTCCTTTCTCGAACTCAAACACCATATCTCCTATACGCCGTCCGATCTCGACAACATCATCACGACCGTCGAAACACATGTCAGCAACTCCACCGTACACGTAACCTTTCTTCATCCTGGGCCCCACAACCCTAACCACTTGTTCCCGCACCTTATTATAAGCCTCGTTAACCAGGTAAGTAAATTCGGATCCGGAATCAACCATGGTTTGACCCGACCCACCCGCATCCGGACGGAAAACCGTCGCCGGAATCGGTAGCCTCCTCCCTCCGATTCGCATCCCCTGCATCGCGACGGTGTAAGCCAAGGGATCCAGGTTCGGCATGCGTTGACTATGAGGAAAAGTCAACATCCCAACGTACTTGAACCCGAGGGAATTCGGGTTGTGGCCCAGGTAGAAAGACCCGGTTGAGACAGATCCGGGTCGGGTGTTCCGGGTTGGGACACAGTAAGAGAATTTGGTTATTTTAGCTTGGGAAGAAAAGGACAAGCGTCCTAGATTCATTCCTAAAATGCCCCTGGCGTCGCTGGATTCGGTGGCGCAACCGAGTATAAGAGGAGGGGTAATTACGGAACGTGAAAAGGTGAATTTTTCTCTGACGAGATTACCCTCGGCATAGGTTCCGTCAGCGTAGAAGTAGGAGTAGTGGCAGAGGCGGTTCTGGTCGCAGGAAGTTGGGAGGGTAAAATCGGGAATCTGGGGTTTGCAGAGAGGGTGAGTGCAAGGGAGGACAGAGAAAGTGGAAGAGAGAGAAGGGTTAAACGACGCCGTAGGAGGGTGTGGGGGTGGTGGTTTCTTTGGTATCTTGTTGTTATGACACTGAATCCAAGAGAGTTGGCTTCCAGTGTCCAACACCATTTGTTGAGCCTGTGGGGGTGTACCAATGGGAAGGGTCACTATAAGAGCCATGGAGTATTTGAAAGAAGACTTGAAGTTGTAGGAAGGAGAAGAAGGTTTTTTGAGTCGTGGGTTGTGTTTGGGGTTTGAAAATATGAGAGAGGAAGATAGCATTTTTGAGGTAGTGTTGGTGTGAAGAGGGAGTGAAGTTAGAGGGAATGAGAGTGAGATGTTGTTGTTGTTGTTGTTGTTGTGGTTGAGTTGTGCAGAGAAGGTTACTGAGATGAAGAGGAGGAAGAAAAAAAAGAGAAGCATGTTGTGTAATCGTGACACAGCCATTGGAGTGAGTGTGTTAAAACTTTGGTTGGGTTGTGTTGTATTTATATAGGGAAAAAGCATGAACCAAAGGGAATGGGTTGAAAAGAAAGAGAAGGCTGAGGAACAAAGAAACGCCAAAAGAAGACGCGTTTTCTTCGGTTGAGTGGGTCGATCCTTATTATTCTTTCCATTTCAAATTTGAATATTTAAAATTTAAAATACAATATTTTGTTTGGATATGAGTATCCTCCATCCGAAATGCAAGAAGGAGAGATTGGGAAAGCGATATGAGTAAATATTTAATTTGATCCTTGAAATTATAAGATTATATCAACTTAATCCCCACATTATCAATATTCTAAAATGATCCTTGAAATTATAGAAAGTTAATTAAATTCATCCCTCCATTGATATTTGCATGGACTATAATAACATTAAGTTGGTAATATCAGGGATGTATTTGAAACTAAGTTAATAATGTCAGGGATGCATTTATTACATTTTGAAATTTCAAGGATCATTTTGGAATATTGATAATGTGAGGGACTAAGTTGATACGACCCTATAATTTCAAGGATCAAATTAAATATTTACTCGAAAGCGATACTATTTCTTTCAACAAATTTTTTTTTATATATACCATAAGAATTAAATTTCTCACATGTTAAGGGACTCAACTATTTATTCCAATTATGATATGCCTAAATAATAGATAATAATATGAGTTTAATTTTTATATACTAACGATATAAAACTTTTTTTATACAGACATTTAATTATAAATTATCATATTGTTAAGTTTTTTCGATTCTTATTCTAATTGTCTTAAAATTTATTTATAACATGATTGATAATAATTGATTGATCGTGTAAAAATGTTTACATCATCAGTACATCATAATTAAACTCTAATAATATCTACTTATATTTTATATTAAACATGATATTCTTGACTGAGATATGTTATGATCTTACTGAATATAAATTAGAAATAAATGCTCAATTTGATTCGGAAATTGTAATATGCTATCAACTTGATGCTTGACATTTTTGAAATTTCAAAAACATCCTGAAGTTATCAAAAGTTTATCAATCTAATTTCTTTATCAAAAATAAAATTAATATAAAATTTATAATTTTAAAAATTAAATTAATTATAAAAATCAAATTAATTCGATCTTATAATTTGGCGCATAAAATTCATCATCTACTATCTATATATACATTTTAAGGCCTAGGAAAATTTCTAAAATAACCTTTGTTGGAACGCTGACACGTGTCCTTTTTTGAGGACAAATTTGTCACTTCAGTTCAATTTCTGTCATTTGGGATTTATTTATTATTTATTATTTCTGTCATCACGTGCTAACTTTTTACTATTGCCTCTGGCCCTCTGCTACATTTGCTATTAAGTCATATCCCAGCAGGGTCACTTTAATTTGTCACTTTTCCTCGCAGACTCTTCCTCCTCTCCCTACCATTAGTTCATTTGAAATTTGAAAACCCTCTTTTTAATTTCTTCTCTCTCGGGCTCTTCCTCTTCCTCTTCCTCTTCATTGATGCCTTTCTCTCTTTCTCTCCCAAATTCTCTCTTTCTCAATTCGTTTTCTCTCTCCAAATCTCAGTGACACCGCCATCATCCATGGGAGAGGGAGACGCTTCTCATGCTGATGCCGCCATGGACGTTGTGCAGCGACGTCTCATGTTTCAAGACGAGTCTGTTCTCTTTCCCCTTTTCTTCTCTTTCTCTATATCTATTTGTTTTTATATTTTGTATTTTTTCCTGGTATTTCTATGATTTTTCATGTGTTTCTATTCTAATGCATCCTTTATTTCTCCCTCGCAGTATGAAATTCAAAAGTTTAACAACAGAAACATAGCTTTGGGATTTCACCCGTCTGCCATGATTTTACCTTTGTAGATAAGAAAGATATCACCTGTCTACAAGATCACCCGTCTATGATAACCCGTGAAGGAACCTGTACATGATAACTCGTCTGATCAGACGGGTTATCATAGACGGGTGATCAGACGGGTGAGTCATAGACGCGTGAGCATAGACATGTTCCTTTAGTTTTCCCTCACGCGTCTATGAGATCACCCGTCTATGACAACCTGTCTATGATCACACGTGCTCACCCGTCTATGAGATGATCAAACGTCTATGGTAACCTATCTAGGAGATGATCAAACGTCTATGACAAGGGTGATCTCATACAAGTTGTATCCTATAGTGCAGTAATTGTTTAACTACTTAATCAATAATTTACGTTAATAATTTTAAACCTAAATTGTTGTTTATAAACATGCATATTAGATTCAAATGACAACAAAAAGTTAGATAACCCGTCTATGATAACCCTTCAGACGGGTTATTATCTCATACACGGTTGATCACATACGGGTAGTCATAGATGGGTGATCATCTCATAGAAGGGTGAGCATAGACGTGTGATCATAGGCAGTTTACTTCAGTTGGGTTGTCATAGGCAGATGAGCATAGACGGGTGAGTATAGACAGGTCCCTTGAGTTTCCCCATATAACCTGTCTATGACAACCCAACTAAAGTAAACTGTCTATGATCACACGTCTATTCTCTCCCTTCTGTGAGATGATCACCCGTCTATACTCACCCATCTATGATAACAAGTCTGATCAGAAGGGCATAGACGGGTGATCATAGACGTGTGATCATAGACAGTTTACTTCAGTTGGGTTGTCATAGACGGGTGATCATCTTATAGACGGGTCAGCATAGACAGGTTCCTTTAGTTTTCCTATATAACCTGTCTATTTTCACCCGCCTATGCTCACCTATCTATGACAACCCAACTGAAGTAAATTGTCTATGATCACACGTCTGTGATCAACCGTCTATGATCACCCATCTATGATTACCTTTCTGTGATCAATCGTCTATGACATAATCATCCGTCTATGACAACCCAACTGAAGTAAACTGTCTATGATCACACGTCTATTCTCTCCCTTCTGTGAGATGATCACCCGTCTATCCTCACCCATCTATGATAACCCGTCTGATCAGAAGGGCATAGACGGGTGATCATAGACGTGTGATCATAGACAGTTTACTTCAGTTGGGTTGTCATAGACGGGTGATCATCTCATAGACGGGTGAGCATAGACAGGTTCCTTCAGTTTCCCTATATAACCTGTCTATTCTCACCCGTCTATGCTCACCTGTCTATGACAACCCAACTGAAGTAAACTGTCTATGATCACACATCTGTGATCAACCGTCTATTATCACCCATCTACGATTACCTTTCTGTGATCAATTGTCTCTGACATAATCACCCGTCTATGACAACCCAATCACCCATCTATGATTACCCTTTTGTGATCAACCGTCTATGACATAATCACTCGTCTATGACAACCCAACTGAAGTAAACTGTCTATGATCACACGTCTATTCTCTCCCTTCTGTGAGATGATCACCCGTCTATACTCACCCATCTATGATAACCCGTCTGATCAGAAGGGCATAGACGGGTGAGCATAGACGTGTTATCATAGATCATACGGGTGATCTCATAGATCACACGGGTTATCATAGACGGGTTGTCTTATTATGTCAGATACTTTAGTACTTATATTATCTAACTTTTTGTTGTCATTTGAATCTGATATGCATGTTTATATGCAACAGTTTATGTTTAAAATTATTAACATAAATTATTGATTAAGTAGTTAAACAATTACTACACTAAGATTTTGTTGACAGGACTTAAACTCCAATTGCATGAAATTTTATTTTTCAGTTTATGCATGCACAATTGTCACTTGGACTTCCTGCTTTGGGAGAACTACTTACTGATGCAAATGGTGTTATTAAGCTTAGTCCTTATTTTTTTCTTTGTATTTCCTTCTGATGAATAAAATGAATTTACATTTATATGTACTTTATGAAATATACAATTCAAAATGATCTATGAATTTTCTATCCTCAATATTATATAAATCTATTTCTATACTTTATAACAGCATGAATATTTGTATATGATTTAATATATTCAGGTTTTTTTTATAGGTATAAAAAAATATATAATTTAAAAAATTAACTTTTAGCAAAAATGTAATAAGCAACACGGTGTGATCCATGAGAATGCACGGGTATACAACTATAGCATAAAAATTTAAGTTTTGATGTTACCTTCATGCAAATTGTGTGTTAATTAGTATAGTATAATTGATTTATTATTAATTTGCGTTTTATGTTCTAATTAGTAAAAAAATTATTTTTGTATGAAAGTTCTAATTAGATTATTGAGCCTGTGTTAATCCTCGCCTGCATTGCGTATAATTGGATTACCTTGCATAAATGTTTTAAGAAACTCATGTTATTAGCATTGTTTTTTATGAGTGTTAAAGATTTCCATTCTTATGATTGTTTTTGTCAGCAAGTGCAAGCATTGAGCCATAAGTTTTGAATTTTCAAAATGAAAACTCAAGTAGAAGGCAAAACAGTATGGATTGTGGAGTTATTTTGCTACAATCATAATGTGTGTATAACTATGGTTTATAACTATGTCAATATTGATATATAATTTACTTTATTCACTTATTTCCTAGATAAAAAAACTGATTAATTTTCAATATTACTTTTAAAAAAAATTATAATAAATAATATAGAGCGATCCGTGCGAATGCACGGATATACAGCTAGTTTACTCATTAAATTTGGCTTCGTCCTTTTAAATTTGGAAGGTTTGTCTTAGTTAATGGTTTTAATTCATTTATGTGAATGGGCGTGCATTTGTCCTGTATACGTGTCTGTATGTCTGCCACCCTTCTTTATTACGACTTCAGATTTGTCAAGGAGATGGGGACATTTGTGTATACACGTAAAACAGATTTTTTCCCTTTTACTTTTAAAAGCATAAATTAAGTAGACTACTAATCACTATCTTAAAAATTAAAAATAAAATGAGTTTAATTTCTATATACTGACAATATAAAATATTTTTATATAATCATTTAATCATAAGTTGTCATATCAATAAAAAAAATTGACTCTCATCCTAACTACCTTAAAAATCATTCATATCATGATTGATGATTAATTATCTATATAAAAATATTTTATATTATCAATATGTAATAATTAAACTCAAATAAAATTTATGAGTTTATATTTTATGCTGAACTTTTTTAATATCGTTGATCAATTATACATCAACACTTATATGATTTTCCGGATCATTATTATAAAAATTAAATATTTTTTTAATAATATAATAATATATAATTGGTAGTGAATACATAAAAAAAGAAAATATGATTGATGGAAATTTTTAAAATAAATATACTGATAATGTATGATAAAAATTATAATTCGTCATAAAATGTTTTCATCGTTTAATTCATTTAACTAATATTCTAAAAATGCTGTTTAGTATTTGTCTTAAACCTAAATATAAATATGTGTGAGTGTTGGGATAACACTTAAAACTCTTTCATTTTGATCTTGTGTTGACGACCTATACATTTACCTACTGTCCTACATACATGCTACATTTGGTATATATAATGGTGGGTGGCGGCTTCTTCTTCATGCGAGCTGGCTGGGCACCAGCTGTAGTTGGTTGACTACAACATCAACATCCCACTTGCCCAAATCAAATGCCACTCTTAACTTAGAACAAAATCTTACTAACCCATTGTCATGGGGTTTCACGACATGCCCTACGCTTGTTGTTGTCTATATACTATATGCTTCCACTTTTACTTGGTTTCCACCTCCTCCATATTCCATTAGCTTAGCTACTATACAGAAGTAACAAAATACAAAACGGTGGGGTTGAACTTGGGGGAGGTGAATGTATGAAAACCTTTTCGGCCCATAATTTCAGATCCGATCTTTCTTATAATTAGTATTCAAAAATGTATTTTAGAAACAGGACAAAATGTATTTTAAAAACAGGACAAAACTTATGTGTATATTTATATGTACATGTGATGTTGTTTTTCAATAAAGAGAAAAAATATATAATAACTCATCAATAAAAATATAACATATGTAATATATAATAGCCATAACAAATGTATTTTTCTTTTTGAAAAACATCAAAACAAACACCATCAAAACTGCCGTTAAATTTTGTCATTTAAAAAAAATCCGAAATCTTAGTTTCAAGTTCTACAAAAATATATTTTTATTGATCAAAGTTAAAAAAAATAAAAGAGTAATATTATTTTTATCTTCTTTTATTTTTATTTTTTAACAACAGAAAACCGTTGTGACTATATTACCAGTGCAAATTGCTTTATGGTAAGGTATTTTTGCTATTTGATTAGATATCCTATAAACATTTTTATTATATTAGCTATTAAACAGCTTATCAAAGATTAAATTTTTTTAAAAAATTGTGAGAATTCTCTCAGTCACATTAATACTCAAAGATTTAGTCTTATAGTAACATAGTAAAAATACTCCAATTAAAGAAGAAAAAACCTCTTCTTATATACACGCCAATTGGATAATAAAAGACTTATACACTTAATCATGAAAAATAAAAAATAAACTCTTTTTGATGAATATTCTGAATATGTCTATTTCGATCAACAGGAAACCTAATAAAAAGGATAGGTTGGAATTGGACCCCTCTCTCTCCTCCCCCTACTAGGGGTAGAAAAATATGCAAGAAAAGAAAGATATGGTCAGTTAATCATGAAAAGTTGAATATCGTCCAGTTAATTTGGTTTTTATGTTTAAAGGTCTTCCATAAGTCAGTGAAGGGTTCTTATCTTTGCATCACTTTGAAGAGACATCCACTTAGGCAATTCCCCTGCTCTGTAGATTCTTAGACCATGACATTAGGTAGTTAATTATGATATTCCTCGTAGGACGTCACGGCAGCAATAGAAGTATAATGTATAGTTTTATATATTATAGAATGCTCAGTCGCCTTAGCTATGCTAGTGATACTTATCCAAAAGCAATTAAAACATGTTACATAGGTCGCTGTTTAGGTAAGTGGGACTAAGCACTCGATTTGTGATAAACAATAATGACATTAAAAAGAAAATGTTGAATCAATGTATTGTGGACCAAGGTGAGCCGGGATTCCAGCACAGTGTTTTTCCATGTTCCTGGCTTCTTAATGATTTTTCATTTTTATGACTGTGTACTAATTAAAAGATATTTAGAGAGCTGCTCATGAGTGGAAGCACAGATGACTTGATCTTTACACACATTTTTAGAGGTATAGTTACAGAGAAGGAAAGGGGGAATAAATGAAGAAAATCGTACTATTGATAATACTTACTTGCCCATGTGAATCCAACTAAATCTTGAATAATTGTGATCGATGTTCCACAAATATCTTCAGGTCCTGGGTGGGTTACTACAAGCTAAACCAGCATATATAGGGCCCTGAGTCATTCACTCTGTGGTCCTAATTAAGGAGCTGCCTCAGGAGGCACAAGGTGCCGTTGGTGTTGCCATGTGCTTTGTTCCATAAACTTCTCAAAGGTAGGGAGGGATGTAGGTGAGTTAGTTTGAATCAGTTTTAGGGGAAAAACTTAAAATTAATTGATTTGTTTTAATTCCGGGGTTATCAAATTTTCTTTCTAAACCAAAAGAAAGAAGAAGCCAAGATTTGCATGATATCATTGAAACCCCAAAATACAATGAATTTTGTAATATTTTTCTCAAAAAGAAAATTATATATCAATGTTTGAAACGAAAGACACAAAATCAAATAGAAATTATTATAAGAGCGCTGCTACATGTTAGGAAAGGAAATGTGAGAATTGTTAGTTTTGGTTGTTGTGTTTTTTTTCTTTCTTGCTTGCTTTGCGCCTTGCACCAAAAAAAAAAAAAGGAAATGTAAGAATTTCATAGGAATACCGTGTGATGAAATTTCACCCTTGAATATTCAAGATCCTCGGACTCATCTCTTTTGCATAATATTTTTTTTTTTTTTTTGTGTGATCATGATATAGGTATAAAATATCCATCATCATTAATAATGATTGATTTCCATCAAGAAACCTATTAGACACACAAGGTGATTCTCCCCTCCCTACTAATCATCGTTTACAGTCAGGATTCGAACCTCTGACTACTTATTTAAGGTGTTCGAGTCTCTTACCATTCAAATCAATCACATGTTAGTCTTTTTGTAAATTTTATCTTTAAATCTAATGTTTTTTTTGTAAGACCATGAGACAATCTTATAAGTTTGACCCATTTCAACCATATATAAGACTGATCTCCGTTGGATCACGAGAGCACACCAGAATCATATGATCTCCTCACATGCGGCCATTCTTTCCCTCACGCCTTCTTCCTCCAATTCATCTTTCTCCCACACGTCTAGAGTCTAGACCCACTATTCAGTTGGTAAACTATCTCAATCCTCACTCCTTGCACTCACTGTTATGGATTTTTTTCGGATCTATGAATACTTTTTTTCTGGGTAAACCTATATAGTCTTTATTTTAATGTTTTAATATTTTTAAAATTGCAGGATTTTTAGGTGGCAAATATTTATAGATAAAATAAATATGCAAAATTATAAGAAATAATTTTATATGCGCATTTTCTGGTGTGTATGTGTTAACATATAATAATAAAATTTTATATAAAATATTAAATATAATAAAGTTTTAAACAAAAAACATAATAAAAATACAATAGAGGCAAAGTTGTCTAATCAAGAAAAAACTATTTTCTTCCTTTCTATTTTTTACCCTACCAAATAAGTGCATTTCTTTTTCTTCATTTTCTCTCATACCAAACAACTAATAAAATCTATTTTTTCGCTCACCTTTTTCTCTCTTCCCATTCTCTCTCTATTTTCTCTCCCAAACCAAACAAATGCTAAGGCTAAACCTAATTTCTTCAATTTTTTTTTTTATACTTATCTTTAATTTTTTTTATTGAATATGAATACCATGGGAATCTCCTTTAGTATAAAATATGGGAGCCCCTTCTTTTCTAATACAGCCACTCCACAGTTTTTAAGTTTTTTTTCTTCAAACAATACCCTTTTCTGGAATGCAGTATAAGATTAGGCTAAATTATATTTTTTTGTTTATTATTTTTATTTTAGGTTTCAATTTGATCTTTTTTTTATTTTTTGTTCCGAATTGATCATTTATCTTTATTTTAAATTTCAATGCGGTCTTTTTCTTTTAAATTGTGGTAAGGAAAGATCACATTAGTATAACTTTTATAAAATAAGAGATTATTTCGAAACAAAAAAAATAAATGAGGGACAATGTCGAAACAAAAAAAGGGGATCATATTGATATAACTTTATAAAATAAGATCATTTCAGAATAAAAAATAAAAAAGGATCACATTAATATAACTTTACAAAATAAGAAACTATTGTGAATCAAAACATAAAAAAAGGACCATAAGTATATTTTAACAAAAAGATTATTACGAAAATTTAGTTTCGAATATATGCAGACATGCAGCACTTTAGCGTCAGAAATCTCCTTATCGACTCCCGTTACATTACAGGGGTGTGGAATCCCTAAGTTCAGCGTCAGCCACTAAGTTTGAATGCGTTTAAAAAAGTAGATCAATGCACAAAGTAGAAACGACCCACCCACCCCTGTCTTAAACCAATTTCTTTTTCTTCATCAATGGTGTCACTGTCACTGCCATTAACATGATTCTCCAGCAAGTGTAAACCTCCATGGTGGAAGCGTTTAATGGGCTTCAATGAAAAAGACTCTAATTTGAGAGTGAGCCCAAAACATTTGTTTCGTTGTTGACGGTGAGCCTCTCCACTCCGATCCACTCACCACCACCGTCTTCTCGACGACAATGGTCTTTTCTGCTACAGTTTAGATCTATGAGGATATTGTTGTAAAAGAAAAAAACTAAAAAATTGGGGAGGGGCTGTATTAGAAAATTGAGGAATTGTAAAGAGCAACTCCCACAATATATATATATATATATATATATATATATATATATATATATATGTTTTTAATGAAATAGATTAAGCCCATTTCATAGAGCAAGTTTCCAATTGAGTGGCCCAATCACAGCCCAAAGTGCCCAATTTGTTTGTAGCCTAGGAGCAAGATTCAACATTTCGGGTCTCGAACCATTTCCAGTGTGTAACATGGAAAGAATGGTTTTAATGCCCAATTTAGTATATTATTTTCATTCTCATGTTAGATAAGAATTTCTCAAATTTAAGGAGACTAAGAATTCTAATTTCTAAGTTTCTAACCAAAACGAAAAAGGAATAAAATAATATGAGGAGAAGGCAAAGTTGAAGAAGTCCTGCTCAATCCTTATATAAAGTTGTCAAAGGTGAACTGAACACTCCAGCCAGCCCTGCAACTAAGGGGAAGTCAGTCAGATTGAGCAATAACATCTGTTCCATTCCATTCAGGTGAGAACTCATTTATGTTCCTCTCCCTCTGTCTCCCCACTTCAATTTTATGTGACAAACTTACCATTTAGTTACTGCTAAGAACTTTTTGATTGCTTCTGTACTTGTACTGTAATAAAAAAAAAAGCTGCTGCTTAGTTCTCCTTTTGTTAGGTAATGACTTTCCAATTTTAGCTGCTTTGTTTTATTCTTTATGTCAAGTTTGAACCATCACCTCTTATTTCTATGGTTAGTTCCAAGCTTTCAACTAATTCATTCATAATTTGTCAGGCTTTTGTGTTTGAGGATCACACAATGTTAGGGTAGCAAGAATGACATAGCATAAAGAACACTGGATTATAGACAAAGTCATTGGTGAAACAAGAAAAAATACCAAAAAAGAATATCAGTTCTGCTTTGCTAGTGTGACTGTGTGAGTCAATACTCAGTAGTGTTGAGAATTTGATAAAATTCCTGGAAGATTGATAGAGGTGAAGGGATGTCATGGGACAGGAACCTGGCTACATTTATAGGAATTTTTTCGTTTAAAAGGGCACCTAGAGATTGAGCAACAAAGCATTGGGAAGTTCTTCCTCCCAAAAGTGCAATGTGTTTGAAAGAGGAGAGCCCAAAATACCGGAGTGATCTAAAACCGATTTGAAGAAGAATCATAACACTGAGTTGGATCCCAAAACCTTAAGGCAGTAAGTTTATGGATCAACGGCTCAGAAAATCCTCCCTTTGGTCGTTCGTTAACAATGCTGAACTTCATTTACCCTCATATTTACTTGGAAGTCACACCAGAATTCCCAACAATCTTCCCCTTAGAGCCCCCCACACAATGATCACACAATTGTGATTATTTTGTTATAATGTACTTGCTCATAAGTAGATAGAAGGAGTTTTTTAGGATGTGTAAACACACTTACATTGTGCGGTCATTTTGGTAGGCTGCACCTATCTTTTTCTCTTTTAATTGTGTCTTGAAGCTTTCTGCATACCAATCGTAGGAACCTGGAAAACATATGTAATATTGTTGTATACTTGAAGCTTTTTCTGTCATATAAGGATGACTAGAAGCTGAACATTTTTTATCAAAAAAAATAAAATAACAGTAGTAATAATAAATAAAAAAAATAAATATTAGAAGTTGAACATGTATCTGACTTGATAATCTATACTTTGTTGGCAACATAAGTCTTTGTTATAATCAATTAATCACCCCTTTTTAGAGGTTCAATATCTATAAAAATTTATGTCGTGCAGAATCCATTTGTTACTGAATTCAGTTTCTAGAAGCCTTCTTATTATATTACATGCCTCAAGTGTGGATGAGATTTTACATTGTTGCCCACTTAATTTTAATTTATAGTTTCAAGTTCAGTCTTCTTTGACTGAGTCTCAAGTGCCAACTTTTCATTTGTGATCAGTTGTTTAGAACCTAGAAATGGATGCTGAGACAGTTGTGCATACTGGAGGTTGCCATTGCAAGAGTGTAAGGTGGAAAGTGCTTGCTCCTTCCAGTGTTGTGGCATGGAACTGCAACTGCACAGACTGCTACATGAGAGCTAATACTCACTTTGTTGTACCTGCTGACAATTTTGAGCTTTTAGGAGATTCTGCGAAGTTTATTACAACTTACACTTTTGGCACTCACGCTGCAAAGCACACATTCTGTAAAATATGTGGTATAACCTCATTCTACTATCCACGCTCAAACCCAGATGGGGTTGCAGTTACATATAGGTGTGTTGACCCTGGAACGTTGACACGCATTGAAATCAGGCATTTTGATGGGAAGAATTGGGACAGCTCATATAATCAGTCAGGCATCTCTTCATGTTCAAAGGTGCAGAAGTAACTCCCTTTACATGAAGGACTAAGAAAATAGTTATGAATTGAGATCAATAGCAATTTGGTATGAAGTTTTCATTCCCTTAACACATCTTGTGTTGCTGCTGCAAATAGTCTGGACATGATAAATCTGACAAATGCAATAAGAAGAATGTACACAAACTAGTTATCTAGTTTATTGTTGTACTCTTGTTTTAGAATGTTTATGCTTCCAAGGTTTCAACTTGCATGCCAAAGGTATGGTCTTCATAAAACGTAAAGGGAGGTAGTTTCTCAAATTGATATTTAATGACTGGTAATATTGCTGAGCATAATTACATTTGGGTTTTATAAATGCAAACAAAAAGGTCATTACTGCTTAGATTTTGTAAACCCCGAAGGAACAAAAGAACATAGAACTGCCATTGAGTAAAATAGTTCAATCTAATATACCCGCGCTTAATCATCTCCCACAAATAATACCTCTAATACGATGCTAGAACCAGTGGAATTCCTACTTATGATTTCAAAATGATTTTTGCCCTAAAGAAATATAAGATGAAATCATAAATCAAGCATCAACGACTTTTTTTACTCTGAATCTTTTCTCCCAATTTTATTGCAGCTGAGAATTGGTGGTATTGTTTGAACACTTTGAACACCTCCACCCTTCCTACATTTTTCAAATGTCAACCTTGGATTAATAGACTAAAAAGCGGGAAGTCATTTTTGAAATTTGCCTGTTTACTCGTTGGGCATCTTTGTACTACAACTTCCTTTTTTGATATCCTGGTACAAGGGTTTGCCCTTGACTGCTTAAACTTTTCACCCTTATTGAATGTTCATTCATACAGCAAAAACCACTAGTAATTTTTGCTCAGCCACGAAATGTGGAAACCAAACAGAACCGACTTTTCCATTTTCTGACTTGAGAAAATTGATGAGCGAGTACAAAACTTTCACAATCAGTCGGATAACCCAAATTGTAAATGGCAATAATTCTACAAAGTGGTGCTTTTACACCACATATTACAAATGGAAACAAATAAAGCCTACTTTAAATTTATTAGGTACTTTCAACATCCGAGAAGCTTTGGGCAATCAAGGTCCTCCACGGCCAGGAAAAGGAGATTAGGATAACATGAATATGCATTTTTATTTAAACCAAAAAACAAAATCCATGTTTCACTTCTTCAACAGCATAGCACTGCATTGTGCCATTATCTTTGATGCCCTAGTAATGGAATCAGTCATATAGAAATTCTCAACTGCAGTCCCAAATGCAGTCGTATGGATATTCTCAGTGAAGGTTGGTCTCAGTGAAGATGGCAATGTGGCTGGCTCTCTTTCGTCCACATGCACAAGGTTTGGGGCTACGGTGTTGATTCGGGCATGAACCCCCCCAATTGTATCATAGGGCAAACGCACTCCAGCTACCTCAGACAGAGCCCGGATTATCTTCCAATCATCTCTGGAGTCGCCAACTGTTGGAACCGCAGGCAATGTTTGTTGGGTGCATCCCTCAGTATTTTCGTAGGTCCCTTCCTTCTCACTGAATGCTGCTGCTGGCAAAATGATGTTAGCGCGATAAACACTCTGGTCACCATGGTGACCTTGATAAACAACAAAAGCATCAGCCGGTATCTTGTTCAAATCTACATCATCAGCACCCATCAAATATACAAATTTTGCAGACTCGAGGCTCTTCTCAGATTGGGGCACAAGTCCAAGGTCAAGTGCAGCAGCTTGGGCAGCATGGAGAAGCAATACATTAAGGCCATTCCAGTCAGGTCTGACAACCTTCCCTTGTTTTGCAATAGTTTCAACAGCTGCAAAAATTGCATCCTGGTCCTTCCTCTCAAAAATTCCAGCACCAACAATGATAACAGGGTTTTTGGCATTTGAGATTGTCTTGGAAAATGGGTGGCGACCCTCAGCAATTTCAAGAAGTGTTTGAGGGCCAGTACCGAGATGTTGGTGATCATAGTTGAAATCAGTAGCAGGTCCAACGTACCCAACCTTGGCTTGGGATGCTCTGACAGTCTTCCTTATTCTGGCATTAACCATAGCAGCTTCCACCCGTGGCTGCACATTTTAGAATGAACACATAAGGCAATGTAAGAGACACCGAAGCACAAAAATACAAAATACTTCCACAAGCTATATTGTCGAATACTCTTATTTTTTTTCCATGCAACTTCCCCAAAACCCTAAAAGCTCCAAACAATAATTATCAAATCCAGTGCAAAGACCAATGTATTGCTAAAAAGGAATGGTGTTTTAATAACACATGAATCATTTGATCATCGATAACAAAAAATATAGAGATATATACCTGGGTACCAACCAACAAGAAAACATCTGCTTTCTCAAGACCAGCAATGCTAGTATTCATAATATATCCCGATCTCAAATCAGCATTAGTATTTACGCCAATGCCTTCACACCACACATTATCTGACCCCATCTTATTTATGAAATCTTTTAGTGCCATCATGGACTCAGCATCAGAAAGTTTGCCAGATATTCCAACAATTTGGTCTGGTTTAACTCCGTGGGCAATCTCTGCTACCACAGCAAGGGCATCACGCCAGTTCACAGCCTTAAAGCGTCCATCAGGATCACGAATCATAGGGTCATTTAGTCTCTGCCTTTTCAAACCATCATAACAAAAGCGGGTCTTGTCTGAAATCCATTCTTCATTTATGTCCTGCAGTGGGCAAGCCAAACAGGCTTTTATTAGCAGACTATAAACTCTTAGAGAGAGACAGATTCCATAGCAATAGCACTAAGCCATTAAGGTTTCCCAGAAGAATAAAATTACGAAACAATCAGCCCAAACTAAGCATTATAACGTTAATCCAGAAAATGACAGATCACATCCCCTGATACCAATACATTAGTCATTGCTGGGGCTCCTCAGTAGCAGCTCATAAAATATGGATTCACCAGTCACCACGAACTGGATTTGGATTCTCTCACGAGCTTTTTGCATGAAACACATGAAATGGTAATATGGAGATAGATACAAAAATCTTTGCAGTGTAAAATTTGCAGGGGGTGTGGAACTCTGTACAGGAATATTATATTGTGATCCCCCCCTCCCCCACCACCACCACCCCAAGATGACCCTATCATGTGAAAAACTAACATGAGGATCCGAATCTGTGCAAAGACACATTGACATTTTATAACAATATAATCTACTCTAGAGGTTACTCCATGACTCATGGCCACCGGCCCAACAATTACACTTAAAACTTCCCACTTTCCCTCCAACACCCTTTCCCAGAAAAAAAAGGCTGATTAACTTAAAGGTGTTCATAAAGCAACTGAATATAACCAATGAGGTTAAAATCATAAAACTTCCCACTTTCTCATGTGTTCTTTCGAACACCAATGGTCATATGGCTCAGTATGGATAGTTAGATAAAAAAGGAACCTAAGAACTACTCCAAGTGGTTATTTTTTTGTTTGGTCCCATAATTGTAATTATTGTGCCAAACCGGTCCTTAATTGAAGGTTTTCTTTTTGTTATTTTCAAACCCACATCGATCGAATCATTGCTACTAATAGCAAGCATCGAATGAAAATTATAAAAAAAACCATCAGCTTCTCCAATACTCCATATAATTCCTCTAACCAAGTCTTACAGAGGCTGCCATTAAAGAGAAATTAAAAATCATCTTGTTTACGTTATAAAAGTAGTTGTCATAATGCATAGCAAAAATAAAGCCTACAACCAATAAATAACCATACGTGACATATCATGGCTAGAATTCATCAGTATTCTAATTTGCTAAGCAAAGATTCCTGTAAGTTGCAGATCCACTTATTGAACAACAGTTTTTTCTCCACATTAACCCATACTATAAAAACAGGGCCATGTACTCCTTAGGCACCTGCAAACTGTCACAAATGCATCAATGGCACAACTGTTATCCTTAAAGAGATTTAATAATTTTAAGAACCACGAAGAAAATTGAGGCCTTATCAAGCACAACAAAGGAACCACAAACAGTTCAACAAAACATCTCCATCAGAATCTAACCTCATTTAAACGAGGAAGAATACGCATGACTTCAGGTCCTCTGCTATCAATTCGAATATTGGATCCAACAGCATCAGTAACATCAATGCTCTCTGTACCCTTCAACTCCCAATTCCGGGCTTTAAATGCAAAAGGTTTTGAAGTAAGTGCTCCTACAGGACAGATATCTATCACATTTCCAGAAAGTTCACTTGTCATAAGTTTTTCAACATATGTTCCAATCTCCTCTCCACTGCCACGACCTAACATGCCAAGATCCTGAACCCCTGCAACCTCTGATGCAAATCTAACACACCTGTTGGAAGAAAGATATTCCAAAGAGCCTTATAAGGCACCCAGGTAACGTTGTTTTTACAAGACATACAGCAGTCAAGAGACAACATGAAGTGTGTTTGCTTTACAAGACATATAGCATTCAACTGAAAACATAGATCGTGTTTCTCAAATGTTGAAGGTTGGGTTTCAAAATTGCAAACACCTATAACTACCAAATGTCAAAATCAGAAGTTAAAAAAAGAGACTAAATTATCACAAAGGAATGTCACTTTCATTATATGCAAATAAATTGACCCATAAATTTCCTCAGAAACAATCAAAATAACATAATGATCACTGATTCATTTTAAAGTGAGATTGTGCAGCTCAAGGAGGCCCTTAATTCTTACAAGAATATTCTACACATAAACATAATAAAAATTATTAAAGTATTTGATGCTTTTGTGAGTCATTATGCATTTCTGACTTCCAATATTTGATTAAATCTGCAATTCAAAGTAATCCGATCAGCAGGTAAAAAAGAGGAAGTTTTGTCCAATATTGACCTTGTACATTGAATGCACCGAGTCATCACAGTCTTGACCAGAGGTCCAAGATTTTTATCCACAACAGATCTCTTCATTTCAGTGAACCGACCACGATCAGCGCCAAATGCCATTGACTGATCCTGAAGGTCACATTCCCCACCCTGATCACAAATTGGGCAATCTAATGGATGATTCATCAATAAAAATTCCATCACCCCTTCTCGAGCTTTCTTTGCTATAGGCGTGTCAGTCTTAATTTTCATCCCTGAATACCAACATTTCATTAGATTATATCTAACGAGAATCAAAACAAAAACTGGTTTCATCAAAATAAAATTCAAGGATGCATATCTGGTTGTGTGAGAGAAAAAACGTAGATGCCATCAGCAAAACAAACTGGACAAATGATAATTTTATTACAGAAATTCTCTATGATTAAAAAAAATTATAACCTATAATGAAAAGAGGGAAAAAAAGAAAAAGAAAAAACCAACAGAGGGGATATCGGTGTATGAAAACAATTAGAGAACAAGAACAAATAATTTTTAGATAAAAAAGTGCAAAACTGACAATAGAATGAAAGCATAAATCATTAGTGAACCCAGAAATATCAGCTCAGCTGTTAAAAAGAAAAATATTAAATATAAATGGATCAAAGTTCACTAGTATCACTATCACTATTATCTACAATCTACAATCTCTCGAAGTTCATGAAATTTGAACATAATAGTATCCTACCACCAGACAGTCATCAGCTAAGTTTGATAATGTGCATCAAAATTCTTAAATTTCACGCAAGCAAAGAAAAATTAATCAAATTGAAGGACAAAAAAAAAATCATAATAAGCAGAATCACTCTAATCATGAACAAGATCAAGCTCCAATGAAATAATCACAATATAGACACCAAAATCAACAACACTTGAAAAGGCAAAAAGCGCTAACCAGGAAGAGCAGGCATGGCGCAAGAAGCAACAGGCTTAGGCGATTTCTCGACCTCGACGAGGCACATACGGCAATTTCCGGCGATGGAGAGACGGCTGTGATAGCAGAATCGAGGAATATCGACGCCGGCGACTTCACACGCTTGAAGAACGGTCATTCCTTTGGGGATCTTCACGGGGTAACCGTCAACGAAAACCTCGATAGCATCGTCCGGGTTCGGGAAGTGGACCCTAGCGCCGGCGACCGGAGTCCGGGGTGTTAGATCGGGCGGAGGGGGCTGCGGCTGGGGTTGTGCGGCGGAAGCTTCGGGTTTCTGAAGCTCGGGTTTTGAAACTATGGTTCGGAGAAGAAGAAGGTTCTTAGGGTTTTGAGAATTGAGAAGCCTTGAGGTGGGTCTCATGGCTTTGGAAGCTAACAAACCCAACCCCATTTTTTTTTTTCTCTCTCTGTTTTTGTTTTTGTTTTTTTCTCTTTGTTTAGCTTTGGGTGGAGTGGAGTGTTGGATTTGAGGGTGGGAGAGAGAGAAGTGTCTCAGATCGTTGAAGGAAACAGTGGTGTTAGGGTGGGCGGGTTGAAGTGAAGAACTTGTGAAAAAATGCAGATGAGAAATGATGGGTGGGCTGGTTCGACTTCATATATTCGGGTCTACCCAACCCTTTGATTAATTAATGGTGAAAAATGAATGAAAATGGCATTGTTTCAAGCCTTTCATTTTTTTCAGTACCTAATTTGATTTGAAATTTAACCAAAAAAAAAAAAAATTGTATACACATCCTTCAAACTTTATCTCATTTTGAAAATAACTATCATAAGTTTTTAGGAAATATCTACTATACTTGAACAGATATGACATTTAACTGGGTTGCCAAACATTTTTTTATTTTATTGAATCTTACTTATATCATTTCATTGAAAATCAAGTGAACATGATAAAACACTTGGGAACTAGGTTGAGGCAAGATTATGAGCAACTCTGTTTACTAATCTCCTGACAAACTCTACATTAAAGAGTGGAAAAGATGAAAGAATTATATGACATTTGTCTATCATAACACCTAACCCCGAAATATCCTAGTTGTGGGATAGTAAACTATTGACGACACTTTGACGATCCATCTCAAAAGTTACAACATCTAACCCAAGATTAGTGTCAAACATTCACTAAATACTTAACTTTGATCCTGAAATTATATGATCATATTAATTTAGTTTTCGATATTATTAATATTTTAAAATGATTTCTGAAATTGAAGAAAGTTAATCAGATTCATCCCTCCATTGATATTTGCATGGACTATAATGATATTAAGCTGGTAATGTCAGGGATGCATTTGAAACTAAGTGAATAATGTCAAGGAAGCATTTACTACATTTTGTAATTTCAAGAATTATTTTGGAATATTGAAAATGTGGAGATTAAATTGATACGATCCTATAATTTCAGGGACTAAATTGAATATTTACTCTTTAAACATTTGTTAATGATCGATTTCATAATAAATATAAATAACCCATAGTCATTGAAATATTATACAACTCATTGGACCGTAACATTTAATTGCGAATGGAAAAAGAACTTTTTCCAAGTTTTAAAGAGAATTGATGTTTCTAGTCAAAAAAAAAAAAGAGAATTGATGTTAAATATGAAATGACTATGAATATTTTGAACTGAATTTACCAATGATTTTTTTTAAAAATTATATTTATTGACAAGTGTTATCCATATCATTCATTATGAATATGAATTCGTACATAATGCTTCGCACTATTTAGCAATGTTGATTCGTAAATACTTCATAAAAAAAATGTTGATTCGAAAATAACACTTCCATACATAATTTTAACATAAGTATTTATCATATTATTTATATGTATTAATTAATTAAAATACATAATAATAATTAATTTCTTCATGTTATTTTTAAAAATTAAAAATTTATTTATTTAAAAAAATAATAAATAAATGAATAATTTATTTTAAATGATTAAAGAAATTAGTGACTACTTGCTTGCTTATTTAGAGTTTTTTTCACAAAAAAGTGATTTTTTTATTAAAAATTCGCTTTTGACATTTACAATTATGTTTGATTAGACTTTTACTAAAATAAGAAACTGAAAAAATAGCTTAAATTTAGTTTTTATGACAAACTATATTTTTCAATTTATTAAAAAAATCATTTCTTTGTAAAATCACTTTTTAAGAATATTTTTAAGCCTAAACAAACCTACCATGTGTAAGTCTGCATAATGAATGATACTAATGTAATTAGTGAACATAATGTTTTATTTACATATTTAAAAGGTGTAAGAATATCTCATCTTCCAATTTATCTACTTTAAAACGAAATAATATTCAAGATATGTCCATGCAATTTTTTTTCCTCTTATATGATTATGGGAAAATACTCCTCTAAAATAAATTTGTCTTTAAAGTGAGTATATAAGAATGTATCTATCCTTTTAATAACACTATTGGAAGTTGCATAACTAGTTATTAAAAAAAAATATTTCAGTAAAAAAAAATATATATTGGTTCTTGTTGGGTTGCATCATTGGAATAAGATGATGTAAAATCGAGATGTAAGGACAGACAATTATTTCTATAAACAATCGATTTTTATATAAGAACGCAATTAAAAACCTTAAAAAGACAGAAAAATAAGAAATGGTTCATAATAAATTGCATCATTGAAATGAAGAGTCGCTTAACTTAGTATATAATAAAAATTAATGAGATAACATGGTAGACCCCATTAAAAGAATTAAGCCACCATTGGATATGCTCTTAGATCCAGTGTTATTAAACCCAAATTGATTCGATCGAAAACCAGACTTATAGCCAGTCCGTTCAACATATTAGATGAGAATCAAAGCTGACGTTTGTTGTCCATTCATGCGGAATTCAAAAAATGCACAGCCAAAAATGCCTAGCAAGGTTCGATCTCGAATCCTCATAGCACCTACCAAACAATTTCACCATTATATATATATATATATATATATATATATACTATAAAATTTACAAATTTGATATATAACGATCCATGCGATTCAACCAGTAACTCATTGATTCGATCAGTGACTCATTGATCCAATGTCCTGACCGAGTCGATGATCGGTCCGAGTTTCATAATACTGCTTAGACCATTTCATGAATTGATATCTCTATGCACTTTATCAAATCAAGGGTGAATACATCCTTACTTGTCTATTTTAAAGACAAGCTCCCTTTAAAAGAACTCCATCCATGATTATGCAGTTCTCATAAAAAAAATTCGATGCCTAGGGCGAGGTAACTAGTCATGTTACAATTTTCATCATGTCCTCCTTAGGCATACCAAATCATCAAAATCAAATGAAATGCAACATCCAAGCTACCCCTCTATAACAGACTCAGCCAGAATCCAACATACTATCATGGATGTATCACCTAATAATAATATTGAATTTTCTGGAAAGTACCTCCAGTTCCAATTTCCAAGATCCCCATTTAAATTCTCGATGTCTGTTTCATAGAAGTACATGATTTTAGATATTCCAATATAAAAGATGCTTATATTGTGCAAAACACATCTCTTGAGACAAAATTTCTAGTTATCAGAACGAATACTCGTTTTTAAAACAGATCAGCAGACGAACTATAAGAAAATAATGATTATTTCTTATCCTGTAATTTGAAAATTCATCATCAATCGAAATACTTAATTGGGTGAATGGAGGAAATAAAATGCAGTCTGTTAGGTTAAAATAAAAGAAGCATTACCCTAAACCTTTTCCATTTTGTTCATTTCTTCCATCACTAGCCACTACTATACTTTCTTTTGTTTTTCTCACCCAAACTGAGAAATTTGATGGTAGGAGTAGGAGCAACCTTTATACCCAACAACATAACTATCTCAATGCCACCTGATAAAAAATAAAACTTGCCATGATGATAGCATTGGAAATAATTAACCAAATAGTGTTTAAGTACTCCAGACATTTACAGTGCAAAGGAAAAACAAATACACAACACAAGAAGCTCTACTTTCATACATTTCCTTACACTTACTTACAAGTCATAAAAATGACAATGTGCTATAGAGAATTTTCCAGAATTGAATTCACAAGCACAAGGATGCGGCCCAAAATAATGCACATCCTTGGAAATTCTTCAGAAACTAGTAATTTGCCTAGCAAATGACCCTACTTAATTTTACCCTAGTTTCAGAAAATTAAATAGTTAGTTTTCGCAAAGAAAATGCTAATCCCTCTTCATAGCTTTGGTGAGTAGAGCTCTTGTAATTGCTATTGCAAGATATGCCAAGATTGTCAGAGTGATACCCACAAATAGAACAAGACGATCATAAGCACCAAGTTGGATCGTGTAGACCCGCATACCTATTGAATTCCAATTGCTTTCTGTCCAGACAGGGTCCACAAGCCCCATGCTGTCGGAGGAATTAGGGGGCAAAACATTCCACACTCCTGATTCAAATTTTAACCGTGTTGAATATGCTGGAACATACCTGTAAAGGTTTGACAGTATTCCTTTATATTCGACAAATTAATGGGATTATAAAAATTAAACATTAAGGTAAAATTACAGTGCATCAATTTAGCCATTTATTCATGTCAAGCGACCAAGAAGCATACTACCTGGACACTGGCACATAAATAATCTACCACCAAAAGGTATATGGCACACTCTACCCCAACTATGTACATCACGCAAGCATAAGGTGCCAATTACAACAAAAGTCTTTTCCCACTAGATAAGGTCAGCTATAGGGATCAAAAGACATTAATTGAATGATACCACCTCTTCAGAGTTCATAGAGTATAACCAGTGGGCTAATCTGCATGAATACCAAGTGTGGTCAATATGTGCATGCCTGTGTGAACCTGTGAGCGTGAGTATACTCCAACATAGAAATAAACACCTTATACAAAATACGAGATTTGAGAAATCACATATTTCATACAATCATTGCCACCTTCATTCTGACTCAAAAATATCACATTCTATTTAAAATGTCAAGGTCCAGAAATGATTCTAATATGAAAGTAACCATGGCTTAGTCAACCAATAATAACTGGTAATCATGGTCAAACAGAATAGGTTAAACACAACTAGGACAAGTTCCAGTTTCAATTTAACCAAAACTGGACTCAAAGTCGGGACATGTAGGAGTATTATTATGTTCCATTCAAGGTTTGTTCACTTTCCTGTGTATGTTCCCACCATAAAATGAAAAGATGCAACATTTTTCCGATTCCATATGCAGTGAAACTCAAATAAATTAGAGGTAGAACATTAGATGACAGAAAGGATGCTTAATGCTGAAAAAATACCACCAAGAACTATAAAATACCGCCAATATAAGTTGAACACTGCACCACTACCATCCTTAATTCAGGATAAAGAGTGATATATCTGTCTACTTAATCGTTATATTAGTCAAGGAAAATACCTAGTTGTAGAGAGAACACAAACTCCCTTCCCATCAGTCTCTGCTTTAATGCAAACTTCATCCCTACCATTGCAACCTTGTTGACAATCTGAGCTATTATTATTCTCCCTCGAGATAGAGGTTCTGTCAGCTAGAAAATTCCAGATGAACCTGGGAACATCATTAATGTATCCTGGATAAGGTGTAGATGAAGGTTCATCTAGGATAACACCAACATAATGGCTTGGACAGGTTGATGCAGGTGAAATATATTTCTTCACCAACTCACAAGAAAGACCCGGATCACAATCCAACAAGCAACCCATAAGTTGGTCAACAAGTGAGACATTTACATTTATAGCAGCCAAAGCCGAATCTTGTACATCTTTAGTTTCACCAGCAAGCATGTAAAGGGTTCGGGCAACAAGAGAAGCAGCAGCAACTACAGCTGATGAGTTTACATTTGCTGCATTAATCATACAAGTGAGAACAGGTGATATAAGAGATAGCCATTGAAAG
Organism: Ammopiptanthus mongolicus; assembly: GCA_039655645.1. Taxonomy (NCBI): domain Eukaryota; kingdom Viridiplantae; phylum Streptophyta; class Magnoliopsida; order Fabales; family Fabaceae; genus Ammopiptanthus; species Ammopiptanthus mongolicus. The sequence continues at coordinate 86,199,562 of CM077344.1, read as the reverse complement.
ATTAGGAGAATTTAAACAAGTATAGAAAAAAGCTCCTCTAAATTGAACTTGTCTGTAAAGTAAGAAAGTAAAGGTGTATTCACCTTTAATTTAATTTGAAGTGCATCATGATCTTAACCCGCTAAAAATTTAAGGGCAGATACATGCTTACTTGGTAACTTTAAAGACAAGCTCAATTTAGAGGAGCCTTACACTAAAAGAAAATAATGCCAAGAACATAGATTAGCTCACATAAATCATCAAGATGACTATGGTAGAACTTGTTGACAAATACAGAGTCAAATTCTTCTAAGACAACACCAGAGATAGCAGGATTCTGATAAAAAGAGGAGGAAGAACAAAAAAAAAATCAGTGAACAGTGGAAAACGTTGGAATTCAATACATGCCAATCCAATGATGGGATTAAACATGGTACATTAATACAAGCAGTAAATTTATGTCAATACCAATGATTGTATTCATGGTACATTAATAATTGGGTGCCCCTAGTAGCACCCTCACCATTTAAATATGGGGTTAACACTAAGTAACTAATTGATAGTATCCAAAATGTGATGTTCACATGCCTAATTAATTTCAGATACATGATTGTATTGAATGTCTATGCATTCAAATAGGGACAATCAGTGTGCTTATCAAACCAATTTGAAGCAAATGTGGGGGAAACTTGGTAAAAGAATGGGGTAGATAGAAACAAGGTGACTCAAAAAGATACTGAATGATCTCTAATGTCATGCATTGAGAGAAAGCAGAAATAGGAACTATCAGATCGAGAAGGTTTTATAGAGCGGCTGAAACATCATATCCAAAAACTTCACTCAATTCATCACACCCATCTCTTAAAGGATTTTACTACTGAACTTTACAAATCTGAATTTTAAGACATTCATTTTTACGAAATCACTGCTCTGCAGTATAAGTCATTTATATTCTGCAAGCATTGCTGTGCTGCCTAGTCAGCTCCTTTCACAATAATGTGATTTTTTTTTTGGGGGGGGGGGGGGGGGGGGGACAAGCATACTATCCAGACCTTTTCCGAAAAGACCATTAAGGAGGATGGAGGTATCCCAGGATTTGAGGCACTAGCAGATGCTATCTTTATGTTTTCAGATAGCAGTGACTCTTGTGCACGTTTCAAGGCAGCCATTGTCTGATTTGTGGCAGAAGAATCCTGCATTGATGTTGTGTTAGTCGTAAGCAAATTTGGCACAATCCATGATTCTGGTGGTGCAGACACAGGAGTTATATAACACAATGCATGATATCCAATTAAAATCACAAAATTATCTAGGGGAGGGATGAGTGTGCACATAGTTGATGCATCAATCAAGATCTCACTCACCCCTTCTGCATGAGCAAAAAAGTTTTTGACACCTTGACTGAAAGCCTTTCCAACAGAGCCAATTTCAATGACCTTGAAACACCATCCAAAAAAAGCACAAGTTAGGTTATTAACAGATAAAGTGAAATTGAGGCACTAGCATTTGTCAGTTAAAAAAAAAAAAACAGATAAAGTGAACCCAGAGGAGGCATTTATAAACAATCTACCTCATAAATTTAAATGCAGTACATTAGATCACCAAAAAAAAAAAAAATACTCTACCTAGTAGTCATATTTAGCAGAAGCAGAAGTAGAAGGAATACCGTTTCAATTAATGAGTGATCAAGGCCATGAACAGCATCCGATTGTATGTCCAGTTCGAGCAAAAATCTCCTACTTCCAAGGTAACCCCATGCTTCACCAGTGAAAACTACAAAAACAAGCTGCATATAGGTTAAGAAACTGTCAGCAATGAAGTTTAGACAAGTAGTAATGATATGTCAGTAAAATAATTGGTTCTTGAGTATTATAGAAAAATTTTAAAAAGTTACCCCAAACTTGTTATATAAACAAGTTTATTAGTTAAAGGCAAATTTCACCAATACGTGTAATGTGAGTTTGAAAGCATAAAGCACCAGACAATAGGAACTGTTATGTGAGTGCATGACATGATAACCCAATACATTTATGACCCCCCCCCCCCCCCCCCCCCCCCGCAAGAAGAACCACCAGAAGTTCACTACGTAGAAAATAGAAAGGAAGCAGGCCTAGCGCACAAGGATTCAAGCCATAGTCAAAAAGCACATTAAACAGGACAAGGCAAAGCAGCAATTAGTGCACTCCCAAACAACAATATTTAACCACAAACTCATCACAATTCACAAGAAACCGAAAGGATGATAGATCAATAGATATTCTCTCACAAGCCCCAGCAAGATCACCAATAATCAAGATATATTGACCCATAAAGATAATTTTTCCTACAAAAAGACCTTTCAAGGAAAAGAAAAACCAAACAAAATCCAGGGAAAATTATATAAAGTCAAAGCTCAGTGACAACGAACAAATTTAGGTAATTAGGTAACACTGTCCAAAAACTGAAATGGAAAAAAAAATCCATAGATCATCTTGCATGCACCTGTTTACTAAGGTCACCAAGACCATCCACACGAGAAAGTGCATCAACTGCTGCCAGTAATGCTATCAAACCCTGTAAAGTAGTCGACACATTAGACTATAATTTGATTTAAGAACAAACATCATAAAGAAACACACATATTTTGGCCATTAAAAAAAAAAAAAAAAAAAAACCCATAGCAAAAGCATCACAAGACTTGCACTTACAGAAATAGGGGAGTCTGCACCAAGACTTTTGTCCCGAAAAAAAGAGGCTGAATCCATAGATGCTACTGTCAATATAATGGGCTTAGACTGCTTTAAGGACGAAATGTTAATTGGAGGAAGAGATGACCAGACACTGCCTTCCATATGAAAAATACACGAAGTTAACATCAACATAACAATAATAAGATTTTTGTTCTGTCTGCAAAATGAGAGGGGGTGATACTAAAATATTCTTTATCTAGCTCCAAGACAGCCCATTTATACTATCTTTGGCATTTTCATGAAAAACTCTAGGTGAAATAATTAGAAAGGATTTAGACTTAAATGACCTATCGGAATATTTGATTTTTGATAGACACACCGGAGTCATTTATGGGGAAAAGGTTTAGAAGAATGTTTTTTTCATGACAATATCATTTTTCCTATAGTGGATACTATATTCACAAAGGCAGTTCACTCCATGTTTTCTCCGGTACAAAAACACCCATTCCTTAGGGAAAATACAAACATTATAGCTGATTATATTTTATATATGGCAATTTATTTTATACAAACAGAATGGTTAGTTATAAGACTCAGAGAATTTAGAGAGGAATCAGAACATTTATGTATCTTAAGTATCTTGAATGATTGACCTTGTATCTTCATGCGATCTAACTTTAAGTTTTGATGCAATTCACCATATCGTGGTCTTGTGGCATAATCTTGAATATACAAATTACAAATCACAATCACAAATTTATGCACAGGATTTATATAGTAGAAACTCCGAAACTTCACCTGTATCCACCTAAAGGAAGGCAAGTTGCTTCTTTCAAACAAGACTCTGAATCATGTGTTCCAGATCTCATTGTCTAATCCAAAATAATCAGAAAAGGAGAAAGTTAAATAATGAAACATTTTTCTTCATATGGCAGAAAACAAAAAGTCTTTACAAAAATCGGGATCAGACCTGCATCACTAGATCAAACTCAGCCACATTAGAAGTATAAGATTTTGTTTTGTCCTCATTCTTTATTACAAACTGTACAAACACGGAAGACAATTAATCATCTTTCTTTTTACATACAGAATAATCAATTTCTTATCAGGGCATAAAAAATTAGTCAATTAAACTAACAATAACACCCAAAACAATCTAGATCTGTGTAAACTAGCCAAAAAAAGCTCTTAACGGTCTAACCTAATATATAAATAAACCAACAACAACCAAGTGTTACCTCACTAGGTGGGGTTGGTAGCAGGTATATGGATCAATTAACAAAATAAGACTGACTCACTCACTAAAACCTTGAAGTGTAATAAACCATCACTGGTATCTTGCATTCTTGCAAGTTTAATAATATGAAAATACTTAGCAATACCTCTTGAAGAGTCTTTGTGCCACTTTCTGTGAGCAAAAAAACAGGAAAATTGAACGACTTCCACATAATACCAGAACCCTGCAGATGTAGAGGCAAAAAAGAAAACACAAATAAAATGATCGTTCTGAAAGCTAAATAATTGATTGTGCTGTCTCAAGACCAAATTAGCATTAGCAATTGGTTATATTCCTACCATAGATCTTCAAATTCATCTACATTATATCATTGTATGCTTTTGATCATAATCCAAGACATACTTGACCTTTTAATTTGTTTTTTCAATCATAGGTCCATGTTACTGAATTTCAATCATGTGCATCCATCAAAATTAAGAACTAATTTAAAAACCAAAATATATGCTTTCATCAGCCATAAATTCCATTCTGTAGTTCGAAAACAATTAGCAGTAACAAGCAAAGAAAAAGAAAAGGACAAATAAGTGATGTTGACGTGACTTATAATTATCCCAAGAAACTTGATGAAAGAAGAAAAACCATATCGTACAATTGGATTCCATTCATAGTTGACATTATTGTAAGGAGCAAAGTCAGCTTGTGGAAACTTTTGATCAGGAGAGAATCCTACACATGGCAGAAAATGCTATCATGAGCAGCTTTAAAAGCAACTATTACTCTTTGTTTGAAAATAGACAATGAGTAAACAAATGCTTCTTTACCTTTTAACTTATTCTGCAAATCAGTTCCTGATTCAACTAGTACACCACCAACTTTACTCGCAAAGCTTAAGTCATCCAATATTCTGAATCGGAAAATCATATTCAGAATATAAACATAATTTCACAAATCAACAATCGCATATGAATGATAACACTTGAAAAGAACTAAGCAAGGACAAAACTTCTTCGCTTCATAACTTATAGTTAACATGCAATAAAGTGTAGCGTTTCTTAAACAGAAACGTTGAAATAAGAGACTGCTCCATCATATTTATAACCTGTGTATATTGAAATATGATATACATGCCTGGCAAAGAGACTTGGAAAATCATTCAATGAAACTAATATAGCAGAAGGCTCAGATATCTCATCAACATTTTCGAATCGTACTATTGGAGCCACAACCTTATCTCGCCCAGGATCTGAGAAAAATCGCAATTCATTGAATAAACATACATTATAAGGAAATAACAATTCAAAAGCTTATAATCGCAAATAAAATATCATTAATTAATTGCAATTAGCATGAAACTCACTTGAACAACCAATGGTTCCAGAAAGATTTAGTAACCGAACGCAAGGAAATCCATCGACGACATTGTACATAGTGTTCTGAAGATCAGGAACTGATTCCATGGAGCTAGATTCACCTATAAATTAGTGAAAAATGAAACGCAAATCAGTGAAAATGAAACTTCGAATAACGTTTAATGTGAAAATTGATCGTAGCGGAGTTTGAATCAAAGTGAGAAGAGGAAGTAGTTGGTACCGGAAAAGCAAAGGGGAAGGTGAAAGGTAAAGAGGAGGAGGAGAGAGAGTAAGGTTGGCGCCATTGTTGAATAAACCCTGGTAGTAGAGTTTGTTGTGTCTTCTCTTCTCTTCCGTCTTCTCAGGTTCTTCCTTCCTCTGATTCTGAATTTGCAGGGTTCTGTGATTTTAACCCAACAAAGACCAATCGAATCCTACGGTTACGATTCAGTTTTCAGATTGGGGTTGGGTCCACTGTGTGTTCAAAATTTCATTCCATTCCAAAACTAATGAGCAAATTTAATTGAAATTAAAACTTTAATTTCTTTAGTATGTGTAAATTTTTTTTTTTTTTGGTATTTTATCTGAAAACTGAAATTTTACTTACACTGTGTTTGTTATAGGAGAAATAGAGAGGAGAGAGTTAGAGAAGAGAGAGAGAACACAAAGAGTGACTTTCTCTTATTTGGTTTGGGGAGAAATAGGAGAGAGAGAAATAAAAATTGTAGGACCCACACGATTTTGCAATCTTCGTTATTAAGCGAAGAAAGGGGGCAGAAGGTGAGACCATTATTTTTTTTTTATTCCACTTATAACCACATATTTACCATCTTTCTTTTTTTAATGCTCCGAAGATCTCTAGCCGTGTTTTTTCACTTATAAATTACAATCACGTTTTTTTAATTGCTTGATTAAATAAAAAATAAAACAATAAATTAATTTAATTTTTTAATTGCATTAAAATAAAATTAATTAATTAATTTTGATAGAAAATGAAAATCAAACAATATAAAATTATATACTGCTTTTTTTAGTTCAAGGATATTTTTGTCCTTTTAAAATAATAACATTTCTCTATTCTTACTTTTTATCCAACCAAATAAAGGGAGAGAGAAAAGCACACTTCTTTCTCTTCTATTTCTCTTATTTTTTTCTTATACCAAACAACACATCAACTTTACTCTATTTCTCACCTCTTTCTCTCTTTTCACGTTCTTTCTCACATCTTTCTCTCTTCTCACTTTCTCTTCACAACCAAACATACTATGGTGTCTTTGGTTCATATATGAGGGGAGGGGAGGGAAAGAGAGTGGATAGATTTTAATTAGATATTGTATTTGGTTGAGAGGATGAGATGAGAGTGATTTTAATGGAACGGAGGGAAAGTAACACTATTTGTATTTGGTTCACAAGGGGGGAATAAACTTTAAAACTAGCTTACTTTTATATTCTTAAAATTTTAGATTTTAAAATACATAAGTAGGGATATTTTAGTCATTTCATTCAAAATGTTTTAAATTCTCTCCAAATCCCCCCAATTTTGAAGAGGAGCCAAAATTGGATGAGAAGTGATTTTGCTCCCCTCCTCTCCTTTCCATTTCCCTCCAACCAAACACCATGATAGCATATCCAAACTCAAAAATAGTATAGTAAAGAAGGTGTCAATCAGCTGGTAATACATTTATTTGTAACTTTATTTTGATTGGATTAAAATTATTTATACAACATGATTCATAATTTGTAACAATACACAATGTATGCATACTGGTGTTTTTACCCATGAACTTAACTATAAGAAGTAATTTTATTCATAAGAAGTAATTTTATTTAAACAAAATACATGAAATATAATTATCTAAATTTATAAAGATAAAAAACTGCATGCTCAACCAATAATCTTTTTTGAAGAAAAAAGAAACCAAAAACAATTTATTTTCACAATATTCCCTTATAAGCTTATTGAAATAAGGTAAAAAAAAAAAATTATAGAAATATCATAAACTATCTTCATAAGCTATTTGTATAAGTTTATTTTCATAAATAATTCTCATAAACTCAAATAAGCTCTTTATAAACTTATCCAAACGCTCTCATATTAAACGAAAGTAAATGGGTGCATTCACATTATCTAATCTTCAAGTAACCAACGGATCCAAAGAATTTCATATGTGGTACCGGTTAAGGCTCGGTATTTTGCCAGGGTACTAGAGACTAGAGTGGGCGATGAGAGCCTAGTTCTTGCTACGCCAAGAAACGAGTCTCCAAGGAAGATGTGAAAACCAGTGGTAGAATGACGATCAGTGGGACCAGCACCCCAATTAGCGTCGAAGTAAGCTCAAAGGATCATAGAAGAGTTAGCGGAGAAATGAAGTCCATGAAAAAGTGTACCCTTAATATAACAAATGATGCGAAGAACAACAACAAAGTGTGTGGAGCGAGGTATGGACATGAACTAGCTACCGAGATGTACATCATATGAGATGTCAAGTCGAGCCATTGTAAGATAAATTAGGCTCTTGACTAACTGACAATAGAAGGTCGAATCATTTAACTGTGTGCTATCTAAAGGATTAAATTGAACATGAGTTTCAAGTGGAGATGTTTTTGTCTTGTTGTCAGTAAGACTTGCCCTTAGAGAAAAAGATCAGAAGCATATTTCTCCTGAGAGAGAAATAATCCATCACTAGAAGAAAGCACCTCAAGCCCAATAAATAACTGTGTGGTCCAAAATCCATCATTTCACTACAAAAACTACTTAAGCTTAATAATGCTATGAGTGTCATCATCAATAATAATCATATCATCAAAATAGAGAAGTAGCAGAACAATACTTCAATATCAGTTTTACGACCAAAGAGAGTATAGTCATGAGCACTAAAGGAAAAACCAAGCTGGCTAACAGTACGGTGGGACTTTGCAAACCAAGCACATCGTGCTTAATTGAGACCATAGAGGGCTTTTCGGAAACGACCAAATTTGTTTGGTGGACAACTGTAACTAAGAGGTGGTCACATATAGACTTTCTCTTTCAAATCACCATTGAGAAATGTATTCTTGACATCCATCTAATTAAAAGTCCATTTTCGAGTAGCTGGAATAGTAAGAAGAGAGAGAATAGAGGTAATATGAGTTATCAAAGCAAAGCTCTCTTCATAATCAATACAACATTCTTGACTAAAGCTCCTATCAACCAGACATGCCTCATAGCGCTCGTCTTGATTTTTTTATATTCATTTACATCCTACAAGTTTCTTGCCAATGTCCCAAGAGTGGGATGCTATCTAGAGCCTATAACTTGTCTTGCATAGCTTGTTGGCAATTAGGATATGCAAAAGTTTCTTGATAGGACTAAGGTTCATGGTGAGAAAGCAAGGTAGAACAATAATGATAATTATGAATATAGGAAGAGGGATTTCTTACCCGAGTGAGACGGACATGGGAAGAAAGAAGAATGATGTTTGGAGGAGGATCCATGGTCGGGACTGTCTAATCAGGAACGGTTGAAACTTTGGAAGGTTTTGCGAGCTCAGCAGAAGGACCTGCAATAGAATCACCAGGAAAAAAAATCAACAGAGGGGTTAGTAAACAGAGGTGTCAAGGAGAGGGAGGTAAACATGGTGTGTTTCTAGAAGACAACATGACGTGAGACGTGAGATAAAAATGCGTTGAGAGATAGGATCCTAAACACATTAGCCTTTATGTTCAATACCATATCTAAGAAAACAATTGAGACGTGCATGAGGCTTAAGTTTGGTATACCTTGGAGGTTGAAAAAGAACAAAACAAACAAACCAAAGAACTTTAGGGAGATGTAATATAGAGAAGTGTGATGAAGATGCTCATGGAGAATCACGTTACCTAGAATAAAGAAATGAAGACGATTGATAACAGAGACAACGACAAGGGTGTTTTAACACTCTAAGTGCGCTTAGGACAATTGGAGGAAATGAGTATGGTTTGGACAAAGTCAAGGATGTGATGATGTTTTCTCTCGGAACGACCATTTTGTTGAGACGTATCAAGACATGAAAACTCAGATAGAGTACCTTGCTCAACGAAAAAAATTGAGAATATTTGATTCACGATATTCAGAAGCATTATCATGACAAAAACTTAAATTAATTTTGAAAACTCGATTTTAATCATGGTTGGGTAATGTATATTTGGGGGAGTTTTAAACGGTGTTTTAATAAAAAACATCCATGTAAAATTAGAATGAATAATCATCAATGAATATCACAAAATGCCCGATGCCCCCAATAGTTGGTATGAGAGCAAGCCACCACACATCAAAATACACAATATTAAGAGGAGAAGCAGAAACAAAAGTGCTTTATGAAAAGATAATGCATGTTGCTTAGTTGTTTAACAAGAGGTACAATGAAGAGACTCTTCCTTAACAGATCCTAACGTACCTTGGGGAATGAGCGTACAAAGTTTACTAAGGGAATTGTAACCAATATGTTGATGCCACGATTGAAGAAGAGAAACGTTAGAAGTTGCATAAAGATTTGATGTAAAAGATTGAGGAACATGAAGATTAGTGAGCTCAAACAGTCTTCCGACTTTGTGACAATCTCTAACGATTTAACTCGTTCATGGATCCTACACACGACAACTAGAAGATGAAAAAGCGACTTCATAACCAAGATCACACAATTTTCAAATAGAAATAAGGTTTAACTTTAGCTTAGGGGTGAGATAGGTACTAGGCAAATCAAGGGCTGGCCGAGAAATAGAATCCTTATGTTGTGCAAATCTTCAAGACGTGTAGTATCTACATTAAGCTTTAGGTTCAATTCGCTTCCACCAGTTTCAATCTTACAGAATGCAGGAGGATACAAACGAATTTCCTGCAGGATACAATGAAGAACCCTTGGCTCGGTGTGCACACCTGCAATCAAGGCTAACACTAATGGTATTTTACACCATGGTAGTTTCTTCGATTTTCTCTGCGCACAAAAGATGCAAGGAAGTGTTTTGAGGATGCAGAAACTTAGCAAATTTCGTGCTCAAAACGTGCAAAATCAGGATGGAGAATGGTTCAAGTTATATACCTTCTCATGCCATTTGGTTCAAAATCAATCATTCCTGGAAGAGATGCAACCTTCCATGAATGCATCCTTTGATGAAGTAACACATACATTCATGAAAGAACACACCCAAATAGAAAGACACGATTGCCCAAAATCATACAACTCTTGGAACAAGTCAAAATGCAAGTTCTGCGGAATTCTATGTCGCTGGTGTCGGTTACTCTATGTTGGGTGCCCCCAAGACCAGAGATCTCGAGTGACCTGGCGCTGAGCACCCAAGACATTGCGTCGGGCGCCAGGGCCAACAATGAGTGTTGCATGGCCAGTGTTGGGGGCGCTGGTTAATGCCCAGAAAACCTGCTCTCGGGTAGTACGATGTTGGGCGTGACTCCCTCTGCGTTGAGCGCCATTTGCATGGCATGACCATCTTTCTCTTTCCAATCTTGAGTGTTCTTGGACTTCTCCATTTTGAAAATCCCTCACAGTTAGTTGTATAAAAACAGAACAATGCTGTACAGAGAATTCAAAATAGCAATCTCTAAAATTCACTTCATTCATGTTTCTTGTGATAGCAAAAGGTAGATACACTAAATGATCGACTTTCCAAAAAATTTACTGACATCGGCCGTGGAAACATATATGCAATGATTCTCTGCTGGAAGATTTCATGCATTAGGTAATCAATAATAAATTACTGAGTAAAACATTTCCTTAAAAAACAAACAAAACCTAGCAATTCAGTTTCTCACATAAGCGAGCCTCGTCTAGTTTTAAGTCTCCATTGTTATCATTTCTATTTCTATACAGGATAATCTTATTAGCAACACCTAAAAAAGAAGATAAAAAAAAAATGTTATACATGTGGATAACTATCAAATTTTATTTAAATTAGTGTCGAAGTTGTATTACATTGCACTAATTCAAAAATAACTCAAATTTAATATTACATCATCAATATGGGAAACAAATGTTGGATAAAAAGCATGTTTATACTTGCATATTTTTGTAATGATAGAAGAGGCCTTAGACGCAAAGGCCAACTTGCAAGAAAGTACCTTTTGCAAAAGTTGAATCATTCAACACAGAGCACAATGACATAAATAGTGATGAAGAACTTACCCCTAGTCCCGCTATCATGTGTTAACTTTCTTTCCTTTTCCTCTACAAACTTCTTTTCCATCTATAAATCTATAACTTCAAAGAAAAATTATATTTCCTGTTACCAATCTTGAATCTTGAATATATTTATTCTAAGTTTTTCAATTAAGAAAATATTAATAAGTAATGGGACTTACAATGACCTGTTCATGGACGAATTTGATGTATTCAATGGCTTTAGAGTTCATAGAGGTTGTATTAGTCTAACAAATTATAACAGATTTTTAAAACTTACATAAAAAACATTATTATCACAACTAATATCTTTTTTCTCTTATATAACATAATTTCACAAAGGATGATCAGTCTGTTTTTTGCACATGTCCTTTCCTATTTTCCCCTTTGTGCATAGGAATGAAAATTTCCAAAGTCCAAGATCCAACATCCTAGTAATGGGAAAGAGATTCAGAATACACACAGACTGAATTAACAAAATCCTAGTCAAAGAAAAATGAATGGCTCGAGGGGTTCAGAGTTTACTGTGCTGGTTGGATACATCTTAAGAAACAAATGAAACTAGTTATATAACGTACTGCTAGAGCTATAGTTCTCTCCAAGTTATACACTTCCTATGAAGAATGAAAATGATGCTCCAATCGTAAGCTGCATAACAGTCAGAGTCAAGGCCAAAAAGGGGTTTACTTAACTTTTAATGAAAGAACAAAAACATAATATTTGTTAACATTTTCTCACTTTATTTGTTGCAAGTTGTCCTCAAGATTTTTGGGCGTTGTTTCTTCCATATATATTTGAAAGGTTGAACCTGTTCCATTTTGACAAGTTTTGTTAAAATTTTGAAATGCTATCACCAAGAGGCTACATATGTAAATACAAAAAAATTAAATAGCATGGTGTGCTTTTAAACCACGTGAAACAATTCAAAGAGTAGCGCTCTATCCCAGAGAAGCACCTCATCTCTATTGGAATTACCCTCAAAGTACTGCTAGCATTCAGATATATCCTCCTGAATTGGTCAATCATGGCAACTTTGCTGTTATATGTCAGAATATCTATTCTCTATTGGTTCATTGTCTGTCTTATACTTCAGTAGAGGGTGTCTGCAGTCTTGTATCCTCTAGAATCTAGACAGTCAGTACCTTTGGTGTGGAAAGAATCTTACATTTGTTAATATGCAAGCATGCTAAATATCCATGATGGACTCACCCGATGCTAATGACACGTTTGTTTGCGCGACTACCTTTGATAACTTTCACGTTTTATGTTAAAATGTTTACCATTGTGCCATTCAGGATGTGAAAAGCTTTTGAAACATGATGGTGTAAAGTGAAACCAAACACATGCTAAATCTTACAAAACTGCCTAGATATCCTCGTGTTATTCGTTCCTTATGGAAAGGTGGGTATTTTTTTTTTTTTTTTTTAAGTTGGATTATAAATATCTCGTGCTTTCAAGCCTGCTAAATTTTGGGACAAAGAAAAATTAAGTAAAATTATGAACGTGCTCAATGATATATTATGTTGGTTCTACCAAACTTACTGAACAAGTATCATGAGTCATCCCTTGTCACCATTTTGACCGTAAAAGATCTTACAAGAAATGTGTCCTTTGGCTTCTTTTGGTTTGTTTTGATTGCAGCCGGTATGATATGATGCAAAGTTCGGTATGATTTTTATTGTAGAATATGTAGCATAAGACAGTTCACAAGATAATTGCTGAGCAATTAGATCAAAAATAGAAAATTCTTAAATCTACCACGACCCCGTTTGGGAAAAGGAGAGATCAACTGTGATAGAAGTAGATGTCAAAAAGTACATATTCAGAAACTAGCTAGTATCCTTTCCATTTGCCATAGTAAGATTATGGGGTTATACAACTTTAGAAACTGTATTAATTAGACTTCACTTTTTAGTAGTTGTACAATTTCATGCATACTGGAATCTATCTAGTTTAAGAATATAAACTAAGGTCAAGTGATGTGTGTGGAAGTTCAAGCTGATCAAGCCACGGATACTACTAGAGCCACTACTGAAGTTTCATGCTCACCAAAATTTAGCTAGCAACAATCATACATGATACATAGACGCCCCAGATTAAAGTTGAAACATGTGGTGACTTTGTTGAAAGTGCTTTTGTGCTGCTACATTAGCTGCAGTTGATACATCATCTTCCAGAGTGCTCATCATGTTCTCCCCTGACACTCCAATGAGGGGTTGAGAAGTGGCAACAGAAAAAAGTTCAGATATTGACTCCATAAACCAGCACAAGAGAGGCAGGCTTGAGCACATAAGTATTCCCAGTCTGATATTCATGGATAATTGCTCTTCAGAGATAAATGATCAAATTTTATTTCAAGTTTTTAGTTAATGAACTATGGCAGTGTGCTAAATTTATGGTAGAGTGGAGGACAAGTGTTATTGTACCCAGTCAAAGTCTCTGGCGTGCTGAACAAGCAGAGAGACAGGAAGAATGCTTGTGCTTGCGCATGCACATGAACATCTGTTGTCCTATTTTGATGTATCATATTTTATCGTCACCAATATTTTTTCACATAAATTGTAATTTCTTATAATTTAAAAAAATATAATATGTGACAAAATATTATTGATGGAGACAGAATATAATATACCAAAATAAAACAGCAAATCTTCATCGTGTGCGCATCTTGTCAAACCTAATTTAATTGACCTTCAGAGAATGATGATACAAATTGGAGAAATTATTGAAGTTGAAAAGAATCCTAAACAGTAAAAAATTTCTCCCGTGATGATGACTTGGTAAGTGAGAATTTTCCAACCTCATCATCTGCTAATTCCTAATGAGTTCTTTTTTCTTAATTTTTAAGAAACAATGATATGTCTGGAAACCACTTAAACTAAAATTAAACTTACAACAATGTTACAGTATATTTTATCTTAGAGTCATCGGATTTTGGCTCATGGCCTCAAATCTAAGAATCTCTTGTCGCTAAATAATTTGTAATTTCAATATAAAATTTGAATCAAAGTTAGTGTCTGTTTGGATGAGCGTTTGATAAACGTGATTTTGGATAAAATTGATTATGTAGAATTGATTTTAATATAATTGAGTTTGAAGTGAAGTGATTTATGTTTGGATGTTTTTATTTTGAAAGCAAGTTTGATGTAAAACTTAGTATAAATTTTTCAATTCAACGCAGAAGCTACAAATTATAGCTTCTACTAGAATCACGTTTGAAAGCAAAATCAATTTTATAAGACAGTAACCAAACACCTCTGTTTTTACCAAAATCACGTTTGACAGAGACAAAAACACTTATAATATCTCCAAAAGTTAAACCAAACACACACTTAGTAACGTTACACTTGTCCTTGAATTAGGAAAGCCTTCCTTCCCCATACTTTTATAAAAAAAGTTTGATCTCCTAAAAGAAGAAATGTAACAAAAATGTAAATTTTGATTCTATAATTAAGCATTGGTTAACCTTAAGCCGTGTCTTTACCGATTAAGAAATCAAAGATAAAAGTCTTAGTTGAAAAGTAATCTATTTAATATATTAAAATTTCAAAAATACTACTTTTCAATAAAGGCTTTCCATCCAAGTTAGCATTTGCTTTAGAATTTTATCCTAGTGCTATGACCAGAGTCTAAGAACTCAAAAATTGTTCAAATTTTTTTTTTTGGTACTTTGTTTTCCCTAAAGTTTCGGACATTTTTATCTCTCTACTATTTCAAAAAAAATGTAACCGACGATGGTTTTGTGGACATTTAAAATTAAATAACTACTATTTTAGCACTCCCAAAATATTTCGATAAAAACCATAATTTAAATTTCTTTCCTAAGAATTTCAAATATTTAAATGTTATTAATGTGATCTTTCTATCTATTTGCTTATTGTTCTTTCTTTTTTTGTAATCATATTATCAATACGGAATATCCACCACAATTAGTAGTGACTAATCTTTATCGAAAAACCTGTTAGACACACAAGGTGAATTCTCTCATCCTAACCGGATTTTCTCTATAAACAAGAGTCAGGATTTGAACTTCTGACCACTTACTTAAGGTGTCCAAATCCCTTATCATTCAGATCAACCACATGTTTATATTTGCTTATCGCTCTTTAAGTAGAATAGTTTTATGTGTCAAGATAAAACTGACCCCATTAAATTGAAACAAGGAGTTCATAATGAAAACTTAACCAAAGCAAAAGAAGAAAACCCTTTTACTTCCTCGGCTAATATAAGAGAACACTAAACAAAAAATACAAATGAATGAAAACCATTACAAACAACTAATGCCGAAAGACTAATATGCTTGAGATATGAAGGAAGACACACTGATAAAAATAAAAAAAAGCATGCATGTAACAGGATAACAAAGCATAAGGTTCCCAATAGACAATAAATGTATAAATAAACTTCCTTCAATTCCACAAAAAATGTAAGGAACTCACGTTCTACTATTTCCAATTACCACAACAAAACTACGTGTTTCACATGATCCGCAAAATTTTATTATCTTGAAATTTTAGCACTAAAAGTCCACCCAGTCCCCTCAAAAACTTGGTCAATTCACATGTTTCTTTAAAAATTCTAGAGCAGTCCAACCAAAATGGGCAAACAGAACTAGTGATGCAATTGTCCTGAGTGCTAGACCACAATGCATTTCCTAATTACAACGTTCAATCCTCCCAACAAAAAGGGAGAAAAACACCACCAAAAACCTACCAAGAATGTGATACAAAATATCCTATAGTAGTGCCACATGATAAACAGGAAGAAGAAGCCACAAAAGACCAGAATTCAGAATACTTCCGAATTTCATTACAACATGACCAGTAGATTCACTCAACTTTGGGCTTTTAGAAGAAGGGAGCTCTGTGGGGTATTCCCTTTCTTCTGTGTTTCCGCTTTGGGGGTTCAGTGGTTTCCTCCTTTTCCTTGTTCGGGGGTTCAGCAGTTTCCTCCATTTCCTTGTTCAGGGGTTCAGGTTCAGCAGTTTCCTCCTTTTCCTTGTTTGGCCGCTTACGGGGTTTAGTAGTTTCCTCATTCTTTTCCATGCTTAGCTGCTTAGGGGGTTCAATTGTTTCCTCTTTCTTTTCCTTGTTTAACTGCTTTCGGGGTTTAGCAGTTCCCTCACTCTTTTCCCAAGGACGACTCTGGATGGAAATGAAGGGAGGAACTGAATCATCAGGCTTCCTAGAAGCAGCTTGGACCTAAAAGTTCAGATTAAAAAGTTAGATAACACTAGCTATAAAGTTCAATTTAATGGCGGTGTGTGGAGACCAGGAAAACGGGAATTTAGATAATTGTCAAATTACTTTCATCACCTTGCAAGAAATGGAGCAGTAGCTATATAAATCAGGTTTAACCAATTTTCTACTGCAGATGTCGCATGATGATGCCTTATCCCATTTGGCTAAACCAGAGAGTGGTAGAGGCTCCAGAGAAATAACCAAATGCCCATTACATTTGTAGGGCTGCAAACAAAGAGGAATCAAATAAAAAACATAATAATGATTCTGGTTGCGAAGATTCAACTCTCTAAACCCACTATTCAAACTGTTTAATCATTACCAATATGCAGAAAGGATTACTGCTGAGGTGTATTAGAGACATAAACGACTCTTTAAGTTGATGCTAGGTTGTCTAGAGAACAGAAAGGAATGCAATAAGGTGCCCTACTTATTCCATCAAAATACTAATAGATGTGATTGGAACATTTCTTCTTTTGAGATTGTCACCCACTGATATGGTTTTCTCTGTTAATATGCAATGCAAGAAAACAGGTTGATGACAAAATGATGTGGTTGAGAATGACCCCCACAAGATGATATTAAGAAGAAGAAATAGCAGACAATTAGGCAAAGATTTAGTGATTTCTAAGGATGTATTATGTCTATCTTTCTGGTTTTCCTGCCACCAATATACAAAATCACTAATAACATTCACACAGATAATCCCAAGGTCAAATGATAGAATAAATCTTTTACAAAGTACTAACAATAGTCACTTGAGCTAAATATAGCCAAGATATGCTATAAGAAAAGAGTATCGCCCAAATAAAAAAATGCATTAAATCAATTCTCCACTATACCAGTATACCTTTTCTAGTTGTGTTCCACAAGATACACAATCAAGACATACCAAAGTGATAATGAACTGCTACAACATCTCCACGTGAATTTAAGCCAGTAATATTAGCTTAACAAACAAATCCATATAAACAAAAAATTTGCACTCAATTCCATAAGATTTGGACGATATTCAGTCATAACCTTTAATTAGTCAAGGTAGTATATCATACCTGAATTTGTGAGCAGTCAATATGCTTTTCCATAGCAGCAAGGGTGACAGTATCTTTGTACTTCTGTCTATAGATTTTAAGTACCTTGTGCTTGTCATGAGTACTTGATGATGCACAATATTTGCAAACTGGCAGATCGCAGTTTATACAGTACCTGCTTAACCCATTCTTATGATAAAGATGAGCTGTACACGGGTCAAAGAAAGTTTTTCCCAGAAAAGCCTCAACCCATTTTGTCTTGCAAGCATTATCCAGTTGCTGAACCTACAAAGTAAACATGTCAGTAAAGTATATAACAGAAGTTACAGAAAGAAACCATTGCTCATCTTTCTGTTTTTTTTTTTATAACTTCCTACGAGAGTAGCTTGTTTCATCTAAATTGAAAGTAATATATGGTATAGCAACATATAAGCAAAGATGCTTAAATGCAATAATTCTTTCTTTCTTTGATTGAGCATGTTCATTACTTAAATGGTACACATTTTAATACATGAAACATTCATAAGACAACAACCAAAACAGATAGAAAGAGATGTTTCGTATTACATTAGGACCAAAGGTGTGAAATTTTATATCTGCAACAACTGTTACAATTTTGTTATCTGAAATCCATTCCAAGTTTCATTGATTTTTTTCTTTATTTAACCTCAATAACAAGCACATAAACAGAAACCAAATCTTCAGAATTCCGGTCATTTTAGGTGCTTCTTTGATTAGTAATTAATTAAATTATATTTATGAAAAAAGAGAATCGGGCTTCTCTCTTGATGGTTTGCCAAGCATTGGAAAGAGCATGTGCTTCATAAATTCTGAATTAGAAGAACTAATCATGAACGAATTGAGTTCTAGCACAACTCCATTTGCAGAATGTTTTCAATGAAAAGCGAAATTAGTAAAAGAATGAATAAGAGCATTTGCTAAATACACTGCTGAGATTAAGATACAAGGAATATATTGAAAAAAAAAAAAAAAAAAATATGGTCACATACCTTATCCTCTTTTGGGGATACATTTTGGGAGGAAGAAGCACTCACCATTTCCTTATTTCAAATAGAAATGGGTATTAGGATGAAGAGGAAGGGGACAGTGGTCTAGCAGCTAGCTACCTTAGGATGAAGAAGAAGGGGGCAGTGAGGCAGTGAGTTACCTTAGGATGAAGAAGAAGGGGGTCAGTGATTTACCTTAGGATGAAGAAGGGGGCAGTGAGTTAGCTTAGGATGAAGAAGAAGGGGACAATGAGTTACCTTAGGATCTAGTCTAGACTATGTTCTTATATTCAGTGGAGAAACATATATTGACTAAGGACTACACTGCAAAAAGGGGACTTAGTGTTTACTTGGCGATAGGGTATTAGTCTGTTTCATGACTCTATGCACAATTTCATTAGCGAAATTCAGTTTCATCTTTATGGCCTCAATTACTATCCTTCACAAGAGAGATAGTATATAATCTACAAGGTGACATTTGAATAATGCATATATTTGTTAAGTTAGAGAGTAAAACTTTAAAAGTTTGTCTGTTACATATGTAAGCAAATATCAGGAAATCAAATATGGCAATTGGTTGGCAAAAGCACGATTTATGCTGATTTTTGCAGAGAATTTCTACCTCATCAAATGAATCCAACCGAGAAAGTGCATTCTTTATTCAAAATCATGAGCTCTCATTGGGAATAGGTTTGTAACCACCATGACCCTTTACAGACAAATTTCTAATATGTCAGATAAGATGTCAACCGTTATAGCATTGAACTGAAAGACTGAGTTATTCAATAAGCTTAACATCTATTCATGTTCATACAGCATTGCTTGTCAATATTTATAAGATTCAACATTCATATGGCAATCCAATCCAATCCCTGGTGTCAACAAAAATTCAAGCAATTTACTTACTTACCCATTAGAGAATGGTAGTGGATTTTGATGAGAAACACCAATTTGCTCTGCATTGGTATTGTTTTCCTCATTGGTCTCCATTGTTGTCAGCAAAACGGTTTGGGGGAAATAATAAAATAATATAAAATAAAGGATATCATAAATCATGCTGAGCTGAGTGAAACGTTATATGGAAAAAGATGAAAACTCTAAAAGAAGAAGAAAATGAGGGGAAAGAAACACGGGTTTTCTGCATAAATATCAGTCCAAAACAGTAACGTAGTTGTAGTTGAAGTTGAAGGTTAGGGCGTTTCTGGCTACCTTTTTTGCGTTTTTTGAGGGTAACGTAATGAACGGTTATTGATTGAATGGAATAGAGAAGAATTGCAATGGGCTGGGCCTCTAGTCTTGGTTGGGATGGACTCTGACTTGTAAGTTATATTAATCTAATTTAGTCCCGTTTGGATAGCACAACTTACAGTTTATTAAAGCTTTTTTGTTGATATAAGCATTTTTATGTAAAAAAAATAGTGTTTTGATAAGCTTAAGTAAGTAACTTATTAATCTCCAGAAGCTGTTTTTAGCTTATTTTGATAAACCAATTTTTTTATCTTATTGAAAAACCTTTTATGAAAGCTTATACGAGAAGTTGTTTTCATATTTTATTGGACAATTATATCGCATAATAATTTGAAATTACATCAAAACCAACACTTTCATCTTCCTCTCTCAAGTTTATAGATTTTAAAAGTGCTTCTTCGAGTATGTATCCAAACAAAAAATAACTTAATTAAAATGGACTTAAAGCATAAAAACTTTTCACATAAGCTCTTCTAATATAAGCGCTTAAATAAGTAGTTTTCTGTTTGGGTAAACAACTTATTTAAGCGCTTATATTGAAAGAGCTTATGTGAAAAGCTTTTAAGCATTAAACTTTAAATTAAGTTATTTAACGTTTGGATAGATACTCGAAAAAACGCTTTTAAAATCTATAACTTGAGGGAGGAAGATGAAATGGTTGGTTTTTATGTAATTTCAAATTATTATGGGATATAATTGTCTTATTAAATATGAAAACATCTCATATTCCACATAAGGTTTTTCAATGAGTTAAAAAAATTGTCTTCTCAAAATAAACTAAAAATAATTTTTGGGGTTTAATAAGTTATTTATTTTAGCTTATCGAAACACTGTTTTTTTTACATAAAAGCACTTATATTAGCAGAGAAGCTCTAATAAGCTGTAAGTTGTGTTATCCAAATGGACGTAAGTGGCAAGTTGTAAATTTTGTTTCTGTAATTTATGTTTGAAATTTTCTATTAATTAAATTAGTTAATAAGCGAGTAATGAAATGAGAATATGTTATATATTACTGCAGAAGAGACTAGGTGAATAGTTTTTGGATAGTAAAAGTCAATATCATTTTGAAAATTAAATAAAGATTTAATATGTAATATATGAAAATTAATTTAATTATATTTTAATTTGCATGCCATTTTTGTTAAAAAAAAATTTATTCTTTTTTTTTTTACTTAAAATTGTTTTTCTTAATTTGTATGTATGTGCATTTAAAATATATTAATTGTAAAAAGATTGAAATTTGTGATTGTTAATATAATGGCTTAGTTGCACTTTTGCTCCCCTAAGTATCACAATAGTGCAATTTTGGTCCTTCATATTCCAATTGCACCAATCAGGTTCCTCAGATATTACGATTGTGCAATTTTGGTCCTCAAGATTCCAATTGCGCCAATTGGGTCCCCAAAGTATCCCTCTGTTACAATTACGTCATTCTGTCACTGTGTCGTCCAATTTTTAATACAAATATCCTATATGGGACTCATTTGGCACTTACTGAGACTAACTTGACAGTTTACATGACATTCTTATGTGATATCATTGACACCTCACACTTTAATAGTCACATGTGAAGTGTCAATATAATCCTATATAGGAGTGACTTGTAGGCTATCAAGCTGACCCCACTAAGTGTCAAATTAATCCTATGTGTGTCACGTAGGCTATTGACGTTAAAAATTGCACAATCGTGATATATGGGACACTCAATTGGCATAATTGGAGCATAAGGGACTAAAATTGCACAATCGTCGTAATGAGGGACCTAATTGGCGCAATTGGAATCATAGGAATAAAAATTGCACAATCGTAATACTTTGGGGACCAAAAGTGCAATTAATCCTAATATAATATTGACATAGAAGATACAGTATATAATGTTGGTATAGGGCTTACTCTTGCACCAATGAGAAACATATGTTGTGGTAATGAAATTTCCTCAAAGAAATTCTTGTAACATGCCATAGAATTAACAACATGTGGTTAATTCGAGTGATAAGAAACTCAGATACCTTAAGCATGTGATCCGGAGTTCGAATCATGGCTCTTGTATATTAAAAAAAACTTGGTTGGGAGTGGAGAACTCACCTTGTATGCCCAACAGGTTTCCCGATGAAGATTAATCACTGCTAACGATGATGGATACTTTGTACCTATAACATATTTACCAAAAACAATAGTCTTTTAATTATTTCTTGTAGAGCTTAATTCTCTTTTCCATGTTTAAGGTCTTTAAGCACATTAGATGAAGTTTTTCTATTTTTTCTTCACAAAAAAAAAAAGGCACATTGGATGAAGTAGACTGGTTTTATCAAAGATTAGAGTAAATGAAAGTTGGCTTTTGAAGTATTTATGTGAGGTAAATGCAAATCTTGTTATATTAATTATTTAATTAATCAATTATTGGAAAGTATTTTTTAATTATTATATATATTAATTTATGGTCAATAATTATTAGTATAACACTCAACCAATTGATGAACATTGTATTGGGCTTCTGTTCTGAATAGCCCGTGATGGGTTGGGCTGTTCAATTAATGCCCAATGAGAGGTTTGTGTCGTCATATGATAGGTTACTTAATCATTGTCCCATTAGACGGTTATACATAGTATCTGAACCGATCGTGATTGAGGGGAGTTTGCTCTCATAATAGTTCTCAACCAAGAGGTAGATTGGAAGAGCAAGATGAATCTATTCCACATATCAGGATTCCAGGTACATATTCTTGATCCATTTCCAGTGGTATGTTGAATTTGATATGTAGTAACTTGCATCTATGTATGACTTAAATCTATCAATTGGTATTAGAGCCATGATAGGTACATGTTATAACTATTACGTGAATTATATGAACCCTAATTTATGGCTTTATTTTCAATCAAGATGCCAGAACTGTTTTTAGGGATTTTATATCATGTTATATCACTGTTGTAGAAAATTTCGTTTGCCCATAATCATAATAAATAAATCGTTTTTCGCCTTTTTTCTCTCATAAATTAGAAACTATGATTCCGGCAAACGATTTCGAAATTTTTTTGAGGGTTATGCGAGTGTCATACTGAAATTTCATGCGTTTTCGTTGAACGAACTGAGAGAATTTCTTTTCTCATAATTTCCTTCCTTGAACCCTAACGTTTTTGTGTTCGATTTCTTTCTGAAACAAAAAGCGAATCCTGAAATTGTTATGGGGCTTCTGTAGATCGGATATCAACGACCAAAACCCCTCAGAAACCATTAAAAAAATGGTTGAGAAAATATGCAGATCCAATCGGATCCCTTTCGCGGGTCGTCGCGACCCAGTTCATAAATTTGGGCGAGGAAGATGACTTCCTCAGTGAAGCCCACTCGTCGGGGCCCGCGCGTGGGCCCACCTCCAGGGCTCAAAATTTTTTGTTTTTATTTTAAAATTAATTATTTATTATTTCTCATACTTTGGTGCTTTTTTGGAATTTTTTGGACACCCTTAAATATTTTATTTTGCTAAACCAAAAATAATTTATATTTTTTAATATTATAATCTCAGATTTTAGGTTTGAAATTTTTTTGACTGTTCATTACTTTGTTTATGACACTTTTGTATATCATACTCTCCCTGCTAATGTGTCATAATGAAAGGAATTATTTTTAGTCTTTATAAATTGAATATTTTATTTATGCATGGTATGAAATTTATCATATTTCTCTAAGCATAATTATCCTCAATTTGTATAACTGTAATATTACCTATCATGAATACAATTATGCAAATTTGTGTGTTATCTGAGTAATTAAGTATGTTAATCACAATTTATATTGCATTAATAATAATTATAGCCTATTGATGTATTGTTATTAATGTAATTTATTACGATGGATTGTGCATATTATTTACAATAAGCAATATTATTATCCGGTGGTTGTTGTAATTACATTTGAGATAATCAAATTTGTTAAAAAAAAAAAATTGGCCTTGGATTAAAGTTTTTTTTTGGAATGTAATATATTGCTTTCACTTCCATACTTTTTGCATTTAGATCCAAAATCTTCCAGTTTATTATTATTATTATTTTTGTGACATTTTTATAATAGACACTCTCTCTAAAAATATATCTGTCACAAAATAAATTTTTTTTGGATCATAATATAGGCTAAGCCTAAACATTCTGAATTAAATTAATGTGTGAAGTGAATTATGCAATTTGTGTTCTTTTATACCAATTATGTGTTTTATATTGCCTCAGTTTTTTTTTTTTTAAATAAATAAATAAATGCCCACTTGTGAAAATATTATTAAAATAATTTCGTTGACAATTTATAAGGCAATTGGAAACTATATCATCCTTGTAATCTATGTCTCATGTTGATTTATAATTAGAGCATAGTATAATTATGATTTTACATTGATTTGTAAATTATTTGAGATAACAATATATACATCTCATGATGTTCTGGTTGAGTTATCAAACCTTTATTGGCTCTACAATAAGGATGAACGGCGCACTCTTTGAGGTTAATATTCAAATATTTGACATATTGACTTATTATATAATTGCATATATGGAGAATTTTTTGTTGATAATATATTGTTCTCCTTTTATGGCTATTCTTTCTAAACATTGGGCTTATATAGGAGAGTGTGATTATCTCTTAAAATATTATGAATGAAATTGTCATATTCTATTAGACATAATTGTTGATAATTTGTATAATTGTAAACTAACCTATCGTGAGTACAATTATCCAAATTTTGTGAATAAAACGATTAAGGTTTTCTTAATTATAATTCATACTATATTAATAATGATTATATCCTATCCATGTATTGTTATTAATATAATTTATTGTTATATAATGGATTATTTGTTTTATGCTTATATCAATTATTTTTTGAGTACCCTATCGGTATTAGAATCTTAGTGATATAAGATTTATGCATTGTATTATTATATTTCCTAATCATTGTGGTTTGGTACGATTAGACTGAATCACAATAAGTAAGAAATTATCTATAAAGGACATGTTTTGGCTGTATACATGTGAAATAATTTAACTCTTGGATTATGTGATGACTTATACACATTAAGTGATTCCTTTGCTGTTTTAAAATATCAGTCTACTTGCCTACTTTTAATTGGACATTTGTTATGCAATCCAGTGTCACACTAATTTTTTGCATTTGCCTATCGCAATGCAATTTTTTATTGGATTGCGATTATCCTTGAATTATGTAAGAAATGGACATACCCTATCGATATGACATTACTTGACATGATCATTGTGTGATAGATAAAAATAGTTGAATATTTATTTTGAACTTTTTAAAAAAAATTTAGTTCAACTATCATTCTCTATCAAGTGGGAGAGTTTTGTATACTAAAAGTAATGTCCCATGAATGAGATCGTGTTGATATAAAATCTCTACCATAATTAAATGTCTAATTAATATCTCTACTGTAATAATATGCCTTTCTTTTCATATATTATTCGTCATCCATTTGTTGTCGGGACCAATATTGAGGATATTGTCATAGTCACTTCAAGTTTTTTTTTAACTCTCTATTGTCTTATTTTATTAATTAAAAAAAAAAACTTTGTGAAGACAATATCTTTGGAATCTCAATTTAGCTTATAGAAGTTTGAAGAGAAATATTTCTTTATTTGTATACCATTATTTTATATCTTTTAATGTCATAATGGAGTTAGAGACTATTTGTCATTACATCCTCAATAGCTAGGTCCTACGTGCTTCCACTGTTGGTAACCAAATCCTATGTTCAAGTGTGTATTTATGTTATTTATAATATAACACTTGAGTTTTGAGTGAGTAATTGAAACATTATAAATAATCCCATATTCTATTTAAAATAGTAGGGATTTTGATCTCACTCAAATGTTTATAAAGTGAAGGTTACCTTATTTGTATGATCCTTTTGAGGATCAACGTTTGCGATGACATAAGAAGATTTGTTTTATAAAGTGTCAAGTGAACACTTATAATATGTTAGTTCTGAATGCAGAATATGTGGTTAATTATGAAATTCAAATTTGGTTAATTATATGATTGATAAATTGTATGTTGGGTTTCCTATAGTCATTGTGTAACCACTTCTCTAGCTAATTCTGCATTAGTCCTTTTCTCTCTATTGTGTAATTCTTAAAGAGAGAAAGATTGTGGTTCACCTTGTTGAGGGTGTCCACATTGTTAAGATCAATGCTTTTACATATATGTTGGTGATATATGTAACACCCCGATTTTTCTAATTAATCAGTAATTAAGTAATTATATTGTATTGGAGGTCTAGAAAATTAAATAAATTATTCTGAGGCCATAGTTACACTCTATACCATTGTAGAAGGCTATGGTTAAGTTTTGGGATGAAGACTCAAACGGAGTCCGATCTATGTTTTTTTCGGATGATAGTGTTTTTCTACTATCATGACCTCATTTTGACTAAGGTCAGAACCATTAATCTTAAAATTCAATCTTCTACCTTTTTGCTAAAGTGTGTCCTGACGTCCAAAAATATAAATAATATTTTATATTCGGACCGAAAATCGATCGGATAAACGATTCGAGCTATCTTAGGGTTTTTCGAGAATCTTGAGCCGATAATTTTCATACCAGGGCTATGTTGAATTATTTGGGGACTCCTATCAGTGTCGTGAGGTTTTTCAAAATGTCGGGATGTGAATTGACCAAATTGCCATTTGTTAGTTTTTACTAATTACCTTTACTTTTTTACTATGACTTAAGCCTTAAGTCTTCACATTAAATACCCAATATTTCTTCACCCTCACTCTCTCATTTTTCTCTCTCCACCAGGCAGCCCGGCAGCCCATTCTTCACTCTTTTCTCTTCTTTCTCTTCTTTCTCTCCCCACAAAAACTCCATTTTTAGGAGACTTTGAGCTTGAATTTGTTGAAGCAACATTCACCAAATTTGAAGAAAATCATTATAGGAGGTAACTAGTTCTTTCTATCTCTCTCAATCTCTCATTTTTGTCCTCTAATTTCCATGATCATAGAAGTTAGGGTTTTGTCCCTAAATTATTCAAAAATCCATGATAAATTGTAGGAAAGTCATTTTGATACCAAACCAGTTTCTATGACCTAGGTTCATGACATACTTGTATGGTCCAAGAGCTTAGAGCCAAGAAATTTCTCTAGGGTATTTAACCATAGAGGGGCTGTGACCCCCTATTGAGTAGGGTAGGGTTTTTGGTTGGTTTTTGATGTTTTGAGTTGATATTCTAGGGTTATCACATTTAGTTAGGGTGTTATCTAAGAAATGAGAATTTTTGGAGCTCCCTAGCTATTTTTCATGTTTTTCATTCAATACGGCCGAACCCTAGAGGTAATGCAATAGGAGAAATCTTTACTTTTTGAGCTAATGCCTTCATTGATTATGTTTTAGGGATACCTAAGGATCATTGATCCAAAAGTTAGAAATTTTTAGACATCCCTAGCCTAATTAATTAAATAGGGGCAGTAGCTAATCCTAAGGTTAGGGGAGTTTTTGATTTCACTGTACTGATTTCTGATTTTGTTTTGTTGTATAGAATCGGACAGAGACTGACAGCTGCGGAGTCGTAGCCGGAGCTGCACGAGGAAATCACTAAGGTGGGGAGAAAGAACTAATATCGTCGAGAAGGCAAGCTTAGTATAGAGTATATATATCTGTGTAGGGGAACCCTAAAACCCTACTAGAGGTTGAGCCCTGGATAAAGTGCCTAGACCCTAGGTGTAGGTACTTTTGGGCCATCACCGCTAAGTTGATATTATGAATGATGAGACTGATCGAGGTTGATTATGTTGAATTATTTAATTGATTACTTGTTGATTTTATTTTGGTGAATTGTCTATTTGATGAACTATTGTCTGAATTTATGATGATAACTGTACTGGAAAGATCTTCTGTTGCGATATTTATTGTGATTGGTTGGTTGAGTGTTGATGAGAGAATGGTGAGTGATGATGTTGTTCGGGTTGATATCGTTGTGGTCCCGACCATGGAGCTGTGGCTCGTAGACGCAAGGCGTCGTGATGCTGATGCTAATACGATGTTGATGATGATGTGATGATGTTGATGATTGATGTTGATGTTGATGTGATGCGATGTGTCATGCTCGTGGATGAGTGCTTAGGCGTGACGTTCCGATATCAACCTGCGATGGATGTTTGTTGCATTTTCATATCATTTCATACCACAACATTTGGTCCTAAAGGAGGATGTCCAATTGGGGACGTTACTTAAAATCCCGAGGCGGGATGTGATGTGATGTGACGTAATCCCGACGGGGATGTCCAACTGAAGACGCAATGTATCGGCCGACATGCATATAGGGAAGTCAGCATATACATAGGGACTAGTATCCCTCTTATAGGCTTATTTGAGAGAATGATGTTTGAGATGATTATGATGGGCGACTTAAGAGATGGGTGATGTTATGTTGTATATGTTATCTGGGTTGTGTGATGTATATATATATATATATGCTGTACTGATGTCCCTCTCCCATATCGATGAATTATGTTTCTTATCTCCCTTTATTTTCTATATGTGTTACGTTATTTAATGGGAAGATCATGAAGAGGAACTAGCTGCTGAGGAACTGGACGGCATTCCGTACGAGCCTGACGCCGGAGGACAGGCCACGGACCTTAGCCTCGAGAGGTTGGGCAGTGATCGTGATTAACCAGAGAGCTATCTCTCGGCCTATCTTTCGTACCTTTATTTTGGTTTGTAATAATATACTCTGTATGTACTACTTTAATACTGTAGCCTTACTGATGGGGCAACTGATGTATGTGATATATTGATTTATATTTTAAAGCTATGTACTCTGAAGCGTTGCGTGCCGTGTATTTGTTTGCTTCCGCGCTCAATTTTCCCCTTCACTTCGTATTAATAAGGCACGCTAACGTTTATAATGCAATTAAGGTTAGTTAATATCTTAGGTTCTACTGATGGGACGGTGGGTCATCTCAATATACTCTTTGCTGGAAACCATATTAAACTTTTGATCGAAACAAAAAAAAAGAAAAGAAAAGAAAATGACATTAGTAGCCACTTTGATATAAAGGCCTTGGTGATGCTTCCATTGTTTTAAACATCCAAAATTATAGTTATAGGTCATGTGTTTTTTTTTTTTTTTTTGGATTGTCTAAGAGATGCTATATTGTAAAAATATTAAGTGGTTTAACATGCACTGTTGCTCTCATGTGTTGTACCTATTCGAAGAGGAGATAAACATTCCAAATTCTAATGTCATCAAAGTTATTGCTTCCGCTATTGACAACTTAATATACTCAAGTTTGTACTTGTTTCGATATTGCTTTTGTTGGTAATACTTTAGAGAGATACTTAAGCAACCCAATTTTGGGTCATTTCAAAGCTGTAAAAAGGACATAAAATTTTATGGGGAACGAAAGATTATATGTTGGCCTGTAAAAAGTTTAAGGCTTAATTGCACTTTTGGTCCTCCAGATATCACGATTGTGCAATTTTGGTCCCCCGGGTTTTAATTGCGCCAATTGGGTCCTCCAAGTATCACGATTGTGCAATTTTGGTCCCTCAAATTTCAATTGCGCCAATTGGGTCCCTCACATATTATGATTGTGCAATTTTGGTCCTTCAATTATCACGATTGTGCAATTTTTAACCTCAGTAGCCTACATAGGACACGTGAGACTGATTTGACACTTAGTGAAGTCAACTTACAGTGTACGAGACATTCTTATAAGACATCATTGACATCTCACACAATTTAATGATCAAATGCACATCATTAAGTGTCACATAAGAATGACACATAAGCTGTTAAACTAGTCTCATTAAGTGCCAAATCAGTCGCACATGTGCTTCGTAGGCTATTGATGTTAAAAGTTGCACAATTGTGATACTTGGAGGACCAAAATTGCACAATCGTGATACTTCGGGGATCAAAATTGCACAATCATGATATGTGGGGGACCCAATTGGCGCAATTAAAACTTGAGGGACCAAAATTGCACAATCAT
This sequence comes from Ammopiptanthus mongolicus, assembly GCA_039655645.1. Classification (NCBI taxonomy): domain Eukaryota; kingdom Viridiplantae; phylum Streptophyta; class Magnoliopsida; order Fabales; family Fabaceae; genus Ammopiptanthus; species Ammopiptanthus mongolicus. The sequence continues at coordinate 86,169,656 of CM077344.1, read as the reverse complement.
GATACTTGGGGGACCCAATTGGCGCAATTAAAATCCGGGGGACCAAAATTGCACAATCATGATACCTGAGGGACCAAAAGTGCAATTACGCCAAAGTTTAATCAACTTCGGGTCATTGGCTATTCTAATTCAAATTCTGCAAGTTTCCCTAATATACCGAAAGTCTACATTCGGCTTTATTCTTATAATTGCACATTGAGTATTATATCACAAAGTTGTGATCCCACTATTGAATGCTACACCATTAGAGTAATTTTAAACTAGTGGGCTCTAACGGAAATCTGAATCTTATTTTTGATATCATGGATTAGTGGGAGTGTGTACACTATTGTTGTGTCTCGAGACTTGTTAATTTTATATTGTCATATATTTGTGTGCGCATTTTTTTATTATCATATGACATACTCTAAAAGGGCATTGTTATTTGTCTTGTCCTACTGTATTGAGATACGTAAAATTTGTTAAATATCAGTAAGCATCTTGAGTAGATGCTAGGGTCATATCGTTTGGAATCGCACATTAATCTTTTTAGCATGCAATTATATTGTGCTTATCTTTTACCCAAAATACCACATTTTGATAAGTCACAGATATATACGTAATTTGCAGATATAATGTCAATACTCCTATCAAGTATAATTTTCTGCAGATATAATGTTAATAATCTTATCGAATATAATTTTTTGCACTATTAAGTACTTGTAAATCTTATCTGCAGATATAGTCGCTTTTTTGTTTAAGCAAAATGGAATGCAAAAACATCACAATAGAACAAGACATCCCAATTAGTTTGGCACCTCAAGATCTACTAATCATCTGCAGCATGCCATCATATTATTAATAAAAAGAAAAGTAAACAAAAAACATGGGGGGTGGCATAAACCAAACCCATGAGCAAATTATTTGAACATATAGTTTGGAAGCCTAAATCTATTATGGAAAAAGTCCTCCTTAACGAAACCCGGAATTAAGTCCCACCATAAAAAACCCTGTATGCTAATCCCATGAAAGGCTAGCTTATCAGCACAGTGGTTGCCATCACGATAAATATGAGTGTATTTAAAATTCACCCTACTAGTGTATTTAAATATGAGTGTATAGTCACTTATTTAGGGAAACTCGGATTAATTGAATGTCAAATATTATGGAGCATTTGTTTGTCTAGTCCAATGTAATTACTCTTGTTATTGGGCTATTACGAGCACTTAAACATATGTGGATTATGTTTCTGGCCTTCACAAATTTCAGACTCAAAATGAGCATATTGTTAGAGAGAACATGTTTATAGATCCACTAACTATAGACTTAAATATTGGAGTTTATCGAAATATCGTGACTCATGTTTTTGGTTAAGTCTTATGATATTTTGGGTTAATGTGAGTTTGAAATTATATTATTATGAGATATGTTATCATATCTCTTACAGTATTTTAAGATGCTTGGACCATTGTTCGGGATTGCATATTTCTTGTAAGTAATAATATTATGTTTTCCCTTATCCATCATTGTTTATGTGAGATATAAGTTTCTTAGCATGTGTGATTTATGTCCCTATCAGTAATATTTCTGCATTGTTAAGAGTTTATATTTCTTTGACTTTTGGTGATGTGTGCTTTGACCATGATTGATATTCTAGTCTTAAAATTGCTATACTTTGATAGTTGACTAATGTTATGCAAGTGAGAAAATGTTAGATTAATTATTTAATTAATCAATTATATGGATTAACATTAATCAATTACTGGAAAGTATTATTTAATTATTATATATATTAATTTATGGTCAATAATTATTAGTATAAAACTCAACCAATTGATGAGCATTGTCCTGGACTTTTGCTCTGAATAGTCCATGATGGGTTGGGCTATTCAATTGATATCCAATGAAAGGTCTTTGTCCTTATAGATAGGTTACTTAATCGTTGTCCCATTCGATCGTGATTGAAAGGAGTTTGCTCTCATAGTAGTTCTCAACCAAAAGGTAGATCGGAAGAACAAGATGAATCTATTCCATATATCAAGATTCCAGATACATATTCTTGATCCATTTCCAGTGGTACGTTGAATTTGATATGTTGTAACTTGTATCGATGTATGACTTAAATCTATCAAATCTTACATTATTGAAATGTATGTTCTTCAATAAACAAAAGTATCCGTAACAATAAAAGTTACAGCTTGTAGGGTTTTATTACATATTTGGGACTGATATATAATGAACATTGAGTAATCGGAATTCATGTACAAGGTTTTGCAGGGTTTAAATATTGAATCTAGCCAAAAATATACAAGCTTGCCCTTAATTTGCTAAGATAATGGACAATTGTTGGAAAAACATAAAGATAGGTTTATAAATGTTCACATAAACTTATGCAAAAACTTTTAATGTGATTTATATAAATTTAAGTACAAAAATAATTTTTTGATTTCGTCTTTTCTATTGGTCCATCTCATTCTTCTACTATTATTACAACCTTTTTTTTGAAAATAGTTGAGTGTATCTACATACTTCAAACATCGTATGCAAATGGGAAATGTTAAGTGAACATTAAAATTTGATAACAAAATTTGATAATAATTTTCATGGTTAATATAGTTCAAAAATGTGATTCAAAAATGTGGTTAACAAAGTTTTGATTTTGTTAGTGAATACACTAAGGCTCTGTTTGACAAGTCCAATATGTTAGCTTATATCTTATTTGACTAACTTATAAGTTTGTTTAACTGAAATGGAGGTGCTTGGTAAACAAGTTTTTATTATTAGCGCATAGTTTTTTTTCATAAGTTATTTTATTTAGCTTATGACTTATAGCTTATTAACTTTTCTCTCATTTTTACCCTCATTCATTTAATGAAATTCCAACATTACTATGCTTGTCATAAATATGTCATTTTAGATTTATAATCTAGTTCAACAGCTAATTTTACCAAACACTTCAAATTCAATAAACTAGTTTTTCCGTTATTAGCTATAAGCTTTTAGCTAAAAATTAGTTTATCAGCCATAAGCTAGCTTATCAGTCATTTTTGCCAAACAAAGCCTAAGGTGTTGCAACTTATTAATCATCAACTGAACTTCATTAACCACGATTTTGAGCGTTATTAACCATGATTTTCAGGTGTTCAAATATAATGTATTATATTTGAACACCTGAAAATCGTGGTTAATGACGTTCAAAATCGTGGTTAATAAGATACTTTATTAAGTTGTGGTTAATAAAGTTTAGTTGATAGTTAATAAGTTGTGACATCTTAATATGATATTAAAAAAACTCAATACTTTATTAATCACCTTTTTGAACTGCATTAACCATTGAAATTATTGTGGAGTTTTGATCTTCAAATAACTGGACCGTATGCAAATATACATTTTCCTATCAAGATATATCATGCATCAAAAGAGAATACTTAAGCTACATGCAAAGTGATTAAGGGGTTTACCACACCCACTCATCATGGGTCCATTTGGGCCCTTAGCATTCATCAAATGGAGCAAAAAACTATAATCGGTTACATCACACTACTTGTTTAGAAAAAGTTGTAGCATATAACAATGTCAAAGATATGAGATATAGAATGAGATAAATTGTGCAAAAGGCATACCATGTAAATAGAAAGGAAGAGAAAGCTCCTAAATGATAGGGGTGCAAATGAAACCGTGAATGACAGAGAGAGAGAAAAAGAAAAGAAAAGATTTTTTGATGGCTTGTAGATGAGTGTGTGTGTGGAGATACTTTGGTGACCTAGAGGATACAGTAGTAGGAAAGACTTTCTCATAATTCCTTCTTGAAATGGGCTTTTCATTAACAGTACATATATATTTTTTATTTGGCTTAATTACACTTTTCGTTTCCTAACTTTTTCAATTGTGTGATTTTGGTCCCTCAAGAAATTTAATTGTACTTTTAATCCCTTAATTTTATGAAATTGTGCAAAATTAATCCTTGTAGGAACCAAAATAAAGACTTTCATTACACAATTTCACAAAGTTGAGGGATGAAAAGTACAATTAAATTTCTTGAGGGACCAAAATCGCACAATTAAAAAAGATGAGGAATGAAAAGTGCAATTAAAATTTTTGAGGGACCAAAATCGCACAACATAAAAAGCTGAGGAATTAAAAATACAATTAAGCCTTTTTATTTAAAAACATTTGCCACGTCCAATAAAATTACAACAAATATGTTTTCTTGCAATCATGTCACAATAAAATATTATTGCCGCTGATAGCAATATGAACTTGATGTTACAGTACCTTGCCTAAACCCATGCTTCAGGTACCTTTTTCTGCTGCTACTACTCCCATGAGTAGTATATCTGCAGATCTACAATACAACTTCGCTATTTTAAGTTGTATTACACAGAACCATAATACAGCTTAGTTATTGCTAGAAATATTCTGGTTAGGTGCATCTTACGTAGATGATTAAAGTATTACAACTTTTTTTTAATGTCTTGAAGGAAAAGTCACGATTTTTTCAATCATATTTGTTACACGATAAATTCCAAACCAAGGAAAGTTGAACAAACTCCTTTTGTTGATTGTCAATCTATTTGCTAATTTTTAATTTAATTACTTTAGAAATTCTAACTCCCTTAGTCGATTGCAGATTGTTAATCTAACAAATGTAAAAATTCCTATGTGCTATCAACTTGCCTCGCTTTACTTTGAGTACTAAAGTACATAAAAATAGTAGATTATCCTTCGAGTGGCTATGGCTGTAAATTCAGAGTACAGCCAAATTTCTGACTAGCATACAACAGAAATGAGCCTCTCCGCACCCTCCCCCTTCCATGCCAACTTCAAAGCCGCGTTGCTAGCACATTACTTTCATCTACACCAAAATATACACATACATTCATGAAAGAATTCCACACCAACATCAAACAAACACTCCCTCGTGCCATGTCAAAGGAAGGAAACGTGCAAATGATTTTGAAAACGTCATCATTCACTTCATCACCACATCACCAAAATGTATACCTGAATTTTATTCCATTCCACAAAAAATGTAAGCAAAACACATTCTACTACTTCCATTTACCACAACAAAACTGCGTGTATTTGACATGACCTGCAAAATTTTATTATATTCTTCTAAAACTCAACTATTTTTCTTTTTAATTCAAAATGAAATCTTGAAATTTCATTCCCCCTCAAAAAAATTGGCCAATTCATGTTTCTTTAAAAATTCTAGAGTAGTCTAACCAAAATGGGCAAACATGTGTGCAATTGTCCCCAGTACTGCTAGAGCACAATACATTTCCTAAGTGCAACATTCAATCATCCCAGCAAAATAGGAGTAAAACACCAACACCAACAACTTACACAGAATGTGATGGAAAATATCCTATAGAAGTGCCACATAATAATTAGGAAGAAGAAGCCACAAAAGATCAGAATACTTAAGAATTTCATTACAACATGACTAGCAGATTCACTCAACTTTAGGCTTTTACAAGCAGAGAGCTCCATGGGATATTCCCTTGTGTTTCCGCTTTGGGGGTTCAGTGGTTTTCATCTTTTTCCATGTTCAGCTGCTTCAGTAGTTTCCTTGTTAAGGGGTTCAGCAGTTTCCTCCTTTTACTTTTTCAGCCACTTACGGGGTTCGTTAGTTTCCTCCTTTTCCTTGCTCAGCCGCTTATAGGTTTTAGTTTTTCCCTTCTTCTTCTCATTGTTTAGCTGCTTACGGGGTTTAGTAGCTTCCTCCTTTTCCTTGTTTAGCCGCTTACGAGGTTCAATAGTTTCTCTTTCTTTTCCCGAGGACAACTCTGGATGGAAATGAATATAATATTGACAAGGAAGACAGGTGCTTACAAGGGTCAAATCCGGAAAAGAACCATAAAATGGATGAGGCTGTGTTGAATGAAGTATCTTCGGTGAAGGAGTAGTAGAGGATCCAAACCAGGTGGCTAACAATTTAACCAAGATAATAGTTAATAACAATCGCTGCTTTAGCCCTTCACAAACTATTTCTGGACTATTGCTCATCAACAATCTCCATACACCAAGAAATTCAGCTGCCACAAATCATACTCAAAGTAAAAGTATAACGGAAAAATCGTCTTCTTGTGCTGAAAGACTACATTATCATGTCATAATTAATTTGTTCTTTACAGGAAGGAGGTATTGATAAAATGTAGTTGGGATCATGGAAATGGGGAAACACTCGAGTCTAATAACTTCGTAGATCAAGAAGTAAGTTTTAACATTTTAGATTTTTAATTATAAATTGTATATCACATTTTAAAAAGTTCTGAATAATTATGTTGAAATTTTCATTATATTGGGAGGTGCTGAAGTTGCTGGCATGTAGTTTAACACATATAAAAAGATCGACTGACGATTATTACATTAATTGGGTTTTACCAACGACTTTTGCAGCATAAAACTTTATAATTGCTGCTTTGTCTTTTGTGTATATAATTCAACTTATTTTTGTCTTTCTCTTATTAATGTAGCAATTTGGATTGGGGTGGGAGAAAACATCACAAACTGTCATGGGATACTACCAAAAAGAATTCATGGGCAAAGTTGACATACTGAGGAATGTTCATATTTACCTTATTAACCAACTAAATTTTTGTTAACTGGATTCATAATTTGATGTTTTTTTTTTTTCAAGTTTTATTTATGTATGTACCTTTGTAGATTTTTTTGCCTATTAATGACTAGAATGTGGTTGACATGAATCAAAGACAACTAATCTTGTTGGACTCAAAACCATGTCCAACAAGAAAAGAACGGAGGAGGCGACATGTTAAGAAATTGGTAAGTAGCACCGCACATTAAAATACGAGGTTCAACTCTCTCATTATATGTTTTTGCACTTTTAAGAAGAGTGCCCGTAAGTGTCATGCAGTGAATAGTGCTATAAAAGTGCAAAAACATATAACGAGGGTTGAACCTTACATCTTAAAGTGCAGTGCTACTTACCAATTTCTTAAGATGCCACCTCTTTCGTTCTTTTCTTCTTAGAAATGGTTTTGAGTCCAACAAGATTAGTTGTCATTCATTCATGTCAACCACTTGTAGGTATCAGACTACCAGTGCACATTGTGGTCATTAATAGGCACAAAAATCTACAAAGGTCCATACATAGATAAAACTTAAAAAACAAGCATCAAATTATAAATACAATTAACAAATAATTAAGCTAGTTAATAAGTAAATATGAACCTTTCTCAGTATGTCAACTTTGTCCATGAATTCCTTTTGGTGGTATACATGGACAGTTTGTGGTGTTTTCTCTCACCTCAATCCAAATTGCTACATTAATAAGAAAAACACATAAATAAGTTGAATTATATAGATAAAAGACAAAACAACAGTTATAAAGTTTTATAGCGCAAAAGTCTTTGGTAAAAGCTAATTATTGGAATAATCGTCAGTTGATCTTTCTTTATGTATCAAACTATAGGCCAACAAGTTCAACACCTCCCAATATGATAAAAATTTCAACATAATTATTCAAAACATTTTAAAATGTGATGCGATATACAATTTATAATTAATTAAAAATCTAAAATGTTAAAGACTTACTTCTTGGTCTACGAAGTTATTAGGAATTAGACTCTTGAGTGTTTCGCTATTTCCATGACCCCAACTATATTTTATCAATAACTCTTTCCTGTAAAAAAACAAATTAATTATGACCTGATACTGCAGTCTTTCAACAGAGGAATACAATTTTTTTCGTTATACTCTTATTTTGAGTACGATTTGTGACGACCGAATTCCTTGGTGCCTGGAGATTGTTGATGACCAACTGTAGTCTATGAATAGTTTGTGAAGGGCTAAAGCAGCGATTGTTGTTAACCATTTGTTTTAGATCCTCTACTTATTCCTTCACCTAAGATACTTCATTTAACAGAGTCTGATCCATTTTATGGTTCTCTTCCGAATTTAACCCATGTAAGCACTTGTCTTCCTTGTCAAGATTATATTCATTTTCATCCAGAGTCGTCTTTGGGAAAAGAAAGAGGAAACTATTGAACCTCGTAAGTGGCTAAACAAAGAAAAGAATGAAGCTACTGAATCCCGTAAACATTGAAGCAAGGAAAATAAGAAGGGAAAAACTAAAACTTGTAATCGGTTGAACAAGGAAAATGAGGAAACTACCAATCTGAACAAGGAAAAGGAGGAAACTGCTGAACCCCTGAGCAAGGAAATGGAGGAAACTACTAAACCCCAGAAGCAGCTAAACAAGGAAAAAGAGGAAAGCACTGAACCTCTGCTTTAGATCCTCTATTGATTGCTTCAACTGAGATACTTCATTCAACATAGTCTGATTCATTTTATGGTTTTCTTCTGGATTTGACCCATGTGAGCACTTGTCTTCCTTGTCTAGATTCTTTCACTTACTTTCATGATAACTGTTAATAAAGTACAGAAACTATAAGGAAAAATTATTAACCACAATAAAAGCAAAGTTGCAAATAGGTGAGGTGAACTAATGCTTTGTTCCTGGTGAGGATTGGAGCTTAGCACTGAACTGGCCAATAGAGGTAGCCAAGTAGTACCACTTATATTTTCCTATACATGTCAGACTTAACAAAAACAAAAATCTATAACATGTAAAAAAAAATGATGTTAAAACCAACATTATAACCACAAACCAGATTTTATTCAGGCAAAGTTTAACCCAGGAAAAACACAAGGGCAGAGCAGGACAAGCAGAATCATAGAACAAAAAAAAACATGGTGAATAAAAAATAGAAATTCATGGAAGTTTAAAGCAGAAGTAGTTTGAATGAGATGATCTTATTCATCAGTAAGAGTCACCCACGATTTTTGCCTTAAGCATACTTAAATAAAATGAGATCTTGTCATGCTTTCAAAATTATTAATCTACTAACTAGGGAAACTTCATACGAGCACCTGAGATCCGTCACCAAAAATATCAAATGCAATGCCAAATTCAAAAGCGACTATACAAAAATCTGAAATCCAGTAACAATGAAAGCAAGGGTACAAGATTAATTACCACAACAGAGGAAGAAAATCTCAGGTGCCAAAATAGGTTGACCAGTCAGCTAGTGTATATATGTGCAATAAAAAAGAGGACGGTAATTAACCAACAGAACATAGAAAAAGGGAAATCTACTTAGAGCAGTTCTACAACCCAGAATTAATAGAGGGCGCTAATTAGTACATAGACCCTTTTTCAAATTTTAATTTTTGTCTTTTAATTCAAATCAAGGCACGTTCATTTTAATCATAACCCAGAAGAAATTCCCACAAGCAACTACATTGACGGACAAAGAAGCTAGCAAGTAGAAAAACTTGATTATATTATAATGAACAAAATAAGAGTGAAAATATTAGAATGAATATATGTATACCTTGAGGAGATCTCAATGAGGTGAGTGAACTTCCGTTTATTGCTTCCTCCGCGTTGGAGACATTGGTACAACAGTCTTCATACGGGTTGCGCCGCCTCTCCCTTTTCCACGCATTGCCGCCGATTGATGAGGTAATTTGGACAATCAGAAGCGAATTGCAGGTAGGGTTTGGGAAACGGTGGATTGCGGAAGGAGGTGAGATAATTTGGGTGAATTGGGGTTACTACTACCAGACAATAAAACCCAAACGTGGGAAGGAACATACATTGGCAACTTTAATAATAATCGTGAATTTTGCCTCAATTGTAACCTCCAATAAAATCGCCTGGTTTGATATTTTTCAGATTGTGTGATGTAAATTTGTGTTACGGTGATTGGCGAGGCAAGATAGAGTATCCTTAGATAAACTAGCTATTAGGGGATACGGATGGGAAAATTTATTTTGTATGGGAGTGTTTAGTAAAATTAGTTGTTGAATTAATTGAAAAATATAAAATGATATAAAAGGATATTTTTATTAATGATTTTATATAAAAGAGAGAAGATGGTAAATGTAGAATTAAGTTAAGATAATAATTAAGAAAGAAAGTAAAAAAAATGAAATGCTATAAACTATAAGTTCAAACGCTACTTCAAGTTCAAACGCTACTTCAAGTAGCGTTTGAAAAAAACGCAATAAACTCGTGAAAAAAACGTTATAAGCTCGTGATAGAGGCTCATGTCAAATAAATGAAAATTTTAATTTCCATAATACATGAAATCTTACTATTTAAAAAAAACAAAATAAATGAAATTAATTTATTTTTCATGTAAACAAATTCAAAGATTATTAGAGTTTAATAAGAGATGAAATCTTACTATTTTTATTTTAAAATAAAATAAATGAAATGAATTTATTTTTCATGCAACAAATTCGAAGATTATTAGAAGTCTATTTAAAATTTGATTTTTTTCAACAAAAAAGTTCTGATAATTGGAAGACATGTCCCCTGCAAGGTTAGAAAAGATCACAAACCTCAACGATAATTCACAATGGAATTTACATAACTTCTATCAATAGTAAAAATCTCAGAATTGAACCCAAGGCATAACGAATGTGGCCGAAAGACTTCACTAGATGTGACAACGCCGGTTGGTAAATTGATTTTTTTTTTTTTTGTGGTTTGTATTGTGTAAATTTCTTCATAACATAAAGGGAAAATTTAATTTTAATAATAGATGAAATCTTGCTATTTTTATTTTTAAAATTAAATAAAATTGATTAGTTTGATTTGTGTTAGGTAAATTTCTTCATAACATAAAGGGAAATTTTAATTTTAATAATAAATGAAATCTTGCTATTTTATTGTAAAAATTAAATAAAATTGATTTTTTTTTGTGATTTGTGTTATGTAAATTTTAAAAAATGAAATGAAATTCATTTTTTTCATGCAAAAAATATCGAACATTACTATATTTCAATTACAGATGAAACCTTAATATGTTTAATTTTAAAAAATATATGAATTAGTTTATTTTTCATGTAAACAAATCCGAACACTATTTGAGTTCATGTGATGAGACGAGTGTCATGAAATCCTAAAGAATCTTATACCAACATGTGATATTATCACACCAATCAAACAAATGAAGTGATGAAACGAGTGGAGTGGGATGAGACGAGTGTGACCCTAAAGAATCTTACATCAACATGTGATATCACATTGGTCCAACGAATAGAGTGATGAAACGAGTGGAGTGTGATTAGACGAGTGTTACGAAGCCCTCAAAAATCTTGCATCAACTATGATATCACACCGATCAAAGGAATGAAATGATGAAACGAGTGGAATGTGATGAGACGAGTGTGATGAAGTGTTATATCCATCAAATTTTATTAATTAATTACAAGTTTTGATAAACATTATATAAGTATATAAATTTTTCTTTACATAATTAGTCAACCCAAAAATTTTCTTAAAAAGATTTCAAACAAACAATTATGTTATAAATTATTTTATGATGCAAGCACATTTATACATTAAATGACAGATTCAAGATAGAGAAAGAATAGTGTATAAATTGATACATCGTCGATAACAAAATTAACAATTTTAATGAGCTAAAATTATTATTATCTTTCCCTAAATAATCTTGAAATGGATACCATTTCATCATGTAAGCTTTGAGAGGGCATTTAAATAGGGAAGTAACTCTAATTTTTTTATAAAATTTTGGTGTCTCCTTTTAATAGAGAGTTCCAGAACTCTCTCGACAGAAGGAAAAAAAATAAACAAAAGAAAACAAAAAGAGAGAGAGAAGAAAGGAGAGTAACGACAGAAGGAAACAAGAAAGAATAAAGAGAAGAAAGAATAAGAAAGGAAGGAAGAAGAGCAGGAGGGAGAAGAGAAAGAAGAAGAAGAAGGAGAAGGAGACAGCCACGGGTCTTCAAAGAGGTGAGGGATATTGTATTTTGGATGGGATATTGTCGACGGTATAGTGCTAGATGCTTAATTCTAATGTTTTTTTTTCTTGAATCTTGTTTTGATATATCTACAATGAATCCATTTTTTTATGAGATGATTATAAACCGGCGGAAATGATTCCTTTTTGATACTGTTAGTAAAAAAAAAAAAAAGACGTCGAGATTTTGGACCAGTTTGTTATCACGTATATAAAATAATCGCTTAATGAAGTTTTTGATCCCTATAAATATAGGTTCTTTTGATTTTAGTTCTTATCTTTTTTTTTATTAGGAACTGATCTTTGTAACTTTTAAAGTTTTTGATTTAGTCCCTATCGTTAAATTGCACCGTTAATTGGTGACGTATCTGATGGAAGTCCACGTCAACGACATCACGTGACATTAAATATTATTTTTTTAAAAATATTTTTAAAAAAAAATTAATTTCAAATAATTATTAAATTTATTTACTTTTTATTTAATTATAATAATTACTAATTTTTTAATATTATTATATATTATATATTTAAAATGATGAAAAGGTCGCGAGAAAGGCATTTAGAACCCTTTCTCTGCCAAATATTTTGGTATTCCCTAAGTTTTACGCCTAACATAGAAATTACTCGAAATTAATTTTTTTTAAATATTATTTTTTAAAAATACCATGTGGATTAATAAAATAATATTTAATGTCACGTGGTATCGTTGATGTGCACTTCCGTCTGACACGTCATCAGTTAACGATACAAGTTAACGGTAGGGACTAAATCCAAAACTTTAAAAGTTATAAACATCAGTTCCTAACAAAAAAAAAAAGATAGGGACTAAAACCAAAATAGTCTATATTTATAGGGACCAAAAACTTCATTAAGCCTAAAATAATTTAGGGATTATATGAAAATCATTTTTTCATAATCTGTAACAAACATATTTTCTCTCTCCTCTATAGAATCAGATTTTAGTGAAAAGCTAAATGGAATAACTTCTCATTTTAATCATAAAATGATTTTTTTAAAAATAATTTCCTAAAAAATCTTAAACAAACATAATTAAAATCACCAAAATTTTAAACAAAGCACTCTTTATTTGTTGTGTTCTCATAACCCAGCTACCGCTGAGAGTTTATTTTCTTGTTGCTTTAAATTTCTGAAACTCCGTGTATTGTGGTGAGGGCAGCGTCACTTTTTTTGTGTTTGCCCTGTACGTGTGAATCTTTATGGTGTGATTTTATTTGTGCATAAATTGAAAGAGGATTGCAAGTTTGCAACGTAGAGGAGGTCTGGGTGATGGTGTATATATATATATATATATATATATATATAGATAACTATACTGTAACTATATTGATAGATTATATAAGAATATATTTATCTTGATATTTTTTATGCTATAATGATCCATTTGTTGAAGTTTTCTTTTTATTTATACTCTAGGATAAAATGTATAGAATTTCCTTTTATGATGGGCTTGTGTATAGATATAATAATATTGTGATATAGTGTATGCATTTGTTAATTTGGATCTATGAAATTTGAATGAGTCGATTACATTTTTTTATGAATGCTAAACATGATATACGTTGATTATTATATGTTGAGATTGATGAAGTAGTTTCAAGACATGTTATGATAACGTATATTTATGCGATGATGATTGATGTATGTGATTATGTAGAGTACTTAGTAGAATGGATTGATAATGTATGATATGAATCTTTGAGTATCCGATCGGAGGGAGCGGTATCTCCGGTATATAAGATAAAACCGTCGAGGTTGGGGATCTTAGTGAACAATCCCGGAGTTGAGGAGGGATGATGATGGCCGGAGGGGCAGTATCTCTGTGGTAGTAAATTAAAACTGTCGAGACGTGAGACCTTAATAAACAACCCCAATCGGAACCCAAAGACTCAATATCTCAATATGAGATGTATATGTTTATGTGTATCCCCTATGAGTGGGACAAGAGTTATAAGACAAGATTTTTGCGCAAGCCATTTCACAAGTACTTCATCGAGGGATAAGATGTCTACATGAGACATGAGACTTGGTTTTCTATATAAATATGTATAGGTACAAATGGTTGTTGTATTTGATTTAAAATTTATTATGTGTGGATATTATACATTGTTTGCATGATTGTATGGTATTGATTTGCTTTTATTTTGCACGACTGCATGTATTTCGGGGATTCACCACACTGAGTTGGTGGACTCACCCTACCTTTAAACTTTTCAGCTACAGGGACATACCAGCTATTTTATAAGTTATGGTAATGGAATCCGCGAAAGACCATGGATGCCATGTAGAAGGAGCAACTGAGTTTTGAAAGTATAGTTTGTTATGTATCAGTTAGTTATACGAAAGGACTTTGTAATTTTGTTTTTGTTTGGAACTCTGATGTGTTATTTTCATTAGTTGTGATATTAATGAATGTAACTTGACATATTTTGGATGAAACGAATTTATGTAGACTTGAGAGGCTGCGAAGGATAAAGAAGAGATTTTCTCTTTTGGCCGATCATGACTATGAAATTCGGGTCATGACATGAAGCCAAAGGAATCTTACATGAACATGTGATATCACACCGGTCAAACAAATAAAGTGATGAAATGAGTGGTGTGTGATCATGAGACGAGTGTGACGAAACTATAAAGAATCTTTCATCAACATGTGATATCACATTGATCAAACGAATGAAGTAATGAAACATGTGTAGTGTGATGAATGAGTGTGACGAAGGCCTAACGAATCTTACATCAATATGTGATATCACATCGGTCCAACGAATAGAGTAATGAAACGAGTGGAGTGTGATTCAATGAGTGTGACGAAGCACATCAGCATGTAATATCACATTGGTCCAACAAATAGAGTGATGAACGAGTGAAGTGTGATTAGAGGAGTGTGATGAAGTCCTAAAGAATCTTACATCAACATGTGATATCATAACAATCAAAGGAATGAAGTGATGAAGCGAGTAGAATGTGATGAAACGAGTGTGACGAAGCCTTCAGAGCTTCATCACACTCGTCTTATCACCCTCTACTCATGACACTCCTTTCATAACATATGATGAGACAAGTGTGATTGATGAAGCCTTGAAGAATCTAACATCAACATATGTTATCAAACCAATGTGATGCGTGGAGGCTGATGAGACGAGTGTGACGAAGCTTTGAAGAATCTAACATCAAAACCTATGTTATCAAACCAGTGTGATGCATGGAGTATGATGAGACAAGTGTGATGAAACACTAAGAATCTAACATCACACTAGCTTATAGCTTACTCAACATTTTCATATATATAAAAACATTAGCTTATAGGTTTTTTCACTAGCTTAGCGTTTTTTGAGACACTACTTGAAGTCGCATTTGAGCTTATAGCTTATTATTTTTTCCTCGTTTTTTCTTACTATTTTAATTAAATTCCTCCTTTATCATCCCATAAAAAAAAATAAAAAAAATATTTTGAAAATGAATTTAATTAATAAATTATATATATTTAAGGACTAATTTCATCACTACCTAGATATATATATTTAGTATGAAAAATAATCGAGAATATATTTTTGTTTATAAAAAAATAAAATTTATATAAAAAATCATATCAATATATCATTTTATTTATGTTATTTTATTTCATAAAAATAATTTAAATTAAAATAATATAAAAAAATTAATTTTTGAATTTTTGAGAAGATAAATAAATTAAAGTATTAAAAGTGGTAAATAAATAACATATACACATATATATACACACACACACATATATATATATATATATATATATATATATATATATATATATATAATTTTACAAAATAATTCAAACTTAATCAGTTAGTTTATTTTCTATCAATTATAAGACTTACAGTCATCTAAATTATCCATTATAAACTCATCTGTTAACAGTTAATTTATCTATTATCAGTTAGTTTTTTATAAAATAGAGTCAAATAGAGTGCCAATAGCGCCCACCCCTTAGTCTAATGTTTGAATAGTTTCGAGTTTAGAAATCATTACACTGTGGGCCTTTGCAATCTAAATTATATATCTCCATTAATTTTAGAAATCATATATCTACTGAGATCTTTTACTAAGTTATACAATTAGGGTCATTTGGTGGTCAGGATAAGGGAAGCAGGATAGAATAAGTTATCATGTTCTGCTTTAATCTGTAGTTTGGTGAACCAACAGGATAGGATAAGTTTATCCCGTTAGCTTATCATATCCTGTTACTTAATTATAATTCTATCCTGAGGGTGGAGATGGGTTAGAACCAACAAAATAGGATACGAAAATGTTTTCTCTTTTATCTCTTATCCTTAATATTATTATTATTTAATTATGATTTCAAACCTAATTAGTCAACCTTATTATTAATTAAAATATATGGTTTAATTAACAATTTTTATAATAAGTGAAAAAAAATTTAATTTTTTATAATTTTAAAAATGAACTAATGATAATTAAAAAACCGAAAATATATATTATCAAATATTTTTAATTTAAATGTATAAAAAAAATCACATAATATTAAAATTTAATTTTGAAAAAAAAAATATAATTTTGATATAAGAGTAATTTTGTCATTTGTGGATATTTTATATCATATCCTATCATTATTTGATGCGCCCCAAATATTGGACAGGATAAGAGCTTATCATGCTCATATCTTATCCAGCTCTCATATCCTATCCGTCCTTATCCTATCCTGACCACCAAACGAGCCCTTAGGGGTAGGAATAGGACATGTCAGGTCAGGCCCTGACATAAATAAGTCCGGTCTGTGTTCCAATCTCAAAGCTTGAGCCTTGTCTATTAGCCTGATATAGGCCAATTTTTAAGATCTGGCATATTTAGGAGCTTGGCCTAACCTGAAAACCTATTTTAGGTTAAGGCCTTTAAATAGGACAATAAGCCTATCTTTAAATAGGCCAAATAGGCCAAATAAAAAAAATTAAAAATATATTATATTATAAGTATTATAAGTATTAAGATGTTATTAACCGATCGAAACTTTAATACAACCTTTTCTGATCCCGCAGGGAGGGGAGACCCCATCTTATACCAGCATCTTTTTTGGTTCTTCGGTTATCATAGATAAAGCCTTTTACAGGAATATATCATATGGACCATCCCATGTGCCTTCTTAAATACTCATCCAAGTAAGTATGATCACATGTTTGCTTTATATTTATAGAATGTTAGCATGCTTCACCTCTATACTTTGAGTGATGTAGGACTAACTCTCATGGGGTGCAATCTATTAAGCTCTTCCACCTTCTTAAATCTCATCCTTTAACCCATATTTCGGCGAACATACTAGTGCTTGTTTGGGTACTGTGTTAAACAACCCAAAATCACGTCAAGATAGTAGCTACATTGAGTAGCTTATGGTGCTCCAACGTGATTCTGAGGGAATTCACCTCAAATCCAAACACACTACTAGTCTATTTTCATCCTTAACTGTAATATTTTATATCAAATTATACATAAATCAAGTGAAAGTATAGAAGTAGTATGAATCACGTGTATACAATCACCCACAGCTGTATCACAAACATAATTTCGATATTTTATATGCGTTATTTCAATATACGAATTCATTGGATAGTAATTTTCTAACATTTACTTTATTACACCCAAGTTTGTATTATTACATATTCTTTAGATTTCGGAATGAATATTCCTTTAAAAAAAAGATTTCGGAATGAATATCGATCATTCTCGATTCCCTTTAATAATATGATAATAGATATTATTTAAATGATTGTGCAAAACTTCTTTTAAATTGATAATGGTTCAAAATCAAATTCATTATAATAAAGACTTGCAACGGTACTTACATATTATTGTCTAACGAGAGATAATTAGTTATGAGCTAGTGGGAAACAAGTCTAAACCTTTTTAAGTGAAAGTGTTGCATATATGAAGCACTTATATACTTTAAAATGATTGTCCTACAATACAAGTAGAATGCTACAATGATTAAATAGATTATATTGATCACGGGTGTTTAAATCCAAACCGATCGAAAAAAAAAATAGTAAACCGTTCCAAAAAAATCAAAATCGAACACAGTCCATTTTTATTAAAAAATTCTATTATTAGTATGCGACATCGTATTAGACTATTAGTGTATTACAAATTAACCTGACCTAACGCCAATATTTAACTAATAATTCATTTTCTATTTTTTTTAATGTTCCAAACATAAAATTGATATTTGTTAGTTCATAATATTAAAATTTTCAGTATGTTATATTTTATATCTGTTGATATTACTTAAACTTATTTCTTAGTTATTCTATTGGACTCTCCTCCACGCACGTCTTTTGTTTAATGGTGTAACTGGGGTCTCCCCGAGTAGTTAGTTCTCTTTAGTTTTCTTGTTTTTGGGCTTCAGCCGCATTGAACATAAAAAAAATCGAACCATCAAATCTAATCCAAATTGTTTTTAATCAGATTGAATCAGTTCAGATTTGATATAAAAATCAATCCAATTTAAATCAGATCGCACTTATTTTTGATTTTGGATCGAATAACTTTTTAACTCAAAACCAAACCAAACCTATCTCCAAATATCCCTAATATCTAATTATGATTACGAGGGAGCTTATTTTCCACTTTTGATGAGGTGGAGAAATATAGTTTAATTTAGGATTTGTATTTTTATGCTTATATTATATTAGGAGTTTAGTTTTAATATAGTGTCACTAAGTTTTTTACATTATCATCTAATCATATATCATCTCATATATGACTTTTAAGATTGTTATGATAAGAGGTAAATATTTTTAATGATTATCAATTTACAATTGGTTGATAATACAAAAGATCTTGATACAGACAGTGCATACCAATTAAATAATTACATTAATTTGTTTTATACGTTATATTTTTTTGGGTAACCATGGTATTGGTATGAAGTATTCATCGTCGTAAACAGTGGCTAATCTTCGTCAGAGATTGTCAGAAATCAAATCTCTGACCACTTATTTAAGGAACTTGAGCTCGTTACCGCTCGCACCAACCACATTTTTCAATATTACGTTGTATCCTTATCTCATGTTGCTATTTTAATCATATCGCGTATATCTTATAATCTTATAATAATACTTTTTAAAATGCATTTATCTATATTTTGTTGTATCCTTATCTCATGTTACTATTCATTCTTCATACCTTACCACGTGGACTGACCCATTAGGTGACATAATTGAAAGGGATAAACTAAGAATCTTATAAATAACACTGATATGCAATTAGAATCTACTACCTCCATGAATCTAATGAGAATCAGTTTTCTCACTTAGATTCAACCCATTGACTTACTCATTGCAAATTTTACCGCTTGAATATATAGTAACAGAAATATATTCTATTATCCTCCATGATGGAAGGGCATTAAACAAAAATATTCTACACCTTCATGGATAGAAGGGCACTTAAACTTGGCATCTCGTAGTTATAGCACATATATTTGATATTGAATGCCTCATGTACCAAACAAAGATAATTGATCTATATAAAGATGAGATTGGCTGAATAACAAAACCACAACAAAGCAACGTTTCCAATTCTCATATTGTTCATTCTGTTTTTATATCACCACCATGACTAGAAAGAAGGTGAAACTCGCATTCATAGCAAATGACTCTGCGAGGAAGGCAACATTCAAGAAAAGGAAGAAGGGTCTAATGAAGAAGGTTAGTGAACTTAGCACCCTTTGTGGGATTGATGCATGTGCTATAGTTTATAGCCCCTATAATCCTCAACCAGAGGTTTGGCCATCCCCATTGGGAGTCCAAAGGGTGCTTGCCAAGTTCAAGAGAATGCCAGAATTGGATCAAAGCAAGAAGATGGTGAACCAAGATAGCTTTTTGAGGCAGAGGATCTTAAAGGCCACAGAGCAGGTGAAGAAGCAGAGGAAAGATAACAGGGAGAAAGAGATGACTCAGCTAATGTTTCAGTACCTTAGTGCAGGTAAAATCCTTCACAATATAAGCATGGTTGATTCCAATGATCTGGCTTGGTTGATTGACCAGAATTTGAAGGACATCAATCGAAGGATTGAAGCATTGACCAAGAAGGCTCAGAGCCAAGCTCAAATGGTAGCACCAGCAGTGACAGATGGAGTAGCCAAGATTGAAGAGAAGGCACGAGGGAGTCATGGACAGGGGTTGGATATGAACATTGATGTCATGCAGAAGCAGAATTGGTTCTTGAATTTGATGAATACTGGTGGCGATGAGGCATTGCCATTTGGAGATGTTAATCATCAAAATGGCTTTTGGCCTAACCCATTTTTCCATTGAAAAAAGTACACGTGCTTGTTATCATTGCCATTCTCTTTCAATAAGCATCCACACACGAAAATAAGTGACCATGGATTATTGGTCTAGGCTTCGCATGTTTATTTCTTTGTTTCACCACTTTCCATTGAATCTTGTTTAAGAATGTTTGACTTTCAGAAGGTGTAGTTTATTTCAATAAATACACTCTCTTGGCATAGCTTTTATTTGAGATTTGGTATTCATCAAGAATGAGATATATGGTTTAGAAAAGGAGGAGGGTTTCCTTCCATTGTGTGAATCCATATAAAAAATACAATCGTAAAAAACTCTATCCTACTTTATAATTTCTCATCAACTTCAGTAATACAGTTTGGGTTTACTTGTTAAGCAAAATATGAATTGAAATACATAAATAGATGGCTTGAAAATTGCTTGAGTTCTACATTTTTTATGGGTTGAGGCAAAATTGATTGGTTCAGATGGCATTTGATGCATTCAGTAATTCATCCACTAAGGTTGTTCATGTTTTTACCTACATTGGTTTTGGGCGTTTAGGTTTTTTCTTTCTTTGGAAATCAGAGGTGTTCATGGCCAGTCCAAACTTAATTTGGTTAGATTAGGTTCTTAAAATTAAATTCGATATATTTTTTAGGTTAGATTTGGACCACACTTCAAGTTAACCTAATGTCTTTGGCATCACCAATAATAATGTATGGCAAGAATGCATTTAGGCCAATATAATTCATGTCTAAACTCCATGAGTTTTTCATTTTCCTCTTTTTAGAGAAGTTGTAAGCCACCGAAAAGAAAATATAGGACTACACTTTTCTATACACAATGCTTAGTACTCTCGAGTGACATGGTCTTCGACACTATAAAATTAGTCGGATTTGACCCCTCTAAAATGAGTAGGTAGTAAAGTAAGTAATCTCAACCGTTTATGAGAAAATCAAGAGTTTATATTCCAACACATCCATGATTTGTTATGTATGTGCACTTAATATCAATCCTTGATTTTCTCATCAACAGTTGATATTATGTACTTTACTCTCTAGAGTGAATTGCTTACTTTAGAGGAGCTAAATCCAAATTAGTCACAAAAAAAGAAATTCCTGTTCATACTTTGCTCAAGTTCGTATTAATTTTATGGAACTTTTCTATTATCTTTATTGTCTACATAGCGCTTTAATTATCAATATGAAAGCCATTGTTTGTTAAAATTGTGTTGAATAATAGTAAGATATTATAAATTTCTAAAGGCAAAAAGGTAACATTCAGATCTCCATTGTTTATTCTTTCTCTCTGAACCTACTTTTTTTTATCATTTCTAGACGAGGTTCCTAAAACCCCACGGTTTGCACTTTGATCAAGGACATAATTTTCATATGCAAAACTCCCAAAAACGTTGGACTTGACCAAATCTTTCTCATTATGCAGAAGGTGTTGTTAACAGAAGCTATATGACAAAACTCACACTTTTGACAAGAATACCTCGGAATTCATACAACAATGGCTAACTAAGTCAAACCTATACAAAAGATCTAACGAGAAGCTGATAAACCGTCATTCTGTCTATTTATTTGCAGAGAAATTGGATAAATTTTTACTTTATTTTAAGTACTTAATCATGACTTTCATCTATTTTCCCTTGATTGTCGCAGAATAGATGAGTTTAGTGATTGCTACAGAAATTTGGTTGAAAGGAGTCATTCTTCAAGAGTTAAGAAAGACACAATTTAAACCTAAAAGAATTGAAAAACTGTGGACCTTGCTAGCGAATTTATTAAATATGCAGAAATCTTAAGTTAGCTATCAAAGGTTCTATCTTAAGAAGAAGCCAAAAAGGATGTTGTATGAAAAGAGCCAAAGAAGTCAGACGACTAACACGAACAAGGTCAGACGACTCATGACCGAGGAAATGTTAAAACGACTCAAGATAGACGACTCAAGCTAAATGCAAAATCATAAGTAAGTCCAAGTCAGAAGACATATCCTTTAGAGCTAGAATAAACCGTCATGCAGCTGTCAGACGATATGGCTCAAACAAGCAATGAAGAGGAAATGGGACTAGAAGACTGACAATAATGTCAGATAAAGAAAAATGTCTTCAAGATCCTTAAAGGAGCAACCAACACGAAGAAAATCCGCTCAAATAATTGATTGATCATGCGAATGAATGCTTTGTCAAAAAGATCAATCATATCACGATAATCACAAGTAAAATCCTACTAGAACATAAAGAGCATTTAATAGAAAGCAACAAATGATCAATTTGCTACCATATCAGTCAAAGGATCAATCCGCTAAATGAAGAATGAAGATCAAGAGATGATTTCTCCTCGAAGGAAAAATCGACTATGAAGAAGTTTACACTGAACAATTCTCCAATAAATACGAATAGGTCAATCAAATTCAAAAGTTCAAGACTCAATCCATCAAGAGAAGAAAAAAAATCAAGTTGCACACAAATGGTTTATGCATCAAGATCTGATGATTTGGCATTCAAAGAACAAAGACAAGTATGAAAATATGAAATAGACTTGGTCTCCTATCAATACAAACTTCTCAAGATAAAGGTTCCTTATATCAACTAAGGCACAAATAATCTATAAAAAGAAGAATTCTCGAGATGTGCATCAGAGTGTACAGAAAATAACAATGGGAAGAGACTTTCATACGCTACACAATGTACAAACACAAAAGTAGAAAGCGCTCTATCATAAAGCAACCCACAAAGCTATTGTGCCTACACATACCGTATCAGAATTAGCTTTTGCATAAAGAAATTGAGTCAATGACTATTAGCATTGAATGAAAGTTAGAACGATCATATTTATTCAAGGTTGATTAAACTCTGACTTCAACGGGTATATAAAAGAATATAAATAGAAGAACCGAAGACAGAAGAAGAGCGTCTGGAGAGTGTGCAATATCCAAACAAAAAATACTTATCACTTTGCTATCACCATTGAGCTTCACATTTTAATATCTCATTTTTAGAGTGTATTCATTACAGAACATCAAACCTTCATTGAAAATCTGTTGTCAAGGTGCCTCAAGCACCTTTGAAGCTTGAAAAGGGTAGGCAATCCTTGGGTGTGGTATCCCTAAAAGCTTAGAGACTATTGCACAAGGGTGTAGTATCAAGCACTTGGTAAGCTTGAAATAAGGAAGGCGTCCTTGAGGTGTGGTGTCCCTGAAGCCTAAAGGCTCTTGCACAAGGGCATGGTATTTTGATGTGAAGAGCATTCAAACTTTGAAAGTCCCTCAGGCACCTAGAAAGCTTGAAAGAGGGGAGGCGTCCCTGGGGTGTGGTATCCCTGAAGCCTAGAGGCTCTTTCACGAGGGTATGGTATGCTGAGGTAAAAAGCGCTCGACAATGTAAAGGTTTCTCGAGAACATGTGAAGCTTGAACGATAGTGGAAAATCCCATATGTGGTTATGAGGAATGGATGTAAAGCATGATGATTATGATTTGAACCAGGATAAATATTGGTTTTCAAGCTTTTCCCTTTAACTCTCTTTACTTATCGCATTAACAAACTCATTTCATTTCATTATACTTATATATTTGATTTTTCCGCAACATTTTTCATCTAAATATTTGAAAAATGTTTTAACTTGCAAAAGAAATGCGATAAATGAGTAAACACCTAATTTATCCTCTCTTGGGTAATGGTTGCCACGACAACAAGATTTAATGATTAGATTAAATTATTGACGACCTAACAGTCGGTGATAGTGAACAACTATCTGTGATTCAAACAGTTACCTTACCGATAGTTGGATCGTGGATAATGTGTTGATAATTACCAACAGCTTCTTCGTCGTTAATATTACCTATGATATTTTGCGACAGACCATCTAATGGTATTGTTTTGCGCAAATTTGCGCTAAAGTTATTGATGGCGTTTCCAACGAACTAACCCATGATAACATTACCTATGGCTAAGTTGTCGATAAATGTGCAGGTAATCTTCTAACAATTTACCGACGACTTATTCCCTCGATACTTGTCATATTATTGATGGGTTTTTGTCCATCGATAATAAGCAGCCCATAATTTGCGTTTTTCTTGTAATGGAAAAACAAGTGAAAGGAATGTAAAACAAATTAAGAATCAAGTAAATAGGTAGAAGTAAAAAAAAAAACCAAATTATCAAATGATCACTCAATATAAAGATGAAGAGTGGACTTCATAAAGAACTTGAATTTGAAACTTGCATTAATTTGTAAAAGTACATGAAACAAAAAGGGCGAAAGACGCACTTGACTAATACCTTTGTGTTTATATGCCTCCGAGTGACTTGTAGGATGTATGAAAGATTTGTGCAAGTGTTTTCAACCAACCCAATGCCTTCACCCCCTTAAGTATTTATAGACAAAAAAGAATAACTATAGAAGTTACAAAATTTTGACAAATGTTTATGTTAGAATAACTTTCTAAATATTGACACTCATATTTGCCTTGTAATGGACACGATTCTCTAATAATTGCTACATTTCAATGCCGAATATTTGTATTTTGAATTTGAATGTATAACTGCTTAAGCTTCTTTGAGATCTAAAATATCACCTTTAGCAAACTTGGAGCCATAACCACATGAGTTCCCTCAAAATTCAAAATATCTCCTTAGCATTCCTGGATTCTTCAAAGTGTCGAGATTTTATTCTTCGACCTTCTCTTTGACTCGAAATATATTTTTAACTTGATCCAACCCTTTGATAGAAATGAAAGCAATTTTCACTTTTAGGCAACTTGCTCAAATTCCACTCTCCTGGGAGACTTGCTCAAATTTCTCTTCAAATATTAATTTCACATCACTTTTTGGTGATTCTATTTGATATAAGTTGAAAAGAGTTTTAATGCACTCAACTGCCAATGACAAACCCTTAAATCGATATCCGAACAAAAAGATTATTTTTATCTTAACAATTTTAAATAAAAATGATTAGATTAATATTCTCTTATTTGAAATTATGTATGAGAAAGTTCACTGATGTGCATAATAATAACATGGCAATCTTATTTGGCACATTAAAGATAAGAAGATATAAAATTATGACATCATACATACTATTATAACCTCTTATTAGTACCATCTGATTCTTGGGGCTTATAACATGATAATCTTTAAGCTTGATACTTCTTGGGAGGGGGTTCAGGTATTTCCGGAGGCTGGGGAGTGGGGTCTATGGGGTGATAGTCGATTTCTACTTGCAGCCTGTTCGAATTCTCTGTAAAATAAATAAATTACTTGTAAAAATATTTCTCAAAGAACCATAAATTTCCAGAGTTTAAATCAGTGAGATAAGAATCAAAAGTTCAAACAACGTTATTATTGTGATGTGCAAAGCTAAGGATTTAATTTTGATTTTAGTTATATATATTCTCAATCTCTTATTAATGTAAAAATATTTTAAAATAATAAAATGAAGTTTTAAATGATAAACTAAAAATAAATTGCCTTCAATTTAAGTAGGTTATTATTTGATTTTACATTTTGTAATGTTTAGGATTAGAGGAACCACCAGTGAGTTTCTAGGTGGTCCTCTAATGAGGTTTCGGAGGGATATGAATATAGGATAAGAAAGTGTGGTCGAGAGCGTTTGTGAAAATTGAATTACATTATTTTCCTTACACATTGCTATCTTACTAATTAAGTAATCAATATGAGATTGTTTTTTTTTTTTAAATTCTTTTTGTTTCCCTAAAATTCCTGATTTTTTTATTTTCTATAAATTGTTTTATTTTTCAGGTTTTTTCAACATTTGCTAAAGTACCTAAAACAAATTATGAAGTACCTGAAAGATTTAGAGGTTCATCATGTGATGATCTTGATGGAGGGGATGTGTATGGATCATGGTAATTTGGGAATAATTTATAATGATCGTCATGATGTGGAGTAGGTGGGTGTGTGTGGGGCCCTTCATAGTCCACCGTCGCCAAAATTCTTTCATCAATCCCTATCAAAGAAAATGAAACCCTCATCAGTTACATTCACCAATATGGTGGTTTTAGGTGTCTGAACATATATTTAGACAAAGCAAAAGGAAATAGTGTATTCTTAAATATAGATAAAACTCAAGAGGGCAATGTAGCATATATACTTGCAGGAATGCTACGAGCAAAGCAAGTCATAGAAAAGGCAAATATGAAACACAAAAGCTGCAGAAGCCATCTCTACTTTCATGGGATAAATGGATAATATTGCTACTTCACCATGGAGTTATATAAAAGGACTAAGAAATCTTTTTAATAGTATTATTAATTCATTATAAAGTATAATTATTATTAATTTAGAGGGACCGCCGGTGGGTCTCCTACGTGGTCCTCTAACAAGGTTTGAGGAGGGTCATAGATATAGAATGAGACTAACCAAGGATTGATCGAGTGGAAAGTATACCAACCCTAAAAGGAGGAGGATGCAAGTCCGAATCCTGGTGGCGACACTCTAATCAGGAGGTTGCGAAAATCAATTATTAATTCTCTATTCTAAGTAGCCGATCGAGAATTAGTCTTATAGCTGGTCCAAAGGGCCGAAGCTTGTGGGATACCCATGATGTCACTAAGGAGCTAAGGACCTTAATTACGATTGTTCATAAAAAAAAAAATGAGAAATTCGGGTCGAAAACATTTGTGAAAATTGAACCCCATTATTTTCCTTACATATTCCTATATTTACTAATTTAGTAATCCACACGAGAATTTCTTTTTCAAGCTCTCTTTTTTCAGTAAAATTTCTGAAAATTTTTGAATATTTTATTTCCTATAAATTGTTATTTCCCCGAGTTTTTCGACATTTTCTAAAGTAATTAAAACAGACTACAAAGTACCTGAAAGATTTAGAGATTCATCATGTGGTGGTCCTGATGGAGGATGTGTGTGTGGGTCATCATAATCCGGGAATAATTTAGAATAATCATCGTGATGTGGAGTAGGTGGGTGTGTGTGGGGGCCTCCATAGTCAACCGTCACCAAAATTCTTTCATCATTCCCTATCAAATAGAATGAAACCCACGTCAATTACATTCACCAAAATGGTGGTTTCAGGTCCCTGAATATATATACACAAAGTAAAAGGAATTAATTTATTCTTAAATATAGACAAAATTCAAGAAGGCAATGCAGCATATATACCTGCAGGAATGCTACGAGCAAAGCAAGTCGTAGCAAAGGCAAACATGAAACAAACAATAGCTGCAGAAGCCATCTCTACTTTTCATGCGATGATATTGCTACCTCACTATGGAGTTATATATCGTACTAAGAAATCTTTAATAGTATTATTCTTATTATTAAATTAATTTACATTAAATGCTGTGGTCCAACCATAAATAAAAAGTCAACAATAACTGCAAAGAGAAAAAAAAAGAAAAGAAAAAGGACTGGATGCATGTAGAACTGCAGAAACGTTTCGTGCAATTCCACAGATGAACCTATGATATGAATAAAATTACATATACAGTCTAAATTTTTTACTTGCTTGTAGTATTTAAGTATTTATTCGGCAGGTAACAATAAGAAGGCAGAGGTTATTTTGTAAAAAACAAAATATTTGCAAAAATCTCCCACCCATAGAAGCAATTCACAATTGTCAAGACTAGAGACAAAAACCAAAATAAATCATTTTTTTTTTTTGCTTTGTTCCCCGCAACTATCTGTGGGTCGGAAAATTTATCTAATGGTTTTGATGGCATTAATGTCTAATAATTTTAAGTTATCCAACGTGCAAATTGTGTCTTTAAAAGCCTTTTATTTCTTATCTTATTGAAGTTATTTTTTTACACGTGCCTTTTGCTTTTAATGTGGCCGTTTCACCATGAAACGTAAGAACAATTGAATGAGAACTTTATTATCATTACGAGTGTGTTTGATAGTTAAAACAAATAGATTATATTAATAATCGATTATATATATAATTAATTATTATAATAATTGATTATAATTAGAATCTGTTTTTGTTTGGGTATGTTTGCTGAAAAACGATTTTAAGATAATCTATTTCTTTTGGATGATGCAAAAAAAATCAATTTTACATAATAAATTACAAAAAAAATGTATGAAGTTATTTGTTTATATTAATAATATTTGATGTTTTTTTTAACATTGAAACTTGTTGAAATGTTTATTTTTTTATGGGGAAAGGTGCATACACCCCCTATACTTTAATTCGTTTGCAAATAGACATCTTCAACTATTTTTTCTTCCTAATTAGTCTTTAAAGTCCTACTAACAGTAAAATCAATCTTTTTATTAACTCTCAGTTATATCACTAACGGTGAATAATCCAACCGTTCATTACGCTTAAATCTACACTGTTGGCTGTCTTTTTTTTTTTTAATTTTTTTTAAAGAAAGAAAATAAGAACAAAAGGATGTGACATAAGGGGGGGTCAAATTGATGCGACACAACTTGGACTTCAAATTGATGGGACACAGCTTGGTTCACAATCTGTGTCTGATAATCCACTAATATATCAAGTAATTGTGTCTTTCTTGATCGGATTTTACTCGTAATTGCATGAATTTGTCATTGTTTTGTCCCCATTTTAGTTAGTTGAGTCATAGTTGTTTTGAGTACTTTTGTTAATTCCTTGCATTTGAATTTAATTTCAGCTTATTTAGTTCTTTCTTTTGTGTAGTCTAATTTTAGGTTTATCTTTTATCAATTTTAGGATTCAATAAGGAAGGAAACCATGAAGATTGAAGTGGATTTGGTGAATAAGTAAACAAAGAAGCCTAAAAAAAAGAAGCCCAATTGAAGAGGAGATGCACCTGTCAAGAGCTTAATCTCTGCCAGATCCACGCTGAGCGCATGAATAATCACGTTCAGCGCTGGAACCCTGATAAAACTCGCTCTCTATGTGCGCAACCCCAAGCTCAGCGTGCGCGCCTTTCCTGACAAGGTATTTATACCTTCATTTTCCATTTTGGGGAGCATCTCAGCATCTGGGCACGAAGTAGAGCATTTTCAACCCTAATTTGGCACTTCCTTGGAGCTGAAGAGGAGAAGAAGGAGGAATCCTTCATCATCTACCTTCTACTTCATGGAGTTTCATCCCTTTTCTCCTTTAGTTTCTTGTTTTCTAGGGTTTAGCATGTCCAGCTAAATTCTTCTTAGCTATGGAGATGATGTAGTCCATTTAATGTTGATGTTTTGTTGATTTTTTACTTATTTCTATGAACTATTGGTTGTTGATGTATTGATTACGAATTTTTATGACATTTGGATGTTTGACCATCATTCATGTGTTTTGAGGTTCATTGATATGCTAGGACTAGTGATTAATGATGTTTGCCTCTTGTAATTGGTACCATTAGTTGGGTAATCTAGGAATAGGTTATTTGATTAGTGTGGTTTACCAAGCAATTTCATAAAGCCCCATCAAATTTTTTTACCCCAAACATGCAATCTAACGTTGATTGTTGTGCTGATTGACCAACGAATTGGAGTCTATCTCAAGATTTGGGTCTCCATTTGGCTGAATCTCCATCGAGGAGACTGACTAGATTACTTTTTAGTGATGTGCCTTTGGCTTCCATACCCATGTAGTTTCTCTTCCCTAGTTTGCTTTTTCCTTTCGTTGTTTAGCCTTGTTGAGCACAAAAAAAAAAGTACCACAAAAAAAGACAAGAATCGATGCTAAAAATGTATTTCATAATTGTGAAACAGTTTTTCATAAAGTGTGAAACAGTTTTTCATACTTAAAAGCATTTCCGATGTCAAAAATGTCGATTTCTAATAGAAACTTACCATTTTGATTCATTAACAATTGTGCTTATAGCATTATCACATTAGCCTTTAAATTATACATGCTTAGTATATTAATAATTTTTAAACTAATTGAAAAAAAAGAAGTTTAAACGAAGATCGAAAAAGCTATCTCAATTCCCCTTCTCTTCATAGTTTTATTTTAAATCTCAACTTTCCAAAGAATGAATTTCAAAGAATCAACTGAATGTTTGAGTATGCAATGTCTATGCTTTTTGTACCTTTGTACAACAATGAATTCTGTTTCTATTTTTAACATATACAATAAATAAATAAATAAATAAATAAATGAATCTCATTCTCATGGATCACTAATTAGAAGGTCTTCTTAAGGTACTTGAAATCCAACGATGAATCAACACACTCTGCTCTGCTTCTGTAACCATTCAACAATTTCAACAACTCGGTAGCCTTCTCTTTTGTGTTGTCATCACAACCAACCTGCAACATAACCAAGAGTTTCTGAAAAGCCCCCACTTGAAGTGCCTCAATCCAAACCCTTTCCTCCGTCTTGTCACAAATCTTCCAAAGAATAGAGACTGCAAAATTGGAAGCCAATTGGGACACCCTTAAAATCTTCTTTATCACAAGAGGCAAGGTTAGAGCATTCCTTTTTGCAATTTCCTTCCCTTCTTGGCAATCACATATGCAATCCAACACCCCTAATGCCTTCTCACATACCCCTCTTTCAGCATCAACAATGGCCTCTAGTAGCAATGAAACCAAACCCAATTCCACAAATCTTTGTGCAATAGCTTCTTTGTTCTTTGATGAGGAAACCAAGTGGAAAATTGTGACCAAACATGCTTTTGTAGCAATAGTCCCAATAGGCTCCCTAACCATCTTAAACAAAGCTTCAACAACTCCTTCACTTTTCTCCAATGCCTCAACAGGCACTTCCTTAAGCAACAAAGCAGCACTTTGCCTTGCTCCGAAGTCCTTACCATTTAGGAACCTAACCATGCAATGTAAAGAGGCTTGTGAACCCAACTTCAATCGACCCTCTTCATCAAGTGGGAGCATCCATGTCAACACCTCCAAGATCTCTTCCAAAACAACAACATGCTTGTCAATGGAAACACTTGAGAAAGAATCAAAAGCATTAGCCAAAACAACACCAACCCCATTATCCACCATGCACCTCTTGTTCCTCTCACTCTCTCTCCCCCAAACCTTGATCTTCCCCACCAACTCCTGACACTTGTTCTCATTCCCATGCTGAGCGGAAAACAATATCTTCGAATATGTCTCTGAAACCTCGTAACTTGACACGGGTATCCTAGGTGTTGGGATCCTTTGAATCCCATAAGAACTGTTTTCCACACACCAATCTTGAATCATCTTTCTTATGGCATGGTTCGGGATCATGTCAAAGCTTGTTAGTACCTGATTGGTAACTGGGCAAGTTTTGTTACCTGCTTCAATCCACTTCTCAATGCTCTCTCTATCGTAGGTGATCCCAGTAGGTAGAGTCACCGGATCATTCATCAGTTCCAAACTCACCGGGCAATGGAAATGGTTGGGGATCGCAATCTCCACCTCCAAATTATCACCACGGGGAACTTGCTTCTTCCCCTTGTGGGCACGGCGGAAAATATTTCTTCTGGTCCAAGATAAAACCATGTTGTTTTCTTTTGCTACAAGGTCTTGAAACCACAGAACTGAAAAGGAAGGTTCTATGTTTTCTATTATTGTTTCTATGTTTTTGTGTTGATGGAAACCAGGTTGAGTGGTTGATTATATATATGAAGATATATGAGGAATCATATAATAAGGTTTGTGGGTCATAGGTGGGTGTGGTACGCGGGTCAAAGCTAGGTAAGATGGTGAATGGTTGAAGAGAATGTTTCAAATCAAAATGAAAGAATAATGAAGGGTTATATTTTTTTGGCGGATGTGGGTATGAACTATGAAAGGTACTGTATTTGAATGTTGACCGTGGAAAGTTTGAAGATTTGGAGGTGGAGTTTTAGGAAAAAATGTTTCTTCCACACATTACGTATATATACAGTAGATCATCAAGATATATTATATTTTAAGATAAAATAAATATATTATATATAAATATGAAAAAATATCAATTGAGTATCAAATTTAATTATATAAATAATAGAGTTTGAAAAAAGTTTATGTTTGAATTATAAGAGGAGAAGGAGCATGATATGTGAATAAGGAATAATAAATGATTTAAGAAAGTAAAATTAAAAGTAAATAGTAGTATTAGTACTTATAAGACTGCCTCAAGTTTGAACGGCATGGTGTAGTTGCTGACTTGCATGGCCTTCGCCTTTGGGCTTACTGCGTGGCGTGCGCGTGCCAGCATCGTGTTCGTGTGCACGAGCCTGTTTTCATTTGCACCAGCCGCGTAAGAGAAATAATATTTAATTATTTACAAAAATATAGTACACCCGCAAAATTATGATAGATGATTAAAAAAAGTGTTTAAGTAAACTGTAAAAGAATGTGACAACAAAATGTATACGTAAATATTAATGCCCAGTTGATAATTTGGGAAGGATTCATTTCTTTAAAATATAATAACATCAGCTTGTAAATTTAAGTACAAATCAAAAAACACAGCTTTCCTCGATATGTTATATGTGTGGAAGTATGAAGGATGCTTAAATCATGAATTTTGCATGCATAAAATGTAGTCATTAATTTTGGATGATCATATCATTCCAAATTTTTTTAATTAATCTTTTTCCTATTTCTCCACTTAAAATCCTTATCTAAGTAATTTTATATCTAATTTAAAATAGGAGTGTTCATAAAATTAGTCAGGATGAGTTTAACTTGATCCGAAACGGTCTGATATATTGATATAATTATTTGTTTGGACCTGAGCCCAACCCCATCATGACCCAATAATATTTAGGACGGAACCGGATCAACCCGATATATCAACATATTTTATAAATATGAACATTATGCTTAGCTTATTCATAGAATTAAAAAGTAGAAAACTAAAAATAAGACATATATTTTATAATATATATTTCAAAACAAATAATATCAATATTAATATATACTATCATGTTACATAAAAATTTATTGATTTAAGTCAGAAAATCTTATTTTTTATATCATGGTATAAAAAAAATATAAATTTTAAAAGAACGTAGGATACCAGACTGAATTGATTAACGATATGAAGTATAATACAAATCCAACCTCAAAATACATCGAATTTAACTTCTAAAACCCAATCTCATCCTAATTAGTTTCGAACCTATGCAAGTATTAAATCCTTTCGAGTAGTAAAATTATTCTTCATAACAATGCATTTTCTTTCCTAGAACTATGACATTTCAGATCTTTAATCACTTAATTCAAATATGAGCCTCTTTGGCATGCATGTCCCTCCTACGAACTTATAGCTGATAGCTTATAACGGATGAGAAAGTAGTCCCGTTTGGCAAGCGCCTTTGTCACAAGCTTATAGCGTTTTTTTTCACGAGTTTATAGCGTTTTTTTCCAGATGCTACTTGAAATAGCGTTTGAGCTTATAGCGTTTCATATTTTTTCTACTTTTATCGTTATTATCTTAATTTAATTCTACTTTTATCCTCTTCTCTTTCTTTTATGTAAAATCATTAATGAATATGTCCTTTTATGTCATTTTATATTTTTCAGCTAGTTCAACCGCTAATTTTACCAAACACTTCCATACAAAATGAGCTAGCTTATCCGCTATCCGCTAGCAGCTACCTCATCCGCTATCAGCTACCTTATCCGCTAACAGCTAGTTTTACCAAACAGACTCTATATTTTTTAATAGAGTGGCAACTTTTAGTAAAATATGTTTGGATGGAAGAACGCTTATTGTATATCCTCTCGTGCTACAGACTGGAACTTCTGTTAAATTTTGACCTCTCTACTCCGGTCGTGCGACAACATTAGTTGAAGTACTGGTGAACAGCAACAACCATCTAACACTTTCATTTCTTAATTTGGTTGTTGACTCGATTCTCATACGCGAGTCAATAAATCCTCGTTTTTAGTATTAAATTAAATTCATCATTCAACACACATCTTCGTTGAACCTGATCAACTTGGGTACGTACTTTATGTTAGAAATTTTATTTCAAAATAATTTGTTTTTAAAGGTTTTAAATACATCTTTATTATCACTTATTATAATTAATTCTCTTTAATAATTTCGTTAATGTTTTTATTATTTTATATTTATTTTGTTTCTAAAGGATAAAGTCAATTACAAAACAATTTATCACTCCTTAGTTGGTGGTTATAAAACGATGCAATTTGTTTGATATTGGATAATGTTTGTTTTGCAACCATGCCCATTTTGTAGCCTATATAGCAGCTATGTGAGATGTTTTGGTATTAAAGAGTTATTTCTACAAAAACAACGTTGGCAAAGAAATCTCTTTGTTTCTATTTTACAACGAGGATAATATTATTATTCTGGAAGAGACTGTTAAATCCTAGGGTATATTAGCATTATTATGATCTTTGTGGCGAAATAATCCTTAAGGACAGTATGATTTCACACGTCTCAGACTATAAACTTTTTGTATTCTTCATCTTCTTATCTGTTTAATTTCATTATTTCATTTTATATTACAATTTTTCTTACACTTTATAAAAATATATAGATTGTTCGTCCAGACAAAATCTTCTCAATGTGCTCATACTTATATATGAATTCTGGTTGCCTGATCCAAAACAAATTTTAAAAAATAAAAGCCGGAAATAAAAATTCAAATCAAAGAGGACCTAAGCAAACGTCTTTGGTTCCTCCATATCAAAGAAAATGCGTTTCAAAATCAAAACCATACAATGATTTTCGTACAGACCTTGTACTCCTTTTTACTCAAAATAAATAAAGCGTCTTTAAAGGATTTTAATTTTAAAGGCTTTTGTTTTTTACCTTTCTACCTACAAGGGCAAAGCAAATTATCAAAATACCATTATTTTGAAACTATATACCATAATGCCCTTGTTTTGTATATTTTGACATTTTTTTATGTTGCATCTTGATGATGTGAATAGCTCCGGTAAATCGGGTTTAGAGACAGATTGTAAGATTAAGACGTTTCCATTTCTGTCTCTAATGTTGTTAGTACTTCAGCCTAAACGTACTACTGACATCTTAGTAATTGGAGGCAACTCTCTTCAACTCCTTGTTATTTCATTTCCTGATGTGAAAACAGTGTTACAGTAATGTAAAGACATCAGAGGATTAATATAAATGTGAAAGTAGTTACTCTACATGTCATAGATATTTGTCAAAGGTTAGAAAGTAGCAGGTGAAAAACAAATGGTGGAGTGAAGGATAATTGGAGATGATTAAAATGAGACTGGAGTGTGCACAAATTTACAGTTGGCATATTGATGTAGTAATTCACGATCAAAAGCAAGTGATAACCCACGCTTCTTGGTCCAAGTGGCAAGGATCTTAAGTAAGGTTTTGCGTTAATAGACGCCAAGAGAGTTTTGCCCCCTTAAATATGTCATATTCGCTTGACTCGGATTAGTCAAAGTTCAACAGAATTTTCAGATACTCAAATCTTAGACAAAGAAAAAAAAACAAGTGATGGGGACCGAAAGGGTACCACCATTCCTTATTGGCAGTTGGAACATCAGATTTAGGAATTGAACTCTCCGGGTTGTTTCTTTCTTCCATATCAATGTCTGTATCTAACCATTAGTATATAATTGAAAAGGAAATATATCATAGCTGAGAGATATTTAGTGAAAATTTACGCAACATTTAAGCAGGAAACAAATGTTGTAAAGATGACAAAATCCTAGGACGGCACCAATAGAAAAACATTTTGTTGTGATTCTATCTTTGATTGTTGAACCCAGAAGATCAAACTCACACAATCTTTTAGCCGATTAAAGAACAAAACCTTAGCTGAGTAAAGAAAACTTTAGCCGAGTAAAGAACAAAAATGAAAAGAATAACAAGACACAAAGAGTTATCGTGATTCAGGGCCATAAACCGCCCCTAGATCCACATTATAGCCGATCTTATTGCTCTTGATCACAACCTTCACAAACTCGCAGCAACAAGACTTCCAAATGAGTTTCAATACCACACCTCACTTGCACTCAGTGTTTCTGATCAACAATGAATAAAATCCAATCTACCAATTACATCAGCTGAGACTTATATACCTATACAAAAATTCTACAAACAGAATTTCAGTTACAGTAATAACAACTTTAACTAACTTTCATAACTAATTCCAGTTACTATAGGTATCACACC
Source organism: Ammopiptanthus mongolicus (assembly GCA_039655645.1). Lineage (NCBI taxonomy): Eukaryota > Viridiplantae > Streptophyta > Magnoliopsida > Fabales > Fabaceae > Ammopiptanthus > Ammopiptanthus mongolicus. Next base: position 86,133,551 of record CM077344.1, on the reverse strand, counting down.
ACTAATACAAAAACAAGGCTAGAACTAACTAACTAACTATTGATGATCCATATGTATAACACATTTCAAACTGTGCAGGATATTGTACACATTATATGATGAAATCAAGCTATACATAATCAGAGAATGAAGCAAGTATTCTTCTGACAACTTGTTGTGATATATAAGTAAGTTGATATGTTACAATCAAGAAAGCTAAGAAGAGTAATCTTTTTACAATATATTGACAAGAAAGAAAAAAGGTATTATTTAGTACATTCAAATGATTTTAGCAGTTGAAGCAGAACTTTTTTTTTTAGTTTTCTTGGTGGATGATTCATTTTATGTTCCGTTAAGAATTGATACTGTATCCTATTTTGAGCAAAAGCATTATGGAATTTTGTCAATTCATGTTGCATCTGAACAAGTGTCATAGTTATACTTCCTTTGCTGACTTCAATATTACTACGTCTGTGTTCTTCCAAAATTTCAAATTTCATACTGATGAGTATGTTCTTCTTTGAAACCAAGGACACCACTCCACATTGCAAATATCAATGATAGAGAATGCGGCAAAGGCTAAAATCCTCCCTTCTTCTTTTGGAGGAGGGATCCTCCCACATTTACGATAGTTGAGACGTTGATTTATGCTTAAAAAAATCGAACGGTTGTGATCTACGAAAGGTAACCAAAAGAACAAGTTCTATTTTCTCCTTTCCAAACAACCAAATATCAACTTTTTCAAACCCTGTAGCACCGCCATAAAGCCTCCACGCACTTAACCCCTCAATTTCTCTTTTTACGCCATCGTCGGCGGCGTCAAGCTCCTGGAATCCACCTTCTCATACCTCGACAATGCCGTCGAGGTCAAAAGACTGTCGTCTCATAGTAGAATTGATGAACTGGCGAAGGACTTGGTAATATTGTCCAACAAAGTAGCCACCAGCGTCTAGGCGCCACGAAGAGAAGGGAGGCGTCGCTCATGGCTCGACGGTGGGTGGAAAGTAGGTCGCGTTCGCGACGGTGGAGAGAGAAGGACAGCTGCGTCTCGTGGCGGAGGGAAGAAAGGAGTGATTTCAGCCGTCGTGCTAAGACAGATCCGAGATGGTGGAGGAAAGAGGTCGCGTTTTGCGGTGGTGGAAGGAGAGGACTGCGACGACGCGCATAGCGGAGGGAAGGACGACCACTTCTCGCGGCAGTCCGGGACAGAATGATTCTAGTACCTCCTTGCCTTTTTCTTCCTATTCCCATCTTGCTTCCTCTTTTCCGGTGCCTTTTATTCTTCTCTTTTTTTACTTCTATCTATTTTTTTCTTTGTCTGATTATTTATTTCAAAAAAAATGGAATTGGTTTTGCCTGTAGATGTGGGGATCTATGGAGATGGAACAGGAAAGCTTGAGGACAATGGTGTATCAATGTTTTGAGCATTTATCAATGTTTATCAATGTTTTGAGCATTTAATTTGATGTATTTTTGTGAATACTGATCCTGTAATTTTGTGAAATTGTGGTGCATATATCTTTGTAAATTTGTGTTCTTGAGAGCATGAATGTGAGATATCATTTCAATCTAGCTGTTTCCGTGTATATTTTAATGTCCAGTAGCCTACAGTAATGTTTCAGAGAACGTTCCGGCAAAATTAGTAGCACGGCTTGATCTCACCCATGGCTGGAAAAAGGTATCGAAGAAATTGAGGGTTGTCTTCTAAATGTGGATGTGAAAATGAGCATAAGATGAACAGTATAATAAAAAACAAAAACTTGAGGAGAAGATAAACAGTAGCACGTATAATAAAAAACAAAAACTTGAGTTAAAAATTAATAAGGAAGAAACCGGTTATAACCGGTAAAAAAAGAGGAGGACAGATCTTCAACCTCCTAGATGTTGGATTGAAGAATTGGTTGGAGAATGCAACATTCTTGCCACATTATATCAATGATAGAAGTTCGAGTCCTCCACTTATTTACTGCCCAAGACTTGAGTGGACTTATGAGGAGATAAAGTGACTTCAATAGAAGGACTTATTATTAGCGAGTGAGGCAAGCTAATTTTCACTTCGGGGAATTTGGTTGATGTTTGGATCCATCATGTGTGAAAGAAGAATTGATATAGGCAACTTATTCCTATGCATGGGATGTGTACTGACCTGATCCGACTTGCTAAGCTGATTTGTACGCTAGGTCTCTTGTCTGCTATCGCTCCTCCTTGGTCAGGGACATAGTAGTTGGGGTGGTACCTGCGAGGCACTCGGACACCAAGTTAGTCTAGGGAAGAGATGAGAGAAAAAGTAAGGTGAATGAATAGTGTGTAGGGATACTCCCTTAGTGTTCCCGTTTTTATGATGGCTGGGTGTGAGTGTCTACATGGACTAGTGGAGATGCATGGAAACATTCCTTTGATCTGAACCGAGAGCAAAAGGGTACGTCTTGGGTTGGTTGGGTACGGAGCCAGGCACATGCAGCCCTATCGTGTGCCAAAGGGGCAAAAAAGGAGAGTGTCTGGCGCCAATGGCAACCTTATGGGCAGTGTTGGCAACTGACTGTCTATTTGACTTCTGCCTGATAAGGTCAGATTTTCCTATTAGGCCAAGCCCATGGACTGATTCACTATAGGTTGTTTCATGTATGTGTAATGGATACGTGCTACTGTTTTAATTCTGTTTTCATTCTGTCATTGGAGGCGAAAAATCATCGATTTAGAAACGGATTAATATTTCCATCTCTAAATCCGATTTACTAGCCATACCCACGTCTAGGGATGATAATTTTACCCGTATCCGCGGATAAAATCTGCAATGGGCATGGAACGGGTAGTTAAACGAGTGCCCGCGAGTAAAATAAACAGGTAATTTCAATACCCGCTTATAAACGGGGCGGGGGCGGATATCACATTACCCGTGCCTGTGGATACCCGCACCTATTACTTAAATTACTATAATACCATTTATTATAGTTTTGGTATTATGAGAAAACATAATCCTAGGGTGTTTCAAGTGGATCCTAGCTTTTGTAACTTTTATTTTTGGAGAAAATAAATGTATTTGATTACTCTTGTTAGTAACTTTTGTAATTGGATAGTGCTTTCGCAGTTTCGTAACATCTATTTGTATAAACATGATTATTTTAATTGAAATTACGTATATTTCAGCAATTTTTCAAGCAAAAAGAGCATTTTATTTTCTGGAAAAAATAATCCGTGGATATCCGCAAACCCGCGAAACCAGCTGGATACTCGCCCACAAGATACCTGAGCGGGTAACGGGCGGGGATGGTCACAGATTTCACCCCGCAGGTGCGGGGGCGGGTAACGGGCGGGGATGGTCACAGATTTCACCCCGCAGGTGCGGGGGTGGGAGGAGTGCTACCCGTGCCCGCTCGTTGCCATCCCTACCCACGTTAACATGATGTAGAAAAAAAATGGCAGTGTCCAAAACAATGCATATCTCATAATTGTGCAAGCATATTTGAGATTTATTTATATCTGTTAGAGAATTTATACATATAGAGTAGAGTACTATATGTTATTTTATGTATTAAAATTTTATGATCTACTACATAAATAAAGAATTGTTTTAATATCTTAATTAGTTCTTTTCTTTGATATTAAGGTAGTGTTCGGTCCAACTGTTTTTAGTTTCTCATTTCCTTAAAAGTACAAGTTGGGCCAAATAGTTTTTGTGAGAAGCTTAAAAAAATAAGGAGCTTATTTTTAAGGAACAAAAACTTAAAGTAAGTAGCTTTTAAAAAAGCTACTAGATGGAGCTTTTTTTTTTTTAACTGTTGGCTTCTTATTCTGTCTTCTTCATAAACACTTCTTCATCTTCATCTTTCCCAACCCTCCTTCTTCTTTCATCCCTAGCCTGCTCCGCTACTATTCCTACTCCTCCCTTTGCAGCGTGCTCTGCCCCTCCCTCCGTTGCGCCCCCTACTTCGCCCTCAACCACGCAAACCGATTCTGCACCTCCGCGCAAATGCATCTGCACCTCCGTGCATGACAAATGCTTTTAGTTTCATGCATAGTAACATCCAAAGTCAGTGACTTTATCCGAGTTGCTCCAAATCCAACCAGAGAATTAGGCAATTTCGTCCGTCCTTATCATTACCGCTCACAAGAAAAGGTAGTTGCTTTGTGTTGACGTGTCTCCCTCCTAATTCTGAATCCCTAACCTCATCTTCCAATACCAGCAAATAGGGGTGTTCATCAACCGATCCAAACCAATTCAAACCGCAAAAACCGAACCAAAAAACCGAAAACCGAATAAACCGAAAAACCGAAAACCGAAAACCGAAAAAACCGCTTTTTTTTCATTGGATTGGATCGGATTTCGGATCCCCTAGTGAAAACCAATCCAATCCAATCCAAACCGACCTACTATATACATATACTATTATTTTTTAAATTATAATACTACTCATACTTAAGCATTGTTTTTCATACTTTTATGAACGAACACTCCCATTCTCTTTAATATTTTTGTTGGAATTGTCAAATACTAGATGTATTGGAATGTGTATAGTTATTCATGTACCTAGGAATCAATAGTTATTGATTTACTAGAAGATTTTATGCATGTACTTAGGCACTAGAACTACATTAATTCTAGTATATATAGGTTTAATGTTGGTTTTCGACTTAATATAACTATGTAACGATGTATCGGTAAAAACCGAATTATCCAATCCAATCCAAACCGCATTTGATTGGATTGGATTGGATCGGATTTTTTTAAGTAAGCAAACCGATCCAATCCAAACCGCAAGTTGTTTTCATCTTTGGATTGGATGGTTTTTTGGCTCAAAACCGATCCAATCCAATCCGCGAACACCCCTACCAGCAAACACTACCTTAATCATGAGCCTTCACTCTTAACGGTTGTTCTCTAGTTTGTACTTGGTTACTACGGTGGATGATGAAATAAGATGAGAGTTTTTAAAAAAATATTTTACCAAACAACTTTTAGTTTAAAGATAGCTTTTAAGTTTAAATTAATGAAAATTACCAAACAATTTTTGTTTTTACTTTTAAAGTTTTTATTTATAGCTTCTCATTTAAAGTAGCTTTTAAGTCCAAAAAAGTTGGATTAAACGTTACCTAAAGATAATTAGTTCTTTTCTTGACAATATATGAAATGCTAACTATATGTGCAATTTATTATATTGCACTTAATATATTACTCTTTAATTTATTAAATACATCAATCCAACATTATTTTTCAATAAAACATTATCTTTTTTTTCATTCCTTTATAGACAATGGTTAACAAAATCAATTTGGATTCTCTACTGTGAATTTTTAGTACAATCTCTCTCTAGGCACAATCAAAATCATTGGATTAAAAGAAAAAAAACTACATCCTCTCTCTTTAGATTAATCTAATGACTTTGTTTGTGACAGGAGAGGACATGCACCAAAATTAGCTGTGGAGAATGCAAATCCTAACAAAACAGTAATTTTAAATGTGTCTATCAAGTCTTACTATATGTGCAATTTATTATATTTCACTTAATTGTTATACTTTTGTTTGTTATTATTCTACTGTTACTCGTTCATCAATAAATGTGTGAATAAAAGTTTTGCCGTAGATGGTATTCGCCACTTACCTATAGATTTTCTTTTGACGAAGCCACTTACCTATAGATGATTGATGGTTGGATTGCTATGATTGTTTCCTCTGCTTTTATATAATTTTTTCCTTTTTGAGTCGGAGTTTGTATTAAAAATAAAAATATATTATATGAATAACCAATTTTATATTAAAACAAAAGTTGATGGGATGGATTAAGTGTAAGAACTTATTTAAAAAGAAAGAAATTATAGAGACTGAATTGAGAATGATTAGAGAAATCTGCTTATAATTGTCTCAAATATGAGTTTTGGAAACGTTTTCCCTTATCGCACATGTTCAAAAATAAAAACTAGAAACTAATAATAATATCTTGAAAATAAAATACATTTAGTACTTTCTTTTTTAATTAATCAAGATGAGTAGTAAATGCTATTTTTATTCCTTAACATATTCTCTAAAAGCACGTATTAACAAATGACCATAAATATTTCCTAAAGATACTTTATAGTCAATAAAATATCTAAATATTTTAGAAGTTTGGTGATGGAAAGTTCTAGAACATCATCAGCATCATACATTTTGCTTCATCTCCACCTACCACCAACCTTCATTTACTTACTCCCCGCTATAAAAAAAAATTTATCCCAAAATATATGTCATTTTTTATTTTTAATGTAATATTAAATATTTTTTATCAATTATATCCTTAAATATTTTACTTTATATTTATGACAATAATTAATATATCAATAATTAATAAAATTAATTTGATAAAATTATCTCTTTTTTTTATTTATTGCTTTTTCTTAAACTATATGATTTAATCAAATATGACATAAATAATGAGATAGAGAACTGAGATGTGAAACAATTATAAGTAATTGTCACTTTACTAGTATAAGAACCAATGCCATGCACGTGGTATATATTGGTTTCTAAAAGTTTGTATAAAATATTTTAAATTTTAATTTTTAACATATGAGAAACAAAATTTTTATGAGAAATTATTTTATTTCAAACATGAATCATAAAGTATATCACTTTTTCAGTTATTAATTATTTTTATGCATGATAAATAGTCGGTTAAAGAACTGGTTAATTATCATCTTTATTTTTGTGGTTTTTTTAATGCATTGGAACACAGCTGTATTTAAACATCTTCTCAAATTCACACAACTAAAATATGAATATATTATCTATTTTTAGAAGCACACAAATAATGTTCATGATTAATATGTTTGTAGAACCTGCGGTATTTAAATATATATATAAGGGTCAAAGTTATCCAGCCCAATCAGAATATGTCATTTTAATTAAATGAATCAAGTTAGTGGATCATGTCAAATGGTTCTCACCATCTGATTGGTCCACCTAAACGGGATAAACTTTTAACCTTCTGTTTTCTGGGTACCTTAAAATTATATATTAATTCTTTTGTCTTGGCAAAACAACTATTATATTAATTTTGAAACTGTTGCTTGAATAGCTCAAATTCCACCATTTGAGTTCAACCTGAAATAGCAATAAGCAAACAAATTTTGCATTGTCTAATTTTCTTAGAGAGAGACCACTCCCTAGTGTCTATGCATCGCACGGGCGACATTTGTTGCTTATGAACAGATATAAAATTCCCCAATATAGAAAATAGGCTAAAATATACTTATGGTCCTTTATCTTTTGGTCATAATTCATTTTGGTCCTTTATCTTTTAAAAGGTTCATTTTGATCCTTTATCTCTCTAACATTATACAAAATGGTCATTTACGCCGGTTCCGTTACTAACACCATTAACTATGACTTATGTGGTAGTTAACTCTCATCCTTGGCAAGTGACATGGCAGTGCTTCCACCCTAGAGCTGACGTGGCAGGTGACATGACAACTTTTTTTAATTTTTTTTAAAGAAAGTCTTCTTCCCTAATCAAACACAGGAGGTTCATCCCTGATTCAAAGTGTAGGACCCCACCTTTATTTGTTTTAACTTTGATTTCTATCTGTCTATTTTTCTCTCCACGCGGCTATTATTATCTTCCACAGCTTCTTCCAGGTTCCCATTCTCATTCCTATTATCATTCAATTTCTTTCACTTCACGAAACTTTTTATATAATGTTATCATTCAATTTCCCATTAATTCCTATAAAGTTTTCTGTGTTTTTCATCTTCCTTCAACCATCTATATATTCCAACCCATGATCTTTCTCTACATAATTCATTACAAACTCCCATTTTTCTCATCTGGGTTTTCTTTGACTGTCCATCAGTTTCACTTTTTGGACTCAAGTCTCAACCTTTTGGACTATGTGTTACTTCTTCTCCTTCCTCCTTCACCTTCTGTTCATTGGTAAATTTGGTATAACTTGATGATTGGAAAATGAAGTGTTTCTTCTTCAAAGAGAAATCCAAATCTGCCCCCGAGCTGCAAAACCAAAACAAGAAGAAAATCCTTGCTTTGAATGGTGCTAGAAACTCCACCAGTTCCACATCATCGCCAAAGAGTGTGGTAACTGAGTTGGGATGCACCTTTTGCTGGAGCACCATCCTCGCCCTCTCCTCTCTTCCTTGTCGCCGTCATGTTCCTCCCAAGGGTAGAGAAAAGACTTTGTTTTTTTTTTTTTTAAAGTTTTATAATTCTGATTTTAAATAAAAATGATTTTCATATGCCACATAGGATGACTTAACGGAGTTACGTGACACATCACAATTTTTCGTTAACAGTTGGAAGGGAGATAACGGAAAGGATCATTTTGTGTAACGTTAGAAAGATAAAGGACTTAAATGAATCTTTTAAAAGATAAAGGACCAAAATGAATTTTGACCAAAAGATAAAGGACAAAAAAAGATATTTTAGCCTAGAAAATATATGATTGAGTTATGGAAATAAAAATAGTTTAAAAATTCTTTAAAAAAAATTTCAATTGACCATCCAATGACTATATAAATTTCAAAATAAGCCAATTAAATGTAGAAAATATGTATAAGGTGTCAGACTTATATGATATGTTATTTAATTATGTAGGGAGGTATGCATTGAATATAGGAAAATGTAAGTTTAAATTTTTGAGGAAGAAATATTTGAAAATATTGTTGTGTAAAATATAAATTTTAAATATTTTTATAACTTTAATTATAAGGTTTTTTTCTTACTTAGAATTTAAAATGATAAGTAAAAATGAAAATAATGTAAACACTTTATTTTTAACGTTTGGTATTCTCCCATTAGCATTAATCATTTCTTTTCCTATTACTTTGGTATTGTACTTCTCTGAATATTTAATACTATATATATGTTTTCAAAGAAACGACTACATTTCAAACTGATTAATCATTTATCAATATAAAATGTATTTAAACACTAATGCAAAACACGTTCCAATGATCTTAGTAATCAAATGATTCTTTTTCCTCTTGAAAATCTATTTGATTTATTTTTCCTCTTTTTCTGTGCAAGTTAACCATATTTAGAAATTATATTTATCTGTCATTATTTTTTTCTTCTCTCCTGAAAATCTATTTGATTTATTTCTCCTCTCCTGTGCAAGTTAATCATTTTTAGAAAATATATTTATCTATCATATTATTTTTTTCCTCTCTTGAAAATCTATTTAATTTATTACTCTTCTTTTCTCATGCAAGTTAACTATTTTTAGAAAATGTATTTATCTATCATATTATTTTTTCTTCTCTCTTGAAAATCTATTTGATTTATTTCTTCTCTTTTTCCGTGACAAGTTAAACATTTTCATAAAATATGTTTGTCTATGATATTATTATTTTTCTTTTTTCTTGAATTTTATTTGATTGATTTCTTCTCTTTTCCCGTGTAAGTGAACAATTTTTAGAAAAAAAATATTTATCTATCATTTTGAAAGTCATATGAAATCTTTTTATTTTGTCTTAAAAATCTATTTGATTTATTTTTCCTCTTTTCCCGTGTAAGTCAAATATTTTTAGCAAGTATATTTGGAGAATGCTAATATTATTTTTAACATTTGATGTTTCTCCCAATAACGTGATATTCTACTTTCTCAAATTTCAATTTTGTAGTGAATTTGTTTTTTTTAAATTATAAATTAGCACTAACCATTTCTTTTTTCACTACCTTTGTATTGTGATCTTTAACGTTTAAAAAATATAACTAAAAAACATTAATTGCAACATTAAATTGCAACGTTAAATTCCATCCCCTCTCCCCCTCTTGTAGGATTGCAGTGTTAAATTGCTAAATCTTTGAGATTGGACGCTGCAACCGTGTTGACACAGCCATCTCTTCTATTGATGGAAACAACTTCATCCCTGTAATACCCCGATTTTCTTAATCTTTTTATTTAACTAATATTTTTAGTAATTGTATTTTATTAGAGGGTCTAGAAAATTAAATAAATTATTCCGAGGCCACAGTCACGCTCTACGCTATCGTATGAAGCTATAGTTAAATTTTGGTCAAAAACTCAGACGGAACTCGGTCTGCGTTTTACACTGACAGTATTATTTTACTGCTCAGACGACCTAATTTTGACTCATGAACGAAACCATTAGGTTTTAAACTAAATTGCGAATGTTATCGGCGATTTTGAAAATTTTCAAAATATATAAGTTTTCACGACTTTCTTGAGGCGAAGTACTAAATCGTGAAAGTAACGGGGCTAAAAACGGATGAACGTGAAGTCACATCGCCTAGGAAGGCGTGCCTGTGACTCATTACTGTCATCATTACTTTTATGGAAAATATCTAGATATTTATGAAATTAGAAAATATCTGAACGCGAAAAGACCAAAATACCCCTGATCTTTTTCCTAAAGGACGTTTACGTCCCTAAAATATCTAAGATTTTGATGACCTCACCCCCCTCTCTCTCTTATTTTCGTGCCTCTCTCTCTCCTCTCTCCCTTCACTTTCTTCTTCTTCTTCTTCTTCCTTTCTTTCTTCTTCTCCATTTTTCTCCATTTTTTTTCCTTCCTTCACCTCCATTTTTCTCAAGCTTCCACAAGGATTTTCAAGCAAGTTTGTGAAGCAAAGTTGATCCTCTCATCCTCCTCTATCACCTAGGAGGTATAGATTTCACTCTTGAGCTCTCAATCTTCATATTTCTCCATTGAAGTTCATAGTTTCAAGTTTATGCTTCAAACTTCAAAAATCTCTAGAAAATTGTAGAAAAATCATTTTGAGGCCAAACCAATATTTATGAGCCAGTATCATCCCCTAATATCCCTTAATTAATAAGGCGCACTAACGTTTATTATGTGATTAAGATTAGTTAATATCTTAGGTCCTACTGATGGGACGGCCGGTCGTCTCAACCCCAACCCCAAACTTCTTTTCGGCTGTTTCCCCTTTGATCTGGTTGATGTTCCCCTTTTGTGTCGGTTCTTCATTGATTGCCTACCATCTCCGCTTCATCCCCGGTTCGCGGTGGCTGTGCGGAGCATCTGGCGTATTGGATTTGGCTTGTGGTGGCACGGCCCTGCAATGTGTTTCTACTGTGTTTGCATGGTGGAGCTCGCGGCTAGGTGTTGGTGATGGTGCTCCGGCGGTGGGTGGCGCTGCCAGGATGGTCCGACGACGACACATGACCTGAGAAGTAACCTGAACGACTACTACAGTGGAACAGAGGAAGTGATGGCAGATTCTTCACAGAGACTGGTTCACGGTGGATGTAGAAGTGGAGTGTGGTGCTGTAATGGAGACATAGGTGCTGGTCCGCGATCGAGAGAGGGAAAGAGGGAAAAATAACGAAGAAGAATGGGGTAGAAAGATGAAGGGTGAGGTGTTGATGAAGAAAATAAAGGAAGAAAGTGGTGGGTAAGAAAAAGAAGAGGAAGAATCAGTGGGAAAGGTGGTGTGCGGGAAGTGGGGAGGGATTCAGATTGTCTCTTGCTGGATCTCTCCAACACTTCTCTACAACCTTTATCTCACTCGTCCATTTAATCTAACAGTCCAAAACAGAGCAACATTTTAAATGTAAAAAAAAAAAAAAATCAAAAAAATCCCTAAAACACAAACTCGATAGTTGGCCATTTAACATCCTTGACGTACCTCTCCACCATATGCCTCCGCCGGCCACGACAAGCCACCCTCGGTCATGGTGAACCTCCCTCATGCCGCCGTCTCTCTCCCTCCCTCACGCTGCCGTACATCTACTATGAAGGCGGTGTATGGTGATGAATTTTGGATACCTGAGAGGAGTTCACGTCAGGATACTTGGTCCCATTAATACTTTCAATGTTTGCATTATTTGGTTTTGGGAAAAGTTCAACGTGTAATCATAAGTTGTTTTTTTTATTGGTAATAAATAAAAAAGAGCATCGTCACCCTTAGACGGTAAAAAACCATCTATACTATGCTCATTGCTCAGTCAAAAGACCCCGATGCTTTGACTCCATCTTCTCCTCTTTGCTTCCCCATTCTAGTGACAATAGCTCCCATTAGATGGCAGCGCGAGCCTTGGTCGGCCGCAATATATGGTGGTGAGATACGTCAGGGATGTGAAATGGGCAACAATCGAGTTTGAATTTTAGGGACTTTTTGATTTTTTTAATGTTTAAAATGTTGCTTTGTTTTGGACCTTTAGATTAAATGGACGACTAAGATGAAGGTCGTAGAGAAGTGCTGGAGAGAGCCAACAGGAGATAATCCGAATCCAGTGGGGAGTGGGGAGAGGGAGGGGGAGGGTGGTGTGTGAGAGAGGGTATTTTTGGAAAATAAATTAAAAAATGAGGAGGGAGTGCAAAAAGTAAAAATGGGGGTGCAAAAAGTATTTCTCTGAAAATAAGAGCAATTAACCATTTATAATAATTAGGATAACTCTGTCTCTATGAGTTAGCTTTCAGAGTGAAGTTAGACCCAATTATTTTTAGGTTTAATTATTCAATTGGTCTCTAAACTATTTGAAAATTTTCAAGTAGGTCTGATCCCTAAACTAAAAAAGTTTTTAATCAGGTCCTTCAACATATATAATATTTTCAATTGGGTCCCTGGTGTAGTAAATCTGTTACTGAACCGTGAAATTAAACAAAATATCCGTGAGTCACCCCAAACTAGGTACCCATATCAGCAATTTGAGTATAATTATTGGGAATTACTCAAATAATCAACCAGAAATTGTTGGTGTGCTCGAAATCATACTCGTGTGTATGCATCAAAAATTCTGGTTGATTTCTTAATTAAATGTTCTAAATTCTCAATAATTAAGCACGAATTGCTGATATAAGTGTCTAGTTTGGAGGGACTTACAAATATTCTATTCAATTTCACAGTTCAATAACAAATTTGCTATCCCAGGGACCCAATTGAAAATTTTATATATGTTTAGAGACCCAATTAGAAACTTTTTTTAGTTCAGGGACCTACTTGAAAATTCTCAAATAGATCGGGAATTAACCGAATAATTAAAACTTATTTTATCAAAGTCTACATAAAGAATATTGGTGTTCTTTATATTTTTGGTACGGCATTTATTAAGCTTATAAAGATTCGGAAAGGAGAGATCTTCTTTTTATTTTCTGTCTTGGCCATACCAATATAATACTACATAATTCAATTCTGACAAAAATACTAGTGTATACTTCGTGTGCTTACCTTATCTCGGTAGTTCTATTCATGGAGGACCATGCTTCATTTTTCCAGTAAAAACAATGTGTGCTCCTTCTACAAGACAAAAGGCATCTAGAAGTATTAGACCCTTTAAGCCTTTATCTGTTTCAAATTTTGGAATTGTATGGTTGTAACTAATGATACACACACGACTGCATGAGCTCTACCAGTGAAACAAACATCATACGAAGGATGGAAGACAACTGTGCGTAGAATATTATGCATCGCTTTGATCTGACTAGAGACAAAGGAGAAATGTGAAAGAGCGAAACAAGGATTTGCCATATGACATGCAATCGATTATCGACTTTAAAATATGTGATCTATAGACAGAACTTGACTTTAGATTGTGAGATTGCTTTTAATGTTTTTTTTTCTTCCTAAAAGGTAATAAGAAAAATTCTTCAATGCACTTGGTATCTTATGACGTCATGCATCAAAATAATGCGAAGTAAACAATTGGTTTGATTCGAAATTCATTACATATAGTATTTATATATCTAACTACATATTTTTTCCTATTTCTCTTTAACTAAGGTTTATGTTGTATGTACCCAAGAATCTTTAATGTATAATACTTCCACCATTTTTGAGCTGGTGTTTGGCCCCGTATAGGAAGGAAATGTAGGTAATAAATGTAAGGGAAGAGTGAGTTGGGTTATACTCCCCGATTATGTTGATGGTGATATTTATAGGAAATAGGTGACCAGGGGTAAACTCTATCCGACCCGGACCTCTGATGGGCCCACCGGGTAATGGGCCCAGATGTGCAACCCAGAAAATTTATAAACACCAATAGATTATCTTTATCTCCCAATAGTAGTACCATTGGTGTCTCACCAATATTAGTTCCGTATCAAAAATTCAAATTTGATGGATAAGTGGGTTCATTATGGCAAGTTTATATACTTAGAGATCAGAATTCAGAAGCTTACTCTGCAAGCCCTCTAATTGATTGGAATCATGAACATGTATTTGATAGTGGGTTGAATATAGGAAAAGGGTATTGGCTATGAATATGACTAAGCCTAGTCTCTGGTGGGATCTTACCAATTAATCAGCACTAACTACAATTTTGTGGTAAACAATTGTAAAGTAAGGAAGCATGAAAATATAATAATAGTCACCAACCAAAAAAATATGTCCTTAGAGACAATAATTATAACTAGAGTTAGTTACTATGTATATGTTCTGCACTAACATACTAATTAATGTTTATACTGATTAGACTTAGTAATAACAAATTAACAGATATGAAAGGGTGGTGGAGGACCAGTCTGAGGCAGTGATGGATGCTGATTAAGGTGTTGAGAGAGCCATCTTGGGAACTGCACTAAGCGGCTGAAACATGGACTTGTTTCTAACTGCCATGACCAAAAGGTGGAGTCTCACTTGGCCACGTGACATTTGTGTGATCGAGTAAAAGCAAACAGAAAAAAGGATAGGCATGAAACATGTAACAAGGTTGGCTTTGGCGCTGTCTTATAATTCTGTTAGTTTCCTGATAAAAAAAGTACTGTTCCATTGTATTGTTTATTCCTTTCTTTGTTGTGTGAACAAATTTTGTTTGGACTAGGATCAGACACACGTGGATACGATGATATGTCGATGTGCATCTGTCGGGATTTTTTTATTTATTTTTATTGATCACTCTATGGTCTGGTTGAAAGAATCAGTAATCTATTTGGAACATGTGCTTAGGCCTTAATGGGCTAGTTAGTAGGTATGCCCCAGCCTAGGAGTTCTTTTAAGTGCAAAATCTATAGAAAATTTGCTTTAATTTGAGGAGCCTATGTATTCTTTCTCCACCCTCTTCTACTTTCTCTATCTTTTTCGGTGATAAAACACTAATCCCCTTTGGAAATGTGCTTAAACTTCTGATGCTCTATTAAAACATTGTTTAACCTTGTTTGCTTCAACCTAAAAGCATGATGCAGGATCCAATTGTGCACATATATAATCTACAAAAAGTACTTTTTGTATGATAGATCTAGTTCTTTATACACCCTGACCCTGCCTTGTCAGCCCATTAGACAAGTGCTTCCTTCCATATTCTTTCTATATTCTTGGTATTGCTCTGGGTTTCCTTCCAATTTTACACTTATTCTTTGGCCATTACATGGCTGGTCTTTGAAGGTTACAATGATAAAGAATAATCCTGACACCAAATACAGTAAAGGTGCCCCAAAATAATAAGAATCTTACAAAGTGACAACCTTGAGGTAATTGATCGGTTGTCTGTTGAAGTAGAAAACAATTTATTTATAGGAAAATTTATTCAACCTAATCTGTATATTGATTGGAATATAAGTTACAATAATAGTGCTGGTCAAAAAATATAAAATAAAAACAATAACACTTGTTTGCTTGAAAGGTTTGCTTAAGACTTTAAGTTTATACCACATCATCCGTACATGTCAATGATGTAAATTCGAAATGCTCAATATACTAAATTAAAACGGTGCCATGCTTTGACATATATGACAAATTAACCAATTATGCTATTTTTTATATCATTTGGTAAACATGGAAATGTGTAAAGACAGATTTTAGTCCGAAATTAATTAGTTTATTAATAATTAGTTGTTAAGTCATTAGTTTATATTAGTTTATATAAAGGTTTAATATGTAATCTTTTTGTAATTACTTTACTATTCTATCAAATTTATATTCACAATTATCTCATCTTTTTTCATCATCCATGGATATCATGTTTCCTAACATGGTATGAGAACGATATTATCCATTTGAAGAGTTTATTCATTTTTCTTCTTGCTCATTTTACCAAAAAATCCCAAAACACCATTTTTTTTTTCTTTTTCTTTTTTCAAAAAAAAAAAAAAAAAAAACCTGAAACCCATGCTGCCTTAACCTCAACCCCATCGCAGCAACACTATCTCTTTTTCTTCTGCAAGATCTGTTGCATCTTCTATGGAGGATGCTGTAATTCATCAAGTTGAGAAGGAAGCATATATCCTCTTATGTCTTGCGTGCTTTCAAATATCAGTCCAATGATCAAGTTGAGAATTCTTTTGGTTTTTTGGGATGTGGAGAGATCCTTGAGCTCCCATTGATTCCTTCTATGAAATCCATCAATTAGAGGAGAAGTTTGGGAATTTCTATTTGGATTCATTCAAGACAGTTATGTCGTAGACATCAAACATATCATCCACGATGGTTGTATTTTGGATACAGTAAATCCATCTACTGAATGATTTCTATCTTTTGCATTCTTTATTCATAGATCCAATTATCACTCTTCTGCATTCTTTATTTTAATTTCCATCGATCATGTCCAGTATTGGTTCCCCTTCTCTCCCCCTCCCCCAAAAAAAACCACTTCCAATCACCTTTGTTTCTCTAGATCTTTCTTTTCCTTTCTGAGTTCTTGTCACCATTTGTAATATTTTTTTCTTTATAGTAGTGCAAAAAAATGTTAAGCATTGATATTTGATTCTTTTGTTTCTGTCAAGTGGTTAAAATTTGAATATAACTTATACTTGAGTGGTAAATCGTTTCCCTTAATTTGACATTGATATTTGGAGACATAAATAGTCCAATTTGGAATGACTCTCTTAATTGATGTTAATTCTAGCGAATTAGTTCATTTATATACAAATTCATATTTTTCCTTTAGTGTTCATTTTGGCAAAATTCTTTTGCTTTTGGAACGAGTGTCGTGGAGACGCTGGAAGAAGATTGACGAGGCCCAAAAAAAGGTCGAAGACTTCTCGGATCTATGAACTTCGGCCGTTACCTATATCATTGTTAGATTTTTTTTGATTAGCTGATGTATCTTTGTAGTTTTCATTTATGATTGTTTTTTTCATTTGTAGTGTGTTGTTCATTCTCAAGCTTAAAGTGCTAGCACTTCCAACTTACTGGGGGGCTATTAGAGATATAGTTAGTGTTAGTTGGAGATTAGTTAGTCACAATTCTCTCATTTTCTTCTATCCTTCATGGATGTCATGTTGCTTAACAATTTTTATATGATAACTAAAAAAAATTCAATTGAGTACCCATTAGATAAACTCAAAACCTTTTGCATTTATTCTTAGAATTTAATTGGTATACACTTTTCAGCATAAAGATTTTTTTTATACTGTTAATCAATCATAAGTTGTCACATCATTAAAAAAAGTTTGTCTTTTATCATAACTACCTTAAAAGTAACATATAAAATAATGATTTGTGATTGTTTAACAGTGTAAAGGATTTTATATTGATATTATATCAAAATTAAACTTTTATTCTTAAACCATATCTTCAGTCAAAACAACGTGTTTTTGAGCTCATTCCACTATTGTCTCTGCACTAAGGAGTCTTCTAAAAGATGAAACTCTCACATGATTATTTCTCAGGATTTTAATTGTATAGGATTGCAATCAAGTGTGATCCATGCCAATGGCAATGGCCTACGTATATATAAGCCGTGTTTACCCAAAAAAAAAATCACTTCTAAAAAAAATTGCTGCTTACATTTAATTTTTAACTATATAACCCAGCTCGCGTAGTTAGAACAAAATTATGCTATTTTAAAAAATGATGTATCGGTGTCTCCCATTAATCAAAGGTTGAGGATATGCATAGATGTTAATAAATTGTGATTTTATTTTATTAAGTGACAAATTGTCATTGATGGGGGATAGAGAATGTGACAGGAAAATGAGACACAAGATTTCCATGAGCTTAGTTATTGATGTTACTGCATTTTAGTATGACAAGAAAGAAATGCTTTTAAATGCATAGCATTACTCATGCAGCCGCATATACAGTTATGCTAGGACACTTGCGCCTGGAATTGGAGCATTGCTTGACACATATGTCTGATATATCGCTTTCAATTTTATTAAAATTGTGAAGGGTTATGAATGTTGCTATTGTTAGATAGCTTTAGCATGATATATGTTGTGAGATCCATCTGTTTCAAAACTATGTCACAAGCAATGGGATGACATCTCGCGTGGGTGAAATTAAAGATCAAAAGAAGAAAAAGGGGCACTCTCAAGTTGAAAAGATCAAATATTGGACCTTTGGCCATGACAACTCTATAATTTCGTGCACGGAATAATGGACCATCCCATTATCTTGTCCTTCAAAGAAGACAGTTTAATGATGGAAATTGAAGCCCTCTCTTTCCTTTGTTCATTACCAGCAAAGTTTTAAATTGCGATTGCGATTGCGTTGGGTTTACCGCAATTGCGGATAGTTATGGAAAAATGCTGCCGATGCGACCGCAATTACGGTTGCATTAGTTTTGGTGACCTCCAAAACCTAAACATTGTGATCCAAATTGCAGTAGCGGGCCTTTATTTAAAACCCTGATTACCAGTGAGTCTTATGTGTCAACTTCCTAATCCTATGTTATGGCTCAAATTGCTGTACTTTTCCGTGAACAAGGAATCACACATGTTAGAATTCTTGTTCTAATGGAGCTTTGCTATGTATAATTATTTGAAATGAGACTAGCCAAGATATGGGGAAAAGATTAGTGTTAGGAAACATGACATCCATGAAGGATGGAGAAGATGAGAGAATTATATGAAATATAGAATTGATAAAATGAGAAAATGTGTTTACATCAATACATTTACATGGCTTATATAGAGAAAAGGAAAGATACTAATTACTAACGAATTTCTAACCAATTACTCTCTCCATTACTATTTATAAGCATCTTTTAGAAAAAAAAATTGTAACAATTTATAAGCTCCTTTTCAAATGACAAGATACAATAATTATTTTTTTCCACAAATACCTCTAATTAATACTACAATTTTTTTAGTGTAATAAATTATCTCTTTAATAGACCTGATTTGGGAGAGTACAAGTCACACTATAATTAATGTTGGCTTTTCATATGAAACCCACTTTCTATGTCAATGGGAGGATTCATGGCTTCCTGTGATTTATCTATAAGAAGATGATGGTCCTTTTATAAGAAGTGCAATTAGAAGATGATACGACTGATCTTTTGTTTGTTGTTTTTTTCTAAAAGAAAAACATGGCGGTAAATAGTGGAAAAAAATTTAGAATTTAAATTTTCATTTGTTGTTTTACTTAAAAATTTGCAACCACCATAGCCCAAAAGATGATACCATCGTTTGATGATAGGAGGATTCATGGAGTATTTGTGTTTTCAATAGCTAACTTATGGCATTTAAAAATCCAAGACATTTATTAATTATTTGAAAAAATATGATTTATAATAAATAAAGGGTAAATTTGGTAAAACAAGTACATTACTGACAAATTTAATGAAGTTAACTACTTTTCTTAATATGCGTAATTTTGTCTAACGGTGCTTATAAATAGTAGCATAGGGAGTACACATCTCTAATAGCCCCCCCAAGATGGAAGTGCTAGCACTTCAAGCTTGAGAAAAAACAACAATCAAGAAATGAATCTAACTAAAAACAAATAAAGAACAAGCATAAATGAAAATTACAAAGTTACAAGTCGTAATTATATCAGCTAATCAAGAAAATCTAAAAATGATATCGGCAACGGCTGAAGTTCAAACATCTGAGAAGTCTTCGACCTTCTTTTGGGTCTCGTTGATCTTCTTCTTGCGTTTCCACGGATTTGTTCCAAAAGAAAATGAATTTTGTCGGAATGAACATTGGCAAAAAATATGAATTTGTATGTGAAATGAGCTGACTTTCTGGAATTAACATTAGTTATAAGTCACTCCAAAATGGGCTCTTTAAGCCTCTAAATATCAATGTCAATTTTAGACAAACGCTTAACTACCACCATGGGCAGAAGTAAGAAACAAATAGCATGCTGCACAAGCAAGTTACAATAATATGCATTTGGTTTCCCAAGAAATGCTTCAAAATATTTCTCTGGGTCACTTTTTTTTTAAACAACATTTATCAAGAGATTTGATTCAAGAGAAACAGTAAAACAATTACAAACGCTTTGTCGTGAACTTCCCCTTACCATGGTGCTTGCCTTTACCCATCTTCATTTTTTTTGGATTTCTTCCCTATTCCTCCAACAGGCTGACTTACACCAGCCATCTCCACATCCATGTTGGTGTTGTTAGTGGAGGTGGAGGCCTCTATGGCAGTGTTTGATGGACGGCGAACTGGCAACTTTGGTGCGGCAAGGGCAGCTTCTTGGGCGGCCAGCTTAGCAACTTCTTTCTTGTCTTAGAAGGCGCAACAGGAAAAGAGAGATTCTACAGAGTAGTTGTGAAGTTCTCGAATTGGAACTGCAGAATCTTCACAACAAGCTTTCCAAGAAAGACACAATAAGAAAAAATTGAATCTATGTGTAACATATTTTCTCAAGAATTGTGACTCTTCTTAATGTACCAAGAGTCAAAGATAAAAGGTGACAAATGTCACAAAGTGATAAAATTACACACCCAATGTCTCCGTAAAAAAAAAAAACAAGAGAAACATGAACATTGAAGAAAACAGAGAAGGAGGAAGAAGAAAGTTGTAACACGTAAAAGAAGCAAAAGCAACTTTCTCGAAGAAAATGCAGCAGAAAATTCAAGGCGGATGATATCGCTATAATACCATGTTATGAAACATGGCATCCATGGAGGATGGAAAAAGATGAGAGAATTGTATGAAATATAGAATTGATAAAATGAGAAAGTGTGTTTACATCAATACATTTAAATCATTTTAATTAGTTTGGTTCAATTTTTCGAATTAATTGGGTCAATCCAAACCGACTTACACCCCTGCCACTCAAACCATGCTTTACTTGAATAAACTAGTTAGAGAATTCAAGATAAAGAGTTTGTATTAAAAAATTAATTATGTATTTAATAAATTAAAAAGTTGGAAATTATACTTTTCAACGAAAGCCTTTTTTTTTTTTATTTCTTAACGCTAGCAACACCCATTAATTAATTCACACTTCAATTATTCTCTTTACAATTAAATGTCATTCTGAACTTGAAAGGCTAGGGAATAACCTAGGAGGAAAATTTCAAGGAATATAAGGATAAAAACTAACATAAAGAAAAAAAAAAACGGGTTAATTCACAATATAAAGTGTTTTTTATGGTAATGGTAAGGAAGTACAGGTGCTCTATTATTTATGACAAGTGGGGCAGTTAAAAAATAGGAGAAACAAATGATGTCATATCATAGCATATGCTAGAAGTGATAGATGGAACCAATATGAAAATATGACAGCCGACCCCATGCACTGTGGAGTTATCTGAAATACTTTTGAAGTGGGGAAGAGAGAGAGAGAGAAAAGGAGACAAGAGAATCTTTTGTGGGAATAATGACTACACTGTTAGCTTGTTTTTGCTTCTTTCTCGTACCATGTTCAATCAACTTAGTTGTAGTTTGAACTTTTTTATGAGTGGGGGAAGCAGGTGTTCGCTTTCTTGAAAGCCCAAAATTCAACCAAAAAAATGAAGGTACAGTGCCTCATATGTTCAAAAGAATAACAAACTTGTTATAATGTTGTCAAAGCTATATCAGACTCAGCTAGCTATATGCATAATTCAGGTTCAACCAGTTTAACAGTTTAAATCAACTCATCATGCCATCACAAAATAATAATAATTTGGAATACATAAACTTTTATAAATATAAAATATTATTAAGTAAAAATTTCTTAGTTAAATAGTTCCACCAGGTTTATATATATATATATATATATATATATATATATATATAAAGTTAAACTATTTAACCAATGCAGGGCAATCTGATCGAATATTTAATTTTTAAAGTTAAAGCATTGAATTATAACCGGTTTAAGTGTAAAACTACAACACTAATTTGATGATATCCTTTTATTAATTTTGTTTATCCCAACACTTCCTTTTCCTCTGAATTCTCTGACCCCAACCCTCCAATCCCCCTCTTACATTTGCTTTCCCATAATTAAACATCAAAACGCACCATCTCTCTCTCTCTCTCTCTCTCTCCCCCCATTTACTCTTCCTTTATTTTTATTCCTTTTTCAGTTAAAAAATAACTCTGATCCCTCTCCTTATTACCCTCTATTAATGTTTCATACATAAACATAAAAATACCGACAGGCTTGTTTTGTCTTCTCATAATCAACCATACCAAGAAAAGCAACACTGGAAATACATGTCTGATGTCTCCAATTCCAAAGCAGTTCATAGGTGACCTCAGAAGCAAGCCACTTTTACTTGATATTGAAACACGAGAGAGTAGGGTATGTAAATACTCTTTTACTGTCATATTCCCTTCTTATTTTGGTTTTCTCCTTGTCTTTAGTCTTTCATGGTTTTTGGACAGGTTAGAATCACTCCCTAGAGGAAATGGTTTCTGGATTCTACCTTTAAAAGTGGTTTTCTTATCAAAACTGTAAGACTTTCTTTCATCATAGTAGAATTGATCACAAGGAAGAAAATGAGATATGTATTTGCATGCAATTTTCTGACTTGGATGGGATATGCAGATGTTGTTCCTCCATATTTATGTTTTTTTTTCTTTATCTTGTGTGCTGACATACTGATGCTGATCACTCACTCACTCACTCACTCTATCTTACTGTCTTTCAATCTTGACCTGCACTAATAAACTGATGGTGTACTAGTTTAAACTGGGAGTTGGTTTCTCTCTCCTCTCTCTCTTTCACCTTTTTTTCTTCTTTTTTTCAGTGTTAACTAATTGAGGTACACTCAATTATGGGGTTCAATCTTCTAAGTCAATTGGTTCTTGGAAATCTATGATTAGAAAGAAGCCCATACAGATTTCATATTTTTTTTCAGATTAGAAGTGATAGGTTACTGATTAGAGCAAAATAGCAGGAATTTGATTTCCTGGATCATTGATAGTACTCAGGTGACAGTGAATGTGAAAACACTATGTATAGCTCATGGCATGGCTCCTTGCTACTTTTTTCAAGTTTTTCATATACCTACGAACGAGTGGGCCAGGTAACAAGCATAGGTCAAGATTCAGTCAGGAACGGTTCCTTACTTCAAGCAGTCGGATTTTCCAATCTGAATTGGCAATACATGTCTAATTTGACCTTAAATTTCAATCATAAATTTGAAAGTTAGATGGTTTTGAGTGGTCTATATACAGGGTTCTTGTTTTATAGATTTCCCCCCCTTAGTTTCTAAGTTTAAAAAAGCAGAATAGGCTAAGGGATAGTGGTATTTCACTACAACTTTTCTTAGATGGATTTGTTTTGAAAAAGTTAAGTCAAATCATGAACTTAATAGATATTAGTTCTACTTCATCAACATTGGGGGGGAAAACTGAAAAAGGGTTCATTATGGGGGCCACCGCCAATGCATCCCATTTGTTGGTTAACAAGGAGAGGTAGTAAAGTACAAATAGGTTTACTGTACATTCTGCCTTCAACCAATACCGCAAGAATTAGAATCATCCAACTATTAAGTGCATGTTTGGATTTATGTTGAAATGGACTCAAACATCCGTTTGAGTGAACATTTTGATGCTTTGGAAAATGTGTTTTTACATTTAAACGTAAATCCAAACACACTCTGTTGATAATCTAGTGGATATTCATTAGTTAGTTAGTTAGTTAGGATATGCTGTGTAAAGCTATGTGATAGCTATTTCCCTTGTATTGATATAGTTAGTTAGTTAGAAGTTTTAACCGGTTTTGTAACTAACTTGAGGGCTTGGGAATGCAGCTATATAAGTCTTAGTTTTGAAGAATAGAGGAGAGGTATTTTTCTCATTCTGTTTTTGAGTGATTCATCATAGATGAATGTGAGTGCAAGAGAGGCATAGGCTTTTATGCTCATTCTTTGTAATCTTGTTACTGTTTCATTGGTGATGAATAAGATTGACTCTCAGTGAGGACGTAGGATATCAATTGATCCGAACCTCGATAATTCTGGTGTTCTTTTTCTAGATCAAGATTCTGTATTGGTGTGTTCAAAATTGGCTCTGTTCATAACACACTCTAATGCCTCTTTCTTTTACCTTTAAGGTAGGCCAACCTATTGCAAAAGGAGGAATCACCTAGTACAAATGCTTTTTCAGCTGAAAGCCCACTTATCTAGGCACTTGAGTCACAAGACATGCCATCATTGCCATGTGAATGTAAATGTGTGTATCTATGCCAGCCTGCCAAGACTAATTGGCTTCCATAAAGAAAGAGATAAAGCATAGGATGTTTGTTTTTTGCCCCATGCTCGATAAATAATAATCTTTGACATTATCCAAGGGAGGGGAGGGTTGGGGAGCCTGACTGCTTGTATGTAATTGTCTTTTCCCTCTATTATGGAGTTTCTTATCTTGGGAGGATGAACAGTTCTACATTCATTCATGTTAAATTAGAGGCCTGTAAAATTATTACTGAGGTCAAACTGACTCAATAATTTCTTGTTTTCATGCTTACTAAATATGAACTGATGGGTTTTCAATGCAGGAGGACAAAACAGTTCTATCAATGCAAACTCTTATATAGATCTTGTTCTGATGGTAGTTTGATGCACTTATTTGGTAAATTAGCTTGAAACTTAGCACTGCTAAATCATGAAACCAAACTTTGATCTTGAAGTGGAGGCCTCTGCAGAATATGAATCTGAAGTTAGCAGCCAGGTTGCTTCCAATATTCATGAAACCTCTGCAGGGCCATGTAGTGACAGCCTCACTAACTCTTCCAATGTCATAAATCCAACAGAGATTTATCCCCTTTCAGATGCTATCTCACTTGAGTTAACTCTCAACTTCAACAATAATGAGGTAGGGACAAGAGATTCAATAGGACTCTCATTCTCAAGCACTAGTGAGAGCAGCAATGAACCTGCTTCTCAAACTACTGCAGCAACAACCTTCCCAAGAGTTTTCTCTTGCAATTACTGTCACCGCAAATTCTATAGCTCGCAGGCTCTTGGTGGCCACCAAAATGCTCACAAGAGAGAAAGAACATTAGCAAAGCGAGCAATGAGAATGGGGTTAATTTCTGAGAGGTATGCTGGTCTAGCATCTCTCCCTCTTCATGGTTCTTTCAGGTCCTTAGGGATAAAGGCACACTCTTCAGTGCTCCATGGATTTTCACCAACCATAAGGCCTGCTGAGATAACAACCAATGCAAAATTTGAGCAAGGATATTCTAGTCTTCCAATTTTCTTGGAGGATGATGAGGCAGAACTGTTGTGGCCTGGTAGTTTTCGTCAGGTTACTGAGGGAGGTAATTCTCATCACAATTTCATACTGACTTCTGGAGGTTCAAGTTTGAGTTTTACTGAGGTGCATCCACCAGTTGACATAGAGAACTCCACACCTGAATTGACATTGAAACTTTGAAGGGGTTATTTGCAATATATCTGGCATTTGAGTTGTCTGCTTTGTTATTTTTTGTACAGTAAGACATGCTTGCAAGGGCAATGGTGTCAGATTGATTATTATACTTGCTAAGTCTCCTGTAACTTTCTTCTTCAGTTTTCTCTTATGAATCCTTGCTTTTGGTGTTTTGCTTTGTATGTTTATTATTGTATAAGAGCTCCTGGAGGACAATTTTGGATCTTCTGTGCTTGTCATATAAACATGTTTTTTATTTACTGTAATTACTGAGCTTCTACTGTGTTTTCTGTATCGTTTGTTTTTATTAGGGCTACTGGTTCGGAACCAGTTAACTGGTTCTGTATATAACCAGGTAAAAAACCCATTAAAAACCAGTAGAAAAACATCTCAAGAAACTGGTTCAGAACCACTTAACCGGTTATGCATATAATTATAACCAAACCAGTTAAAAAACAGCTAGGACCAGTTCAGACTTCCGAACTGGCTTTTTTTGCATCATACCAGTCCAAGTTAGTCCAGCGGATCACTTTGAGTAATTTCAACATCCATAAAAAAATGTAAAGAACCAGTCACAAGGACCTGATGTATCAATCAGATAGATTTTGCAGAATTAACATAATGCGTGCTTTTCTGTTAGGATAGAAGGGTAGTTAGTTAGTTATACTGTTATAGGGGATTGGTTAATTAGTGGGAGGATATAAATAAGGGATAATAAGAGTAGAGATCATGATTCAGAATTATAATTGAGCAAAGGCTCAGTTGGAAAAGGGACAACCCTTTGTGAAAGGGAAACTCTTGGAGGAGATAAGAGTTATTTTCATTTCTATGTTCTTTTCATCAATTCTGCAATTCTTGGATTTGGAGTGGTAACAATTCATCCCATTTTCCAAACTAGTTGGAGCTATTTCCAGTCATATCTTGGACAACACCATGAACCTAAAAAAGCAGGCAAACCACAATAAGAAGAGACAATCCTCTGTAACAAAATTTCATATATATCAAGAACTATAGTACAATGGTCAATGGTGAATGAAAAGGCTGTCTAATAGCAAAGATCTCTTTATTTTTCCCAAATAAAAATATGAGCATGGATGCATAGTGTGTGCATATAAAGTCTATACCAAAGTTACTAGGTAGGCGGTCATTTGATACGTGGTTCGTCACTTTTTAAATTGAATCCAGTACGCAATATGCGGTACGACAAATTTGGTGTGCGGTACCTAGGATTAATTTGAGAATCCGATAACTATGGTCTATACAATGAGGCATCTAAGCCATACACAGATGAAACAGCAATGTCAAATTAATATAATAACTAAAAAGGTTATATTATATTTGAAAAAATAGAATCCATGCAATAGATATGAAGCACCTGATGAGGATTTCCATCAATTATACATTGTTCCTTGAATTTCAGTTTACACGAGTTTCCTTGGTTTCCCTGCATTCGCATTCTAGGATAGTGATATCACAGTACAACTTTCCCAATATGAGATTGTATATTGATGTAGTAACCGGAAAGAACAAGGCCATTTCATTTTAGAACCAAAGCAGGAAACAGTAGCAGTTGAAGCAGTTAAAATATACCTTGCTCCACTGGAAAACCTCCCTATCATCATATTCCAAAGTTAAAATACCAACAAGGCCAAGGTGAATTGATCGGCCCAAAAATTTGCTCCTTAAGTTGCTATCCCCACAAAATTCCCAACCTATACCCACACAGTCACATGACATGCAACTATCTAATAGCATAATGGATCTAAATGCTGTTAATAGTGGACTCAAGAAGGCTCTTAAATATAAAGCCGAAGACTAATTTGGAGGGGAAAAAACGTGTAGCGAGTGTGTGAGGAGGGGAAGTTTGTTTTGGGAGAGAGAAATGAGAATATGATAAGAGGTATATTTTTCCGGTTTAGAAGAATTTTATTTGATAATATCATAATACCAACAAAAGATATATTCAAATTAGTAATAAATTAATATCATCCTTGCGATAAAAGGGAGATATTAAATAAGGAAAAGATTGGATGATGAAAGGATAATTTTTCTGCGAATTGATGAAGAGAATCATGCATTTTGACTAATATAACGATGATGAGAAGATCCTATGATAACAATAGTGCTACTTGATTGATTCATTTTTAATTTTCTCTTCACCATTTCAATTATTATTGTAGGAATATACATCAAGATCTTTTTCCACCAATGTTTTCATTTGCATAAATATTATCATATATATACCCCGTGCATGGCACGGGTTATATACTAGTAATATACATATTATACATACTTAAAGTAAACTTTAAGTAATAAATAATAAACTTTTGTCTATTTTTTTTTTAAAAATTAACTTTAATTTAGGGCATAATTAATTTAAAGTTTAAAATTTAAAAATATTAGGAGTAGAATAATTTGAAAGAGAATGTCAATGACACTCTTACATGTTCAAACCACATTTTAATTCCAGGCCACAACCAATATCAGCATCACACTTAAAGTTACACCCTACGAAAACTACATCAACAACTTTTAAATTTTATTTCTTTAGTTCCCCAATCAATTTATGTTGTCGTTTAATCATTTCCCTTGCATTTATCATTCATACCTTCATCCATACTGATTTGTTGCGCTGCTCTTCTTTAAAGGGATGACATGTTAGTTAATTACTAACATTATGCGATAAAATTCTTTTAAAGTGAGTCTCTAAAGTGGACAACTGTGAATATATTCATCCTCGATTTAATAAAAGGTATGAAGATCTCAATATACTAAATAATCTAAGGATATATACAGTCTTACTAATGTCGTTGGCACCATGGGTAACAACGGAGAGTGATTTGGTAACGATGACACAGGTAGGGACTATTTCCAAAAAAAATTTACATTTGGGGACTAAAATCAAAATCCACACTACGTATAAAACATTAGTTAAACCGTCAGATGGAGCCACGTACTAGGATGCCAACAAGGACGTCGTTTTCTTATTTGATAACGTCGACACAGATAGAGACTGATTTCCAAATTTTGCATGCATGAGGACTAAAATCAAACGTCACATATAAAAGTCAAAACCTTAGTTTAACCTAAGTTTTATTAGCTAAATGGAAGCAATGGACTAGCTACCATACAGAATAGTCTATTAGTCATGCCTGCCATGACCTATTAGGATATTACCCAAGGCCCAAGTAGTAGATGACCGCAATAATGACAGATATCACGTTATAAAAACAGATGACGCCATATACTGATATAACACCATATCAACCTAGATGACACTAGTACCTAAGGTGTTACAAAAGCTCCTCTGCCCATTGTATCTTCCAGTGCTTCAAGTCTGTTACAAAAGCTTCTATGATCAAAAATTGAATCCAAAGAAGCAAGTAAATGATGACTCGAAGGCAGAATGTACCGTAATGATTCTCCGAACCTCACATTGTTACTAACAACTGGGATGCATAGCGATGGCCTCAACCCCATAATGAAAAATATCAACAAATGTACTTATTTTATTTTAGCCTCTCTCCGTTTTTTCGCCCATTGACTCATGATTTGTCCTACAATAGAATGGGACAGGAAATAGATAATATGAAATTTCATATCATCTCTCAGTTAAAATAGCGATGGTTTCAATATTATTTCATCTAGTGACTCATTGCTTATCCTACTGTGTTAGACTTCTCTTAAGGAAACAAAACAAAAGCATTAAAACAAGAACCATGAATATGTACCACTCAAAACCATCTAAGTTGCCAATGTATATTGAAATTTAAGGTCGGACAAGCTATGTATAGCCAATTCAGATTGGAAACTCCGACTGAACTCTATAAGTAAGGAACTTTTAATTTCCTGACTGAATCTTGACCTATGCTTGTTACCTGGCCCACTCTTTTGTAAGTATATGAAAAATTGTAATAAAGTAGCAAGGACACATGTCATGCGATGCCCTATACATTCACATTCACCATCACCTTGTGAGGTATGGGAGGATAGATGTATACCGTCTTGCTCTCCGGTCCAAGTGTTATCAATGATACAGAAAATTCCAACAACTTTGCCTAATCAGTAACCTACTAACTTCTAATATGAATTGCACTAAACTGTAACAATTTTGCAAATGCTGAATATAGAGGGGTGAAAATGTTAGGAGAAAAAACATTACACAAATTCTGGATATAGCCACTACGCCACATTAGGGAATAATTGACGCTACTTTCACCAGCATTTCCCCGTGAAACGCTAGAAAAAATGAGGCGGAAGAGTATTTCCAGCGCTTTCTTAAGGAAGCGCTAGCAAATTGCGAGACTTTACCAGCGTTTTCTTAAGAAAACGCTGGGAATACTCTTATTATAGGAATTGTCAGCGCTTTCTAAAGAGAGCTGACAAAGGTATATAACCTTTACAAGCGCTTTCTTAAGAAAGCGCTGGGAATACTCTTATTATGGGAATTGTCAGCGCTTTCTAAAGACAGCGCTGACAAAGGTGTAGAACCTTTACCAGCGCTTTCTTTTAGAAAGCGCTGGCAATGTCCCTTTTCTAATATTTCAATTTCCCACCTACACGTTACTTTTCAATTTCAATCTAGACTCGCGCGCCTAGAGCTCCGTATTCCTTCTCGCGACCCTCACCGCCCCACCATCGTTCTGCTCGTGCACCACCGCGACCTTAAGCCCCTCACCGTCCTACCATCGTCTTGCTCGCTGCACTAAAAGGACCACCGCGACCCTCAAACCTTTCCTAATTTCCTGTCATTCTTCCTTCGCGCAACCTCCTGCTCGCTGCTCTCTCTTCTTGCTGCCATTGTTGCTTCTACTACGAGGGTTCACTCCTCTCTGCTTGGGTTCTCAACTCCTGCCATTTGTTCTTTTGAGTTTCTCTTTGTGAGTTTCTCCCCTTTTTAATTTTGAGTTTTGAGTTTATCAACTACTGTCATTGTTCTTTTGATTTTGATTATTAGAAATCCCTTTTTTGTTCTTTTTTATGCTTGAAATTTTGGTTGTTTCTCAACTACCACCCAATGCTTTTGATTCTGATTATTAGCAAATTAGAGTTTCTCAACTACTACCATAGTTTTCTCACCTATTATACATTCATTATGCTTGTGTCAATTTATTTCACCTGTTTGGTTTTAAATCATCTATATCTTAATTGTTGATTTTGCAAATTGTTTTGGTTTGTAAGGAAAATAGATAAAACAAATGTAAATATATATAAAAAAAAAAATAAGGGAATTGCCAGCGTTTCCTTGAAAAAACGCTGGTAAAGGTGCACAATTGCCAGCGCTTCCTTGGAAAAGCGCTGGCAAAGGTGCACAATTGCCAGCGTTTTTTCAAGGAAGCGCTGGCAATTGTGCACATTTGCCAGCGCTTTTCCAAGGAAGCGCTGACAATTTTGCACCTTTACCAGCGCTTTTTCAAGCGCTAGCGAACTTTTCCCCCCTTTTGCTAGCGGATAGATAGCTAGCGCCCGAAAGCGCTAGCGAAGGCCTAAAAAAAACGCTGGTAAAGCCCTTTTCTGTTGTAGTACGATTAAACATAAATACAAATTTGTTGTTGATGTAAGTTTTGAATTTGAATTTGAGTTTCACAGATATGGATGAGTTGTTTGATACCGTTTAATTAAAATTCTTCATCAATACAGGTGTATAAAGGCATGGAAAAGAAAAATTTTGCTAACTATATAATTACCTAACTAAAACTACAAAAAAATGTGTATATGTATCTCCCTTACATACCAACCTTCTTATGTAGTGAAATTATAAGATACACATACACTTACAGATAATCCAAAATCATGAATTAAATTAATGAAATAAATCGATGTGCACAGATTACTTCAAAGTTCTGATCGCTAAACTAGTAGTGCCTAGTGGTAACAATCAATGATAACGATTTCGGGGGCGTAGATTATAACTTCTTGTAGTTGTAGAGGCTGTGATTGAATTCTCTGCTACTTCTTCTAGAGGTATGAAGTCAGGATCATCAAGGCAATCCACATCATCAGGCAAATCTGTATCTACCCATTCAGACCAACCCACATAATCAGTATCCAACTCCCACGACAACTCCTTTTGTATTTGCATGCTGTTAACCTTGTTCATTAGAGTTAGCAGCATTTGATGGTTCAACATTTCATAGTTCCTGCATGATTAACAATCAATTCTATTCAGCCATGTTATTTGTACACAAAATTTGACAACATTAATCACGTTTTGTACATTATTAACCACAATTTCGATAACATTAATCAACTTGTGAAATACCTACATGACATCATTAACCATGTTAATCAATGTCTGGGTGTACAAATATTATTTGTGATTCTATTAGATGTAAAATCTATATATAAATAGCCAACGTACCAACTTGTTTAATGTTTGTACACCTACCTGAATGTGCAAATGGCATATAGAAGTTGAACTGAAGCAGCTACCATGAAAAATAATCGGACCATGTTTATTATCCAGGTTTGTTGCTCAATGTTGTCACTAATTAAACGAATAATGGATACTTCGATGAAGAAAGTAGCACAAAGCCCTGCATACAGCCAAATAATACTTAAGAGTTTGATAAACTAAAAGCACAGATAGAAAGATTGGTATACGTACCGATATATAGCCATGGCCTCACATTGTATGTTTGCTTTGTACTAGTCAACATAAAGATGACAAAGATTGATATGGCATAAATGAAGAAAGCTTTAATCATTCGTGATTCAAGCAACATAGCATTTTGCAAAGCAAAAAGCTTGTCTAAAGCAACAAACATGGTAGCCTGTTTTGATTCAAAAGATTCCTGTAGAGTGAAAATAGAGATTCTGATTAGTAAATATTAAGAATACAATATCAGAATGAGGATAAAGCTAATCTAAAGTGAGTTTTCTTCTAAAGTGAGTACGTAAGGGTATATTCACCCTTTGATTTGATAAAATTCATAAAGATCTCAACCCACTAAATGATGTAAGGTAAATAGACCTTTACTTGCTCATTTTAGAGAAACATTTTCCTGGGAATAAATACCTAAAGCCAATGTTCTACAGGAAGTGACAAACCTGAGCAGACAATATTGATTTTGAATTTTCAATTAAACGATCATGAATTCCCTGAACTTGTTCCTGTCTCTGAAGAAGTTCTTCATGTTGTTTATGCCCATATTCAGCAAAATATTGTAGGGTTTTCCTGTATTACATAAAGAACTCAACATTTTTTTCCAAGTATAATTCCTGAATTCAAATTTATAATAATTAACTTATGTACCTGCTCTCCTCTAGTGCTTTGGATTGAAAATCAGTTAAGGAATTTAGGCCCTTAAGGGCAGTGGATTGTCCATCTAGAAGTTGCTGTTGCTTATCCAAGGATATCCCAGCCATATTCCCAATATCTTCTGCTTTGCTTTGTAGGGTGCTCATTTGTAATGACATAGCATGTCCAACTTTACTTACTTCATTCTCAATCTCAATGGCTTCATCTCTTAAATTTTCTATTTCTTTGCCCAAATAATTGTAAGAGTCCTTGAGCATGGCTACCCCATCCTCTAAACTCCTCTTCATATCCTCTTGTCCTTCTTTTAGCTGTGATTGTGAAGCAGCAATTTTTGTAGTTTGCTCATACACACTTGCTGAATGTCTTAATACAACATCTATATGGTCTTCCACTTTTTTAGCAGTTTGAGAAACTTGTTGTGTGTGAACATCAAGTGAAACCAGAGAATCATGAATCTGTTTTGAGCCCTGTAATAGATGTTCTGATCTCTCATCAATGCTATCTAACTTGTCCTCCACATATTGGGCTGAACTTTTTAGTTCAGTCACAAGTCTCTCTATTTCATATTTGAATGCCTGAGCCCTTTAAAAGAAAATAATGTACAAAACTTTGGTTAAGTTTCAGTAAAAAAAAGACCAAACAGCAATTGAAATAAGGTTTGGCAAAAGAATTTTCACTTAACTGTAACTGATGACAAATGGAGTTGGTTTCAAGGTAGAATTCAAGATAGACCTTATGGGAAAAGTCATCTAAGTTTCTTAGGCATTTAGCCATGGAAGATTTTTCATCACAATGAGGAAAGGCAGGCCTGCCAGAATCCTTCTGAAAGCAATCACTAAGATGCCAAGCAAATCTAGACCTCTTCTCATTGGTAGCCAAAATCTCAGAACACCCAGCAAAAAGATGTTTATAAGCATTTTGCCAACATGTGTTTGAGCTAGTGATTTTCTTATTAGCATTCTCTACTAATTTCATTCCTTTTTGGTCGTTGAAGCCCTCAATGGAGAATTCAGCACTAGAATCTCTTGAAGTACCTTCATATGATGCATAACATCTCTCACTAGAGGGGGCCTCGTTAGATGATGAAAACCAACCCCATGACTTGCATCTTAATAAGAAACCGAGCAAAATAAAAACAAGAAGATGAATCCCATTACGGCCCATTCCAGAATCTTATCAGAATCTTATGTTGGAATTTCTATGATGTCCACTAGTGATGATTGAACCTGCATCAAAGATGCCATAAATTAACCATCTTTTGCTACCAGAAGCTATTACCTGATGTTGCAAGCATGCTAACAATTTAGAAGGTTTGGGAGGAGAATATGTTGCATGCATTTACCATTCTTTTACAAAATAAAGGGCCAAACCCATAGTTAATTTACGGTATAAATAAAAAATAACAAGTCCTCATAGACAGCTCAAGTGGTCACAGTCGTGGGACTAATACCAAGGTTCGATCTCAGGAATTTCTCTCTCCTCTTACCTATTCCTATTCTCATTCTCCCTTCCCCTTAGTCCCCTTGTTGGACCCACTCCAGTGGTAGGCCCTCCCTAAGGACCAAAAAAAAAATCAAAACTTTCCGGTTTCCACATTAAAAAGTAATAATAATAATTAAATGTTTTATGAAATAAAAAGAGAAACTGAAACATGCCACATAAACGTTATTCAATTTATTATGATATAAATATGATGATCAAAGCAAAGTTGTTTTTCATATTTTTTTCATAGCGCAGAGGACTTAATGATCTGCATAATGTTAACTTGAGACAATAATGCATAGTTTCAGGTTTCCTTTAGACCCTTTGGTTGGAAGTCTCAGACCTAAAGAATCAATTGGATGCAAGATCAAACAATGTCTCACGTTGTTTTGCACTTGGTAGGAGAAGATAACCAGTTATCCATGTTCAATCGGTTCAAGCTTCATGCCTTTTGACTCTCCAAAAGGGTAACATAAGGGAAGGGAGTGAGGAAGAGTGCCAAATTAAATCTTATGCAAAAGCAAAGCTAGGAAACGTTACTTGTTGTTATCCCTTATTTTTTACTTTCGTTTTTTAAAGGACAAAGCAGTGTCACAAATCCATAGCGGCTACCTTAGTATGCAGTAAATGCACTTCACGATATACTACGTTAAAAAAACATTGTGAGAAGCCAATTAACAAATCTTTTTTCCTATCCTTTTTGTATTGAAAGTGTAGGATTTTCAATGGGTGTCTTCATTCTTGTATATGAATTGAAATACCCCTTATATTTTTATCAATATATTTTTACTTATCAAAAGGAAAGGAAGTCAATTAAATTTGGCAAAGAAAAGAGAGAGCAAACGAAAGAGTAACATTTTGTATAGAAATTGCATTAGTCTACCTCGGTAAATCCTCAATTTTCCGTGAGTTCAGTAGGTACAACGATTTTTGGTTTTGGGCTCTGCTAGAATGAAATATATATAGAAAGAGAGACTTGGGACTCAAGAAACAGAAGCTTGGGATTCAAGAAATATAAAGTCGGCCCAAAGGCTAAGTGACAAAACTTTATCGTCAATAAAAAAAATGTAATAATATTTTCATGATTTTCATTCTCACAATCCATTAAAATAACTCACAACGTCACATCATGAAAGGGATCTTCATCGTCTTTGAAAATATAGGACCAAATTAAGTTTTTTATTTTTTTTTTTTGCTATGCAAATTAAGTTTTTTAAGCAATGATAAAATACAAAGGAAAAATAAAAAGATAATGGGAAAGTAGCAAATTTCAAACACCTGTCACTTTTTATTTCTGGTTTTATTACAAGAAAGAAAGTAACTCTTAAACAGTGAAGGCCGATGAATCACAGCAAATACGAAAATGATATCACCATTTATTTCTCACACCATATTTTCCACCTCAATTCTAATTATCTATCATTTGCCCATTATTGTTTTCAAGGTAAAAATAATTTGATTACTGGTTATAAAATAGATATAAAAAGGGTGTAAAAAATTGATGTGAGAATATAATTGTTGTAACAAATAATATTTGGAAAACATTTTTTTGAATGAAATGTACACTCAAGAACTGCAATATCTGAACATATGAAAAAGGGAAAGTATAGATTAATTAATTAAGGAGTATATGTAAAAATATATGAGAGAGTTTTGCTATATTCTCTAACAAAATACTCCTATTAAATCTCTAATATTAAATAAAATAATAATAAATTTAGTAAGTTGGAGAATTATTAGTAGAACTAATCAGGAAGATCTAGAATTATTGGTTTCGAAACGTGTACAATCCAAGACTAGAAACTGGGAAACAAAAATCTCCCGTATCTTTTTTTGCTATTATTAACAATTATCACAAAATCTGCATCATTTCCATGTTTCAATAACAAGTAAATCAAAATTAATTAATTTTTGTTTCATTGGGCTGCTACAAACCCAGAAACAACAAGGAGAAAGTGTACTGAAGGAGTAAAAAGGGCCGTCACAGTTTGAGATGAAACACGACAGAACAAAATTTCAAGTCAAACAACAAAACTTCAAGTAAAGGAATGACACACGAATGAAACAAACCCAATGATGATTTTTACATTTCAGTTCTAAGTTTTTATATGTGCACATAACAGTCACGGATCAAAGTGCTGGTTGCTACCAGTATGTGCAGTAGTATATACATGAACTTCACAAAACTAACTAGTAACTATGGTACAATTTTAAAAAAAAAAAAAAACACTATATAAGAAATATGTACACACAAACAGCGCGAGAGACACAGAGAGAGAGAGAGAGAGAGAGAGAGAGGAAAACCTGAATGGAATGGGTATGAAGATCCCGAAATTCAACTAGTGAGTAGTGAGGTTTTTTTTCTTTTTTCTTTTATTTTTATTTTTTGAGTGCAAGTAGTCAAGTTTATAGGAATGCAAAAAAGTGTTGAAAAGGAAGGAATAAGCAAATAAAACGGTTGTTTCAGTGCAAAAGGGCGCGCAATGGTTGGCATCCGGACTCGTCTATTTGTATTGTCCCGTGCACTGTTATGAAGAATACGGACACGATAAGCGTTACACCAAGAGCTGGGTATGTCCGGTCCGATCCAATCCGATCCGCATTAATTCGCACATACACGGATCGAGGGTGAATAGTCCGCAAAATAAATGGATTTGTATTTATCAAGTCCGCGTCCAGTCCGCATAGCCCGCGGGTTAAACGGACTGGTCCACGGACTCAAAAAAATATATGAGCAAATTTTGTAGGCCAATTCTAAATTTTATTTATTTGTTTATTTTCTGTAGTTAAAACCTTTTTTTATGCTACAAAGACTGAAATTGGTAAATGTAAAGTCTGACTATGACTTTCTTTAATAGCCTACACCATTTTCATGCAATTTTATCTAAAAACTCTCCAAAGTAAGTAATATTGGCTCAAGTATATCAAATATGAATACATCAAATATAATCCAAAGTAATAATATCTTAAACACAATCCATACTGAACGCTAATCAAACATAACCCAATAATGCTCTAACACAAACAAGTATATCAAACATAATCCATAACACTGCCGTACATAAAAAATAATCCAACAATACTCCAACATAAACAAGTAAATCAAACATCAACAATAATATTTGACTCTCTCATAGAGATAGCTGGCTCCTCCTTTGGCTCAATCACCTCATCTATATCTTTATGTTTTCCTACAAGTCATAATTCATAACATAAGTAAGATTGCGGTTAAAAAGCTAAACATAATCCAAAGCAAGGCATTTTATTTCTATACATAATCCAAAGTAATTATTTTTTTATGTGTAAGTCCGCGGACTGGTCCGCGAGTCCGTGGACCAAGTCCATTTAGTCCATGGATTAAACAGACCGGACTTAAATAGCCTGCGTTTAAATGGACCTGAAATTTGTCTAGTCCAGATCCACGCGGGCTGCGGTTTAAACGGACTAACCGCGGACCTAGATTCATATACCCAGCTCTAGTTACACCACATTATATTATCATATTCCATACTTTTAAGAACTCAAAAAAATTTATATAATATTTTTTTAATTTAATTTTGATTCACCCTGTAAATTACGCCAGATATGCTCATGTGCTTTTTCTGGGAGTGGTAGAGTCAGACAGGGAAATTAAACAGAGAATTTGAATCGATTAGAGAAGTAGTGTCTCATTGAATATACTCATATAGCACGTTTTCTGAGAGAAAATGCTGAGCAATTGGGCTTCAAGCCCATCATAGTAAGCTGATAGATTCTAACCCCCATGTTTCTTACCTGGTTGTCAAAGCCATGTTGCCATAGTGTCTAGGCATAATAAAGTTACTCTTAATGTGGATTTTTTCTCTAATATAAGTAAGCAATGATTATTCAAGCATAAATCATTTAATAGATTGATGTTTTTGTGTAATTTATCAAATCAAATATATAGATACACTCACAAGAAAAAAAAAAAATCAAAGATAGATATCCTCTTATTTATTCACTTTAAAGACAAACTTATTTTAGAAGAACATTATCTGATTAAAGCTACTCAAAGAGTTCATATTAATAGTTTCACACATTTCTGTGCTTTTTTTTTTTTTTTTGAGGGGTGTCACTTTGTCTTTTAGTGCTTATATGGCACAAAATGCACAAAATCTAATTTATCATACCTTCTTTTCCGTACTGGAGAATTGAACTCGAAAATGAGAGAAGATGCACCACCTAAGAAAAATTAACATCATTGTAACAAAAAAAGGAATGTCATTGTTCTTATTCAATCAAGGAATGCAATACATAGATGTTAATATTGGTCAACATGTTAAAAATGAAAATTTTCCGAAAACCTTTTTGTTCACACAAAGTGAACAGGTGACTGATGATTAAAAGTAGGTGTCTTCTTAGA
The DNA here is from genome assembly GCA_039655645.1 of Ammopiptanthus mongolicus. Taxonomy (NCBI): domain Eukaryota; kingdom Viridiplantae; phylum Streptophyta; class Magnoliopsida; order Fabales; family Fabaceae; genus Ammopiptanthus; species Ammopiptanthus mongolicus. The sequence goes on along the minus strand of CM077344.1, from coordinate 86,095,046 downwards.
GATCAATCATAGCGTGTTATGTAACATCCTAAATATAAAAATAATTAGAGATACTAACGTTAGAGAAATTAGATAATTTTTGGGAGCCTTAGACCGCATGTTTTGGGCCTTTGAATTAATTAGAAAGGATAAAAGATAATTAAAATCTGAAATAATAACAGAACTCTGTTTAGACTTTATCTAAAACTTATTTAATAACAAACTCTAACTACACTCTATCTAAAACTTATTCAAAGACTCTATCTAAAACTTAATTCAAAAATCAGTCTCTATGTCAGGATGCGTTAAAAATAGGTTTAAAAATAGGGAATCAGTGCAACACTATATATATACCTTCTTATAACACCATAGTGCGGCTAGGAACCTTTTTTGCACCCTAAAACATCTTAGTAACGGCTGTGGAGCATCTTCATGCTTGGGAGATGGGGTTGCAACAAGCAATGAGTTTGGAAGGAGAACAATAACAACAACAACAGCAAGAAGAAGAAGATGAAGAAGAAGGAGAAAGGGATTCAAGACTGAGGAAGGCGACATCTAGGATTCGCCATAGGGTACGCTTGGAGATTCTTGGAGGTCTTCAAGAGGAGAGTAAAAATACTCTTTCGCACCCTTTCCATGGTGCAATTTGTCATGGGATTTGGGTTATGCTTTAAAAATACGTTTTTTTGGAAAATAATCCTGATTTGGTCAAATTCTGATTTTCGAAATTTGGGGATTTTCCTTCTAAGGTATTTCTGTTGTCAATTAAATGTTTATTATTATGATTGGTGACATGATATATATGATACATACGTGATCTGGTTGAATTGACATGCTATATATGCACTATTTGATGATATTTGTGATATTGGCATGATACAGTAACTGTTAATATGTTGAATGTTGTCTGCTGCAATACCGCCTATGATAGGGGTATCGAAAGTAACACTGTCAATGAATTGGGGTGTCGAAATATGAAATATCGTCATGATGGGGTATTGAAAGTAACATCGCCACAAGTTGGGATGTCCAAATGAGCAATACCACCAGTGTACAATGGTTGGTATCGAAATGAGTAATGTCACTGAAGCGAAGGTGACATCGAAATACCTTCATGAGTAAGGTAGGCAATGGGACGCCATTGTTATGTGCAGTTTGAAAGTCATATGACGTATGAGGATATTTGAGATTATTTGATATATAAGATCTTGTCATACTTGATTCATGATGTGTTAGTGATGACTATTTGTTGCCAATAATAATTTATATTATTATTATTATTATTATTATTATTATTAATATTAATATTTTATTACATACTATTTTGAAATTAGCGGGTACCATGGACAGTTTTTCCGGTCACCGCACTGGTTGAGAACAATGCTTTTGTGAAAACCTTTTAAAAATGTATTTCTATTCACTGGGATTTTATATCTCATTAGTAGTATTGTTTTCAGAGCCTGAGGACGTCCCTGTTAAGCAGCCAGACGTTTTGAAGACTACCTCTTTAGTTTTAGAGCTTGGTTAGTATTGTACGGCATATGTCAGGAGGACCTTTATTATCTTTTAGTTATTTTCTTATGCGAGATGTTATAGACGCCCTGTTTTGAGGTTTTGAAACTGATTATGTTATTTTAGTTTTGAATTAATGTAAACAATTATTTTGAATTAATATTATATTAAGTATTTATTCAGTATTTATTTAAGAAAATTTTTATTTTCCTAGTTTTATTTAAATTATTAATTTGAGTTACTAATGTAACGAAGGGCGTTACATGTTAAGTGTGTGTATTTGTAACCTTCCCTTCTTAATGTCCAAGGCTGGGTGTATATAAGGGTGCTGAGAGGTGGTTTATTCTTGCATTATGTGAGTTTCATGGAGAGGGAGGTTAAAGTCATAGTGGGTGGAAGTTGAGGAGAAGTTGGGGTTGTAGATCATGGGTCATTAATGGGTAGAGGAGTTATGGAGTCATCATGGGTTCTTGATTAATCGGTCGGCCTATGTCAGATGGACCTTAGTCGACCCAAGGAGTGCATGAACCCCTAAACTCTGAGTTGAAATAAGCAAAATAGCTTCAATATTAATGCATTATTGCTCAAATTTAGTATTTAATGGCTTACTATGTGCTCGGTCTTTACACCAACTTAAGAGAAGACTTGCTCGTTAACCAAGTGGAACTCGATTTTAGGTGTTGTAGTTGTTAACTCAGTTTTGTTCCAAGATTTTAGGAAATTGCTCGTCACCCAGGGTTAAGCTCGATTTAAGAGGATTTAAGAGAACACTTGTTGCTCGAAGGTTGTTCCATCTTCTGAAATTACTTGTTACTTGAGGTTAAGAGTCTCTGCATAAGTTAATAGCTAACTTATGCAATTGTTATCATCAAAACCATAGGGCTTTGTCTTTGATCCTCCCTCATGGGAGTGGAGGATGGGCCCAAATTACTTTTGGACCATTGATATATTAATAAAAAATTGAATGGTTAAGATTGGAGAAAGGTAAGATGAGTAGTTTCATTTATTTTATTGCCTACCTTCCTCCTACCTTCATCCATACCACTATTCCACCCCCACCGACGGCAGCCCACCACCGCAACAATGTTGTCGAAATTTGATCCCTTGCAAGTCATTGATGTGTACGTCAGAGTCACCAGCGGCAAGGTCGGCGCGTCGAGTTCACTCACTCTGAAGATCATTCCACTCGGACTCTCCCCAAGATCAGAGAAAAGATTGCGAAGTACTAGAAAGGTCTGAGGGTGATAGTGAAGCTTATGGTACAGAACCGTCAAGCAAAGGTATCCGTGGTTCCGTCTATGGTGGCGCAAGTTATCAAGGCATTGAAGGAGCCAGAGCGAGATTGCAAGAAGACGAAGAACATTAAGCATAATGGCAACATCTCCCTCGATAACATCATCGAGATCGCTAGGGTTATGAGGCCGAGGTCCATGGGCAAGGACCTAAGCGGCACCGTGAAGAAGATCCTCGGAACTTGCGTCTCCGTCAGATGCACTGCTGATGGGAAGGACCCTAAAGATTTGCAACAGGAGATCAATGATGGAGATGTTAATGTCCCTCTCGATTGAGAAGGTCTTGTTCTTTATTTTACCAAATCGTTATTGTTTTTAGCATATAAATTTTGGGAAGTGTTGAATGTTGTGCTAAATTCTTTTATTGTTTTGGGATGATTGAGGTAATTGTGAGAGATTTTATTTGCCAAAAAAAATGAGTGAACATCTTCGGTGGCGGCAGGAGGAGTAGACTGAGAGGAATGGAAGAGAGAAGAGAAGAAAGGGAAACAATTTTGTTTTTGTTTTTGTTTTTTTTTTTTTGTTTTTGTTTTACCAGATACCCCTAGAGGATGGGTAGACAACTCTTAGGAATGAGGATTAAAGATTTACCCAAACCATAGTTAACTTAACACAACCTATCTCATGTAAGTGGGTATACAAGGTGAAGGCTTGTCCCGATGGATCGGTAGAAAGATATAAGGCTCGTTTAGTGGCATGAGGACTCTCAATGAAATACATGCTAAACTATGACGAGACATTTAGTCCGGTTGCTATAATCACCATAGTCTGTGTTTTGTTAGCTCGTGCAACTAGTAAAAAAATGTTTTTTTAAAAAACTAATTGTTGACACTAAATTATACAAAAATCATTTCCGTTTAACTTAAGTAAAATGGATGCACCAGAAATTAGTTTGTGTATGTTAAATATTCAGTGTGAGTAGTAGTTGGTTTGTCGTACAATTCTTGATAATGTTACATATATATTCATATTCATATTCATTATGAAAGTAACATTCATCACAAGTAGTCCTCACAAAAGCATGACCTATTTCTTATTTGTGAAAGCATTTTCCTCACAATTTTAATTGGCATTCTCATAGCAGATTTTGCAAGTAATCTGATGTACATAAAATTCTTTTGCCTTCATACGCCTGTGCTGATGAAGAATTTTAACTAAACGGTAGCAAACAACTCATCCAAATCCATTACACTCACCAAATTTATGAAATTCAAAACTTGCATCATCATCAAATTTGAAAACTTGTGTTTTTAATTATATCCAACTATATCCAGATCTTGTGTACTGATTCTTTTTTAACATTTTCACACCTCTCTACATTCTTATTCACAAAAAACTGTTGGGGATTCATATCAGTAACAGTTTAGTGCAGCCTTTTTGTCAACTGAACCTGAGTTCAATTCTTATTTCATCAAGTTTACCGAATGGTTTTGTGACTGAACTGAAAAACTAAAATCTAATGAAATTTATTTATATATATGGTCATTCATTCCAATGGTGACTTTCACCACCAATAGTACTTACAACAACATGAACGATTTTGAAAATGGTGAAACTGATTTCTATCTCTTGTTACAATCATTCTTCTTCAAATTCCTGCAACAATCTTCATCCAACAGCACCAAACTGGATATTCTTGGTAATACTGACTGGGAGCAGAAGTGGGCAAAGACCACTTCTTTGAGTTCTTACCTGACTAGCTATTCCAAATTTTCAAATACTTCAGCAGCCTAAGAATGGAGGGGTTGAATAGATGGATGTGGTGGTCTCTCTGATGGCAATTGGATTGAGGATGGTTGACAAAGGAGGCCTGATGGAGAATAGAAATCTGCCGTTTCATTTCTCTGTCTCATTTTTTGTCTCTCCACTCATATTTTGACACTTCAATTAAAATCTCATATCATCTATTTCATCACCCACAAAAATATACTGTCGAGTGGAGAGAGACAAGGAATGAAACAGAGAAATGGGACAACAAATTTCGATTCCCTGGTGGAATGGTAACATGCTTCGTAACTTTATCTACAAGCCAACAGGTTTGCATCCAAGCTCTAGGGACTTCTTCACCGCATCAACTACCAATTGTGTTTTTCTAGTAATTTCAGGCCATTTGGTTGAGGGGCGAGAGCCGCCATCTCTGATACTTGCAACAAGCCTAGCAAGCTCTTGTACCATTAGAGCTTCTTGTGGGAGCTCAGTGGCCACATGAACTTCCTCTGGTCTCACATTCCACCCAATGTGAAGGTCAACAAACATTGCACCAAATGTGAAGTCAAATGAAGCACAAGTCTCCTGGTAAGGGATTATGAAGTCCTTGAGATGCAGAGACCCATTGGAACCACATATTGCCAGTTCCATGGACGTGTGGGAAAGAAATGAGCAGTGAATGGTTGCAACTGTTTGGTTTGGTTGGTCCCATTGCATAGAGGCTGTGATGGACAAGATGACTCCTGCAGAGTTTCTTGTGACGTCAGGAAGAGCAGTGACAGTGGTTGGTAGTTGGTATCCCTTTGCCCACAAGGAAGCACCAACGCAGTACCAGCCCAAGTCACCAAGTGCACCAAGGGCATTCAACTCTGGCTTTACCCTAAAGTTGCTTTCTAGAAATTCAGGTGTTGTTGGCATTGTTGATGAGCTGTGGATCTTCGAAATCAGAGTAAATTATGCAGACAGTAAATGGATGTCAGTTTATTTTATTGATAATTTGACCGCATGATTCTAGTGCGATGTATAAACAGAAATAGAGTAAACGATAGTTTTAGTTCCTAAAATTATAAGTATCAGTAGTCATATTAGTATCTGATTTTAAGAAATTATCATAGTTTTTGAAATTCTAAACATTAGTGATATTAGTCCTTCATGTCACCTTTGTTTAGTCAACTTGGGTAAGTAGGGACCACTTTGATTGACATATTACAGTTTCAGAAAATAGGAATATTTCCAATTGTGCAACTTATTGAAGTTATTTAACTACTCTTTTTAATATTAGGCCATCATGTCATGTCACTACTTTTGGATTTATAATACTTTAAGCAACTCTCCACTCTAATAGTGCAACTCTCAAAGGTCCACAGAATGGATCACACAAGTTATCCCATTTATTTCTAGTTTATTTTTCTTTCTTTTCTATACTTTTTATTCCGCAAGAACCAATTGCTTCTATAAGCATATGTCCTTAACATGTGGATGTCAGATCATCTTACTCCAAAAATGTAATCCAACAAGAAGAGGCACTTATTTATTTATTTTGGTGAACAACGGGGCCTAAGCTCAAACAAGAGAAAATTACAAGGAAATTACACTAGACTGGTTCTTATTCTGAAGAACTTGTGAAGCAACTTCCATTGGGTTGCTCTAATATATTAATTTTCTAAAATTAAGAACTAATACGATGGATGTTTATAATTTCAGGAACGAAGACAATAGTTTAGTTTACTCATATAAATATTGCACAAAAAATAAATATAAACTATTAATCATTTTTTATTGCACTGAGTTTGGAAAGTACAATTTTTATATCACGATCTAATTAGTTCTACTCTTTGAGCATTATATATAAATTAAATAATTTAATTCTCTGTTTAAGAGAAAAAATAAGGGAGGAAAAAGATAAAAGCTCTCACTTACAAAATGAACCGGTCCAATACTCCGAGAATGAGGAAGAGAGAGAAAGTGTTCCATGCGAGCAGTTCTAGGATGATGCAACCACATACTACCATCCATGAACTGCACGCCGTTCGATTCGCACGCTTGCAGGATCCGATCAAGCTCCGCCGCATCAATAGCCGCCGGCTTCTCCACCAGCACGTGCTTCTTCTTCTCGGCGGCCGTCACCGCCCACCGCACGTGCAGGCTGGGAGGGAGGGGAACGTACACGACGTCAACGCCTGGGTCCTCCAGCACCTGATCATAGCTCCCGTAAATCCTCACGGTCTCCGGTAAGTTATTCTCAGCGGCGAAATTCTCGGCCTTGTTGACTGAACGGCTCGCGATGGCGAAGAGGGTGGCGTTGGGGGCTAGGGATATGGCTCGAGCCACTTTGCGAGCGATGTTGGCGCAGCCTAAGATGCCAAAACGCACCGTATTATCGCCCATATTATCGGTATATGCTGTGTTGTCGGGTGATTTGGGAGTTATTGATATTTTGGAGCAGCTCCCCTCCCCACCAGGCACTAATATCACTATGGCTTGTTTGTGGATAAGGAAAGTAGGACTACTCAACTACTCACGTGGTAACTGGTGTGGTAGGTGAGCTCATCAGCCGCAGAAAATCGTTTCAATAAAAAAAATGTTTTGTTTATTTTCAAATAAAAGGTCCAATTAAGCGGGACAATTTTAGAATAGGTCTTTATATTTAAAAAAAATTATAATTGGGATTTTTGAACTTACAAATAATTTATAAGTAAATCGTTGGGGTAGAATTTTTGAACCATAGTCTGTTAACATAACCTTATTTAAGAATCTAATTATAAATTAGTTATAAGTTCAGGCATTTAATTATAAATGTGAGACTTAATTATAAATTATTTATAAATATATAGACCCAATTATAAATTTTTAAAATATAATAACCTATCATAAATTCTCGAGTTCTTCACAATAACTAAACCAAAAAAAAAAAAGCATATACAAGTTTTTGTATTGCTATTTTTATAAATATTTTGTCTCTCACGACAATTATATGAAAAGTAATATTTTTTTTTGTAATAATATATAATTAATTAGTAATATAAGAAAAATTTATACCGATAATTCATCTAAATTAATCATTATGTACATTATAAGAGAAATTTCGTGAGTGTCACAATAACCACTATTGAACAAAAAACTATAATAATAAAACGACTGTTATTATTCAAATTTCAATTTATCAAAAAATGGCAAAAGAGGCGTGTTACATTTGTAAGTATTGTATAAAGAAAAATATTTGTTTTGTCACCAAACTTGGCACTTGATAAAATAATTGGTAGATGGATTTGAGTGTAAGTAAATGTTGAAATATATTATATATAAAACTCGAATGAATATATCGTATGTAAATGTGAGTAAACAGCAATTTTGTGTCAATTTTAGATGTAAAAATAACGAAATTAATTATCTAAATTCATTATCCTTGCACAGAACTTTTTTATTTTATTTGTTATAACTTTTACAGAGTGTTATTTGATGTTCTGTTTAATTATCATTCCATCTTAGAAGATCATGATAATTTCTTTAAAATATGGCTACTAGGTCATGTATTAGTTTGTCATCAGCATGCTTGTCAAGTGTTGATCTGCAAAATCTACTGCTTAACTTTGCCACTATTTTTTAGTTCCTTTTTTTAAAAAAAATTTTTAATCGTCAACGGTAAGGTTTTTTAATGACCATTTTTTGCGGTAGAACCTGAAATTAATGGGTTCCCTAATGTATGATCCACAGTAGAGTCTTGTTTGTAAGTGACACTCGAACCCGTTCTTGAAAAGAATATATAGGTGACGTGGCCAACCTCCATAACAGAAAACAGATTCCCGTAAGTAACCGTTTCTTTTCCCTCCAAAATCCACCTTCGAACCTTGTTCTGTTGTTGCATAATTCTTTGAGCTTTTCTCAACAATGGCATCATCCTCTAGCTCTAGGCCTGGACCTTCCTCAGCAATGGCATCATCCTCTGGCTCTAGGCCTGGACCTTCCTCGCCACCTACTCCATTAATCTCATCCCTTTCGCCGCCGTGGTCTCCGCCTCGCGACCCATACCGCGACCCGTCATCATCGCCTCCGCCGTCAAACCAAGCCACCTACTACGAACAAGTATCAACAAAGAGACGGCGCCTGGAAACCAATCGAGACGCGTCCATCCTCCACGGCTTCGAACTCCGACCAACCGCCACCTCGCTCCTCGAGTCATACGACGTCGAATCACTTCAAAACCTCATCCACGAATTCGCGCACACACCGAATAAGAAGAGAAATTCCAAAACCATCCTCTTCAATTCCCTCGCTTTCCATTACCCTAACTCCTTCTCCTTCAAACTCGTCAAGCTCCTTTCACTTCACCCTCCGCTCCACATCCGAAACGAGGTCGTTTCGCTTCTCAACACCACACTCACCGAAACGCACGGCGATAACCTGCGCAGAATCGATTACACCATGCTGGTTGAGCTCAAGAATCCTCTTCTTGAATCTTTCAAGATAGAGATCGAGGAACCGTTACTCACTCCGTTAAGCGAAACAATAGGCAACGTTGCTACTAGAATCTACCAATTTCCCATGGAAGGTTGGGTGGAGCTTCTCGAATACATCGTTTCTTGCCTTTCTGTGGTTTCTGATGATGATAACTCTGAATTGAAGCAACGAAAGGGGCTCCTGCTGTTAGCGGATTTACCACTCGATTGCGTTGAAAACAGAGAGTTCTGGAAGAATCATTTCAGCGCTGTGTACGCGAATCTCGTGTTGCTTGTTGACGTTCAGGACGAGAATTTGCAGCAGTTGATTTTTGATGCATCGCTTACACTGATGGGAATGTCGAAACCTTTGGGGGAAGTCGAAATCGGCGCTTCTCTTTTGCCCATAGCGTTGGAGTTCATGAATGAAGACGTGATAGAAGAGACTTTGATCGACAGGGTTCAGGATTTCCAAGAGTTTGTTTCTTTAGATATTGGTGATGTCCTGAACGGGAAAGAGTATAGTGTGTTTCAGTGTATGCTTCAACTTGCGGAGACGAAAGGCGCGAGCGAGGAAATAAAGTCTGCGGCGGTTCATGTTCTTAAGGAGCTTGATGAAGGGAACATGGACGTGATGGAGAAATTGATAATGGAATTGTCTGATGTTGATGCACAAAGGGTTCTTACGGTTTCTCTGGACATGATGATGTATATTCAAGATGATCCTCTTTGGTTTGAGTTGGATAAAAAAGTGAGTATTGAGGCTGGGATCTCAGACTGTTTCAAACTTGGGAAGTTCTTGCTGAATTGGCTATCTTTTGAAGGTGATGGAATTGTAGTGGTTCCCATGGCAATTGAGTTGATAAAAACAACATGTGCAGCTTCTCGTGATTGGAGGAAACGTCACGCGGGAGCGATTGTCATTTCTACATTTTCAGATGGACACCAAAATGTAATGTGATGCTTTTATCTTTCTTTGGAGTCGACTTGTTTTATAGAGTTTCTGCTTGTTATCTAAATTATTTGACATTCATGTATGCTTTTGTTTTTTACATTCTCTCTTGGTCGTGGCGCAGGACATTATTATGCGCTTTGAGGATGTTGACAGACTGCTCATTTCTCTGCTGAATGACGGGCACCACCGTGTGCTTTGGGCTGCTATGAATGCAATTAGGAGTTTGAGTGAATATAAACTAATACCGCATGTCAAATATCATTTGAAGTTCTTGGCTAAACTAATTAGTATCATTAAGACTAGCCTTTGCCCCCAAGTACAGGTGAATGAAGAGTTGCTTGTTTTCTGTTACTTTTACACATGTCATTGTTTGGTCCATTTTTCCTAATTGATTATAGCATAGCAAAAATTTAAGTCAACTTGATATATGTAAAAAAAATATGATGCTAAATTCAGTCTTTATTTGGGGTTAGTCACTCACTACTTGAGCGGTGTTGTAAAGTTGAAGAAGTATATTGTTCATAAAACAGAAGCTCAACCCCAGCTTCCTGATACTTCTGCTGTTACATGTACTGTCATTAGTGGCTCCACAATCATACATGAATCATGAGTGACCCACTTATGGTGCTACTTCCATAACTGTCTTCATGCTTACAATTAATTAGTTCTTCTTACATTGTATGCAATAACACAATGGCCAGTGATAGATTTATACAACAATTTTCATTTAAAGAGAATAGGGGCTCTGAAATATTTATAAACTAACGTGGGGCTTCATGTTAGGTCAACACAATTAACTCATGTTTTCCATGTTTTATACGTTCACCTCTTTCTCTCTTCAGCCTTACCTTTGTGAATACACCTTATTAGTTATTATTTAGATTGGAATCTCTACAATTATGACTTACCCTGACATAATAATTATCTTAGAAGTTTATTCGGATGAACTTTTTCTCTGTATATAGCGAAGCATTACTTATTTAGTTTAATACCTATACTAGGTAGCTTTTTTTAATGAATATTTTCTGCAGGCGCAAGCTGTTCTGGCTATTCGTTCCTTGGTGACAAATTGTCGCTTAGACAGAATGGCATCTTGTGGGGAAGAAATTGTGGCAGTGATGCTCGAACTTCTTAAGGTATAACCTGAAAATTTCACTATCAACTTCTCATTTACACACGTTGCTGTGCTTACCTAATCATTGCATATGACTTTATAATGTATATGATTGTTTCTATATTTTATACGCCGTATTTATGTAATCTCACCCCTTATTTTTCTGTGGTTTCTTACGTTGTATGTAATTACTATAAGCTGATGGTTTATGTGAGCTTTCAGAATGACAAGCAAAAGTTACAGGAAGAAGCTGTGGAGACCCTGAAATCAGTTGCAGTTTTAATACCGGTATATCTTGATATCCAAAGTCCAAGCATGGTGTAGGTTTGATTGCAGTAAATTATTTGTCCAATGTGAATTGATGTGTAATTGTTCCGTGCAGACCAGTTTTCATAAATACTACGATACAACAATGGAATCACTGAAAGCCATTCTGTTTCATGACTATAGCATACCAAAATTATTGCTCCGTGCCAAATGTCTAGAATGCATGAGTAGTATTCTTTTGAGAACTGAATTTCTTGAGTTCACAAGACAGGATGCTGTTAAGGTGAGTATTTTGCTAATTCCAATTGCTTCTTATTTGCTGAGGGATCATACAGCGCAGATCTGTTCCATATAAAACGCCTGTTATGATATAAGGCATCACTGCTTAATCACCATGAAGATTTTGAATACTTGGGCATCTGGAAAGCAACATAAAATTATGCTACTTCTACCTAACAATTTGATTCGATGTGCAGCACAATTTGACACAATAGAAAGAGAATTCTTAGGAGTATGGTTTGTGGTTTTATCTGGCAATTTTAAAATGGGATCATAAGCAGAGAATTTATCACCCTATCGCATTTTCAAAATATCTGTGGGAACACTGTTTCTAAAATGATTACATGGATGAAATAGCGAAGAAGAGTTGCCTTCCCTCCTTTAATTCAAGAACTTATTGGGTTTGTTGTTGTTGATGGGTTGGATTGAAGCCCAAGATATACTTTTGAATATTGTTTTTCTAAATATATTTTTGTGTCTCTTTATTTGACGCATAATCTTGGTTCGGGCTATATAGAAAACAATAATGAAAAATTTATGATTTGAAATTATGAGGAATTTAAAAGAGGAAAACATGAAGTGCGTTTTTTTCAGTTCATGCATAAACATTTGCTATTGTTTGAGCATAATTTTGCTCTACCATATGCGTTGCATTTGGAAGAACTTATAAAGAGTAATAGAGCTTATCAGAATAACTTATGAAAAGAAATTTATAAAAATAGTTTATGAAAATAGTTTATGGTCTTCTCATAAACTCTTTTTAGCTTATTTCCATAAGTTTGTCAAAGAAGCTTATAAAAATAAATTATTTTTAGCTTATTTGAAGAAAGAACTTATTGAATAAGCGCTTAATTAAGCTGTTTACCCAAATGCACCCATGATCTTGATCATATCATCCAGAATCCAAGTTGAATTTGTGTATAGATTCTCATGAAAAGCTATCAAATAATTATAAAGTAATTTATCTTCTACGCTTTGTAGGTCATGGACTCTCTAATATCACTCGAAGGAAATTTGAGCAGCACAGATTACTTAGTGAGAATTCACATTTTAAAGGTATACAATTATTCGTGTTTGAAATCAATAATATATAGACCATTTATTATGCGGCCTCCCCCCAGCCTCCCTACTATGCAAGTTCAAAGTTCAAGGAAATATGCAGGCACTGGATCAATTCTGCCGATATCCAGCAGTGGATCTTGACAAATTTATCAATAAATTGATGCCTATGTTGCTTCGCTCTTCTCAACTCGATATTGACTTGAAGGCCAATATGCCAACCAATGATAGGTTTGCCTTTACATTTTAGTATTGAAATCGATAAAGGAATCAATTTTCGTTGTAGTTGTTTTGTTATGCCTCGAAAGTGACACTCTTTTAATGATAAGTCAATATTGATTCAGTGACAATGTAAATATTTTACGCATCAAAACTAAATTTTCCTTCGATTTATCATTGTTTTGTGGCATTGATTTGATGCGTTGATTAAGCTTTGACGTCTAAAATATTTAATTAGAGTCCTGAATATATACGATATATAAATTTTCTGTTCATAAGTAATGGATGCACTCATTTGCAGTTATTGCCTTGATGACAATTTTTTTTTTTGGTGCAGCCTAGATGACAACTATTTGGTCGAAAATGAGAGAGTTTTGGCTCTTAATGTACTGTCAGACTGTGCTGTTCGGTCATCGCAAGTGTTTTCCCCTAATATTTTCAAGGTTGGTCAGATACATATGCGTAGAGGCTTTGATTTACCTCTAAAATAATCACATGACTAAGCATATATTTAAATGTTTAGGTCTCTAAAATTTTTGCACGCTGGCTTCGTTGTTCTAGTTCTGAAACTCAAAAGGCTTCTGTTTCAGGTGAATATAGTACTAAATTATTTGACTTGAACTTAAGGCCTTGTCATTTATGTTAACCCTTGTTTGATAAAATAATTCACTTTCCGTTTCAAGGTCTTCCAAACCTATTGCTCTCAGTAAATTCAGGTGTCAAAAGTGAACTGATTCAAAGAGTTTTGCCTGTCTCCATTGTACAATCTCTGGTTGAAGCATTACACAGGGTATTTGGTGCTTACTTCTTATTGTTATCACTTCATTCATCGACCTCTTTCTTCCCGTTGTGGTATACATGAAGAACAACTTAGTTTAATGCTTTGATGTTCAAATTACTGCATGCAGGAAACTGATGATAATGTGTACATAAGAATGTTAACGACACTCACCAAATGCATTCAGGTTTGTCAGATATCCTTAAAGATTTTACGAGTTTATTAACCGTATATCATCTTAGTACATTATTGATTAACTTTTCATTGCCCTTCATCTAAATGTAGTACTGCACACTGAAATATATATATATATATATATATATATATATATATATAGGTCTTATTTTCTCTTACAAATGATGCATGCCCTTATGCAGGTCTCTGGTTCAGTTTTTCCCTCTGAACTAATCAAGATGATTGCGGATGAGATAAACCATATACTAAGTGTGCGGTCTCATAACATTATTGGAAGGGAGAGAGCACAAGAAGCTGGGAATGGAAGTGATGAATATTCACTAGATGAAGAAATAATTCAAGTTGTGTCTTCAGATTCTCTTTTTCTTCCGTTCTGATATTCAAATATTAAACATGTTTTCTATATATCTTTCTTCATTTTTTGTGTAATTATGTGTATCTTTCTAAATCAATTAGTAGCTTTGTATTTCCCTTATTGATATGTAGAGTAAGAACAATGAATATTTTTTTTTTACTCATTACAGAGTGTAAAGCCCTTAATTAAAGCAATGACTGAAGCATCTGATGCTCGATTATTGCCGTATGTTGATGACCTTTTGTCATCTGCTGCACTGCTTTGGGTCAGTATATTCTCCTTCTGGTATTCTTTCCCCTTTAGCTGTATTTCAAACTGAACATATAAGTGCTTACCTTGTTACACTTGCTCATGTATGCTGTTTCTGGCATGGTGATCGTATATAAAAAAAATTTCTGTATTTTTCTGTGTGTACTGGCAATTGTTTTATTCCCATGTTTTTAATTTTATGATTACATAACAAGTGGGAGCACTATCTTATTATTTGATCTGAGATGATCCAATCTTTACTATTCAATTTCACATAAATGGTTAGGATTAGAAGTTGCTTAAAGATCATATGACCATTGGCTACTTTAAAATTTGATCTTTTCACTTACACAATAAGCTACTCCTTGTTTAAATAGTAATTTGAGTTCTATAGTTTTACATCAAATTTTGAATATTGTATCTATACTATCAGCATTTGAACCTGAATCATCTTGATATTGTTTCACAAGTACCTAATTTAGTTATGTATAATGTTAAAATTTATATATTAAATATCAACATATCATATTGACCCGATTTTCTAGTAGTTATTATTGGAGCATAATCAGACCAGGTTTGGGTCTAAGCGAAGGAGTCTATTAAACTATTTGAGTGGGTTCAGATCAAGTTAAATCCGTCCCGATTTATTATAAACTCCCTTATTACTTTCATACATATTCTTTATTACCTTCAAACCATAATTTATGAAATTTTAGGGTCTATTTGGTTTGCATTTCCATTTCCTGTTATCATTTTCAGTTTCTATTTTCTAAAAATTTTTGAAAACATGTTTGTTTTGACATCCTGTTTTCCATTTTCATTTCTTATTTTCAAAAATTTGGGATGAAAATATTGAAAACGACTTTTTTTTTTGTTTTCAGATTTGGACACAATTCAAGAAATGTTTCCGGTGAAAACATTTCCATTAAACTCAACCAAACGCATTTTGAAGCCCATTTTTTATTTTAACTAAAAATAAAAACAGAAAATGGCCAAACCAAAGAGACCTGTCGTGAATTTGATACAAGATTGCTGATGACCAATCAAATATATCTAAAATGATTAACCTCTATGTATAAATATATTTATCTACACGTCAAAGAATTTGTCAATTTTTTAAGATATATCATGTATATTATTAAGGAGCGTCAAGAAGTAAATCTTCACTATATGTATGGAGCATCTGTTTTGTTATGATAATTAGAGAAATAAATCTCGACTATTAAGACATATTTGTGGCCATAATATTAAAACATGAAAGTTACGTAGTTTTTTTAAGGATTTAATTGATATGCATTGTCAGTGTAAAAATTCTTTACACAGTCAATTAATCGAAAATTGCCACATAAGTTAAAATGTTTGACTCTTATCATAATTATTTTAAAAGTCACTCATATTATGATTTCTGATTGGTTTTCAGTGTAAAATTTTTTATACTGATAATACATAACAATTAAACTCTTTTTTTAAGTAGTCATATATTCTTTCGATAAATTTTAAAGTTATAAGTGTAAAAAAACCTGTAAACCAGAAGAATATAAACCAACAACGCTGATACATGCACGGAAAGACAAGAGCCCTCTATCAAGAGCTTAGAATAGAACACAATAGAACACGGGTCACAAATCATAAGAGTACCGTATGCACCCTAAAAAATCTAGAAAAAGCTTTTGGTACTTGTAACACTGTTAAATTCGAATATCAACTACTTATAAATTAGGAAATATTCATATTCAGTTTGGAAGGCATTGTTATTGTAAATAGTGTTACCTGTTTTATGTAATCTTAACATATTGGGCAGTTACCTTTTTATAAAATTCACTATTGCTTCTGCATGGTCTTTGGCAGGGCATTGGTTCCCCAAATAGATTGAAAGCAATTGCAGTTTCCATTTTTAACACAATCGTGCCACAATTCCCGGATAAATTGCAGACGTAACTCCAGTTTCTTTTATCCGTTTTGTCAATTATATGGCTGTAGTGTTACCTGTTTTATGTCCCTGAATGCTATTTGAACAGGTATCACGACCTATATGCTTACGTCCTCTTGAATGCCGATAGGGATGAAAGTCCTCATGCGCAACTGGTATTTGCAAAATTCCGCCAATATTTTTGTTTTATGTACTCATTCATTTAGATAGTTTTTCAATATTTGTTTTTTGGATAATGATTCTTTCAGGAAACTGTACGGGGGATTGGTATCTGTGCCAAGTTTGGAGGACAAAGATTCAAAGCCATTGTTAATGGTAGCTTCTTTAAGCTCTTAGAAGTACAAAACTACACTAAACCTTTGAATATGACTGACCAGTTATGGGTTTTATGCAGTGGCTATCCCCTGGTTATATTCTGTGATAGAATATGGACTTTCAATAACAGGAGAAGAATCTGGGGATGGTGCAATGATATGTGATATGGCAGTTTCAGCTCTCGGGAAGATATGTGAATATCAGCGTGTAAATGTTGATGGCCCTGAGGTAATAATCTTCAAAATACCAATTCCGAAAATAGATAGTCCACTGCCTCTATATAGGCTGTATGATTGGTAACAATGTCTGGTTTAAAACCACCGAAAGCAACTTCTTTAAAATATTTCTATATGACTGGTAACTTATTGGCTGCATTGGTCATTGTCTGAAAGATTTCTATTTATTTGTGTGCAAAGAGAGGTAAGCGCATAAAAAGTTGATGTATGAAATTTTCCAATTCAACTTAATAGAAAATGGAACAAAGAGGGCAATTACCTTTTTTCAATAAAATATAAAATATCTATCAGAAACTTAAAATGCAAAAAGAAGTCTTTTACCATTAATATCCAACCAAGAGGATAATTTTAATTTATTAATAACAGAAACAGAAGGAATGTCATTTAAGGCTCTGTCAAACTTCAGAGGATTTACTTACACTGCTGAAATCTCTGGCAGCACAATTCATATTGGAAAAGGATAATTTTATTGGTTTTATTAAGGGATATGCATATAAGTATAATGTAGGTATGCACTTTTTGTGTGTGATCGAGGAGGTCCGAACCTTGAACCTAGTGAGGTGGGGAGACAGTCACTTATGACGAAGTAGTGACCATCAAGCCTTTGGCTTGATGGCTAAGGTATGGACTTCTGTTACAAGAAAATAACAACCTATGGTACGACCAAATTTCAAGGTATGTGAGAATCAACCTCTTAGTGATGGGAAAATTCCATCCTCATTAACCGAATTTGAGATTGCGCTGTAGTGCAGCATACATAGGTGCTGTGAAATGCATATGATATGTAAACCATCAACTGTACAACTAATAACTAACCAACTAACTAAGCTGTAACGGATTCAACAGATTACAAGGTGTATGATAATATGTGTGCAGAGATATAAAATAAACTGTTACACGTCTGAGTTTGAAGCTTCCAATGTGGTGGGTATTGCTTCTATACATTGAGTCTTTACTACATTACTCTTTTATACATTCTTTCTTGTTAGACCACATTTCACACTCTTTAAACTATAATTTAAAAACACGAATATAAAATGTGGCCTAATAAAAAGAACGCGTTAAAATGAGTGTAAAAGAAAAGAAGAATAAATCTTGATCATTGGATCTTATTTAAGTAGTCGAGAATAAAAATTATAAATACATACGACTTATTTAAGTGATCATGTAACTATTAAACAACTTTTAATCTTGATCATCCATGTATAATTGTATGATCAAGATTTGTTCCTCTTGTATCTTTAAACTACACACTCCTCTAAGCTGTTATTCTTAACTTTTTATTGGAGGACAAAAATATTGAAGTGATTTAAGATGGAAGAATCACAGTTGGGACGAAAACGAAGTGGAAAATGAAAAAGAAAATTACTATTCTAAAATTAAGTAAAAAAATAAATGAAATATACATTTTGGTGTTCTCTTTATCGAAATGTATCTGGGTGTTCTCTTTATCAAAATGTATTAGGTCTTCCACACTTGGATTGGCACTCCAAAGCAGGATAGCGGGAGCAGGACATTGGTTCTATAAGATGTTCTGTAAGTTCCTTTTATGTTACAAATTAAGAATAATATGTCAGGTCTAAATTAATGATATCACTCACACATAATAAAAATCTCACCAAGGAAATTTTCTCTTACACTGTGTTTGATTCAATGGAAACTTGAAGGAAAGAAGAGAAGGGGAAGGAAAAATGAAGGAAAATGGCATGCTCCCTTGTTTGGTTGAGGATGAAAAGGGAAGGATGGAAAAGTTTTGGTGGGTCCCATCTCTAAAAACCTTTTCCCCCAATGCGGAAAGAAAACAAGGGGAAGGGTATAAGTTTGAATTGAAAGGACAAAACTAACCCTTCAATTAAAACATCTGAAACAAATATGCATGCAATCTCGTTGACCCCACACCCCTACACTCTCATTGCTATACTTTTGTTTTTTGTTTACATGTTTTCTCTTCTTCCTGTAATAAAATCGATATTCTAGCATTAAATTAAATCATCTTTATTTGAATGAAATACTGTACATAATATTCAGATATGTTTCCAAGTGTCCATTGCTAATTTTTTATTTAATTTTAAGGGATAAAATAAATATTATTAAATTTATTAAGATTTTTTAATTTATCTTGGATTCCCACTAAGTGTTTATTTTTTCTCTTTGCAAGTGAGTATATTTTATATTTTATTCTATTTATTACATCATATTTTTATTTAAGGATATTTATGTCATTTCATAAAAATATTTTTCTTTCCTATCACTTTCTATACAATCAAACAAGGGGAGAGAAGTTTTAGTTTTCTTTCCTTTCATTTTCTCTTCAACCAAACAACTAAATAATCATCTCATATTCTACTCTTTTTCTTTCTTTCTCCTTTCTTTTCTTTCATTTTCTTTCCTCTCACTTTCTTCTCTAAACCAAACATAGTGTTAATTCACGCAACACACAGGGAGCAAGGGACTCATATTTCATTCACTCGCTTTGGATTGATACTCAACATTAAGGGTGTAAACGAATTGAGCCGAGCTGAGCACTTGAAGCTTGAGTTTGGCTTGTGAAAAAAATGGAAAGCTTGAGCTTGGCTCATTTATTTAAACGAGTCTAGCCAAAAGTTTGAGCTTGGCTTGTTAACTAACGAGCCGAGCCTGAATAGTTCACGAATAGCTCAGTTCATTTACATCTTACTTAGCTCATTTATAACTTAATTATTTTTTGTATTTTTTAAAATTTTCCTTAAATTATTTCTTAATTTTATCAATTTTTAGTAAAATATTATATATATTTTTATAAGCAAAAGGTACATTGATAAGAGTACAACTGTATAAAGATACTCTAACTCATATACAAGTTATAAAAAAGAAAGATTAAAGGAACCTATTAGATCTACAAAACCAATTATAGAGCTTAAAACCAAAATTAAGTATGCAGTGGAGTTACAGGATGAGAAGACTCATGATCCATTTCATATATGATTGGACTCTCATCTAGATAGAGTTCAATATCAGATTTGGAAGTTGGAGTAGATTCCTTTTGCTTGACATAATTTATCAACTTAGACCAAACAGTTGAGGATGATAATCTTTGTGGTAAACGAGAAGTAGAACCAGTAGATTCTGTAGGTTACAAACTTTTCCCCCCATATAATTATTAGTTTGCCATCGCCTTTTCTTTTAGTTACAAGTTTGCACTCCCTATGATAATTCCAAAAACTAGAATTAGAAATTTAGGATATATATATATATATATATATATATATATAAACGAGTTATTGACGACCTGTTAATATCGAGCTTATAAGATTTGGGTTTGACTCATTTAAATAATAGAGCTCAACTGCAAGTTTGGATTTGTTTATTTAATTAAACGAACGAGTTTAATCGAATATTTAACGAGTCGAATTCAGCAATAGCTCAGCTCATTTATACTCAACATGGTACAGGGAGTTGCCTTTATATAGGCACCATTTTACAATATAATAGTAGTTTCTTAACTATGAAGAAACACTGCATATTATGACAGCAGTGTAGTAGTCTATCTTCTGCAAATTGTGGGCAGCAGTGCGGCTTGTGCAGTGCGGCTCATATCTTCTTTTTTATTTTTTAAGCTTTGTTTAAATTCTGACAATTAATATTTCTGTACCTCCTCTGGTTTGCAGTAGGCGGTTAAGGATAAACTAAGTGAAGATCTTGCTTTATGTTTTTCAAAATAAAATAATTTTTTTTAAAAAAAATTTTACTTTGTATTTTTTTTATATTAGCTTTCTGATATGTATAATATATCAACAAACATAAGTTAACTCATTCGGTATAAAAACTTATCATTAGGTTGAAGGTCCAGGGATCAACTCCTCATTGTGCACAAAATAATTAATTTTGTATGAAAAAATTATTAGGTTAATTTTTTAAAAAAGTCTCACCATAAAATTTGCTTTAGGTCTCAATAGATATTGGACCGACAAAAAAAATGTTGGCTCTTAGGTGTTTTTAGGCTTGGCCTTGTCTTTTGGTTCTAGTTTTTTAAGGACTCTTTCTTTTCTGGGTTCTTTTTAGATGTTGGTGCAAAAGGTTTTGGGTCTAGGCCTTTGTAATACTAATACTGCTATGTCTTTATTGTTGCTGTATTTTACTTATATTGGGTCTGCTCTTTTTGGTTTCGTCTTTGTATATAGCTTAAAACATCCTTATGCTCTTTATTTAATATATCTTTTGTTTATAAAAAAAAAATATTTCTATACAATTGTTCAAAAATTAAAAGTATAAAATTACATATAATTCCTCATAGAAATGTACAATTTGATTAATAGCAAATTCCTCACACCAATCTACAATTTAAGTTAAATTACTCATTTATTCTTTCCATCTACTATTTATATATAATTTTGTAACAAAGCCTAAAACTTAAACATGATGCAAATCGTCATACTTTTGGAATCATATAGGACTATTTTGTGTTCTATTTAATTATTCCTTCCATCATGATAGATATTAACTATCGGCTATCTCGTCATATTTGTTATCAGCATGGTTGTCTAGTGTTGATATTGCTTTGCCAGTTTTTAGTTTTTCGTTATCCTCAGTTATAAGGCTGTTAAGCAGGTGATTCGGAGCTGGTTAAACTACTTGCCATTAACGAATGATCACGAAGAAGCCAGAGTTGTGCACGGACAACTTTCTAAAATGTTAAAAAGGTTTTAAATCAATCTTATTTCTCTTTCTGTTGTATTATATTCAAATTATTACATCCATACATAGGGACACATGTTGAGCTAAGCAAAAGTTGAATATATATCAGGTTAGATCTGGACGTTTTGGGGCCTAATAATGAAAATCTTCCCAAGATTATTTCCATCTTAAGAGAAGTGAGTTAAACTTATCTTTATCTCCTATCTACTGATATATGGATTTATCTTAACTATTTTGGTAAAATATTTTCTTGTAGATTTTATTTCGGAGTAACGAACTTGCAACTGACGAAACTGTTATAGAGATAACTGATTTCCTGGATAAACATGATAGGATGGTGCAAGTGCAGCCTTAAAGTTATTCAGCATATCAAGCACTATTCCCATGCTACACCTTAAATTTAGGATGAAATAGTAGTAACATTTCATAAAGTCAAAACTAATTTTGAATTGAAGAAGCGACAATAAGGGAAGATTTCGATCTTCCAATGTGTAAAGGAACAGCAATAGTCGTTCATTACAAATACAAATGTACAGCTTTTCAAGATTGATGACGGTTTCAGATTTGTTTATTATTTGTTACTTGTATCAAGATGGTTGTGTTGGGTGGACACAGGTTTGGAGAGAAGATAAGTTTGCGTTGTGCTGTGGTTTGGACTGTATCTGGGAGGAGAATGAAGGGTTTTGTAGGGTGCGGATGATGTGGCAGGGATGAGCTTGCATGGGATGATATTCGTGATCAGGTTTTGGATGGAGGAGTTTCTGGTTAAACATTACGGTGGTTTGGGGCGCGAATTCCATAGAATTCGTGGGGAAGTTTGCTACAAAGTTGACTCGTGTGACCATGGATTTAATTAATTAATTACAAGGATAGCTAAGGAAGAAGAAAAGATAATGTTTAATTGCAATTCTAAAAATTACACCCGTGCATTAATTACATAACCTTCCATAAAACATTATTTTTTTAAGGAGAATACTAATGAGTATCCTTAGATCATATCTAAAGAGAGGTGCTTATGCCACTTTTGCTTTTTAAGCGTCCTTCTTATTCAGAAACAACCATTGGAGTAGAGTTCTTAATAAGCATTGAATTTTAGGAGGTGCTTATGTCAAGCACCTATGTTTAAAGGAAAAAAAGTAGTTGGTGGGCCTTATAGAGTAATGAAGAGTGGTGGTCGTCAATAATATGCAAGGATGTGGGGCCACTAGTGGGTTCTATTTAGTAAATTTTTTAGTAAATTTTTTGAAGGTGCTGGATTGGAGAGATGAGGTAAAAATAAATGATATGTAAGGGTGAGACCGATTTCCCCTAAAAGTAAAAATATGTGATATTGTGTTGGAGATGCTCTAAGACATTGTTTAAGTAATGAAGAAAAACAAGTTTTTATAGGAAAGTGGTGTATTTATTATAAGTGGTATGTTTAGTTTTTCCATATTTTACTTTTTACGGATTCCTTAATTAATGGTTAGCACTGATTAGCCTTTCAAAAACTATAATCTATGGATCGATAGATTATTTTTGTAATAAGCAAAATTTGTCAATCTCTAGAAGAAAGAGTTACGTGATAAAATGGGATTTGCAGATGTGGCAAATGATGTAAAGCCAAGTGGGAATATAAGAAAGGTAACGAGAGTGAGTTGGAGTGTAAAGAGAAAAAGTAAGGATGTATCCACCCTTGATCAGTTAAAATATATTGAGATTCGAATCTACTTTAACTAATCAATGGTGAATGCTGTAACATCCCCATTTCCATTACCTTACTTTATATATGGAAGTATATGTGCTTTGTTGGATAAGTGTGTTATGCTTGGATGTATTCTTAGGAGATGTGTTGAGAGTGGGGGTTGAATTGGATAGGAGAAGCATGAAGAACACGTGATCCTGATCATGGACGCTCAAGCGTGGACCAGGAGGATGCTCAAGCGTTGTGACACTCTAGCATGGAGAGCTTGGACGCTCAAGCGTGGGCCCCCGAACCTGGTGACAGGCAATGATGGGACATAAAGTGACACATGTCAGTTACGCGTCGGAGCTGGCACGTGAGCGGCGATGCCTTAGCAGTGAGGAAAAGTCAACACTCAAGCGTGGGAGAAGCTAATGCTCAAGCGTTGGAATGCTAAAACGTGGAATTTTGGAACGCTAAAGTATTATCAGCAGAGATTTACCTCTATAAATACTTGTTCATTTTCAACATACACGAAGTTTTGGTAAATTCTAGAAATACAGAGAGCTCGTGAAAAGGTGCAGAGACAGTTCCAAACTTTGATTCAAGTTTGTGGTTCGTACGTTGATTCGATTTCAGTTCCGTTAGTGTTTTCGTGATCAGCTCTTCATCTACTTCAATTACTTCTTTAATATGTCGAGGGTAAGCCGACGTTCCGTACCTACCTACATTGTAGTTAGACAATGTTCTTATATTGTTTCTAGCTTCTATTCACGGTTTTAGCTTCGTATTAGGGATAATGTTATAGTCTACGTGTTGTTTCCCTGATTAGGGCAAGTTTCGAAGTCGCGTTCGGAACCCGTTGGAGAGAAGGGGCCGCAGCTGTGAGGAGTCGTTAGAGAGCTCGTGGGATTCGTTGTGGTGTATACGGGACAAGAGAGAATAGCTAAGAGAGAATAACTCGGGAGATGAATGCTTGACGCCACGTGTTGCTGTATGTTGCTATCTGTATATCTTATTTTATAGTTGTTTCTCTATCTATGATGTATTGTTGTTTATTATCTCTCGTATTTCTCTATGTCGTGTTTTGTTACTTTCTCGATCGTACGAGGAGATTCGGTTGAGAGCCTGCCGGAGGAGACCGATGGCACACCTACTAAACCTGATACTGGCGGGAGAGCCTCGAATCCCAGTGCTGGGGGATTTTGAGCTGCTCTATGAGGAGGATGACCGCTTCTGGGAGATTGACTACTCCCAGCGACGTGTGGTGTATACGGAACCGACTACGATATACTTTCGAGCATGGGGATCGTCGAGGAGCTATCTTGTGGGAGACTTCTGTATTGCACAGAGGCTACCCCTGAAGAGGCTGTGGAACAGGCCGTGGGACTACCATCATGACTCAGATGCTGGTTGGAGATCTCACGCGTCTTCGCATAGAGGTTTCGTAGTTCGAGGCCGACGTTGTCGAGAGTAGCGGAGGATGATGGAATATCATCGACGTCGGATCGTGATCAAGGACGAAACTACATGTTCTGTGTGAGGAGCCTTGGCCCCGCTAACTTTTATTTTTAAAATAAAATAATCTTAAATTATTATATTTTAATTCTAAAATTATTAACAGACTTGGAAACTAGCTTTGATCTATGTCATTGGTCGGTAAAAATTAGAAAAGCAGAAACTTATCTCTTGTGTATAGAGTGATAACTTTTATTCTCGCACTTCATGTTTCTACATCTACTACAAAGCGATCTTTTTCAGTTATGAATATAATCAAAACTATACTTCACAATAAGATGAAAGATGAATTTTGTGCAGTAAAGTTCAGTTTAATTTGATTATAGATGAATTTTGTGACATGCTAGAAACTAATTCTATGTCAGGATAGATTACTAATTTAATTAACGTATATGAATTTTATATGAAATTTGATGCATATATATTTTTTAGATGAATTTTACTTTTTATAGTTGGCCCCCTTATCGTTCAAGTATGGCTTCGTCCCTGAGAGCGAGACAGAGTATGAGTAGCTGCAGGTGTATCGCCGGAGGCAGCGAGCATCTATGGGGGGTTCCCGTTATCCCCGTTAAAGTCTGTGTCGGGCGGGTAATCTGAGTCGGTATGGCCAGGAAGTCTCATGCACTTTTTATTTTGCACTTTTGTTACCATGCTTCTGTTCTATGTCGTTGTAGTTGCGGAGGGTGCAAAACTTTGGATACAGGAACTTGAGAAGATCTTCGCGGCAATGCACTGTCGTGAGGATAAGAAGGTGATTTACGCATCTTTCATGCTGATGGAAGGTTCAGAGCTGTGGTGGAAAGGCAAGCAAAGGATGTTGGAAGTAGAGGGCAGAGTTATTAATTGGGAGCTATTTCGGGAATGCTTTCTGGAGATGTATTTGCCTAGATTGATGAGAAGAGAGAAAGAAAAAGAATTCATGGGTTTGAAGCAAGGAAGTATGTCAGTCAGTAAGTGAAGTACAAAGTTTTTTAGGCTTGGCTGGTTTTTACTGACGGTTCACAGAAGGATTTTCGAAGATTACGTTGCCTATGACGCTGCTAACGAGGAAGGGAACATCTTTCGTGTGGAAGGAGGAGTGCGAGAAGAGTTTCCAAGAGCTGAAGAGGCGGTTGAGAACATTGCCAGTGCTGACGTTACCAGATCCCTTAACACAGTTCGACGTATACTGTGATGCGTCATACCAAGGTTTGGGCTATATTCTTATGCAAAACAGAAAGGTTGTAGTGTATGCTTTGCGGTAGCTGAGAGTTCACGAAAGGAACTATCCAACTCATGATTTGGAGTTAGCAGCTATAGTGTTTGCTTTAAAAATATGGCGACATTACCTCTATGGTGCCAAGTTTAAAGTGTATAGTGACCACAAGAGCTTAAGATATCTGTTTTGATCAGAAAGAGTTGAACATGAGGCAAAGAAGGTGGATGAAATTCGTAAAGGATTATGAATTTGATCTACAGTACCATCCAGGAAAAACGAATGTGGTAGCGGATGCGTTAAGTAGGAAATCCTTGCACGTGTCTACTATGATGGTAAAAGAGTTGGAACTGATTGAACAATTTAGAGATCTGAATCTAGGTATGCAGGTATCTAGAGATAAGATACATCTAGGAATGATCACGATGACGAACGACTTTTTAAAGACGATCAAGGAGGGGCACGAAGTTGATCAATATCTTCAGAAGGTGAAAGAACAAATAGTCGATGGTAAGATACCTGAGTTTAGGATGGATCAAGATGGAGTCTTGAGGTATGACAACAGGATTTATGTTCTAATGGATGTAGAGCTAAGGAAGATAATCTTGGAAGAAGCGCACAAGAGTATACTGACTTTTCATCCAGGAGCTACCAAGATGTATCAGGACTTGAAGAAGATGTTTTGGTGGCCTAAAATGAAGAAGGAAGTGGTTGAATATGTCTTGGCTTATTTGGTTTTCCAGAAAGTAAAGATAGAACATCAGAAGCCAGCGGGACTATTGCAATCTTTAGATATCCTGGAGTGGAAATGGGATGGTATATCTATGGATTTCGTGGTTGGTTTACCAAGGACTACGAAAAGGCATGACGCAATTTGGGTAATCGTTGATAGGTTGACGAAGTGTGCTCACTTGTTACCTATTGGTGAGAGTTATATGTTGGAAAGGTTAACCCAAAACTACATCAAGGAAGGTTACATGGAGTGCCTTCTAGTATTGTTTCCGATAGAGATCCTAGATTTACATCTAGATTCTGGAAGCAGTTACATAAGGCTTTGGAAACTAAGTTAAGGTTGAGTTCTGCTTATCATCCTCAGACCGATGGTCAGTCCGAACGAACAATTCAATCATTGGAAGATCTCTTGAGAGCTTATGTTTTAGCACACACAGAAAGTTAGGATAAGTTCTTACCGTTGATTGAATTCACCTATAATAAAGGTTTTCATTCAAGTATAGGTATGGCACCTTATGAAGCGTTATGCGGAAGGAAGTGTAGAACTCCGTTATGTTGGTATGAGACAG
Organism: Ammopiptanthus mongolicus; assembly: GCA_039655645.1. Taxonomy (NCBI): domain Eukaryota; kingdom Viridiplantae; phylum Streptophyta; class Magnoliopsida; order Fabales; family Fabaceae; genus Ammopiptanthus; species Ammopiptanthus mongolicus. The sequence continues at coordinate 86,067,818 of CM077344.1, read as the reverse complement.
GAGAAAGTCAAGTGCTAGGACCAGAGGTGGTGCAACAGATGACGAAACAGATCAAGAGGATAAGGGAAAAGATGAAAGGCGCATAGGATAGACGAAAGAGTTATAGAAACACGAGGAGAAGACCTTTAGAATTCCAGGAAGGAGATCACGTTTTTCTGAGAGTGACTCTAAGGACTGGAGTTGGCAGAGCAATCAAATCTAGAAAGCTTACTCCTAGATTCATTGGACTATTTCAAATTCTTCGTCGAATTGGTCATGTAGCCTATCATGTTGCTTTACTTCCAAACCTATCCAATCTTCATGATGTCTTTCATATATCTCAATTGAGGAAATACTACCCAGATCCATCACACGTTCTAGAGCCGGAGTCAGTACAGTTAATAGAAAACCTTAAGTATGAGGCCTTACCAGTAAGTACCGCGGATACAAGGATCAAGGAACTCCGAGATAAACACATTCCGTTGGTTAAGGTCATACGGGATGAAGTTACAGGAGATGCCACTTGGGAACATGAAGAAGATATGCAGCAACAGTATCCATATTTGTTCAAAGGTACAACAAATTTCGAGTACGAAATTTATTTTAAGGGGGGTGGAAATGTAACATCCTCATTTCCATTACCTTGCTTTATATATGGAAGTATATGTGCTTTGTTGGATAAGTGTGTTTGATTAGATGTATGCTTAGCAGATGTGTTGAGAGCTAGGGTTGAATTGGATAAGAGAAGCATGAAGAACACGTTATCCTGAGCATGGACACTCAAGCATGGACCAGGAAGACGCTCTAGCATGGAGATCTTGGACGCTCAAGCGTGGCCCCTTTGACCTAGTGACAGGCAGTGATGGGACATAAAGTGACACGTGTCAGTTACGTGTTGCAGCTGACACATGAGAGGCAGTGCCTTAGCGGTGAGGAAAGGTCAACGCTCAAGCGTGCGAGAAGCCAACGCTCAAGTGTTGGAACGCTAAAGCTTGGAATTTTGGAATGGTAAAGCGTTGTCAGCAGAGTTTTACCTCTATAAATACTTGTTCATTTTCAACATGCATGAAGTTTTGGTAAATTCTAGAAATGTAGAGAGCTCGTGAGAAGTTGCAAAGACAGTTCCAAACTTTGATTCAAGTTTGTGGTTCTTACGTTGAACCGATTTTAGTTCCGTTGGTGTTTTAGTGATTAGCTCTTCATCTACTTCAATTCTATCGGTTTACTTCCTTGATTCGTCGATGGGAAGCCAAAGTTTCTTACCTACCTACATTGTCGTTATACAATGTTCTTCTATTGTTTCTAGCTTCTATTCGCGGTTTTAGCTTCGTATTAGGGTTAATGTTATAGTCTACGTGTTGTTTCCATGATTAGGGAAAGTTTCGGAGTCGCGTTCGAAACCCGTTGGTGAGAAGGGGCCGCAGCTGTGAGGAGCCAGTAGAGAGCTCGTGGGATTTGTTGTGTTCGTGATCGTTGCTACTTTTGCTATCAGGTGGGAGAAAGAACCACAATTCGTCGGGGAGGCAAGAATAAAATAATATATATTGATATGCGTAGGACGACCTAAATCCTACTAGTGGTTGAGTAACCGTCGACAACACCAAACTCACATTGGCGACTGCTAGTTGGTGGTACCAATGTATTTCTAAGTATTGTAGGTTTATTGCCGATAAGTTGATTTTATGTTAATTCTAGGTTGTATGCTTGTGTGTTGACATGCCTAACATGATATATATGTTGATATTTATGATGTGCCTAATAACAAGTTTTAGGGTTACTTGAGTATATGCCTATAAGGTTATATCATGAATGTGATTATTGTTGCTTATTATATAATTGTTGTGATTACTATTGCATAAGTAGAGATAGGCAATACATCCTGATAATACGGGTGATGGACGTGTGGTGAGAATATTGAGGATATATGTTGTAATGCTCAACCTAGAGATCCCATGGATATGATTATGTTGAAACATAAAGTTGACACCCGGATATGCCGGAGAACGTTGGGCGTAGTTATGTAAAGGTTGCGATTGAAACACTAAGCAGTTGATCCCAAGATGAGTCGACGAGGCTCATGCTGCATTGTTGTTATTCAACACTGTGTTGGCGTACGGGCGGTTGATCTTGCCTGCGGGAAGATGATCGTGACCAAAGGTTGAGTTGTTGACGGGCGAATATCCTGACCTAACATGCGCGCGCGCGTGGGGGGGGGGATATGTCGTAGCCGTGAGTTGAGTTGAGCCAAGAGGGCTGTTGGCCGAACCCTGCATTACGGGGGATGGCACGGTGATGGATGAGACATCTTGATCTACTGAGGATGTCGCGTAGTGGCCGCGTCCATATAGTTGTTAGATGCATGAGTGTGAGAGAGAATAGCTAAGAGAAAATAACTCGGGAGATAAATGCTTGACGCCACATATTGTTGTGTGTTGTTATCTGTATATCTTATTTTATAGTTATTTCTCTATCTATGATGTATTGTTGTATCTTATCTCCCATATTTCTCTATGTCGTGTTTTGTTACTGCCTCGATCGTACGAGAAGATTCGATTGAGAGCCTGCCGGAGGAGATCGATGACACATCTACTGAACCTGATGCTGGCAAGAGAGCCCTGAATCTCAGTGCTGGGGGATTTTGAGCTGCTCTATGCGGAGGATGACCGCTTCTGGGAGATTGACTACTCCCAACGACGGGTGGTGTATACGAGGCTGACTACGATATACTTTCGAGCATGGGGATCGTTGAGGAGCTATCTTGTGGGAGACTTCCGTATTGGACAGAGGCTACCCCTGGAGAGGTTGTGGAACAGACCGTGAGACTACCATCATGACTCAGATGCTGGTTGGAGATCTCACACATCTTTGCGTAGAGGTTTCGTAGCTCGATGCCAACGTCGTCGAGAGCAGCGGAGGATGAGGGAATATCAGCGACGCTGGATCATGATGTCGGAGAGCGAGACAGAGTATGAGGCGCTGCTGGTGTATCATCGGAGGCAGTGAGCATCCGCGGGGAGTTTCCGTTATCCCTGTTAGAGTTTGTGTCGGGCGGGTAGTCTGAGTCAGTATGGCCAGTGAGTCTCTTCTTCTCGTTTTGTGAACATATGTATTTTGGGGGCGAAGAGAGGAAGTCTCATGTACTTTTTATTTTGCACTTTTGTTACCATGCCTTTGTTGTATGTCGTCGTAGTTGCGTACTCTGATGACTATAGTTGATGATGGTTATAGGCTCTACTAAGGGAGCCAGTACTCACTATGATGCTTATATGTGTATGTATGGTTATGGTATCAGTGTTGTTCAGTTGATTTTAATTTTCCGCAATATTGATAATCATGCTACGTTGATAACGCTAAGGATATGAGTTCAGGTTACGAAATGGGACCTCCGAGAAGGGGTTGTCTCAGATACGCTCTTACTTTATCATTTTACACTTCAAGTCACTTTAGAAAAACTTTACCTACTTATTTACTAAACAAAATTATGTGCCTATGAGGTTGACAACTTTGTCGACAGCATAATTTTTTTAATAAAATGTTTCTTCAATTATTATTTGTAAAAAAAATTAAAATAATATGGTAGTTGGTGGAAGTTGTCGATGTCAAGGTGGTGGTCGGTCGGTGTTGGTGTCGACAGTTGAGGTATGATCAATCGGTAGTGGACGAGGAGCGGGTGGATGTCAGCGGTCGGCAACAAGTCGCTAACAGCCACCGAAACTCACCGGAAAAGTTATTGAAAAGTCGCTAGCAATTGTTGGAGAAGTCGTTGGTGGAGGTGGTGATCGACTGACGAAGTTCTGGTAGTTGCCGATAAAGAAAAGGAAGAAGAGAAAAAAGTGAGAATAAGAAATTAAAATATGAGACTCTCTTATATTTATAGGGACCACCATATAAATATATAGAGTGTATCCAACTCCCAATGTTAAAATAACAGGACCAATTTACTAAATAGAGGTCACATATTTATAATTTAGTAAAATCAAAACCAAAATCAATCCTAAATTGAAACTAAAAAGTGACAAATTTGAATAGATTTGAAAATAAAGTTTAATTTTGATGCATATTTAATGGATAATAATTTATAGGTTTAATTTATCTTTTAGTTCTCCTACTATTGGTCATGTGCGATTTTGGTCCCTAAAGTTATTTTGTTGCATATTTGGTCCCTCTATTTTTTCTAAGTTGCAAATTCAGTTCTTCCATTCAATGTTCAATTTTTCAATGATTAATAGGGAGGAACAACTGTTCTAAGCGCATAAAATCTCTGGTTGAGCTTCTATGGTAAAGGATCTGTGGTGGAACCAAAAAAAGTCCCGCAAAGGAGGGATAAAATCAGTAAATAGAGAGAAATCATTGAATCATGTTGAATTGGAGAGCTAGATGAGGGAGAACTTCAACCAGAGGTTCTGTGTGCTTAGAAGAGTAGTTCTTCTTTGTTGATCATTGAAAAAATTGACAGACATTGGACTGAAGAACTAAATATGCGACATTTAAAAAATAGAAGGACCAAATGTGCATAAAAAAATTATAGGGATCAAAATAGCGCATGGTCAATAATAAAAGGAACAAAAGTGCAATTAAGCCTAATTTATACTATTAACGGATTATACACTATCTTATTATTAAAAATATTTTACTTTAATAATAAATTTGTTAATTTTATTTTTTTGGTACATGAAGGGACGTAAACCCAAAGGAAGAAAACAAACAAACTAAACATGAGCTCTACGACATTATTTAAGCTCGTAATAGTGGATAGAGAATCACTATCTACAATGAGTTGTTTATAACCTGAGTGTCAAGCCATAAGAACACCCACATAAATTCCCCATAGTTCAACAGATAAAGTAGTGCAAGTACCTATATGGTAGGTGAAGCCCTTAAGCCAATTGTCATTTGCATCTCTAAAAATTCCACCACATATGGGCTCACCAAGGTTACCTTTTGAGGAACCATCACTATTAAGTTTTATCCCGCGAGTAAGGGGAAACTCCAAGAACTATTTTCATACTCACGAGTCCTCAATACCTCCTTATCCATAACATGAGAAGTTGCCTTGATTTGGTCAACACAGTTAAATATTATCTCAACCTTGTTAATAGGAGAGCTAAAATCTTTATCAAATATTGAGGAATTGCGCCACTTCCAAGCATCCAGCAAGCCCCCCTAAAGATATCCTTCCATTCTTAGACTTTGTTTGCAAAACTATCTGATAAATTTATGATTGATAAGCTAATTTTTAATTGAAAATTTATTGTTGATAGGTAATAACTGAAAAGATAGTTGATTGTATTTAAAGTATTTGGTAAAATTAGATGTCGAACTATAGCTTATAAATATAAAATAACATAAAAGTACATGTTTATATGATTTATATAAAATTCTTTTTAAATTATAATTATAGCTTTATAATTAGAATATTGATTTCAATAAAAAAATTGAATATTGATTTTCTAATTTTATATTTTTTATTATATAATATAAAGAAAATGATATGCTTATATGATCTTTTTATATAAATTTTATTTAATTTTATGAGGTTGAGAGAAAAGTTAATAACCTCTAAGTTAATAAAATAGCTTATGAAAAAAGCTATAAGCTAATAAGATAAATTTGTTTATCAAATACCTCTACTTTGATCTAACAAGCTTATAAAATATTAAATAAACTATAAGATAGTTTATTAAACTTGCCAAATAGAGTCTTCATATCAATTAAAATTCAAAAAAGAATAAAGTATCGATTCTCATCAAATTAAAAATTAATGCCGAACTCAAAAATTCTGATTGAAATTGCACCATCAACAACTATCCTTCAAAATCAAGATCTTTGAAATTTCACCTATTGTAAGTCACATCTTTAGAATCTTCAAACAGATTTTACAAAAAGAATTTTTGATGTCTCAGATTTTATAAAATTAACAGTGTGATATATATATATATATATATTTAAAAAAGTGGTATGTATTTACCTTTTAATCTCAATAATTCAAATAAGATATAATCACTAGTGCAGAAATCACTTTTAACATTGGTTAAAAGTGATTTTTAACACCGGTTGTTCCAACGATGTTAATACAGATGATGTTAAAAGTGTGACTTTTAACATCGGTTATTGATCGATGTCAAAAGTCACTTTTAACATCGGTTCTAAACGTAACTGATGTTAAAAATGAACTTTTGACATTGGTTGAAGACCACAACTCCACTTTTAACATCGGTTATCTTTACAATTAATGTCAAAGGTACAATTTTAACATCAGTTGTTGATGTTGAAAGTGTACTTTTGACATTAGTTGAATCCAGAACTGATGTCAAAATTTATTTCTTTTTAAAAAAATCTGATTTTATTTCATATTTTCTTTCCCTCCGTACAGAATCAGTATATACTATACACATATCCAGAAGTCAGAAATCGGTATAACATTTCCAGAAGTCCACAATTCAACAACATATAAACATGAACAATATATATCATATATAAATCCATAATTCAACAAACATTAATTCAGATCCTAGAAACTCATATAAAAACATAAATCATAAACCCTAAACTTATAAATCTAAATTAATACTCTGTATAACCTGCCAATATTCAAAAGAAATAGTAAATTATAATGAGCCAAAAGAATCAAGCATTGACAAATATCTAAAATGTGCCATTTAGCAAAGTCATAACAGATTAACAAAAAAAATCATCCATGCAAGTCACACACCTGAACCAAAGATGGATCAAAAAGAATTTCAGGAATCTTGAATCTGTCAGATCCAATTTCAATTATCCTGTGTCATCCATGATATCGAGGTTAAATGATTATTGCAGGAAATAAAAGAGCACATAAACCAGATGAAATTATGAGGCTTCAAACCAACAAAGATATTTGTAGATACACATAAGATAACAGAGATTAGAAATAGATAATTTAAATATGAAAATCATAACTCAATGGATCCTCACTATTCAATAAGAGTAAAGTTAGACTCACCGGCCATCAGGAAGCTCATATGGGGTCATTGGAATGTTAGCATACGCACTCTTTGCAATTGAAAAAGGAATAATAATGGATATTAAGTCATTATGGAAACTAATAACCGTTAACTTCATTGTAACCATAAAGGTAAAAGCATCACAAAGACCTATAAAATATTAACAGAAAAGGCATATCTGGTTTTTCATTAGATCAAAGCATTGAAAAATCATGTGCAAATGAACTAAACTATCTGAAAATAAAGAGAGCGAGCGAAACAAATCAAAGAAAGCATGATGAGTCAAAGCAACATATGTGTAGATTGCAAGAGAACAACTGTGTTAGCTGTTTAAATCTTGGAGTGGCAAGCATAGAGATTAGTTGTGCTACTAAAATAAGAACTATTAGGATAAATAAATAAAAGGTAAATTATTATAAGCTAATTAATCCATACACTGACCTCGTGAATTAGTATATACAAGACAAACTTTTACACACAATTTTGTATCAATTATTGAAGAATGGAATAACATATTATTTTGAAGAGAAACAAGAGATGCTACCACCAAAGATGCTTATGCATAAGGAATTTATCGGTGTATGTCCCTATAAAGAACACAATGAAATAACCAACGGGATTCAAAACATTATATGAATTTATAACATCTGGAACACAAACAATCGTATGGAGAATCTGGTGCTCGGCAAACACATTCCTTGATATCACTAGCAATCACCCTCTGTCAAAATAAAAAGTTAGCAAGAAAAGGAGATATGAAATATCAAAAGAAAATAATCAGCCGACCTAGGAGTAGAGTTTGTAGCTTTCCATTGTATGTGGGAAATCAAGGTTAACAGTTTGTGGGATTCAGGAAAAAACAAAGAGGTAATAAGAAATACATAAATGATGCCAAGAGTATCAGCACGAAATTGAATAACATTTGATGTGAATCCATAGTAGACATGGACATGTACATGAACCAACAAAGAAGAGGTAAATGACATCAATGTTAGTTTCTAAACCCAGAAATTGAAAAAAAAAGAAGCTAAAGAAACGTAATTTCAGGCATTGCTAAACCAAGATAAATCCCTAAACCAAAGCAAGAGAAATCCCTAATCCAAAACAACAAAATAAATCCCTACACCAAAACAAGAGAAATCCCTAAATCCTTAAATCTAAACAAAAAATGTAAACCAGAAACAAAAACAATTGAAGAAATACGGTGGTGTGGAGGACTTACAGTGGCAGGGATTATGGAACTCGCGATGGTCGTAGTGGCTCGCTCTGTGGACAGTTGAAGAAACACGGCGGCCAAACGGCAAGGGTGAGTTAGAAACGTGATGTTAGGGCTTGCACAGAACAGAGATGATGAGCAGCGATAGTACTGTATGCGATGAAAAGAAAAACGCGCGGGACTTAAAAATAAAATTTTGACATTTAACATCGGTTGAAAAAGGAACCGATATTAAAAATCACTTTTTAAGATTAGTTGCTTTTTAACCGATGTCAAAAGTCACTTTTAACATCGGTTAAAAAGCAACCGTTGTTAAAAGTTTGTTCCATCAACCATTTAATTACAATATATCCACCACTTCTACTTTAAACATCGGTTACCAATGTTAAAAGTGTGTTCCCTCAACCATTTATTTACAAGTTTATCATCGCCTCCATTTTTAACTTCGATTTAGAAATAATCGATGTTAAATCCTGACGTGAAAATGGTATTTTTCACTAGTGAATGATTAAGATCATTGTTCTTATTAGGGCCGTGTAGAGGGATAGGCCATTAAGGCCTGGCCTTAAGCCCCATTATTTTTTAGAGAATGCTAACAAATGCCCTAAGGACATTGTTTAAGGTATCAAAAGAAGAAAAAGTTTATTGGAATGAGTGTATTTATTATTTTGAGAAGTTAGATACATATTTTTTCAAGAAAAAAATTATTTTTTATGGATTCCTTAACCAATGCTCTTAGGGCACCGGTTATCAAGACCCTTATTTTTTTTATTTTTACTTTTTAGTATATAGACTCATGGCAATTGGAAAGCGACGAGTACTATTACGCTCCAGTAATCACGTGTCTTCAAGTCTCGTGTAAATCATATTTTGATAAAAATATTAGTGATAAGATCACACATTCAGCTGAAGAGTCTTTTCATATTGAATATTTTCTATACATATTAGATCAATCTATTTCTTCTATTGAGACACGATTTGAATAAATTTTTACAATATAAAACTATTTTTGGTTTTTTATTTGAATCCAAAAAAAATTAAAGCTTTCGATGAGGATGAATTGAAAAAATATTGTATTAATCTTGAAGAGTTTTTAAGATTTAGTGAGCATTCTGATATTGAAAGTCTTGATTTATTTTCAGAATTAAAATTATTGAGAGAAATAATGAGAGAAGAAATTAACACTATAATAGAAGTATCAAATTATATCAAAATATTATATTCTTTTCCAAATGTATGTATTGCTTATAGAATATTATTGACAATAACTTTAATTAATTGTTGCTACCGCTGAAAGAAGTTTTTCAAAATTAAAATTGCTTAAATCCTATCTAAGATTAACAATGTTACAAGATAGATTGAATGGATTAGCCACCTGATCTATTGAGAGTAAATGTTAGAATTACTTGATTATAAAACTTCAATTGATAAATGATTTTGCATCTCAAAAAGCTAGGATATGGGAATTAATAAGTTATATTACATTAAGTCTCTCTAAAAATTTCGCCTTAGATCACAAAATTGCTCTACATGGCCCTGGTTTTGATTTATCACAATATATGTTTTGCTCCCGTTAAATATGATGTTTGAGGAACTAAAAGAACACTGTTTTTGTAAAGTGATCGAGGGACCAAAAAATAAATAAAATTTAAATAGGGACAAAAGCCAACAATTATCATATTTTTAAGAATAAAACACATTATTTTTTGGTGTACAAAAATAAAACATATACGACTTGATTGGTGACAAATCATTCTCAAAGTATAATAATTTTATTTTTTGTTTACTTTAAATGAAATAATATCTGCTCTCCCTCACAAACTTAGTGTTGGGATAGTTGGTAACGTGACTCTCCCTAAAGAAAAGAATATAGATTTGATTCTTAGAGTCGTCCAGTTGGGAGACAGTCTTACCCGGTGTGTAAAAAATCGGAAGTCCATCGCTGTCAAACCGGGGATTGATCTCATAGCCAGCTGTGAGGGCATCCCGATATACCGACTTGAATGCGAAAGACCCTAAATAGATTGAGTTCCCAATAAAAAAAAATCTGCTCTCCTTGAAAGTGTATTACAATCCTATGTGATGAATTCTCATTGTTCCATTGATTTAAAAATTCAATAATTGATAATAGGAGATGATGAGAGATTGTATTTCTTAACCAATCAAGATTCACCAGATAGAATTGTGATTTGTGATACCGGACCAAGAATATTATCCCATTTTAAATAGTGGCAGGTTATCGGTTTTACTTGGTCGCAGTTGTAGTATCATATTTCAGTTCTAACTTCTAACTTCAGTTCTAATAGCAGCCTTTTTTTTCCCTTTTGTCTTCTTGCACTCAAAATTTCCTTTGTTCATAATATAGCAACTGCCGAAGTACCACCGTCCTCCCATGCTCACGTAAACCAAAACCAAACACACTGAACAAACATAAACTCTCAAACATTCATTCTCCAAAATCCCTCAAAAACCAACCATTCATTCTCCAAAATCCCTCAAAAACGCAACACAAATCAATGGAATCATCAGAGTCAGAATCAACAGAATTCCCAACCGAATTGCAATCCCAAGCCTTCACCATTCTAAGCTCCAACGATAACTCACCAATGGAAACCCTTTTCTCTCACTTTTTCAACTCTCCCTCTCATAATCGATCTCAAGCCCTCACTTTCCTCAAATGTTGCAAAAAACACCACCCCGATCTCCTCTTCGTCAAACTCTTCTTCCTCCTCCGTTGCAGCCCCACCGCCGACACACGCGCCAACGCCGCACGCGCCCTCCTCTATCTCAAACCCTCACTCCTCTGGCCCAAACTCCGAGCCCAAGCCCAATCCCGCCTCAAAGCCCACTTCATCGAATACCTCAACGAAGAAACCTCACTCCACGTCCTCAAACTCGCTTCTGTTGTAACCGCCGAAATCGTTTCCGCCGTTTATAACAACAGTAACGATAACGATAATAACAACAACAACAACAACAGCTGGCCAGAGATTCTTCATTTCATCTTATCATCACTCGCTTCAAACGACGACAAGTTTCGTGAGGTTTCGCTCTTGATACTCTCGTCTTTACCGAGTGAGTGTCGTTTACTCGTTCCTGATAATCATAACCGTTCTCTTCATTGTTATCTCTTAACGACGCTCGGTTCAACCAACCCCGACGTTCAGGTCGCGTCGTTTAGCGCGGTGGTTAACTTGGTGCGGTTATTCTCCGATCCTTCTATTTTCCACGAGCTCTTACGCGCGATGATGGTTGGGGTTTTCGCTTTGTTGCATGGTTACGAAGGTAGTTATTTTCGTAAGGCTTTTAAGGAGTTGATAAACTTGGTTTCGCGAGAACCTTCGCTTTTGAAGCCTTATATGAGCGACATGGTTCTCGACGTGCTTCAAATCGCGGAGAGTAACAACGGTTTGAGTGAGGAAACGCATTGTTTGGCGTTTAAGTTAGTTACGGCGATGATGGAATCGAAGGAATTTGAGAGTGTTTTGGTGAAGATGAATTATCAGGTTATGGTTAGGTTGTTCTTGGTGCCGATGAAGATGCTGATGTGTGTTGAAGAGGATGATAAGGATAAGGGTGAGAGTGAAGTGGGAGATGGTGAAGAGAGTAGAGTTGATGTGTATAAATTTGGAATGAAGTGTTTGAATCAACTTTGTGTGACACTTGGAGGGAGTAAAGTGGTGTCTATGGCTTATCAAGTGTTGCAGATTTACTTGGATTCACCGGAATGGAAGATGCGCCATGCGGGGATTACAATGCTTACTGTCATTGCCAAACAGTTCTCCGATGAAATGGTTACTAGTTCATCATAACAACTCTCTAGATACTCCTTACTCTTAATTTCATATACATAAGCTGTGAATATTATGGTAGAAAAAAAGATGCATGCACATATGAAACACCAAAAATTTTGTTGCTTGATTCATTTAAAATTGTCTAGCGTATATTAGTAAACGAAAATGTGATTTGAAAGAATGATTCAAACCATTTCTGACAACTAATAGTTTATGAGCAAAAGCAAGTGAACCATATGATTCAAACCAACGTAGTGTGGTAGCTAATTCGGTCGCTAAGTCAATTAGCGACCGAATTATTGAGTTTAGCGACGAAAATTGTCGGTCGCTAAACACATGCTTTTTTTTGTAGTGTGAGATCGATTGGAATCAGACTGAAAATATCACATATATATAGATATAAAACATTTTTATACCATGTTTGTTAGTATGTATTCAAAAATCTAGGTATATATCTAATTTATATCTAAATAACTTCTTTACAAGTTTAACTTATAGGGATAATTTAGTTCCTATAGGGATAATTGATCAGTTCCTATAGGGACCCTAGATAGAACTTAAATGTGAGAAGATTGGAATCAGACTAAATAGTTGATTACACTTATTAAATAAGCAACAATGAGTTCACTATGAATTGATCCTTGAAGAAGTTTGACTACTGAATTAATTTTGGTACACTTTTATGTACTTGGTTCTAATTGTGTTTTAGCAAATTCAGCATTTTCTTACAGAAATTATCTTAGTGCATGACCATGAACTACACACTGGACTTGATTAGAAAAACTTCTGTGCCAATTAGTGTATCTTTCATGGTGTAGTTCAGTTTGACATGCTTATGATGATTTCTTTCTTACTGTCCACCATTAATTTATTTACTTACATTCCTGTAGGTATTGATGGAAAATTTTCTAGGGGAAGTGGTTACAAAAGTTTTGAAGTCATTCCAAGACTCCCATGTTCAAGTTCGGTTGGCAGCTTTTACTTTTATGGAGATGCCTTCAAACTTTGTCCAAGTGGCGCAAATCCTCTATCACCATAGGCTTGTGCATGCTTTTGCCACTGCACTTGACAATGATCACAACGATAAAGTGAAGGTATGGTAGATGCGAATTGACTTATATCTTGCTAAAGCTGTTTAATATGAATATGATCTACAACTTCCATAATCCATAGATAGTTACTTCATCGTTTTGTAACAAAAATACAGGGGATACAGCTCAGAAGTATATCTACTACTGACTGTTTAACTGCTGGATTATTTCAGTTTTAGATTCATTACATCCGAATGCTGGCATATACCTGAAGATCTTAATGAATTTCTAGTAATTTTTTGGTATGCTAATCATAACTTAATAAACATATGTATCATCACTAGAAAGGTACCTCCTCTCATTATGATCAAGATACATTATACATACCCTACTATTTTGACAAGTTAATACTCAAAACCCGATGATGCTTTACTTTTGAAAAGAACTCCTAGGTTGCTTTGTTTAACTAAACTACTTTTGTGTGTTTCGTAAGTTTTGGGAAATGAGTAGTGGAACGGATTTTTTCACTTTTGATATTTTAAATTTCTATTAGTACTAATAATAAATTAAGCAAGTTTTCAATCTTTGTGAAAGTTAGAAATAAATAATTCCAAAAATGATGTCCCTGATGATGCATGATGAAATCTTGATTTTATCTAAGTGCAGTGATTTCATTTTCTATTTTCTTTGGAAAAACTTCTTTCGTAAAGAAATTGTGCTCTTATGCCTTCTAAGAAAACTTGTTTTGATGCTTCTGGTTTTGATATATAACTTCTCATACATTATATCAGTTTAAATTCCAAGTGTTCCCCGTTCAATATGTTGTTTTTGTGAAATGAATACTTGGGGTGTGAACATTAGCGGTGCTTGGAAGCATGAACAGTGTCTAGATATTTTACACATTTTCATTCCTACCCTTCTATTCTTTACAATTGCAATCTCACTAACTACATCATTTATGTCTTTTTTTTTACTGAACCACATCATTAATGTTATATTCAACATATGTGTGTCTTCTTTATCTAGTTTTCAAGCATAAGTTACTCATCTTATGTGGCTTTTCTAGGAACAAGCTGCCTCAGCAATGTTATTCTTTCTAAAGAACACTCTTCCAGAGAGTTTGACATTGTACAAGAATGCAGATGCTGTGATGGGCAAATTGTTGTCATTGCTTCAGGTGAAAATCATAATCTTACATTATGCTGGATTTCAGTGTCTAAGGAAGAGTTACCACATAATTTATTACTACTAATTTAGTAGGAATCATGTAATTCCTACATTTTCCTCGTAAGATTTTATTTTTGAGTTTTACCTTAATCCCATCATTATAATACTCTTATTTGATGTTTTTCAGCCTTCTGCTTGCAGGGTAAAGAAGGTGCTAAGCAAAGAAGTATTGCTTTGTCAACTTTTAACATAGTTGCACAGCGGTGTCATGAAATAGCTCAAAGGTGTCTTTCTGATCTTCTTTCTTTCCTTCTTGTCTGTTCGGTACATTTATCAGTGCCATAATGATGATACATTACAGAAGTTTCTATACGTTTTTCTTGGTAGGTACTGTGCAAACTATCTTCCAATCTTACTGGAAGCATGTAATGACAAAAATTCTGAAATCAAAGAGGTTTTCTGCCTTGTGCCAGCTTGGTTTCATTCTTATTGCAGTTGTTGTGTATCCAAATATTTACTTTTCGCCTCTTTCAGGAGGCAACCCGGGGAATTCGAGTTTGTGCAGAATTTGGAACACCACAGTTGAAGCCTTTTGTCAATAGTATCTTGTTTGTTCCATAAATATTTTTTTTGGATCAACTGTTTGTTCCATAATTCTCTGAATCTATTATTAATAATTTCACAACTAAGATTCGTTTTCTGTCCTTTTCAGGGATATTGTCGGAACTCAATATTTTGATGCAAGCTCAAAATCAACCACTTTCAGAGAACTCAAAAGCGCATGATATTGCAGTTTCTGCTCTGGGAAGAATTTGTGAATTCCATCGTGACAGCATCGATGGTTCTAAGGTAATATTTTCCTTCTTCTGTCTATTTTCATCTAACCATTGGAGTTTACGAACTTACAGTATTTGCATTATTTCTAGTTTGTTCAACTCTGTCAAAAAAAAAGTTCATTGATAAACTTAAAATCTCTACATAGAATTGAACTTTACATTATTTTATTTATTAATTCTATTTGCAATCCAAACGCATGATTAAAATTCTAAAACCACAATTCTAATTTTACATAGAGTCTGATGTTTTTTTTTACTAACTAAGCATGAGACTGCATTCAGCAGTTGACATGTCGTCCCTTTGAAACATGCTAAATTCTTTTCAAGCTCTGTGTGAATCAGCAATTCCACTTGTTGTAGCAGTTAGAGTCAAAGTTGCTGAAGGGATGCCTATAAACCTAGCCAACAGATTTCAATACTGGTCTACAACTATGCTTATTTGATATTTCTATGCAGAACCAAAAGTATTGATTTCAAAGATGATATTTCTGATCAACTTATGTGTTTGTTCAATGTGTTCCGTTAACTTCATAACAAATTAATGCCATATTTTTATACTCTCACAGATTTATTTATCATTCTTTTCTCTCTCCTCACATCATTTCAATGTTGAAAAATAACATCTCTCATACAGTGTGATATGATGTCCAGCAATTGATGTTTGAAAAAGGTTTTCTTTGTTCAATTAGTGAAATAGTTACAAAATAATTCGTACAATATTTTACCCCTTTTATACCTGCAGATTGTTCCTGCCTGGTTAAGCTTCTTGCCACTTAAAGATGATTTGATTGAGGCCAAAGTTATGCATGATCAGCTTTGTGTAATGGTTGCAAGGTGAGGAAGTTTAGGCCCTAATAAGAATCTTTTTGAATTCTATCTTTTTCGATACAACAAGCAGGTTTGGTTAATGGTATGGTTTAATATTTTCAGATTAGATAAGGATCTTTTAGGAGCTGGTAATCAAAACCTTGTTAAGATAATTGAAGTGTTTCTTGAGGTGAGTTATCCACATGTATGCACCTATTTGTATGATTTTCTTTCTTTCTCTTTTTCTGTCAATTTAGAGATGTTAAAACACTTGACAGCTTTCAATATTGCCGGGCATTCTTGTTTAAAGAATATCTAGGATTTTGGAATTCGGGGTGGGGATTATTATGTGGCTCTTTTCTAAACATAGCCTCCACATAAAGCAGAGATAAATTATTTTTTTATGCTGAATGAATAAGATTAGATCAGTGTCTAGTCTTTGGATTAGTACAATTACATAGATCGATCAAGGAAGTTTACATAGTTTGTAGTTACATTCTTAGGTAGACAAATGTTGTAGACGTTCATAAATCCATGCGTTACCAAGATATATTTGTCGTCCATAATCAACATGGGTTGTAAGAGATAGCCTCGGTGCATTATTAAGGTTGTTGCCTGGATCACAAATTCTAATGTAAAAAACAGCCTATCCATGGGGTAAGGCTATATATATTTGACTCTTACGTACTCTGGAATAAATATTCTCATGTGCTTTTTTTGGTCATGTAATCATGTGAAGGAGAAAGATAGATACAAAAGTTATAAAAAAAAATTCACAAATTTTGACCGAACCTACTAGTAAAATCTGTTTGTGTCTGTTTTTCTACTCCACATAACCACACGATAAAAAATAAACACGAGAAAAATTATATTGAATAACGTGCTAATTTCTTACACTGCATAAAGATTCTTCAACTATATTGAATATGGATCAGTTTATGTGTTCCTTTATATCCGTGGAATATATTTTTGTCACAGGTTATTGCTAAGGGTGAAAAATTAGCTACACCACAAACAGTCAAGCAGATGAATAATTTGCTGCGACAGTTTGGGCGGCACATTCCTCGTAGTGCGTTTAATACAATTTTGTTGTCTTTGAATGCCCAGCAACGGGAACTATTATTGCCTTTGGTTTCCTCTTAGTTTTTTTTTTTTGAATTAGAAAAAATTGTATAGTTGATTTCACTCTGAAGATAATAAAATCATTCGTCATTGAATTAAGCAAATCTGTACATAACATCCTTACCAAGCTTAACCACTAATGTTGATATAAAAAACAAAAGAAAAAAATTAGATAGAATGGTAAGGATCATTCCAGGAGTTGACAGTTGGATACTCAAATACTTGTGGTGATTGTTTCCTTTAAATCAGAAATGCATCTTGTTTCCTTTACCTTGTGAACTGCAAAGCTTGATGTTCTTACTTTGGTGGTAATTATAAGATCACTAGAGACATCAGATTTTGGCTAACAAAAAGAAATTTAGCTGAATCATGACGTAGACATAGACATCTAAATTTTAATATAAAGTAAAAGCTGCAGACATACATATTACCAAAATGAAATTATCAAAGACCGTCGATGGAAGACTTGACTGTAGCATGTATTTGCATTTTTAATCTTAGATAAGAATGGCCCAAACTCATCAAAATTTGGATTGGTATCAAGGTTTTAAATTACGGTCGCAGTCGTAGTTACCATTGCGTTGAGTTAATATCACTATTATGGACAATTGTGAAAAAATGCGGTCGATGCAGTCGCAATTGTGGTAGCGATGCGGTTATAAAGACTACCAAAACCACATCGTTACGTCTGACATGCGGATCTCATTTTAAAACCTTGGTTGGTTTCAATGGGATTGTCAAAGCTTGACCAGATAGCACCATTGCCATTAGAGAGAACCAAGTTTCCATTGTCATGAAGTACGGGTGGACACGGGTTCGGGTCAACCCGATGATCCGACCAACCCGAACCGAAAAATCGGGGTTGGTTTGGGTCATCGGGCCGGTTCAGATAGTAGGAGGAAGAATCCGAGGTGTTCGGTTTGGGTGTCGGGTTGGAGAAAATGCAACCCGATCAACTCGACCCAAATCGAACCCACTCTCACTATAACACCCCGATTTTTTTTCGTGCTTTCTAAGAACAATAAACTCAATTAATGAGTTTATATTTTTATCTATGCTTTTGAAAATGATTTTGGGAAAACTAAAATCATAGTTATGCTTCATATAATCGTAGGAGCCTACGGTTTAAGTTTGGGCCGAAAACTCAAACGAAGCTCGATCTATGTTTTTTGGATAATAGTGTTTTTCTACTATCAAGATCTCTTTTTGACTAACGGTCAGGACCATTAGTCGTAGAATTCAATCCTCTACCCTTTTGCTAAAATATGTCCTGACGTCCAAAATATAAATAATATTTTATATTCGGGCCGATAATTGATCGGGGAGACGATTCGAGCTATCTTAGGGTTTTTTGAGAACTTTGAGCCGATAATTTTCATACCAGGGTATGTTAAATTAATTGGGGACTCCTATCAGTTTCGTGAGGATTTTCAAAATGTCGGGACGTGAATTGACCAAATTGCCCTTGGTTAAGTTTTTACTAATTACCTTTTTTTTTTCCTTTTACCTTAACTTACTTTTGCCTAAATAAATATCTAATCCTCACACCCTCACCCGCCAAAAATTTTCTAGCAGCATACACAACAGCCCACCCTCTTCTTCTTCTTTCTCTTTTTCTCCTCACCATTTCTCCATTTTTAGAGCTTGAAACATGGAGATTTCTTGAAGCTTCTTCACTCATTTTTGAAGGAGATCATCATAGGAGGTAGCTATATCTCTCAATCTCTCTTTATTCTCCTCTAATTTTTATGATTAGAAATGTTAGGGTTTTTATCCCTAAATCTTCAAAATTCCATGAAAAATTTTAGAAAAATCATTTTAATACCAAACCAACTTCTATGGCCTAGGTTCATGACATACTTGCATGATCCAAGAGATTAGAGCCAAGAAATCTCTCTAGATATATTTTCAAAGGAGAGGCCAAACCCCCCCATGTGAGTAGGGTAGGGTTTTGGTTGGTTTTTGATGTTTTGAGTTGATATCTAGGGTTATCACACTTAGTTAGGGTCTTATCCAAGAAATGAGAATTTTTGGAGCTCCCGAGCTATTTTGAGTTTAATAGGGCCGAACCCTAGGGGTGATGCAATAGGAGAAATCTTTGTTTTTTTGAGTTAATGCCTTTATGGATTGTGCGTATGTAGTGATCGGCAGCTAGCTGAGCCAATTGTCAGATTGATTGGGTGTCTACAGCTTACCTTGGGACTACAAGAGGTAAGGGGGCAAACCTGAGGAATTCCAATTCCGACAGCTATGTGCTGCGTCGGTCTTTGTATTATAAATAAATATCTGTATCTGATTATTGGGTGATTGTTTTATTCACGGATGTTGATTTGACTATGCATGACATAACTGCTGATATATGTGGATACAAGCTATAATTGTTGAATAATTGTATGGATGTATCGTGTGCCCTGCTGTGGGATTTAAGGCGTTAGAAGACCTAATATCGATTAGGATCCGACATCCTATAACTTAAAAACTTTAAAAGCTTGAACTATGGAATTGAGAAAAATAAATAATGTTTTATTGTTTCTCAATTTAATTTAAGAGAAAATAATTAATTATCTCTTTTGAAAAAATAATAATAATGAACAACTGCTTTTAAGGAAAATCAACTTAAAAGAGCAAAGTTGTGAAAATGTGTTTTTAATAATGAAAATGATGTTTTTAAGATAAATAGAGCGTTAGAAACCTTTATTAGTTTTTAAATTAATAAAGTCAACCGTTTGAGCAAAAGCGTTTTGAGGAACGTGATTTTCAAATTAATTGATTTTATCCAAGGAAAAAGGTTTTTACAAGCTTTGTTTTAAGGTTTGTGTTTTACCGAAAAACGACGAAAGAAGATGAAATAGTCGTTGGACTACGTTTTGTTTTATAGAAAACCGATCTCGAGGACTTTGTGTAAGTGTCAGAGATTTGGGTTTTGGTTTTGGAGTTTTCAAGAAAAGTGGTTTTAAAGCTTAGAAACTAGAAACCGAGACGTCGGAATTCTAGGGTTCTGCAGAAACACGTGGATCAAGGATCCATGTTAGTTGTGGTCCTGTCGGCTTAGGGACGATCTTTGTGGTCCTGTAAGCTTGAAGATGTTTTTATGCTCTTGAATTCAAAATCCTAAACTGGTGCATCGGTTAGGGATGTTTGGATTTGAGTTGTTTTGGATTAGATGTCCTGTTTTGAGAAAATGTTTTTGAGACTTAAAGAGTCTAAGACATTATGGTGGTTGTTAGCATTGATGCTACAACGACGAAATATTGATACGACAAAGATCAATTATCGAAAACTAAATAGTTTCTCATGCATTTATGTGTTGGGAAGACGTGCCGTGAAACAGGGGACCTTGATAGGCAAGGGGAACCTGAGATGACTTATTGTCATTATGTAACATTGTGCCTTGATGGACAATGATGTCATACGTGCCATGTTAGAGCGTATTGTGCCCAGTGAAGAGGACAATATAGTATGACTTATACATCGTGAGTACCACTAACATGCGCGCCCATGTATTATTTCCTGGGAGGTTACGTGCTCACGTTTTGCCGAATTTTAATTCTGGCGTTTGTCATTGTTGCCTGCGGGACAATGACGTTGAGTCTGATCAACTCGTTGTTTTATGGTGATGGGGTTTCCGGAAATCTAGATTGAATATTAGTTGAGATATATGGAAGTGCCATGCATATGTTTAGAGTATAACGTTGATTGTGGGGTACGAAGCCCTTGTGCATTTACTACTGTTAGTACATGACTATATATGTTGTACTATGTGATGTATAATGATATTTGGTGAGATATATTGTATGAATCTGCTGTTTGGATTGGGCATGTAGTTGTCATTTTTGGATTCATATATTAGTTTCTCACCCTTGCATATTTTCTGGACTGGTCTGTCCTTTTGGTATATATATTATATCCTGTTTACAGATGGAGCTGATGCCGGAGGAGCTCGCTCACTCGGGGGTACGCTCCGTATTATTTGATCGGAGAGAAGAACCAGCTGCGTGGGTTATTCACCCTGGAGTAGAAAGCGCAGCGTATACAGGACCAGTTTGCACCTTGAGAGGGACGATGGAGATGGGACCTCATGAGAGAACTCACACTGTGGAGACCATCCAGGTACCTCTACCTCCCATCTGGATGTTGCTGCAGGCTCTTATGCAGCAGGGGCTGGTTGAGCATCCTGTCCCCGCAGCACAGCCCCCGCAGCAGCAGCCACCACAGACACCTACCCCGCCTTTTATTTTGATAGTGGGCGAGCAGGTAGTGGAGGATGAGGAGGAAGAGGAGGAGGAGGAGGAAGACCCTGAGGAGGATCGTCAAGAGGACTCGGAGTATCATCCTATGGGTGCTCCCGAGCCTCATCCACAGGAGAACGGGAACGTAGGTTCCCAGGGTTCTTCTCCTGGTTCTAGCATTGGACTTTCCTTTGGAGGATTGTCCAATGGGTTTCATTAGTCTGACCAGCTTAGGGTGTAGACTTTTCTTTTGGGGCAGCGATTTTTGGATAGTCTGTTAGCGACTACTGATGGCCATGAGTTTTAGAGATATGGTTCCAAACTATAGCTGCCTAGTTTTTAGTTTTTAGTAGCTTATCTTTTATAGTTTCTTTTGGAAAGGGACATGTTGTCCATAGTCTTTCAGTTGATGATGTATATATACATATATATGAGTACTTTGTTTATTTTTTCTGAGTTGTGGTTTTATGGGTATTAAACAAGAAAAAAATTTATCACGATTTTCAGAACTTAATAAGATATATTAAATAAACCGTTTTTCCGAAAGTAAAACCAGCAAGTTTTATTCGATGTCTTTATTGGTGTTTTGGGTTACAAAAGTGACACCGGATTGAGGGTGTCACACCCACACCTCAGTTCTCACTCGATCTCTATCTCTCACCTTTCTCTGCAACAATGCAACCACACTCTTTCCGTCTAGCCACTACTCCGAACCCCCAAATCCATCGTCACGTTGCGATCTCCGTCTAGCCACGACAACACCCCACCACCAAAAGCTTCGCGGGAACTAGATCTACCATCCAGAGAACCTCCATATGCAGCACCAGCCACTGCATCGAACCCCCAAATCTACCGCCGCATTACGTTCTCCGTCCAACCACGACAGCACACCGCCACCAGAAGCTTCGCGTTACGCATTGTTTCCTTTACGCTATGTTTGGAAGAGGTGAAAGATGAAGGAAAGATTAAGGGATACTTCCTTTGTTTGGAACCACTGTTGAGAGAGAAGGAAAATTAAAAAGGGGGCGTGGGTCCCATAAATTGTTTTCCTCCCATTGTTAGAGAGAAAACTTGTTAGTGACAAATTTTTTGTCTCTTTCTCAATTTTATCCCCACCTTTTTATCACATCTCATTCTTTTTTAGGGATATTCATGTCATTTTATAGATATAGTTTTTTTTTCTTTCTTCTTACTTTCTATCCAATCAAATAAAGGAAGCATAAGTTTTTGCTTTCTTTCCTTTCATTTTCTCTCCTACCAAACAACTAAAAAATGATCATCTCATTTTTTACTCTCTTTCTCTTATTTCACTTTCTTTCCTCACACTTTCTCTCCTAAACAAAACAAAGCATTATAGATATGGATTGCTCTGGAGTCTAGACCAGCAGAAAGAGCTAGAATTCAATATGACGTGCCATGTCGTTGACCCATGATGTTGAAGCTGAAACTGCATCAGATGCTTTGTAAACTGCGCTTTGTAATCTGAATCGAACTGCATTGTTAAAATTCATTTTATTAACACTTGTTTTTATAACTGAATTGCGTTACAAGTTATAAAACGGTTTGGTTAATTGTTAGAACTAAAGGTTTGGTTCACTACAACTACCAAACCAAAGGTATATTTTGATTAATTGTGAAAAAATAATTATTTTAATAATTGATTATATGTATAACCAATTATAATTAAAGAGAATTGATTAGGATAAAATATAAGTTTTATGTTTTGATATTTAAACGAAAAGTAATTTTAAGAGATAATGTGTTTTATTTGAATTATATATAAAAAGTCACATTTTTATAATAAAGTAAAAGCAAACATCTCAAATTTCATCCTAACCCTGAGAATGCAGCAGCGTTAAAACTCTTGAGGGAAAGCTTTATCGTTATTGTGGTCCTATCCAATTCGAGAGATTAGTCTCAGCAGTTACGCAGGGGATACCGTGGGACACCAAAAAACATCTCAAATTTCGATTATAATCAAATTATTTCAGTGGAAATTTATAAAAAAAAAATTATAGCTAAAAGAAATATTTTTATCACTTTAATTGCTTTTATCCATCCCAAACCAGCTTTTTATCTTAAATTTTTTTTTTCGAAATATTAAGTTCAACTTTGACCGAAAGAAGTATTAGTATTATAAAGCAAAATATTTTTTAAAGAAACAGTAATAGGAATTATTATCTTGAGTAGATTTTCTTAGCAAATCGTAAGGCCAAATCTTCAGCAAAATCAATTCTTTGATATTCAATTTTTTTGCCCTTAAGATTTTTTTTTTTTGGGTTTGCAGCTATATAAGGCCCCTTCCCCAAACGCACTCACTCTTTGAGTTCGAAACACCATTCTTCTTATTCTTCTCCTTTCATCAACATCACACAGGTAGATGTTTGGAAAACCATCTTTTCTTATATAAGTTCCTGAGACTAATAACTAAGATTAGTTGTAGTGCCTAACCGCACAGAGCATTAGCGACCATGCAAGATCATCAACAACACCACACTGTTGGTGGCAGACACAACATGGTCATGGGTAAGCTCAAAGAATCTCTCTTGTTTCGGCTTGCCGCATTGAACCCCTCCATCACCATCAACTCTACACATGCCTCCTTCGTTGAACAAAGACTTAAACAACTTTTCAACTCTTTCCCCACACCCACTCACCCCCCTTATGCCTTGGTAACTCTCTCTCACCTTCCTCACGACCCAACTTGTTTGCTTTTTTTCCCCGGGTATTTAATTTGTTTGTTTTTGGGATCAAAGTTGAT
Source organism: Ammopiptanthus mongolicus (assembly GCA_039655645.1). Taxonomy (NCBI): domain Eukaryota; kingdom Viridiplantae; phylum Streptophyta; class Magnoliopsida; order Fabales; family Fabaceae; genus Ammopiptanthus; species Ammopiptanthus mongolicus. Next base: position 86,043,893 of record CM077344.1, on the reverse strand, counting down.
AAATGTATTTGATGTTTTTTTTAGTTTCTTGGGTTTTCTTTATTTCTTTCTTATTTTTCTTTAATACATACCCAATATACTTCCCAACAAGAAGTGGATCCTAATTTAGTTCTGAATCTCAAATAGGGATTAAAATAATCTTTAATAGGAATTAACGTGTCTCTAAAATTTATCTTAAAATATATTAAAGACGTGTTTGGAGCCACTGTCAACCAAGATAAAATTACCTTCAAATCATTCCAATCCACCACACATCTATATGTTTTTATCGCATATCTAATTACATTATAATTTGTCCTACATTTCAAATTCTGGAGAATTAAATTGTGATTTTTACAATTTTTATTTTTTAAGAACTAATTTGAGAGACATTTTTTAACAAGAATAACTATGAATATTCACTCTTTTTTTCTTCTTTTGAGTTGTGTTAATAAATGGATTTGAATTTGAGTCTATCTATTTTAATTATCGTGATTCATGATCCCGACTCCTTGTAACAAAATTATTATTTTTTCCTTATTTTCTTCTTCATCTTCTTCTTTGTTTGGTGGCTGTGTGTAGATGATAAAGAGAGCAATAATGGAGTTAGATGATGAAACTGAGTCAACTGAGGAAGCAATCTCTGAGTTCATTAGAAAGAAATATGAGGATTTGCCTTGGGCCCATGCGAGGATTCTTCATGTTCATTTGAGGAAGCTTTGCCTGGATGGGGAGCTTGTGTGTACTATGAATGGGAGGTATTATACAAAATGTATTCAAGATGGGGAACCTTATCAGACAAATGTGCACCCGGATCTCATAATCAGGAAACGTATTCAAGATGGGGGGAACAACAACAACAACAAGTGTTGAAAATTCCTTATCATAGTGAAAAACAACAAAACCAACCAACCGAGGTTATTCATGGACAAAACTACGAAGCTCTGGTAGAACACCAAACACAAATCTAGCAGGGATAGAATTAACTGATCACATTGGTTACAATTCACGTTCTTGACCTGCAATCATTCAGCATGAAAGAGCTTTGTTTGGTAGACAATTTGGCTAGATGTGGAGTCCTTATCCTCCCAGAATTTCTCATTAGGGCGCCTTAATCTTTTATGCACTTTTGTTATATATTATTGTATATATTTTAAGATTTATATTGATGTATCCATACCTTAATTTTTTGAAAAATGTGGTATCCCATAATCGTATCCGTATCGGTACGGTACCGTACCCATATCCTTGTAACCTAGGTAGGAAAATTTTTTAGCATGTTTGGAATCACTTCCAAATGTTTCGGAAGCACTTTTAATAGGGGAAAACTACTCATATTAGCTTCTCCTAAAAGCACTTCCATCCCTTCAACCTTGTGTGGGAAAAATGGTGATTGATGCACTTTTGTTGCATCCAAGCAGGGATGGATCCAGAAATGTTGACTAGTGGGGGGTAAAATCATATAATATAAATATTCTATAAAAAAAATATAAATGCATAAACGATAAAATGATAATATCATTATCATTTAGCCAAAAATTTGGAGATTACAAAAATATATCACTACAAACCCAAAAAATTAAAGACATCTCAACTTCTACAAATTATAATTGCTCTTTACGTGTTTTCGTATTTTGAAATTATTGTATGATTTTTTCATTTTGAACACTATAAAAAAAATCTCTCTCTATGTTTGTAACCAAGCAATCATTCAACAATTCATCTCCCATACGATTGCGCATTTAATTCTTCACAAAACTCATTGCAAAGAAACTCCTTTCAACTGTTGCAGTGGTTATAGACAAAATCAAAGCTAACTTCAGAAGTAAATACATCATTAGATATACAATATGCTTTCTAGTTTTCACCAACATATCTGAAAGATCACTAATCCATTTAAATTAGAACGAACATATCTTGAGACTCTAATGTTGATTTTCTTTTAACATACTTCTCCATTTCTAGCACACTAAAAAAATATGATGCTAATAAGTTAATTAAAATACAAATATAATTCTAAATTATATGATAACAGTATAAGACAATGGGAAATTGGGGGCAAAAATTAACTTACACTGTTGTTGGCTTGCTACATCAAAGACGTGGTCCCTAATGTGCACAGTGCACTTGTCCAATTAAACTTTGAAGAGTTCAAAGAAGGAGACTTCCACTTTCACAAATGTCAAATCACGGACTATTGGTAGTGGACCACCATTTTCTTATCTGCTTGAATAGCATAAAAGACAAAAACACTCACTTCCGGCACCTTCAATGCTAAATAGTTAAGAAATCTCTTTTTGATTCTTAAATGGATCCCACAGTGTCACATCAGATTTAAGCAACTTATTCATTTTTTACTTCAATGCTAAAAATCACTCCTTGGTTCGTAACTAACTTTTAGTGGGTCTCACGATCGATCCCACATCTTTATATTTTTATTTAACTTTATTTTTATTTTGAATTTAATATTCATTCATATATATTTTAAATTAAAAAAAATAAAAACCCATGGGATAATTCCAAAGGCCACATTTTCAGCCCAACCCACTACATTTCTCAAGAACCCCTTCTCATTTCAGCCTCAAAAATTTCATATTCTTCATCACATCATCTCATCGCCACCTCTTCTTCATTCAGCCTAAAAAATTCCTTCCCAAACCCTCATCCTAGAGTAAAGATCCTCTCCATTTCTCAAAAGAAATGGAGAACTCCATTACTATAGTTTTAGGTGTATAAAGCACATATAAGCCTAATAAATGTCACCCATTTTAGAAATAAATGTCTTTATACACCCTAAACTATAGTAGTGGAGCCCTCCATTTCATTTGAGAAATGGAGAGAATCTTTACTCCTCATCCCACCGCCACCTCTTCACCTCATCTCACCGCCCCCTTTTCATCTCAACCCGTCGATGCCTCTTATCTTCTTCCTCATCCTTTGGTTTCTTCTTCCATCATCATCCTCACATTCCTTCCCATCTCACGGTTCTTCCACATCCTCTGCCTCTTACCGTCGCCGCCTCTTACCACCGTCACGACCATTTCCTTCACCCATGTCGATTTCGATGCATGCAGAAGGGGGTTCGATTTCAATGGATGCATAAGGGGGGTTCCATTCCGCAGCATGTAGAAGGGGGTTCAGAAGTGAGTTTTCACTGAAGTGGGTTTCGATCTAGTTCATAATCTCGGATACTTTTGTAAATTTAATTCATTTTTGCAATTTCTAATCTTTGATGCTCTGTTGTTTCTCCCCTCACTGTGTTTTTCTCATTGTTGTAAAATTTTGTTCTTTCTATTGGAAATATTGTGTTTTCCTGATTCTTGTTCATTGAATTGGTGGTGTTGTTGTTTTGGTGAAAAAAATTCGATTGCTTTTCTGCTGGAAAATATTTTTTATTGCTAAGGAACCATTCTTTGTATAAGGAACGGTTGTTTCATCTCACCTCCACGTTGGCCATCTCCAATGGTGTGCAAAGTTAAGCAACGGTTCTTATTTTAAAAACCAAGTTAAGGACCTTGTATTGGAGATGGTCTTAGTCACTTGCAATTTGCAAAGAAAGAGAATTAATTTTGCTTGTAATTTATAAGTTGTAAAGAAAGAGATTTCTTACAACTTATGCCGCACCACTACATACTGTGATTTTGAAACAAAGAGGACCTCCCTCAAGAAAACCTAGAAATCGAGAGATAGAGAGAGAAAAGAGCAGATGGGTTCCTCTACTTTGTGACAAAATAGCGCTTTCTATTGCTTTTTCCCTCTCATACTAATTCTAAGTGGGGGCAACATTTTCTTTTAAGTGGGGGCAACAAAAAATTTAGGCTTAAATATAAAAAAAATTAGTTGGTGGGGGCAGTTGCGCCCAATTTGATACAAGTGCATCCGTCCCTACATCCCAGTGAGTTGGTAGTGTCGAAGAAGGACTTTACTTGGTGGGGAATATCGTCGTTTAATGGGTTGGTACATCAGGGAATAAGAATAAAAGTAATCATATTAATAACTATAATTACTAAAACAAAAAAAAAATTAAATTATTAAAAATTTTCAATTTATTTTTCAAAATTGCCCCGTGCCATTAGAATATTAAATTTAATGCCATGTGGCATGCTGAAATGGCAGCTCTGTTTGCCACGGAGGCAGTTAACGAATCTCCTTAATGGCAGGAACTAAATGCAAAAAAAATTGTTACAAATACCGAATGCAAAGAAAACAAATGTAGGGATGAAAACCAAATTTCACTATATTTATAAGGACCAAAAAGTTTATTAAGCTTATTCTTAACTGTATTTTCAATTTGTTACTTTTACTTTTTGAATTTTTATACCATTATAGATGGAATTGCCACAATAATTAGATAATATTAGTATTTTATATTATGTTAATTTACAATTACTAATACTAACTTTTACTAACTTTTAATTTAAGATTTACAATTTTACGTTAATTTTATACTAATTTTATATCTTATATCATAGTCGTGTCATGTCCTATAAATTTTAAAATTTGTAGTATCATGTGTCGTGTCCTATTGTGTCATGTGTCGTATCGATGCTTCCAAGGTCATCCATGTCAACCAACAATATACTGAACCTTCCTATTAATGTAACTCTTAATTCTGAGCAACAGTTGTTTGTTCGTATTTCAGAAGGGTCTCCGGAGTCCATAACAACGATAAGATTAATAGAATTATCATTAACACATTTCAAACGCAAATGTATTCAGAAATTGATTTTTCATACACAAACGAGCAATTACAATATGACCAAGCTCAAGGTTTGGGTCTGGAGAGGCCTCCTAATCCATTCTTGGATATAATCCAGAGCCAACGGCAACGACAACCACAACCATGTGTGTAGATGACAGCGTAGGCCTCCTAAACAAAAGCTGAAACATAAGCAAAACTACCAATAGCTTGGGTTACAAGGTAGAGTTGGATGCAGATCTTCCTAAAACAAATACACGTAGAAGTTGTTGAGTCATTCTTTGGGTGCGTTTGGGTAAACATTTTAATTAAGTGCTTATTTAACAAACTCTTTTTAAAATAAGCTAAAAACAACTTACTTTCATAAGCTTCTCTGACAAGCTTATGGAAATTAGCTAAAAGGAGTTTATGAGAAGACCATAAACTATTCCTAAACTATTTGCATAAGTTTATTTCTATAAGCTATTATCATAAACTCTCTATAAGCTCTTCCAAACGCACCATTTGTATAAAAGCAACAAGACTGAATGTCCAAATTGATCCCGTAAAAATAAACACGATGACACTTTTAGTTCCGAGAAAAAAAAACTAACCATTTAGTCGCTCTTTTTTACAAACTTGGAACACTTAATCCTTCTGTCATGTTCCGTCCATTAGGATCCATTAGAGTTAATATTTTCTCCCTTACATGCCAATCTAAAATGATTGATTGACAATATAAAAACTTTGCATTAATGATGTATCAAAATTAAACTCAAAAAATTTATCCTTCCTATCCATTTTTTGTTTTGTTTTTTCCTATCTATTTATTTGAGTGGCCACAAAAGATCTTAGAGCTGGCAATACAGTCACTCGTCATAGTTGTTGTTAGTTTTCATTAGCACATCTTAACTAATCAATCTTCTTTAAGCAACTCCAATCTACTAACAAGAATAAGGAATTATCCCGAGATTCATATTATCAACGCTCATATGGCATTATCTATTATTTTGGTACATCCTTTTTTTGGGTACAGATATAGCATCTATAGTCAGAGAAAATCAAATTCTAATTTTTGTTCATAATAAATAACTTATTAAAATAGATAAAATCACTATGGAGAACAAAAGTAAACAATTATCCCCAAAAATAATATAATTATCCTAAATTAATTGATATGCTCATCCATTCCACATCATGGATTTCATTCAACTCAATCACTTTAGAAAGGTTGCAAAGCGTTACCTGCCCTTAGAACCTTATATTTCTTAGTACTCATAAGCCATCATATGCAGCCCAAGCATATTTCTATAATTTAACTAAGCTTTTAATTCCTTTAAATATAATTGTATTAAAATAAAGAACTCATCACTCAAAAAGTGTCCGTAACTTACTATCGATAAATTTTTTCACTCTAATTGTAATATTAACAAGAGTACCGCTATTTGTTACGAGATAATTATGTAACGAGATAAACACAGAAATCAGGGAGATTGAAATTGTTGTTAGAACAGATTTATCTCTTACTCTCTTGTGTTTCACTCAACACTCAAAGATGCACTCACTTCACCAATTGTAACTCACAATGATAATAGAACACACTTAGCTTTCTTGAATATACCTCTGTATGTATATTTTTTCTTATTATTCACATAGAGAACCATATATGTATTTATAGCATACTCCTAACAACTTCTACATAGCTGTTATAAACTAACTAACAGCTTATTTAAAAAACTCTAACCAACCTTTTGCATTGCTATTACAACTAATTAACAGCTTGTCATCTAACTACTCAACTCTGAAATACATTCAACACACCCCCTAATTCAGAGTTGTCAAAGAATGCATTCCCAGCATCCTTCTCAGCTCCACAAATCTTGCAGCCTTCAATGGTTTAGTAAGTATATCAGCCGTTTGCTTCTCTGACTTGCAATATACTAACTCAAGTCTTTCTTTGTTCACCTGGTCCCTTAGAAAATGGAATGTAGTCTCTATGTGTTTGCTTCTACCATGAGCAACAGGATGTTTAGCCAAGTCAATAGCTGATTTGTTGTCTATCATCAGTCTCATAGCTTTCCCTTCTCTTATGTTTTAACTCTTCTAACAAAGTTTCCAGCCACATAGCTTGGCATGCTCCCATTGATGCTGAAATATATTCAACTTCACAAGAGGATAAAGCTACAACATTTTGCTTTTTTGAGCACTAAGAGATTGGTGTTGAACCACAAAAGAAAATGTACCCTGCAGTGCTCTTTCTATCATTCTTGTCTCCACACCAATCTGAGTCACAATAACCAAAGACCTCTGCATCCTCATTCTGAGACTGATTAGGAAATAGAATACCATAATCCAATGTACCTTTGACATACCTTAGAATTCTTTTGGCTGTCACAAGGTGAGTTGTCCTTGGTTTCTCCATGAATCGGCTCACTAAACCAACACTGTAAGACAGGTTTGGTCTTGTGTTACATAGGTGCCTTAGTGATCCTACAATCTATTTGAACAGGGTAGGATCAACCAGTTGTTCATCCCCTTCTTTCTGCAAGTGAAGACCTACTTCTGCAGGTATGTTGACAGAATTACACTGATTCATGTTGAATCTCTTAAGAATATCTTCAGCATACCTCTTCTGATGCAAGAAAATTCCTTTATCTGTGGAGACAAATTCCATTCCAAGAAAGTATGACAACTTTCCCAAGTCTGGCATCTCAAACTCCTCCATCATCCTCTTCTTAAAATCTGCCATTGCAACCTCATTATTTCCAGTTACAAGGAGATCATCAACATAGAGACACACTATCAGTAGGCTGGACTGATTTTCATTCCTGACATACACTCCATGCTCACTGATACACTTCACAAATCTCTGCTGAACCAGAAAATTATCAATCCTCTTGTTCCAGGCTCTAGGTGCTTGTTTCAAGCCATATAGGGCCTATCTCAGCTTGAGCACTTTCTCTTCTTTACCTCGCACCTCATAGCCTGGTGGCTGGTTGACATACACTTCTTTCTCTAAGGGAACATTTAGAAAAGCAGACTTTACATCTAATTGATATAAAGACCACCCTCTATAACCAGCAAAAGCAACCACAATTCTTATGGTCTCAATTCTTGCAACTGGAGCAAACACTTCCCCATAGTCTAACCCAAGTTTCTGCAAGAAGCCCTTTGCAACAAGTCTGGCCTTATACTTAGCCACTTCACCACTTGGTTTCCTCTTGATCTTGAAAATCCACTTCACACCAATAGCTTTCTTCTTTTGTGGCAGTGTGACTAATTCCCAAGTCTTGTTTTTCTCAATGGATTTCAGTTCCTCCTCCATTGAAGTCCTCCAATTTTCATCTTGCAGTGCATGTTCGAGGCTTACAGGTTCTGCTTCAGCAAGCAAGGCAAACTGCAATAGATCACCAGTTGTGCTTACTGCTGTATCAGGGAACATAGTATAATCCCTTAATCTCTCAGGCAGTTGCCTTTGCCTTTGAGATCTTCTGGTCTGACTTTCAGTTGCTGCTGGCTCACTTGTCTCTTGATCAGTCCCAAGATTCATCACTACTCGACTGTCACAGTCTCTAGTGCTGTTTGTCTTCCAGTTCCAGCCTTTTCCTTCATCAATAATCACATCCCTGCTGAAAATCAATTTTCTTTTCTTAGGATCAAACAACTTATAGGCACCAGTTGTATGATAACCAAGAAGAATCATCTGCTCAGCCCTGTCATCAAGTTTCTTCCTTAGCTGTTCAGGAACATGTCTCAGGCACAAAGATCCAAAGATCCTGAAGTGACTCACATTTGGTTTTGTGCCTGACCATGCCTCTTCAGGTGTGATACCATGCAATCGTTTTGTTGGACATCTATCCAATATGTATGCTGCAGTAGCAACTGCTTCTCCCCAAAAATAAGCAGGCATGCTCTTCTCTTTTAACATGCTTCTGGTCATGTTTAGAATGGTTCTGTTTCGCCTCTCTGCTGTACCATTATGTTGTGGGGTGTATGGGGCAATTACCTCATGTATTATACCTTCTTTATCACAAAATTCCTGAAATTCATGAGACATGTACTCTCCTCCTCCATCTGTTTTGAGCACTTTGATTACTTTGCCACTTTGTTTTTCAGACATCAATTTAATCTTCTGAAATACAGCAAAAACCTCACTCTTTTTCTTGATAAGATAAATCCACATTTTCCTGGAATATTCATCAATAAAAGAGACAAAGTAGCTATTACCTCCAAGTGAGTTTACCTCAAAGGGGCCACACACATCTGAACTTATAACTGCAAGTTTCTCCTCAGTCCTGTTTGGAATTCGTGACTTAAAGGGCTTCCTTGGTTGCTTGGATTCACAGCACTCGATGCAAACTTCTTTAGGCACCTCAATAGATGGAAGGCCTGTCACCATGTTTTTGACTTGTAACAGGTGCTGAAGTTCAAGTGCCCAAACCTTTGATGCCACTTCCAACTTTTAGTCTCAGTTAGAGTGGACAGGCACTGATTTTCAATTGCATGAATGCCAATCTTTAAGGTCCTATTCTTTGACAGAGGAGCCTTCAAGATTAGCCTTCTACTGAGATCAAACACCATCAGTTTGCTATGCTCCATCTTCATCGAGTATCCCTTCTCCAATAGTTGTCCAAGACTTAGTAAATTGTGTTTCATATGAGGCACATACAGGACATCAGTGATTAGTGATTGCATTCCATCTTTTCTCAAGATCAGGACTTTTCCAATTCCTTCTGCAGTGACTGAACTGTTGTCTGCAAATTTTATGTTGCTTTTCACTCCCTCATTGAGTTCTACAAACCAATCCTTATGGCCAGTCATGTGGTTGGAGCACCCCGTGTCCAAGTACCAGAGATCAACTCTATCAGTCCTTGATTTGGTGGTTGCCATCAGGAGAACATCATCTGTTTCAGAATCCTCATCATGAGCTAATTGTGCTTCTTCATGCTTTCTTGGCACTTTCTTGCCTCGGCATTCATTGGCATAGTGACCCCATTTTTGGCAGTTGTAGCATTGGACATCTTTCTTGTTGGTCTTCTGCTTACCATAGCTACTTTTACTGCCAAACCTTTTCTTGGAATTTCCTTCCCCATTATTCTGATCTGAATCACTTCTTTGGCCATTTTCTTGACTTTTCCCTTTGCTCTTTTTCCATTTTCCTTTCCATCTCGAGCTCTTGCTACCATCATTGCTTCTTTGGTTGGACTGAGCCTGTAAAGCTTGCTCAGTTTTCACAGGATTCCTCTCATTAAGCCGCAACTCTCGGGCTTCAAGAGTGGCTTGCAGTTCTTCAACTTTCATTTCATCAAGATCTTTAGATTCTTCTATTGCAACCACCACATGATCGAACCTTGGGGTCAAAGTTCTTAGCACCTTTTCAACAACCATCACAGATGACAGCTTCTCACCACATGCCTTCATTTGGTTTGTGAGAGTCATCAATCTAGTGAAATATTCACCAACACTTTCTTGATCATTCATCTGCAGCAACTCATACTGCCTCCTTAGGGTCTGTAACTTTACTTTCTTTAGTTTGTCAGCACCCGCATAGGACCTTGCAAGGCTGTCCCATGCTTCCTTTGCAGTAGTTGCGGAAGAAATCTTCTCCCAATTCTCTAGTTCAACACATTGGTGAATTATGAAAAGTGCCTTACTTTCTTTCTTCTTGAAATCTCGATAAGCAGCTCTCTGCTCATCTGTGGGATTTTTCTCAATTTCTTTCACCCCATCCATCACATTCTCAAGCACATCTTGGAAGGAGAAAATCACCTTCATTTGAGCACTCCAGCGATCATAGTTCTTGCTTGTCAAGATAGGCAAAGTTGGAGGGAAATTGCCATTGGTTGGGGCTGCCATCATCCCTCACACAAGTCCCTCAATAAGGCTCTTGATACCACTGTTAGAACAGATTTATCTCTTACTCTCTTGTGTTTCACTCAACACTCAAAGATGCACTCACTTCACCAATTATAACTCACAATGATAATAGAACACACTTAGCTTTCTTGAATATACCTCTGTATATATATATTTTTCTTATTATTCACATAGAGAACCATACATGTATTTATAGCATACTCCTAACAACTTCTACATAGCTGTTATAAACTAACTAATAGCTTATTTAACAAACTCTAACCAATTTTACATTGCTGTTATAACTAATTAACAGCTTCTCATCTAACTACTCAACTCTGAAATGCATTCAACAATTGTGAGAGAAACATAATGAGGTGTGTCTAATGAAAAATGAACAATCTACGTGCCTTAGTACATTTTTTTTTTTTTGATTAAAATGCCTTAGTACATTTTACTAATCATCTTATTGTGAATTCACGAATGAACCATATATGTATCCCTCAATTAACTAACTAAAATGCTCACCAGTTATCTATGAATAACCAGAGAGAATTATATACTCATGAATAATCTCCGTGTCACGCACCACCCAACTTGCTCTACAAAGTACACAAGTAACTTGACTCGCTCGTCCTAAACTTTCTCTTCTCCACTTCACAAAGCACTCTTCTTGAATGTAGTTATTACACTCCACACAAGCCAGCACTTGTTCTTTCTTCCCAATCTCCTCAAGACAAACCGGGCACGTTGCATCATCTTTCTTAATCTCTATTACTTTTCTAACTCCATCCCTTGCATGTTCAAATTATAGCTCTTGAAACTTGAGGGTAAGAGTGAAAGATGCAAGTGATTCATGCAACGTGGGCATGCGGAGGAGTCGGCGAACATGGCTGCGGCTAAGGTATCTTCTTTTGAAGCAAACATCATCGAGGGAAACACCTAATACTTGCATGAAAACAAATTTGATGTGCTTGCATGGTAGTGGAAGAGGGCATAGATCATATCGATCAGGACAATAGCATGTGGTTGTGGTGGATAGTTTCACTCTACATATGGTTCCTGTGGTTCCTTCTAGTATGTAGAAGATGGAACGTGAGCGATGGAGAAGGCTTAGGGGCTGGCGGAGTTCTTGGACTAATTGGTCCGGAATTAATGGTTGGCTAAGTTTGGGTCGAAGGTCGCGGCGGCGGCGGCGTTCGCGGTGGTGCTGGCTGTGGTGGTTATGGCCATGGTATTGTGGGGGATGTTTGGAGGCAAAGTGCTGGTGGCGATGGTTTGGTGGGGCATAATTTGATTTGGAGGCAAAAGAGGGCATGTTTACCTACAAAGGCAGCAAGTATGTGAAATAGGGAGTAAGTGTATATATATTAGGTTTTGATTTCTCAAATGAAAGGTTTGATCCTCTTTATATATCAATGATGAGATGCTTAGAAAGCAAGCAACCATTATTAATCCTTGTTATAGTGGGATTTGGAGGGATTCTGTCCTTAATAACAGATTGGTAAGGTTCTTGGAGATTTTTTTTTTTCCCGATTATCTGTTAATTTTGAAGAAAAATTATCAATATCTTGTTTTCTAATTTAATTTTTAAATCTTTAATTTATCACTTACATTTTAAAATTTATCTAATAGTAATTGGTTGCCGCACAAGTAAATCACGATGCTAAAGGGTCTTTAAAAACAACTTTGGATAAACAACTTTATTAAGTAATTTTATTAACTTTTTATTCAATAAGTTTTTTTTTCAAATAAGCCAAAACCTATTTTTATAAGCTTTTTTGACAAGCTTATGAAAATAAGTTAAAAATAGTTTATAGGAAGATCATAAATTATTTTCATAAACTATTTGCATAAGTTTATATCCATAAGCTATTCTCATAAGCTTTCTATAAGCTCTTCTAAACGCATCCCTAATCATTGTCTCTTACTCAAAATTAATTGGCTGTTTTTTATAGATTTTTTGTGACAAAATTAATTATTTATAAAAAATAATCACTTTTAAGGATTCTTTATTGGTTTATTTCAGCTTTTGAAAAAAAATCAAAATTTAAAAAACAAATCATTAATTTGAAAAAAATCTGAAGCTATTTTTGAGTATATTCTTATAAAAAACTATTATGAGTGTGTGTTTGGATTAATTGCGAAAAATAAAATATTGTTATAATAGAATCAGTTTTATGTTTGGATGTGTTTGTTAAAAAGCAATTTTGGGATAATATATCTTGTTTAGGTTATGAAAAAATTACTTTTATATAATAAATTACAGAAAAAAATATTTTTTTTTATTACAATGAGGAGAAAAAACACAAAACAAAACAGAAAGGAGAGCAACTAGCCAACAGGTAAGCCACCCAGCTTGTCCTTTAATAGAAGCGATGATAGCTCAAGGGAAGGAGTATCCCAACCAAGCCACCCAGAACAACAACGAGCACCATGTTTAGCCAGAAAATCCGCACAAGAGTTCGTCTCGTGAAAAACATGCTTCAGATGAACACCCAATCAGGCTACAAAACGTCCAAAATCTCACCAAGCAAGGGAGCAAAGGACTGAAAAGCATGAGAGTTCTTATTCTCCAAGAGCTACGCCAACTCTAAGGAATCTGATTCACATAAGATTTTTCGAAGACCCCAATCCCAAGCAAGGGAGAGCCCATGCCTCAAAGCCGAAAGCTCAGCTTGTAAAGGATCCCCCACACCTTCACCACTAGAGAAGCCAGTTATCCACTCCCCACAATGAGAGCGAATCACACCACTAGTACCCATCAAATGCGAGTGGTCTAAACAACTCCCACCCATATTGATCTTAGCAAAATCCCGCGGGGAAGGTTGCCAAGTGATAAGAAGATCATTACGGCTAAGCAACTTAGGACTCAAGAAGGTCAAGAACTCATCATGGGACGTGTGAATGCTCCTGATAATAGTTTCCACCTTCCAAGCTTTTTCTCAAGCACGGCATTGTTACGCCACCTCCAAAGCCACTAGGTAGCTGCCAAGAATAAAATGGCCTTGTTGTTGGAGGCCATATCTTTAATCTAGGCAAAAGCATCATTATGCACAAAGAAACCATGATGCTGAGCAATATTAAGGCGAAACCAGATTTCCAAAGCTTAAGGACAATCCCTCAAGCAATGTAAAATATCCTCATTTGAACCAGAGCATCTACTGCAGGTAGGGGAGGGAGAAAGACCTCTATGATGGCACATGCTATTGGTAGGTAAGGCTTTATGCTGGATAAGCCACACAAAGAAATGGACTTTGGCTGGAATCTTTAGCTTCCAAATCCACTTCTAGTCTTGGGTAGAAGACCAATCCCTACTATTATCTACTAGCCAATGATAACTATATAGAGGAAGTAGAAAAAATACCATTTGTATTACCCTTCCATCTCCAGCAATCAGGGGTTGTGTCAGAGGCAACACTAGGAGGAGGGATGTTAATGATGGAGTCGCAGATATTAGGAGGAAGAGGTGTGCCAGTCGCTCAAGCTTCCACTCCCTAGCTTCCGGCCCAAACGTCTCTAACAGAAAGAGCAGTATCAGAAATGTGGACATAGTCCAAGAGATTGCAAAGAGGCTCAAGGCCAGTCCAATCCTGATACCAAAAGGATGTGTTTCTCGAAGAAAGGTGCATCTCATAGCCATCACGAAAAGCATTAATGGCTTTTAAAATACTTCTCCAAATAATAGAAGCATTCGCAGAATTGGTCGAGCTCCACACTGAACCATTAGGAATATATTTCGCTAATAAAACTTGGACCCAGAGCTTATGTTTGTTATTCATCAAGCTCCAAACTAGTTTCCCAAGAAGAGCCAAGTTTATCTTTCTAGTGTGTCATGAAAACTTAAACCCCCAACCTCTTTTGGCGCGGTTAAATTCTCCCAACTAACCATGCACCAACCACGATTCACACCATCACTAGACCAAATAAATTTTTTGGTAAGAGCATCGATTTGAGTGCATACACGTTTAGGAAGAAAATGTGCTTGTATGGAATATATTGGAATAGCTGAAGTAATAGACCTCGCTAAACACATTTTCCCGGCTTTGTTCAATAAGCTTCCCTTACAGGCAGCCATCCGCATGTGAATCTTCTCAACCACAGAGTCATAAACTTGCTTGGTAGCTCTTCCTTTAATTAAAAGGAACCCCAAGTAAATTCCCAGATCATTAACCAGACAAACCGAGGACATATTAGAGAGGGAAATCTGCATTTGACGAGGAACCTTGGAAGATCACATAACCTTCGACTTCTCTAAGCTCACCTTAAGGCCAGACGCCTCACAAAACTCTTTCACAATGTCCATGACTAACCCCACTTTGAGTATTATTGGCATTATAGAAGAGGAGGATATCATCTAAGAAAAATAAATGAGAGAGGCCAGGACCACCACGAGAAACAGAGATGGGCTTCCAAAGCCCGTTGTTCACTTTACCCTAAATATCAACTGCCAATCTTTCCATGCAAAGCACAAAGAGATAGGGGGAGATAGGGTCTCCCTGACGTAAACCTCTGGAAGGATTAACGCTATCAAGGTTAGCCTCATCCCAAAGGATAGATAACCTCGTAGATCTGACACCCCACATAATTAAACGAACAATATTCTCAGGGAAGCCAAAATCATTAAACCTTCCAAGAAATCCCAGTTCACCCTATCATAGGCCTTCTCAAGACCATGACACCACTCTTGGACTTAGACTTGTGCATGTAATGAACCACTTCCTGAGCCAAAAATAACATTATATCGTGTCCCTCTTCCAGGAATAAAACTACTCTGGAGGGGGCTCACAAGACCATCGATGAAAGGACGCATTCTTTGGACTAAGACCTTAGAGATAACTTTGTCAATCACAATACAAAGACTGATAGGTCTAAAGTTCTTCAAGTGGACTGGGTGGTCAATTTTGGGAGTCAGGACAAGCAAAGTCTCAGCTAACCTGTGATCCGAGTAACCATTAAGAAAAGCATGCTTCACCAAAAGCCAGATATCATCACCCACAACCTCCCAACATTTTAAAAAAAAAAAAGGTTGGAAACCATCAAGACCAAGGGCTTTAAGAGACTTCATACTGAACACCGCTTTTCTAACCTCATCTTTACTAATAGGGGCCGTGAGGGAGGAGATAGCCTCATTACAAAGACGAGGCAAAGGATAGGTCCTGAAGCTAGAAGAACTAGTAGTCATATCTGTAGCAAAAAGATTCTTGTAAAAGGAAATGCATTCTGCTTATAGCATTGCCATTAGTGCTCCACTCATCGTTACCGAGCAAAAAGCCATGGATTTTATTTCTCTTCCTTCTCACAATAGTCTAAATGTGGGAAAAATTTGTATTTCTGTCTCCCATCTTCACCCACATCTCTCTCGACTTTTGATACCATAGCATTTCCTCTTGTTTAAGAACTTCATTATACTTCTTTTGAAGCTTAACCACAAGTAACACAAGTCTCAAAATGTCCACTGATTCAAGCCTTCTTTGAATACCCCTAATGCGAGCTTCAAGGGTCTTCTTTCTTTTGAAGATATTGCAAAGACTTCCGAGTTAAAAGTTAAAGCGTCCTCCCTAACATTGTCAAGGCTGATCGATACCACCTTATTCCCCTTATGCCAAGCATTCTGAACAACCTGGGCAAATTGTTTATGCGAGACCCATATAGCTTGGAACCAACACCGAAGCAAGATAGGGGAATGGTCAGAGTTACAGCGACATGGGTTCCTAATATAAGCTTCTGGGAATTTGTTGCGCCAATCACAATCTACCAAGGCCCTGTCAAGCCTTTTAGAAACCGGAAGGGGTCCCTCAGCCTTACGAAACCAAGTGAAGATATTACCAGTTGCACCCATATCGATCAAACCGCACTGCTCAAGCATAAAGGAGAAACGAGCACCTCTACTGGCCACAAAGTTAGCACCACGCACTTCTGAGGGTAATAAAATCTCATTGAAATCTCCAACAAGGAGCTAAGGTCCCAGAATATTAGCTCTAAGATTTATTAAGTAATCCCAAAGGCTATCACGAACAGCTGGAACTAGGCTCCTATAGATGGCTGTACAAAACCATTGGTTATTCCTAAACTTGACAAAGAAGGTAACAGCCTGATGGAAAGTTTCAACAATAGAGATAACAAAGTTATTATCCTCTTCTACCAAAATCCATATCCCCCTGAATGGCTCTAGGCTTCTGATGAGCCCCCCAACAAATAACCCAAACGTTTCCAACGAATAGTGGGTCTCAACAAGGACCACTATAGATAGTCTGTACTGTCTCACAAGCTCACGAGAATGTCTTCTGCCAACCACGTTCACTGGCCTACACACATTCCAACACAAAAGAGAGAAGTCTTGTTATCCATTATCGACACAATGCGAAGGAAAGGGCACAGACCTGCCCAATCACATACCCTCCATAGGCCTTGTTGTATCATCGTTCTTCACCTATTGGGTATTAACCATTTTCGAACTCTCGGTGCCCAAATCCATAGAAGCAAAAACCATTGAATGAGGCTGACCATGGTCACCTTCTATAGAGAAAGAAGCCTTTTGCATGGCCCCGCCTTTATCGTGCATGCCAATAGACGTACTAGGGTGAGAGAAAATAATAGTACTAGGCTTTTTCCCTCGAGGTACAGGCGCTGGAGCACTGGAAATGGGTACCATGGGAATATTGCCCTTATCTTTTGCTAGCGAAGTCAACACTAGACTGGGGGACTTATCCACAAGAGAGATAAATTTCTTTTGGGTTGGCTATTCACGTCTAGGCCGCTTCTTATCCCAACCCACATCACCAACTGGAGTTCTATAAAAGCCCACAAAGATTGGCTGCGTGGATGCTTTTATGGGATTGAGAAAACCCTTCCTTGGACTTTTGCTTGTTGAGCCCACCACTATCTTTATTCCCTTGGGACGTTGCATGAGGTTTATTACGATTGCCTTCATGATTATTCTCCTTAAGTTTCGGACCCCCTTTTATCCGCATTTTCTTTCGAGAAACGATTAGCCAATCTTCGTGAATTGGCTCCAAAACTAACGGCAAATCATTGGGGATCACATTAACTGTACGGGATTCTTCTGCCGATAAATCAACATTCTTAGCTTTGACTGGATCCTTCCCGGGTGGAGTTATCACATGTTCTCCGATGGACGTTCCATTGCCTGAACTTGGCTTCGCTTGAGCAGCATCCTGACTCATATTCTCCCTCCTATCTGGCGCTTGATCAGGTTCTTGGGTTTTCATTGAACAGTTTCTGGTAACATGGCCATAGCAAACACAACCCCCACAAAGAATGTGCAAACCTTCATAAACAACTTTATGCTAGGTACCACGAACCCAAATCTTCCCCACTACCAGCAGGCTCAAATCTATTTCGACACATACTCTAGCAAACCTGTTGCGCTCAACTTTTAGCATGTTTTCATCAACCTTGGAAATCTAATCCACACAAGTGTCAACAGGTCTTCCAACAGCAGAGGCCAGAGCCAACAAATGGCTTTCATCATAATAAACCAGATTCATACTTGGAAATCTAATCCACACAAGTGTCTTGTCAACTTTTGCAGTCGATGATTCAAAGTCTGGACTCCAAGGTGCAATTGCAAGGCAGTAATCAAAGACCATCCAAGGCTCCCCTCTAATGACCTTCTCTCTATGAGCTTCGAGATTAAAATTTACCATAAAATATCCATTATCCACATTCATTAATGAAAATCTCCCGTTAGTTTCCATAAGGATTTCAGCCTGCTTTGTATAATCCTAAAACCCAATTTTTTGCCCAAGAGTTTGATAATCACTGCATCCTTCCACGGACTACAAAGCCCCTTAAACATACCTTCATCAATGAAAAACTTTGGAAATAACCTATTACCATCAACCAGTTCAAGCTTGATGAGACCCTGAGCTAGAAGGTCAGTCTTTTCCCTAGGTAGAGAAGGAGGCTTCCCTCCCAAAAGCTTATCATGAAAGGGACAAAAGACCACTGGAGTCTGGCCGTCCCCCATCATGTCAAGGGGTTTAGCCGGCGCCGGCGCCTTCAAAGGTTGCGCAGAGAATATCAT
The DNA here is from genome assembly GCA_039655645.1 of Ammopiptanthus mongolicus. Classification (NCBI taxonomy): domain Eukaryota; kingdom Viridiplantae; phylum Streptophyta; class Magnoliopsida; order Fabales; family Fabaceae; genus Ammopiptanthus; species Ammopiptanthus mongolicus. The sequence goes on along the minus strand of CM077344.1, from coordinate 86,025,330 downwards.
GTTCTCACACTCACTCATACCTAATTCTTGTCATATTCCAAAAAAAAAGGGTAGGGTTATTTGTATAAAGTATTACTATATTATACTAATAACTTCATACCCCCCATACCCTACAAAAAAAGGTATGACGTTAATTGTATAATATAGTAATACTTTATTTGGTAGTTAGTTTTGAAGGGTTGAAATGGGAAGAATGTTATTGGTTTTAAAATAATCAAACAACTTGGAGTTATAAGGTGGATGAGTTGGTCTGGGGGGAGAGACACATATAGGGTTGGGAGTGATAAGGAGATCATAGACTCATGGATTCAACTCCTCCACTAACATAAGACATTAATTACTAACATTTGCTGATAAAAAAATTTGACAACTTTTTAAATAAGTTTCAAGCTTCTATTTATCTAAAAATAATATTTTTTCCTCATAAAAATAGTTTTTTGCAATTTACGCAGTTTATCCAAACATATCAACTTCTACTAAAAAACAGTTTTTACCGTAAAAAATAGTTAAATATTACCCAAACACTCTTTGAACAACTATTTTAAGTGGTTTTTATGAGTGTAAATAGACACAAATTAGGTTCTGCTTTACTTAAAAATCTCTAAAAAAATAATTATTAGATTATTTATATGAAAATCACTTTTTTTAATTTTAAATAAACGATCCTAAATAAGCAATAAGTTAAAGATAAAAAATATTTAAAATATAAATTTTGATGTTGTAAACAATTAGTTACTAATCTTTAAATAATACCTTATTAATATCTAATTATTCTGAGCCATGCGGCTGAGTGGTTATTCTTTTTTTTATCTGTGACCCCCGTCGCCGGTATTCAAAAATCGCAATGAGTTCCGATTAATCCGAGTCGAGTCGAAAATACTCATTTAAGGGGGCAAAGCTCTCCCAGCGTCTATTTTTTTCATTCACAAGACTCGAACTCGAAACTTTGCTTGAAGGGAACCAAATTTCTTGCTACTTGGACCAATAAGCGTTGGTGACTGAGTGGTGATTCTAGATACACATTGAATATATTTTTCTAAGAATAACTACAAAAATTTAAATCAAAATTCAATTTATAACCGGAATTCCTTATCCTCAAATCATCACATATTCCAAAAGTTATAAACTGCATTGGAGCAAAGATATTTTCTTAAAATCAGTTTGAGTTAGATAGTCTTTGGTTAATGAAATGTTTTATTTTCGGATAAATTACATTTTTAGTAAGAATTTAATTGCACTATCAACCAATCAGAAATTGTTACATTAGTAAATTTTTTTGACTCTTATCCTAACTATCTTTAAAGTCATTCATACCATGATTTTTGATTGGTTGACATTGTAAAAAACTTTATACTGACGACATAACAATTAAACTCTTTTAGTAATATCATTTTTAGAAATATTTCTTTCTCACCATCATACATGGAAATAAAATTTTTAACTTTCATTCAGAAATATTAATTTTATTTCCGAACATCTTTTATGTCTGAAAATAAGAGAAACTTTTATTCTCACATCACTTTTTCGAAAATATAAAACATGTCCAATACCAAGCGCTGCCTTATAATTTTGTTGGAAAAAAAACCAAGGTAAAAAACCTGTAATTTGGACTAGGGATGACAACGGATAACGGATCCATAGGCTACTCGCAAAAATTATCCATGATGGGTAGGGTAATTATCCGCTTAATGAATAGGGATATGGGGGCGGTAATTACTCACAAATTTTGCAGGTATGAGTAAGGGTACGGATACTGGAGTGCCCACCCGCCCCCATATATATATATATATATATATATATAATTAGAATATATTAAATTTAAAAAAATTGTAATCAGATTTAATAAATTGCTTTCCTTTCCGCTGTTTTACTTTTCTTTCTCCACCCTAATCTTTCCTTTAAGTAAAATAAACATATATGTATAGATATTTTTGTTTGCTTTAATTGTTATCAATTTTGACTTGATGTTACCGACTTTAATAATGTTGTTAATCTATATTTACTTAATTTTTGAACAGTATTGGATGTTTTGTATCAAAGACTTTTGTATTTCAGTATTAAATATATAAGTTTAATTGTTATGTACTATCGGTGTAAAGTTTTTTACAATGTCAACCAATCAGAAATCATGTTATAAGTGACTTTTAAGATAATTAGAATAATAGTCAAATATCTTTACTGATGTGGCAAATTATGATTGGTTGACAGTGTAAAAAATCTTTACACTGACAATGCATACCAATTAAATCCTAAATATATTATGATGTATATATGTAATATGAGAACATACTAAAATGACTTAAATTGTATTGCATATTTATGTTCTCATCTTTTGATAGTACAAATTTCTTATCCTAATTTCAAACATCCACAAATTTCTTTTATTAAAGTGCGGGTATGAGTACTTCAATATCCTACGGGTAAATATATAAATATTAAAGTTACTACCCATGTGGATATATGTCCGAATACAAGAATTTTTTAAATGTGGATATAAAAATGGATACTATAATATCCTATCGATTATCATCCCTAATTTGGACTACATACAAGGGGAATGGATCCCCTCGTATTATTTTTTCTCATATTTAATCTCAACCCCTCATTTAATATATTAAAGAAGAGAGAAAGCATGTTTAAAATGGAAGGATATAAGGATTGAATGATAAGAATTAAAAACATAATCCCCTAATATTTTTTCAACATGAGAAGATCCACTCCTACACATATCAAAGACTTGTTAGTTGGCTTTTTGACCAAACTAATGTTATTTTAGAAACTATTTATCAAAATGGGGTTGTTTTGTAACTATTTATGGAATTTTTTACGTTTAGGCCGACGCTAAAGGCCGACGCTAGAGGTGTCACCCGTCTGCTGTGACCCGTTTGCTGAGACTCGTTTGAATCACCCGTCTGATACCCGTCTGATAGTCATCAACCCGTCTGATAGTCATCATACGGGTGAAGATCCAGCTTCAGACGGGTGACACCGCTTGGCTGACGCTAAACGTAAAAAATTCCAAATAACCCTATTTTGATAAATAATTATAAAACAATCTCATTTTGATAAATAATTTCTAAAATAATATTAGTTTGGTGAAAATCGTTGTTAGTTACACTTGTACCCAACCAATCACCGCACAACTAGATGAGATCAGTGAGATCATCCACTGACGTGGACGGTAAAGATGTAATAAGCTGTGACATGTTGGCATGTTGTTACAATCTGTAAATTAGAGAAATCCTTAAATATTTACACTATGAACGAATCAGAATATGTTATGAGTGACTTTTAAGTTAGTTAGGATAAAAGTCAAATATTTTAGCTCAGGTGATAAATTATGATTGATTAACAGTGTAAAAAATTCTTTATCTAACACATACCAATTAAATTCTAATTTAAAATATATAGATAAATTTAATTATAACAACATAAGTTATATTGATATCGAGTAAATACTTAATTTGATACTTAAAATTGTAGAATCGTATTAATTTAGTCCTTCACATTATTAATATTTTAAAATGATCCTTGGAATTGAAAAATATTAATTAAGTTCGTCCCTCCGTTTGAATCCGTTTGCAAATACATTCTTAACATTATTCACATAATTTTAAATGCATTCCTGACATTATCAACTTAATGTCATTATATCCCATACAAATATCAATAAAAAGATGAATTTGATTAATATTTTATAATTATAAAAATTATTTTTTAATATTGATAATATAAATTATTAAGTTGATATAATCTTATAATTTTAAAATCAAATTAGATATTTAATCCGTTGATATTTGTGGTAGTGTAGATATTTAAAACCAAATCAACCGACTTATTCATCAAAAGAAAAAAAAACAATCGACCGACTCACTCACTGCAACTGAAAATGGCGGAGGAGTCCAACGCCAAGGGTGTCTACGTGGAGGACAACGGAAAAGAAGAAGAAGAAGAAGAAGAAGATAAAGAGAGCTCCAACTTAAAGCAGAGTAAGGGATGGGGAACTACTCGAGAGACCTTTCCGGTGGTCCTGAACCGGCTCGCTTCATCGGTTCTGTTCCCCGAACCGGGGAACAGCGGTTCCCTCCTAAACCGGATCAAGATCTCCGTACTCCATAACGCTCCTCTCCTTCCAGAAGCTTCTAGAAACTCCGCCTGCGATGTTCTTCTGTGGACTCGCCGCGGCAGCCCCCTCCGCGCCCTCTTCGTCATCTCCGTAAGTGTAGATTCAGTGTCTGAAATGATATCCACTTGTTTCAGTTTGTTCATGACATATGTTTTATATGGTTTTCTTGCAATTCTCCAAGCATTTTTAGATTGTGATCTTAGGTTATGGTTGAGATTTTTGAAGAAGATGGGATGAAGTGTTTAATAATGGAGTAGTGTAAAATGGAATGACTCTATTTTTTTGGAAGTCTTAAGGAGGGAATGGAGGGAGATCTAAGTTCATTGTTCGGAAGTCACAAGGGTAACTAATGGAGCGAATAAAGTCAATTACAAAGGGTATGGAATGGTACACTCCACTCCATCCTTAACTATTTTACTCAATTACCTAAAAAGCTCCTAAACAATGGGATAAGGCGTTTCTACCACTCCACTCCATCGATCCAAACGCAGCCTGAGGGCCCTCATGGTTAAAGCGTGATTTTATGATGCAATAAAGAATTTTTTTTTCCTTCAAAAGTTAGTTATTATAGCTTCTCAAAATAATTTAAAATTTCATTTTTGTGAGGTTCTGATTTTTTAAAAAAGTAATTTTTTAAGAAAAAATCTTAAACAAATGGGCCCTTGATATCTTAATGCTTTTTTTAATCAAGTATTTTTACAAGATAAAAGCATTTATTGGTTCACACTTCATGCTTGGCACTGTGTCTGAGTCCTGTTGATGCAATTCTCCTCTATTAGATTGCTTGGTTTCTGTTTAAAATTCAGAAGGTTGTCAGAGGAGTAGCATATTGCAACACCATATTTTTGGATTGTGCTCAAATTTTGAATCTAAGATAGGACAAGCTATAATAAGCAGACGCTTATAGATGGCTTCTAATGGATTGGTTCACTTGCGGGATAGCATCATTAGAATTAAAATCATGATGCGAGATAATTTTCTTTTCATGCTTTTGACCATGGGAAAAGTCAGATGCGGATGGATGATTGCCAGTTTTGATGTCGTTTGATCTTTTTCCTTTTCTATTCATAATAATTAGGGGAAATTAAGCTGATATCCCCTAAGGTTTGGTTTAATTATTACAATCGACACCCCTCTTGATTTAGAAATTACAACCTTCCTTTTGAGATTTATGTTGTCATTACACTTACCTATTGAGGTTTATGTTGTCATTGGACATACCTCTCTTAAGATTTACTTTATCATTACACTTACGTCCCTTGCAATATAAACTTCAAGGGAGATTGATGTAATTTCTAAAACAAGAGGGGTGTCAAGTGTAATTCAGTCAAACATCAAAGGGAGTCTGTGTGATTTCCCCTAGTAATCATTCAGAACGATCTTCTATACCTTTCCAAGAAAATAGGGTAAATGTCTCCTAACATGTCAGCTCCTTAGATTGTTAGTCAGCACATAATATTCATATCAAGGAAAAGGTGTATAAATGTATAATGGTGTTATCTTTTACCATGTTTTATTTTGATTAATTTTGGTAGAAAATTTGTTTTTTTAAGGTTCTCTCAGTAAGATTTTAATTATAAGCTGTTTTGAGAAAATAAGCTAATCGAAGCACACCAATTTGAATGTTTATGATTTGTTTTTCCTTATTGCTGCAGGTTGGGGCGGTCACTTTGGTTGCTCTGACTGGACTGCTTGTGTTCTTGCTTTTCTTTCTGGCTGCGACCATAAACGCCATTGTGATATCACTTCTCATGTCTTTGGCAGCAGCTGGAGGATTCTTGGCTCTTTTTTTTGCATTTGTCACAGCTATATACATCGGAGCATTATCAGTGGCCGTCTTTGCAATTTCTGTTACTACATTTTGGGCAACTGTGGCCATTCTGATAACTACAGGTAACAAGCTGTTTGGCGACCTCATCCTTTCCTCTTCTTCGTCCAGATATAGTATTCTAGATTTGATAGATGTAAAAGAATTCATGAGCACTCACCCAACAGCTCAAGTTTTTAGTTTTTGGGAGAGTTGGTTGTTGACATGGTATGAGAACCTCAATGACCAAGTGGTCTAGAACTCATCCATGCTGCCCCTATTCTTCTAAATGAAAGTTGAATTTCTTAACCCAAGGTAGGTCGGCCTTTGCGTTGTCCACGCTTTAAGCCCGTAGAGCTCTTGTGTGACGGGTGTCTTAAATATAAAAAAAAACTATTCATGAGCACTCACCTTACAATTTTAAGCTTTTGGGGGAGTTGGTCCTTGAAAAGGTTGATATTGTTTGCTATTACATAGTTATGAAAACTTTCATCAATTGTAAAATGTCAAATAGTTTAAGTAGAACCGTGGACATATATGTCTTCAATAAGATGTGCCTTTGAATAAGATTGAAATAATATAAACTGCATTCTTTTAGTTAGACATTATGTCAGATTTTACTAGTTTGTTGACCTTCCCAGTGCAGAAAGGCAGTTGTGTCTACTAGCAGTAAGCTTTTCTTTTTCTGGTTGTTACATGTATATAGATGATAACATGGATGTCTACAATTTTGCATATAATTGCACTGGTACTAGGTTTTTTTTGTGTGTGGAAAAGAACACCTACTTACCTCCTAATGGGCATAGGTGATGTAATGGATTATATATGTCCATTATTGAATGTTGCTGCACTCAGCCTCAGTCAAAACAGTTGCCATAGACCAGTATTGCCTGCTGTAGTGAGATTCCTTCCTTAGAATTTCTACAAACCATAGACATATGTGTGGATGACAACAGGGAGGCTCTGTGGTGTCTCTAACTTTAAAACTGCAACTGATTTTCTCGTTTTCATTTTAAAATATAAGATTGCGTTTGACATTTCCATGGTGGATTTCTATAATGTTTCTCTTTGTTGTTCCTTTTTTATATTTTTTGTGGGTTAACAATGTAATGTTGCCTGGACATGGAAATCGATGTGAGCCAGGCTGGATCGGATTCTTCTATACTGTGTGGCTGGTAGCTAAAAAGAGCTTCAGATTTGCTAAACACTCATTGAGCGTGACTGGCTCTGCAATTTCAACTTACACTGGTTCTCGGCACACCCGCCACCTAATACGCACAGATTCCGATTAGGGGATGATCACAATAGGAGCTTATATACACATCTTAAGTTACATATGCATGTTTGGAATGACCCAAGCTTCTGTCAGCTGGTATGATGTCTTGTTCCTAGATCTTACACAGTATGGTTTTGATGTTGATCTTTTGTTTTGTACTTAACTGAAGGTGGTGTTGATAAATAATCCTGGTTTTTGTGTGTGGTGTTTGAAGTTTGATGTTACTATAAGACAGTGGCTAGTGGCTTTTCTTCTGTAGCCTACCTAGTTACCTGGTGTTGTACAACTTATAGCAGATAATGATATTACACTAGTGTGTAAATGATGTAATTTTGGAACGAGATAGAATTGCTGAATTTGTATGAACAAGAATGTATATGCAGTACTAGTGCAGCTACACAAAGCATCCCCCCCCCCCCCCCCCCCCCCCCCAAAAAAAAAAAAAAGGGATATTATTCCACTACACATATAACTAAAACAGGCTTTTGACAAGCCTAGAAGAACCTAGAAAACTTGGAACAAAGGGTAACCTAACAGAGTTATATCGAAACTGTAGAAGCGTTATAGCCTCAAAAGTGATTAACCCAGTGGCCACATCATTAAGGGTAGACATCTAATTAGTAGTTTCTGCCTTATGTTTATCCAAACCAAATTGAAGTGCACCTAGAAAGGAAGCTGGTAGACACACTCTTTTTGGTCCTTGTTTGAGCTTATTAGGAGAAGGGGGCCGTTTTCTTTTCCATTGTTAAGGCCATTAAAAAAGTGGTTGTTTGAAACCTTGATATCATGCAAAATCAACGTTTAGCCTGTGGGATTAACTTCATCGAATCTTAATATAAAGTTTGTTGTTGTCATGGCCATGATCTTCTTTTGGAGATAGGAAGGACGAATTGGTGACAGTTGAAGGAAGCTTTGATTGAGGCCTAATGCTTTTTAGCCGAAAGGGCCGATCTGGGTCAATGAATTCGTTACTCTATCAAAAGCACGAAGTGGGGGTTTATAGAAAGCCCATAATCACCGAACACAAAAAAGTTGATATCGCCTTGGTTCATATGAATATAGAGAGGGAATGGCAACCGGGGGATGAAAAACACAACATTCTCTCATAACTTTCTATAATAATATAAGGCGTAAAGAAGTTTTTAGTCCGTGAAAATATAATGTTTTGATTTTAGTCCTTATGTTTTATTTGTTTTGTTTTTGGTATCTGTAACTTTTAAATTTTTGTTTATGGTTTCTGCCATCAACTATAAACGTTGACTGCTGAAATAGTAGACGAGAATCCACGTCAGCAGTGATATGTGACAAAATAATTATTTTTTTATTCTATCTATCTGACATGATAGGGATCAAAAACAAAAATTTAAAAGTTACAGACATCAAAAGCAAAACAAACAAAAGATAGGAACAAAAACAAAAAAAAAACCCTATATTTTTAGGGATAAAAAACTTCATTAAACCTTTAATAAATATGATTTCTTGTAATTTATGAATTAATTTGATTTTTTGACAGATGAAGAATTGTAATTTTTTTAGTGGGCTGATTTTGAATCAAATAATCTATTGGGGATGAGGAGGATGTCATTTTGATACTTGGAGTACATGTTGAAGAACTGCATAGGAAGAGACAGAAGTTGCACTTGAAGCAAGGCGGTGAAAGAAAAAAGTCTTAAATTTTGATAATGTGCTTGAGAATTGTAATTGGGTTTTGCTTATTTTGTATTTTCAATTGTCAATGTCATGATTAGTTTGTCTATTTGTTACATTGGTTTGTGTTATGTTTGATAATTGAAAATACTAAATAAGCAAAATCCAACTACAGTTCTCAAGCACATTATTTGAGACTTTTTTCTTTCTTTGGTTAGCTTCAACTGCAATTTTTGTCTCTTCCTCTGTAGCTCTTCAACATGTGCTCCAAGTATCAAAGTGACATCCTCCTCATCTACACTTGGAGGATTATTTGCTTCAAAATCAGCCTACTAAAAAAATACAATTCGTCTTCATCTGTCAGAAAATCAAATTAATTCATAAATTACAGGAAATCATATATATTAAAGGCTTAAATGCTTAATGGAGTTTTTGGTCCCTGAAAATATATGACTTTTTGGTTTTAGTTCGTATCTTTTGTTTATTTTGTTTTTGATGTCTATAACTTTTAAATTTTTGTTTTTGATCCCTGTCATGCTAAACAGATGGAATATAAAAATATTATTTTGTCACGTATCACTGCTGACATGGACTTCTGTCTGTTATGTCAGCAGTTAATGTTTGAAGTTGACGGTAGGGATCAAAAACAAAAATTTACAGATATAAAAAACAAAGTAAACAAAAGATAGGAATTAAAAATTATATTTTTAAGAACCAAAAACTTCATTAAGCCATAATATAATATTCTTTTTTCATCGCATACTATGATATTCTAAGGGAAAAAATAGTTGTAATGTCCGAGGATGAAAGATTGGCACATCCGAAATTATCCTACCAAATAAGAACTAGCTTAGAAGATGACCACTCAAGGATCGAGAGAAATACCTCTTAGATCGAGAACACATAATTGGCGTGACCCAGCGTAAAGGCACGAGATAAGTGTTAACTCGAAAAGAACGTACAAATCACATCTCTTATAGTCAAGTACAAGTACTCGGCTATATGACCATTAGATCGAAAGTAGGCACCTTGGCATAATATGATTTAGTCAAAGTGTAATCAAACACTTATCTTCAAGCCCGGGTATCTCGGGATCATATTTAAACAGCTTATAATAGCATACTCATAAGTAGAGTATTTACTTATCCTATATTCATGGAAGGTTAATCAACTTATCTATAATTAGTTACATTTTACATTATAAATAGAGGGGGTACATTGCATGTTAATTTATCTTATGCTTTATATTTAAACTCTTATCGATCTCTTACTGACTTGAGCATCGGAGTCCCAACGTAGGTACGAGGCTAACCGGAGAAGGAGTCGCTTAGTTCATGAGGAGATCGATTGGAGCAGGAACATTCAGACCACCTCTAGAGGCCGACCTCCAACCTCTGGAGTCGTAACTGTAAAATCCTAAAAATGAGCTGATAATCAATCAAATTTAAAAAAGAAGGTGATGAATTGTAATAATAATTCTAGTGTCGTTTCCCAATTGGTACAAAACATGGAAACCAAAATAAAAGGACACAATAAAAACACAATTAAGCTTTAATTGTGACAAAGAAAGCACCAAAACATCTCCCTGCCTAATTGAGTGGAACTAGGTTATCGCATGGTATAGTACAAAACTCAGTTTTCTCCATGACTAAGTGTTACAACGTGATGAAATACAAGCATGAGTACATTTTGCAGGCTCCTTCCCGCAACGGTGTATTATAGCTTCTACTAAATGGGCTTAAGAGCCTGGTGACCACAGTGGTGCAAGTTGTAGAATTCATTGCCAGAGGTGCAGCTCCAGCACTTGCTACTCATCATGTGGATACATGATTCTCTTGGAACTGTCCTGCTTGATCTGCAAGTCAAATTTTAAATCTAGTGCTTCAAATTTTCCATTATTATTAACTGTTATTTATGAGTCATTAAAATAGTTGGGATAAAACTCTTTTAAAGTGAGCTTGAGTATAAAGTGAAAAAATAAGTGTATCTACTTTAATTACCTAAAGTGGGTTGAGATCTCAATGCACTTTAACTAATCAATGATGAATACATTCTTACTTGTTTACTTTACACTCAAGCTCAATTTAGAAGAGCCTAATCCAAAATAGTTATACTGTTATTTTGCATACCTGAGCTCTTCATATTCTATTTCAAGGTATTAAATTTCTAGAGAAATGCCATTTAGTGGGAAATTCCAATTCTACATAGCATTCTTTTCCTTCTCAGTTTCTACCTATAGCTACTTTTTTATTTATTTTTTCTATTTTAATCTCTATCCAGCTTAAACTAGATGTTGGTACTAAGCAATTTCACCCCTTGTTCTTTACCTTTGTGGGAAGAATGGTTTATCAAAATAAGGCATCAATTGAGCTCTCGGAATCATTTCCTTCCTTAGCAAACGAGTCTCTTCCTCTTCAATCATCTGCTTCAAATTCACTTAATTAATTTCATAATATAAATTTCAAGTGCTCTCAAATTAGTCTCACTCTTGTATTTAGAGGCACATATCCCCATTGTTATGTTTCCACCTTTAGCAACTTCTCCTCACGTTTCTTTTGCAGGTCCGTGAGGTAGAATTTTGTTGTGACCTGTGTGCATACATGCAAAACCACATTCATTAATTACAGAAAGCCTATTTTGAACTTTAGCAGTAATTATTCAGAGTATCTTACTGCATAGTTGAACATTGCACGTTTGACAGCTCTTTCTTGAGTGTGGAGTTTGAATTCTTGTGGTTTAGTATTTTCTTTGGGGGGAGACTTCCTTGAAGCCTAGAGAGAAACATATCACGAAATTTGAAAGAATAAATTGATATATTGAGCATAAACTATACCCGATTATATGGTCGGGACAATACCTATTTAGGTCTAAAGTGAATTTTGGATGAGGCCTTTTGAAACAAATTTATATTAAATAAATTTTTTGAAGCCTAAAGCAAGGGTCTTAGTTGTTTGACCTTTGGACCGACCCTGCCAAGTTACTTACCCTTGTCTTGTCATGGAACTTGTCTTTGAGGTCAACTTTTGTTTGTCAAACATCCAATTATGTTTATTAAGGTATTCATGATTCATGTATAATAAGCTAGAAGGGTAGTTTTTTTTTTTAAAAAAAAAAAAAAAAGGCCAATCATGTACACAAATTGAGAAAATTGAGAGAGAAGAGTGATAAAATATAATAATAATGAAATTAGTAAGAGACAAGGAGTACTAGTGTTATCATTATGGGTCCATCGTGTGATGATGCACTCGATTTATGTATGTTATGGAAAGGGTTGCATGGTTCACCGGTCTTATAATCTTAGTGAAAAAAAAATAGTGGTCCAATATGCCTACACTGGACCACTATATTGGTTCATCAAAAAAATGTATATCCATGTTTATATGTCTATATTAAAATAAGCCATTCTAATATCATTTCTTTTTAATTAACCTTTTGATAATAGGAATTGCCTTTCTATTTATAGAAGTAAACCGTGTTTCTGCAAATAAACAAAAAATATTATGAATTTGGAGTGCACAAGTTTTGGAAGAGTATATATGCTTTTGAAAAAATAAAAAGAAAAAAAGAAAAATGGTATAGTGTAGAGTGTAACACAGAAGAAATATGGTCTGTAGTTAAATGTGCTCTTTTTTTCTTTATGTTAAAAAATCTCGATCATTACATTAATACTTTCAATTTTAAGAAATATATATATGTAATTTAGGCAATTCTAAATTCAAGAAATCATAACAGAAATTAGCATGGATAAACTTGTTGGGTTGGTGAGGGAATTAAGACAACTTCAATGATAGTATTGGAAAGGTATGTAGTTATGCTTCTGACATGTGATGTGCATGCATGTCAAAATGCCTTTTATGCAAATTATCATTTCATATATATGTGTTAATTAGAGCAATGATAATGACACAATGAATAGTGTACACACAAAAGATCACATTGGTATGCATCAACTGGATTTGTGGCACAAGGTAGTAATTCAACTTGCTGCATATATAGGTGCAACTTTCTCAAAAAATGATTGTATCACCATCTAGTGATCAAGTATGCAAGAGATGGTACTTAAATAATGCTCCAGTAATCTCTTTTTTTTTCACTGTCGCTCAGATGTGATATAATTAACAGTTTCATAACTTTTAGCCTTAAGACGAGATGGAACAAAACAAGTGCAGGAGAAGTATCTTCAATGACTTCTCTGTCCTACAAGGATGGAATTTGAGTTTTATACCCCAATCCATCCATGCATGCCATGGAAGTTCAGTTTTCATGGGGCAACGATGTGAGATAATTAAGGAGTAGTGGCTCTTGTAAGGATTATATGTGAAGGTAGAACAAGCTAGGCATCTCACCATTCCTCTAGAATTAGTAGTACTGCTCCATTGAGTCTTCACAAACTTTTGTCATGGAAAAATAAGGAAGATGCAAAAGAAATGAAGCAGTTAGGACATACTATCCTTCTAGTAATTAAGAGGGAATAGATAAAAACAAGAACATAAAGAATTAAGCATCCCAACCTTCAAAGCAGCTTTAGTGCTTGCTTTCTCCATGTTTAATTTAGTGGGATATGTGTATGTAGCCGTTATTGAGCTAAGGGGACTATATAAAGAGTGGGAAAAATGAAGTTTGGAGGTTGGTAACTGTCTGAAAATTTTCATTTCTGTTGCTACATCATCAGCATGCTCTAGGATTTGCATGCTCTCTTGCACCAAACTTTCTGATTAAACCTCCCTCTCAACCATATATTTGTCAAATCCTACTATGTTCAGTCAGATTTCCACTTGGCTGAAGTAAGGGATAAGGGGATGAGAAAATATGAAACCCAAGAGAGAGATAGAGAGGAAAATATGACTGCATTTTATTTTCCTATCTAATAAGAACATTGAAGTGTATGAAGAATACAAAATGAATGGGAATGAATAATTATCCATTTTGAATGATAATTGTTGTTATAAGAATGATTATTGATTCCTCATCTTTAATTTTGTATTGTTAATGGTGCTTCCTATTAATAATCCGTCGATCTAATAGATTCTAATAAGTTATAGCTACTAGAATAATCAGGTTATCTCTGACTTTCCTATATAGCCTTTGATCATAAGATATTTTGAGTTATCTTCAATTTTCAAAATTTTAACCCACAATGTAAACATCATTGATTGCTTGACATACATAAAGAGGAATATTTCAATTTGCCGAAGTAGTATGTAATTGATCATAGCTGACTCACATATATACTGATGATCTCTCATTACAATACCTTCTGTCCTTCTATATTAGTTACTAGAATTAATCTACATCTCACTGATGTGCAATGATTAATAAAAACTAAGCTTTAAAACAAAATAAAAATAAGATAGCACTCAATCTCGTTTACCCTGTATAAGAAATAACTCTTACTCTAATTCACAATATCTCGTATGATGATCACTGCTTCCTAATTGTAAGTGCATTTTTTATTTACTTATTTATTATTCAGTTCCAATAAACTTTCTCACAAATCACAATTCATCTCAAATGCATTTTAGACTTGTTGTATATATGTTTGCTCCTTTGTTTAGATTTATATATAAGACATTTCAGGTTAAACAGTTTATCTGCTGATTGACTCACAATTGCTTTGAGAGTTTGAGTTCACTTTCATTAACACAGCAAGAGTAGAGTACTTGTGAAAGAGCAAAAAGTGATGACCAAAAGGTTGTTAATAGCCCTCTTTCAAATGTTTCTTGTTGAATCCATCAAACCATCCAAAGACACACTGCCATTCTTTAATCTGTCGTAGTCCAAGCAATGGCTCAGCTTCACATCAGTACTGTGTAATTTAATCCTTGATACGTTGGTAATCCATTGTGGTTGTTCACATTTGTTGCTTTGATTGGAATCTCATTGATAGGAACCCAGAAATTTAGGAACAGAAATATAGAAGAAAGTACTGTATTATTGATGTTCCCAAGCTTGTAACAAGTTGTTACAGTACCGGGAAGAAGAAAGGAAACAGATAGTATAGGCAAATTAAAGAGTGCCTATTCTCTCCCAATTCCAAGCCCAAAACTAGCCTACCTCTATATACACCCCCTAACTCACATTATATCCTCACTCATTACATCATCACACACATATTCCCCCTCCCACTGCCAGCTAGGCAGTTAGTTACAATTCCCCCCTTTTAATCATGTGTATTGCACCCTTTTGTGTTTCCTCACATAGACCCTAGCGGGCTTAGGGACCATACTGGGCCTTGGGTTCGCATCAAATCTCCCCCCTTCAAAATTCACCTTGTCCTCAAGGTAAAGGTACGAGAAGCAGCCAGCAAAAGGTCTTCCCCGAGGATGCCACTGTTGGAAACACAATGACCAACTTATGCAAGTAGCATAGGTAGCATAGTAATTTCCACCTGGATCCCATTGCTTAGAGTGTGTTTGCTGGATACCCCATTCCTTGATCTCGACCTTGATGTTGGAGTTGACCTTCAACCAATCTTGCCTCAACAAGGCATTTTTTCTTCCCCCCACTCTCTTTCCTGCCAACTTTGCAATATTCAGCTTCTGAAGAATAACAATAGCTTCATGATTCTGCAGTAAAGCTGCATATTGCCTTTTGGTGTTGTCTCCCTTCATGCTTGGCTGACTTGTACCATCAAGAACTCCACCAGGGTCCCATTCCTTGAAGTACGATGACCAAGCCATGGATGAAGTATAAGAATTTCCAAGATCCCATTGGCCTATGCCCATGCCCCCGTTATGGACCAACATAGAGGACAATATTAACAGCATGTGGCCTTTATAAGCAATAGCCTCGTGAATAGTTTCATTAGTGGCTTGAAGGCTAACCTTCTCTCTCCCCCATAGCACCTGTAACACCACATTCACTGGGCAACACACCTGGTCATGCACAAGGAAAATGGCAGCATGTTCCCCTTGGCTAAAAACATCATGAACCAACAGATCCATTATTAAGACAGCAACCAGAGCCTTAGCAAAGACTTCAAGAAGACTAGTAATCCTAGCATCTCCTAAGGTCCCAATAGAGGCCTTCAACCTTCCACATGCAGCAAGTGGGCAAGCAATATAATTTCTCCTCTTGAGGAAGCTAGACAACCCAAACGTGTGTGAATGTCAAACCCCAAAAATAAACATATCCTTCCCAGTTTTTGAATCTAACTTGTCCAGAAAAATTACAAATTTATGTAGTACTAATGCCTTTACCAAGCTGCAATTTAGAACAAGTATCACAATCCATACCTGTTTTGTCAACTGGATACCACGTTTAACTACAATAGACAAATCTCCTATGTGATCTTCATACAGAATTGAACATGGAGAAGAATTCAATTCACTCTTCACATTTGACTTGGACTCCATCATATGTTGTATGGCTGCAACAACCTTAAATATTGACGTGTCAACAAATTGGATGTGAAGCATAAAAGCTTTTCTATCCCTGACCACCCTCTCCTCCTCAGTTTGGCAAGGAAGAGAAGCCAATATTGCAAAATTTGTAGCCCATGATCTAGGATCGTATTCACCATTTCTACCTTGTCCACCATGATTACCACCCCAGTTTTCTTTCTCAGCAGGTAAGGCAGGAAAGTTTGAAGGAGACTCTGCAACAGAAGGAAGGACAAACCATGTATTTCCATATGGAAGATTGCCAGACTTATTATGTTCCCAAAAGACTGTCATCACCGATCCATGTGCATGTTTTGTCAAAAGCCCAATTTCCCCTTCCTCCTCTACCTCAGTTACCAGCGCTGAATGAATGTCTAAAGTGAGACTCCTTCCTTATGAACCCAATTAGAAGGACAACTTTGGGCCTGGCCCATTCGATCATAAAATTGACCACTTCTTTGTAATCCCCTTCTTGCCCTTTCATTTATCTGTTTCTCCTTCCCCCCCTTTGACCTCAGCCGCTAGTGAGAGTGACTGATTGACCATGTCGTGTGATGACCTAACCACCGCCATGGGTGCGTTCTGCCCCGGCGGGGGAAATTCGGTTTGACACCACCGAATAGTGTCGTTCAACACCACAGATGCGCACAACTTTCTCGCCGTTGTTGTACCCTTCATGGACGAGCTTGGGTCTGGCGGTTCAGGTGGCGGTGGTCGGTCGTTTGGCCCACCCGAAACCCACCCTTCCAAGTTCGGTGCTGACTCTTTTCTTGACGTCTTCTTCTTTGTATCGACTTTGTCACCTCCGCTTCGACGGTCGTTGAAGCCTCGACTGGTCCCCAGAAAAAAACCCATCTCAGTTTCACTTTTCTCCACCCTTGCGCGATCCATGGTAGTGCGATGCAGGTTGTCCAGCTCTACATTCTCCTCATCTTCAGTTTGTCGCTTCCGCCCTAGTTCTTCATCCTCTCTTTCCTCCGCGACCACATGGAGCTGCTTGTATTGACATACCTGACCTGATGAATACACCTCTCTTCACCACAATGACACAATTCCCTTGTTCCCTCCTCAACTTCTTCAATTTGTCGTTTAAATTCTGACCCCCTTCTCTTAGTGCTGATGTCACTGTTGTCGAGTTGATGTGACTGATCTCCCTTCGATGCGGCTGGTTCCACTCTCCCTTCTTTCACATTGGGGCGACTTGGAGCATGATCAATGATAAGCATCCAAGTGCTTGGGCAACCCTCCCTTAACCAAGCCACTTAAGTATTCCATCAAGCAATCTATATTACTTGACGTGGGACTTAGGCACCCCATAATACCCAAGTCCCTAGCATAGCACCGCCCCTGAGAGCCGACGGCTCGGTGGCCACACTCTATGACGCTTCACTCGGTCTTTTCCGGTCAGTCCCTCCGTAGGTAGCCCTTTCTGAGACATCGGCAACCATCTCTGATACCAAATGATAAGCACCCAAATGCTTGGGGAACCCTCCCTTAAAAGCTAGCTATTAAGGGGGGAGAACAAAGCCACTTAAGTATTCCATCAAGCAGCCCATACTACTTGATGTGGGACTTAGGCACCCCATAATACCCAAGTCCCTATCACTCATACTAAGCTTCTGTTTGGTACATACTAATTCCTCATTCTAGAATACACTGAGAAGAAAAAATTGGTACTTTGGAAGGAGAAAATTGAATGCTTTAAACTGACAAAACGACATTTTCTCATTATTTATTTTGTCGACAATAAATGTTATATTCTGCAGTGGTATATGCAGTAGGTGGTTAATTCACCTGCTGATGGCTTGTTTTATACTCTATATCTTCTTAATCAGTTAATTAATTCTCATATCACTCATATTCAATGAACAGCATGTCAATTCTTGTGCATTCTCTATAAATAAATTCTTTCATTCTCCAATTCTTAATCAAAAATTCTTTCACTCAGCAAAACACCATTATTAATATTGTGAAATTGCATTACCTGTCTTATCAGTTCCAGTTATGCTGTCTAATGCTTCGTCTTGAATCCAAGTTTTTGTTTCTTCTTTCTACTTTTGAAAACTTATATATACTTTCTTTCCTTATATATGGGAGATATTCTTAAATAAAAATTTCCTATGGCTATATTAGAATTATATCAGTATTTGACATGTGTAAAGTTACGTCAGTCATATTTAAACTATTCTTTTGTCTTAAATTACAACTTTACACATATCATATGCTGGTTTGATTGCCTAATATATGAAGCTCCTATACAAGAATTTCTGTATATATGAAATTGAAGGTTTATCTGATTGACTCTAGAACAGTTGGACCCTATCACTATAATTTTTATTTTCCACAGCTCACAAAAATATGACCAAAAGGTTGTTAACAGCAAGCTTTCAATTGTAACCAGGCAAAGCCACAATTGCTAGAATTGATTTTGGCTTTGTCATGGGTAAACAGAATGTCATCCAATTTGTTAGGTTGTGAATCGAAAATCAACCTACTATAAGGCAATATATAATGCTTGCAGTTGAAGTTGTGGGGTATCCATGATAAAACCTTCAACAAGACTTTAACAAATTAGTAAACCTCTCTCTTTTCAATTTGGCAATGGAAAAGACACCTATTTTAACTGAACATGACCAGAAAGTCTCAACTACCATTCAGTATCACTGTATCAGTAAGCAATTCAAGTTCACTTAGCATTAATTAGTGAGACGGTACTTTTGGTTATCTTGTGCTTGAATATATTAGGCGAATAATGCTAGAGAAATACACTTACACGTATCTGTACAGTCTTTATTATTTGCTAGAGAAACACACACATCAATCACCTCATTTTTTTTCCACACATACACCTTGATTCTATCACATTGATATTTGTAGGAAGACTTGACTCGTAGAAGATGCGTAACAAGCATTTTCATAGGAAATAGTTTTTGTACCACTAAACTGGGATGCCCCTACTCAGATTTTTATGTGACCAGAATTAGACTGAAATAAATACGTCTTTCTGGCTCAATTCGAATTAATTAGAGTTGAAAGTAATTTCCGGATAGTGAGACTCTCAAACCAAAAAAGCTGATATCTTGGTCTGCTTCCGAGGAAAAAAACTTGATGAGATGTTGCTGGACAAGTTAAATGTTTGGTTGTTATCCATCAACGCAATGATTGATGATGCTGAGAAAAACAGATCAACAATAAGAATGTTAGAGCCTCGCTTGATAAATGTTGAGTAATGTGGATGAATATCTTAAATGCATATAGATTTATTAATTTATGTTTGTTTTGGTATTGATGTTCATGTAATCTATATTATATACACTTAAAACTCACTGTTGGAGTAATTTTTATCAGGTGTCAACATATCAGGACTCAAACAAATTCAGTCCACCAGAAAAACAGCCATATTTGGTAATGTTCGACCAATGAGAAGACAGGTTTTGTGTAGTATAGTTGTAAATAAAGCCTCTAATGATCCCTTTTATCTTCATCTCACTCAACCCATAACATCTCTGGGCTAAAACTGCATTTCAAGATATTCTTTTCAAAACTCTCGGTTATTCTTTTGAAGGGTTGGATTGATGGTTAAAGGTTCTTTTGGGCGGTAGATTTCTTTTTATTTCAAATTTCAAATTTGAAAATATCTTCTGCTGTAGTGATAGGTGCATGTGGTCATCTTTTTCCTGGTGGTGAATTGACTACAGAGCTTGAGTGGACGCATTCTCTTTCCATTCAAAAAACACATTTTCATATCTCTGTAGCATTTTTCTTACGATCTTCGTCTTTTACGCTTCTCTTCTTCCATTCATCATTTTCATGACATTTTCTACGAAATCATGAAGATGCAGCGCGTTTTCGAGACCACCGCCACTCACCACCGTCTTCTCTAATGATCGTGAACATGAGCGCCTCATGGTTCAAAGATTTCAAGAGGAGGTGAGGTTTGCTTTTCGTCATAATCTTTCCATGCCCTGGGTGTCGCATATAAGATTGGAAGAAGAACTCATTTCTGTTCTTTTATTTTACTTTTTTCAGAGTCCTATATTTCTCTCTTCTCATTTCTGTTATTATTTTCTTTAGTTTCAAAAATTCCTAATTTCTTACTACAAATATTTTACTTAAGATGAGCTTTTAAGAAATTGTTTCTGTTTTGCAGCAATCTCAGATATATGTAGCCAAGTGCAAAGGGGAAGTTTGAAGAGGTCCAGCTCTTGAAGATATCATGTGCATAATTTTGTGTTTTAGGGTTTCACACATTAACTTCTATTTACAATGTCACTCTCTTTGTGCAATTGTTCCGATTTTGTCTGTGGTCTGTCATTTGTGATTTGCCTAATTTGATATTGTCTTTCATCAAAGTGTGGGTGAAAATATAAAAATGGTTTACTTTTCCTCTTACTATCACTGAAAACAGAAGCAAAAGAAAGAAGATGAAAATAGTAGCAACAGTTCCAAGGGAGGGGAGAGAACACTCATTCAATTGCACCCATTTTCTTCTCTCTCTTTTTGGGCCTTCACTTCAATTTTCTTTGATCTCCTTTTTCTGTCCACATGCAACTTCTGATAACTCTACCCTTACCAACTACTTATTTTGGATCCACAACTCTATCATGTTGTATAACTTAACTTTGAATCATGATGGGTTCTTTTTCTATTTTTTAAAACACCCATTTCATCAAATCAGTAATTGGGCATCTCTAATTTAAATTTGGATGTTGCTGGTTGTTGTATCTTCTTAACTTGGTTTGTAAATTTTTTTATTCTGATATCGTTGTGTAGTTATTTTCCTGACCCTGCATCATCTATGCTTCATATAAAGATTAGCTATGATTATGATTTTCATGACCCTGCATGAGTTATTGCTATGAGTTGGGTTCAACTGAATCAATTATTAAACCCAAAGGTATGCCTTTCTCAATTAAAACTCACTGGAACTAAATTTTAGAGAATTGGTTCTTTGCTGGTGCTTCATTCAGATTTCATGATCTTGGTATATGCTTCTATATTTTGTTTTATTATGCTTATATTTGACTAAAATAGTTATTTATTGTATCACCTTTCCCACCATATGATAAAATTGGGCTAAACTCAGTTCAGAGAGAGGCTGAAGAGATAATTCTCATGAAACAAATGAAAATGGATTGGGTTTCATATATTTACTTGCAGGGTTGGTATTCTTTATGATTTGTCTATTGTTGGTGGTTTTGATTTAGGCAAGACAAAATATTAATTGTTAAAATTTGTACATCAAATGGATCTGGCAAAAGCAAGACCATTTCAAAACAAGATCTAATCTTTTCTATATAAACATTCTAATGCCCAGGAAAAACCCCAAAATACCCTATGTTTGAATCTTTTCATTAATATCTTTTGTTTAATAATACTCAATATAATTTTTAATACTATTTTCGTCCATGGATATTAACCTGCTACCTATATATGGCTTGATGTATAGATCTAATATTATGAATTGTTTCAAATGAAATGTCTAAAAATTGCTACATATTTTTAAGTTGTAATACATCATTCTCTTATGCTTTCACATTATATTAATACATCATTTGGGAGTGCAAGTTGCATTTAGAGTGATACTGAATATGACTCTTATTTGTTCTGTTGAGAAGATTTTGCTTCATTCTTTGAGATCACCCGTCTATGAGATCAACTGTCTATGATAACCCGTCTGATCACCCGTCTATGATAACCAGTATGATTAGACGGGTTATCATAGACGGGTGATCAGACGGGGTGAGCATAGACGGGTGATCATAGACGGGTTCTTTCAGTTTCCGCATATACAAGTTGCATCCTGTCTATGATCACACGTTTATACTCACCCGTCTATGATAACCAGTCTGATCAGACGGGTTATTATAGACAGGCGATGAACCCGTCTGTGACAGGTGACCTCATAGACGGGTGAGCATAGACATGTGATCATAGACGGATGAGCATAGACGTGTGATCATAGACGGGCTCCTTCAGTTTCCCATATACAAGTTGCATCCTGTCTATGATCACACGTCTATGATCACCCGTCTATGATAACCCGTCTGATCACCAGTCTGATCAGATGGGTTATCATAGACGGGTGATGAACCCGTCTGTGACGGGTGACCTCATAGACGGGTGAGCATAGACGTGTGATCATAGACGGGCTCCTTCAGTTTCCCATATACAAGTTGCATCCTGTCTATGATCACACGTCTATACTCATCCGTCTGTACACCCTTCTGATCAGATGAGTTATCATAGACGGGATCTCATAGATGGGTGATGAACTCGTCTATGATAACCTGTCTGATAGAGGGGTGATCAGACGGGGTGATCTCATAGACGTGTGATCATAGACGGGTTCATTCAGTTTCTCCATATACAAGTTGCATCCTGTCTCACACGTCTATACTCGCTCGTCTATGATCACCCGTGAAGGAACCTGTCTATGATAACACGTCTATGCTCACCCGTCTATGATAACTCTTCTAATCAGACGGGTTATCATAGACAAGCTGTCTTATTATGTCAGATACTTTAGTAGTTATATTATCTAACTTTTTGTTGTCATTTGAATCTGATATGGCATGTTTATATGCAACAATTTATGTTTAAAATTATTAACATAAATTATAAATTATTGATATTGATATCTAACTTTTGTTGTCACTTAAATCTGATATGGCATGTTTATATTAAGCTCATCTTAATATTCTTGAACTCAATTATTATGTTAGGCTTCCCAACAACAGTCTCAGGGTCAGACCTCCCAAATATCAGAAAAGTCACTATAACGGTTAAGGAACTTTAGGAGCTTAATATGGCTTTGATGGGTTATACAGTCTTTGCAATCAGCAATTGGGTTTGTGCCTGTCTTTTGGCATGAGATATCCTAAGGATTGCTTTCTTGGGGATCTGTCTGCATAATCCATACTGAAGGATTCGTATGTATGATTTGAGTTGGTGGAATTGTGAGGTATTAGGAAGTACAGGTTGCATCCCGGACTGAGAAATGATAGATAACTCCGTTACCTTGAAATTGTCTTTTTGGAGCATTTTATATTTCCTCTAACAACATCAAATAAGGTACCTTTGGGATTTTGCTGCTGAGATAATTAAAGACCTTCCACTTGAGTTGCAAGTTTGGTTGTAGTTTGATGCTATGGTACAGTGAATTTAATTATTTTTATGATAGCAAAATTTAACTCCATAGGTCCATCCCTCTTATCCTCTATTTGTATTTTTTTCTTCTTTAAATTCTTTCAATATTCATTCCTAAAACAATATTGTTTCTGTGATATAATATAATAATCTAATAAAAAAAAAAGCTAGATATATATTTATATTATATAATATACAATATATAATATATCTTATAATTATATAATATTATATTATATAATAATCCATAATATATATTGCCTAAAATATAATAATAACAATATAAAATAATAATATAAATAAAATAAAAAACACAAAATTGAGTATATTTTTTAAAAATGGCTAACTTGCACAGAAAACAGGACAAATAAATCAAATAATATTTCAAGAGAGGAGAACAAAATAATATGATAGATAAATATACTTTCTAAAAATGGTGAACTTGCACGGGAAATGAGGAAAAATAAATCAAATAGATTTTCAAGAGAGAAGAAAAATAATATGACAGAAAAAATATTTTTCAAAAATAGTTAACTTGCAGGGTAAAAGATGAGAAATAAATCAATTAGATTTTTAAGAGGGAAGAAAAAATATGATGAAACATAAATATATTTTGTAAAAATGGTTAAGTTGCAAGGATAAGAAGAACAAATAAATCAAATAGATTTTTAAGGGAGAAGAAGAAAAATAATATAATAGATAAATATATTTTCTAAAAATGCTGAACTTCCACGAGAAAAGAGGATAAATAACTCAAATAGATTTTCAAGAGAGAATGATAGATAAATATATTATAAAAATGGTTAACTTTCACAGACAAAGAGAATAAATAAATTAAATAAATTTTCGAGAATAAAAACAATAATATGATAGATAAATATATTTTCAAAAATGAAAAAAATAGGAGAATTAAATCAAATAGATTTTTTAGAGGGAATAAAAAATAATATGATAGATAAATATATTTTGTAAAAGTAGTTAAATTGCACGGGAAAAGAGGATATATAAATCAAATAGATTTTCAAGAGAAAAGAAAAAATAATTTGATAGATAAATATATTTTATAAAAAATGGTTAACTTGCACGGATAAAGAGAAGAAATAAATCAAATAGTTTTTCAATAAAGAAAGTTTATAATTCAAATAGATTGCAAAAAAAAAAAACTTATAATTAAACTTATAAGAAGACAAGAAGATTTATTTTTTATATTTTACATAATAATATAATATTTTAAAATATTTTTGCTCAAAAGTTTAAAATTATAGTTTTCTATTTTCAATACATACAACCTGATATAATTAAATCACACACCATATAACCTTGGCGTCTTATACATATTTTCTTCATTTAATTGATTTATTTTGAAATTTATATAATCATTGGTTATGATCAATTGAAATTTTTCAAGTAATTTTTAAATTGTTTTTATATCTGTATAATTCAACCATATGTTCCCTCTGATATTTTTATTTAATTATATTATTATATAATGAAATCGTCTTAATTTTTAAATATGTTCATCAGTAATAAATGTTATTGCACGGGTTACTATACTAGTTAGATAGATAAGAGTAATGTTAATGTACCTAGATAAGATAATGAGTTGATGTACCAGTGATTTAATCATTTTTTTTTTTTTGATAAGCAAAGAAACTTTATTTAAAGAGAGTACAAGGTGTACTCCCATAAAATTGAAGTGCCTCATTAAAACCTCCCAAAGCCAAAATCCATTGGGAAAAAGACTAGGGGAGGAAAAAGAGTACACAATCATCAAGGTACAAACGTTACATAGAGATTTTGAAAGATGGAGACCTTAATTAGTCTCACTAAAAGTTGCCGATTTCGTGAAAGAGAGATTTTGAAGAACGGAGAAAATAGAAGATTTGTGGCGACAAGAATTGGCAACCATGCAAGCGAAGAAGGCGTTTGATGCCTGTATTCTTGGCATTATCCATAGTGTCGTTTCAGCCTCTATTTTTCCAGAATTATGAGTGACAGAAGGCAAAAGAGGCTTTGCATTCACCCTGGCATGTAGACATGTAGTTCTTTAAAAAAAAAACATTGTGTACTGATTGATTTTAAACTTTTGAAAAAAATTATTTTAAAATAATTCTAAAAAGAGGTTTTATTTTAAGATGAATTCTTCGATACCATCCCAAATTTGGGGATAACATTTACCCTACATGTGTGTCTCATTCAGGTGATGATACCTCATGTCACGTAAGATTAAGTGAGACATCTCATTTATTACTTGGAAATAGTATCATTCTTTATTCAAAAATCTCTCTTCTTTTTATCTTTCAACTTTAGACCCCAAGAGGACTTACTTGCAAAATAAAAAGTTAAAAACAAATTTTACTCTTTCTATTTACTCATTGATCCTAGCGTCCTTGTTTGTCAGAATTAAAATTTAAACAATGGATCTCTCGTGCAATTTCCAATCTTGAAGCATTTACCCCCTTCCTCCAACACCTGAGCATCCAGGAACCCTAATCCACCAGCGTTGTCATGTCTTACGCTAATGGGTTCAAGTAGCAAAGTGATGGAGAGAAAAAGAAACGAGCGTGGATTCCAGCAGACCAATGTGACTCGCGTCGAATCTGGCTAGGACGTTGTGGTTGCATGGTGGTCTGAGGCGGAGGTGTGGCGAAGCTTGCAATGTGGCGTGTGGGTCTGACAGCAACGCAACCGAATCTGCGTTTCTATGGTTGTTAGCAGGAACGAAATTGTTTGGGGAGGGGTGCTGCTCGCGATTCCGTTAGGTCTGAGGCTGGGGTCTGAGGCGAACGTCGATCTAGTGCAGTGGATCTAGTGGCTGATGCCCTCCCTTCCCTCTCCCTCTTTTTTTTTACTTTCCTTTTTTGCTTGGCTTTGATTTAATTGCTTAGATGGTGGCCATGGTGTGTTTGTTGTTGTTTCCTTTTGCTTTAGGGAGAATGGGTCAGTACCAGAGATGGCAACAAGTGAGAATGGTGGTTCCGGAAGCTCCTTCATGCCTGCCTTCGAACGGGTGGAGGAGTGGTTGCAACAAGCTTGAAATGGTTGTCGTAAACTTCGTACGGTTTTCCTATCGTCAAGATGCTGCTATTGCTCCTACCTTCGAACGACTGCTATCAAGGGCTGAACACCGAAAGTGGATAGATTGCTGGTTGAATGGTTTCATGCTCTACTGTTGGGTTAGGAATTCAAAGAGGGGTTAGGGTTCATGCTCTATTTCTGGGTCCAAGGTCGATGAACACAGAGTGGTTACGGATTGACAATGAATCACAAAGTTTAATTATTTGATTATGCACAATGGTACTTGTGGATCTAACGATAAAAAAGAATAGTTAAAAGTGCTTTCTAGATTTATATTTGCAACCAGGTCCCTTGGGGCCAAAAGATAAAAGAAAGAGTTGGATGAGGATCTTAGACAAAATAAGAAGTCTGTCCAACATGGCGATGACATAGACTATTTTAATTGATGTGGCAAACCGTGATTGGGCACATAGGTAGGGTAAAAATTACTCCCAAATTTGAGAGGTACCGAAGAATTTATCTTATTTTAAAAATAATTAACTCTTGCATAGGGTTCAAGATAGCAATATTATACAATAAACTCTTACAATTCTTACAATAATTAAACGATCCATATACCAACATCATAATTTGTTAAAAGACTCTGTTTTTTTTTTTTAAAAAAAAACTTTTACTCAAAAACGAAATTCAAATTTTTTTCAAAATATTTTGAAAAGTCATTTTATTAAAAAAAAATAACAAAGTTACACGATAAATCCTTACAATCATATGATATTCGAGAATGAAAAAACTATGTCATAGATCATCCTGTGAATTTAAAAATATTTTATTTTCAAATAATGAAGAACTTTACTAAAAGAGAAAATTTACTGTTTTTTTAAAGTAGATATTTTTTTTAAAAAATAAATCCACTCTTGCATAGGATTAAAGATAGAAAATTTATGTGATAAACCCATATGATCATACGACACTAGGGATGGCAACGGGGCGGGGTGGGCACGGATAGTAGCTACCCGCTACCCGCCCCGCGAGAAAAAAATCCGCCCCATGCCCGCCCGCTACCCGCGCGGATATCCGTGGATATTTCCTAAAAAAATAAAAAAAAATAAAAACATATATTCCGATTGAAACATAATAAAATTCTAAAATTAATTACTACAACAAAAATCTGAATTCCAATCCAAGTTCAAAGTTACATTAAACAAGTTACAAAAATCCGTGAATGAGAGAGTGAGAGTGAAATTAGGGTTATATTATTAGGGAGAAAATATTTATTTTAGTATATGTGGGTATCCGCGGGTACGGATAGTACTAAATCCGTACCCGCCCCGTTAACTAACGGATAGTGAAAAAATCCGTTAAGCCTTACCCGCGGATATCCGCTAAACTATCCAAATCCGATCCGCGACGGATTTTACCCGCGGATATCCGCGGGTACGGATTTTTTTGCCATCCCTATACGACACTTGATAATGGAAAAAAAATGTTTTTTCTTCTTTATAGATGAATAAAACCTTACTAAAAACTAATTTTTTAGAGAAAAAAAGGATTTTTTTTAAAAGACATTTTATTTTAAAATCAACTCACAATAAATGTGCACACAAAAATCAGCACAAAATCATGTCACTATCGAGAAAAATATGCATTATGATACTGAAACAACAATATTCAAAAAACATAAAAAGCATGCCATTGAGTAAAATAAGAAAAACATAAAAGGCTAGATAATTAAGAATAAACCAAGCAAGAGAAATCAAAAATTATTTTTTAGTGTTTTATCATTTTTAATTTTGTTGTGGTGATTTTTATTTTTATTCCTGCTTAACAACTAAAAGGTCGAAAAAGATTAAACCTATTATTCAATGAATCCGCTATTTTTTTTATAATTCTTTTTCATTTTATCCTCTAGTTTTTAGTTTAGAAACCTGTTTATTAAATTAAAAAGCTTATACTCTCTAAAATATTTTCGGCCTTTCATTATCTTATAGGCTTAATTGCACTTTTGGTCCCTCAGGTATCACGATTGTTCGATTTTGGTCCCCCAAGTTTTAATTGCGCCAATTGGATCCCTCAAGTATCATGATTGTACAATTTTGGTCCCCCAGTTTTTAATTGCGCGAATTGGGTCCCCTAGGTATCACGATTGTTCAATTTTGGTCCCCCAAGTATCACAATAGTGCAATTTTTAACGTCAGTAGCCTACGTAGGACACATGGGACTGATTTGACACTTAGTGAAGTCAACTTGACAGTTTACGGGACATTCTTATAAGACATCATTGACATCTTACATAATTTAATGGTTAAATGCACATCACTAAGTATCACAAAAGAATGACATGTAAGCTGCTAAGTTAGTCTCATTAAGTATCAAATCAATCGCACATGTGCTTCGTAGGCTATTGATGTTAAAAGTTACACAATCGTGATACTTGAAGGACCAAAATTGCACAATCGTGATACTTGGGGACCAAAATTGCATAATCATGATACATGGGGGACCCAATTGGCGCAATTGAAATGTGGGGGATCAAAATTACACAATCGTGATACTTGTAGGACCCAATTGACGCAATTAAAACCCAGGGGACTAAAATCGAACAATCGTGATACCTGAGGGACCAAAAGTGCAATTAAGCCTATCTTATAAAACAAAAAGTAAATAACCTTCAATTAAAGCCCAATGTTCCTTCTCGAAAAACGACCCAAATAAGGGTACATCAGCCCACCTTAACGTAGAAACTTATGTTGGAGAATGAACTTTCCTCTTCTTATTGTTTCCAATTTTTTTATTAATAATTATTTTATTAATTTCAAAAATGTTTTCATTTTTATTTTAGGTATTACTTTTCACACCCCTCCTTTTTTTTTTTTTTCCCCTAAATACCCTCCCAACATATCACCTTCCCCTTCTCACTTCAAACTTCCAGAACCCCATTCCTCACACCTCATTCCCCTTCTCACATTTTCAAATTTCCGTTAACAACCCCGATGTAGCATCGTTGAATTATAGGCAGCTGATGTCATCACCAACCAGACGATGCTTCAGCTAAAGCTCTGCCACGTCTTCTGTTCAACATCCGTGCGACCTAACAATTGAGTCCCAAGCGCGAACGTGATCCACCACAACAGCGTCCAAATGTCACCATCCTCAAGCTTCCACCATAGCAGCGAACATCCATTGTCCATCTAGTCACGTTGTAGATCCTCCCAAACGTCAAACCACCACTGCCCAAAACCACCATGATGGGCCACCAGTAATGGCCGGTCCCTGCGAGCACCACCACGAGTCACTAGACGCGGCAGCCATTCGCCTTGCCCTCCGCGATGTTGCAGCCTCTCCATCACCTCAGACCAGCACCACCAATCACGCACTTCCCAACCTCGAACGCCCAAACAGGTTCCTGTGAGTCTCCTCTATGCTTTTTGTAGCATACGTTTGAAGAAGAGGATAAGGTTTCCCTCTGCCTTTTTGTTGTTATAGATGTGGTGCCTTCTACCGTGCACCATCAAAAAGGAGGTGTAAGCTTGTACCATAAAGTGAGACTAATGCAGACCAATGGAATTACTACTTGGGAGCCACTTTTTGGTCTGACTATTTGACCAAATCAAACTCAGTCGATGGGAATACCATGTTTGTA
This sequence comes from Ammopiptanthus mongolicus, assembly GCA_039655645.1. NCBI lineage: Eukaryota > Viridiplantae > Streptophyta > Magnoliopsida > Fabales > Fabaceae > Ammopiptanthus > Ammopiptanthus mongolicus. Next base: position 85,995,285 of record CM077344.1, on the reverse strand, counting down.
GTATTTGCATAATTGAGTCTTTACTGATTGCGGTCAATGGGAATACCATGTTTGTAGTATTTGGGGTGTTTACTCATTGTATTTGTATAAGCACACTTTTTATTTTATTTAATTTAAAAAATTATATTTTTTTTGTTTGAAAACTTGTAAAAGAATTGCAGAGGAGGGGTTGTTTGTACCTGTTTGTTCCACTCAGCTAAATGTTGTCTTCTTCTAGGTTTCCCTTTGCAGTGGAGGTCACAAGTCATGATAGTGGCTGGCCGGGGGAGGCGCTATATTGTGGTGGTGGCGATTTAGGTCCCTGATCATGGGTCACCGCCTCACCGGCAAGATGGTGGCTTTCATGGAAGTTTGGTGGTCATGGTGGTGTTGCAGTGGGTGGTTTTTTCGTCTTCGCTACATTATAGATGGCCTTACAATAAACCAATGGGAGAAAGGTGGCTGACGGCGTGAGGAGGCAAAGACGATCCCTCGCAACCACCAACGTGTTTTCCTCTTGTAAACGGATCCACAACGCCGACCACCACGCCTTCCTCTGCGAGCCGCTACCACGGCCTGCAACCACCGTGTTCTGTCCTTCTCAGTCACGCCCACCATGCGAACAACGCCTCCGCCACCCCCTCAACGTCAACACCTCCTCCTATGATATGTCTTCACGTTGATGCCTTCGTTTGTGACCGTTCTCGAAGAAGAGGAACGACAAATTGAGTGAGAGGGAAAGTCGAGAGAGAGGCAGAGAGATTGAAGAGGAGCGACGATGAGCGACATAGAGATTGAAGAGGAGCGGCCCAATCATATGCATTTAATTTTCTTTACCCAAAAATATATAAGTAAAAAAAGAATTAAAAAAATTGATGTCCATATACAGACAAAAAAATACAATATATATGTAAATACATGAAACTATGGTACTCAAGTGCTAATACAAAGTAAAACAAATACACTTTGACTCACAAAATAATTTTGACCCGGTCAAAAAGCAGCTATGCAGATGTGTCAAAAAGTAAGCTTGCAATTGGCCAAAATAGGTAGAGCAAGGTTGCACCCATTTTTTGCTGGTGCAACTTAGACAGAACCTACATATTATGTTAGATTTATTTGTTTCGTTTGCTTTGATAGCTATCTTTGCCCAAGAAATCGAAGTCTATCTCGTCTTGTGACCTTTCACCTTCGATGGAAGAGAGGTAGATGTTGAAGTTGAGGCTAGGGATGTAAATGGGGCAGGACGGATATGGGTAGTATCAATGTTTTAAAAACCGATCCAACCGGACCAGTTCAACCGGATGGACCATCGACTGGATGCTTCCCCGATCCTAGTCATACTAAAGAACCGGGAAGCGGTTTGATCATGCAAAAATCGGTTAACCGATTTTTGGAAACCGATCGGTTTATTGTTTTACCTATTTTTTTAATAGAAATAGGAAGATAATTTTGGTATGGTTTGTTTAGGGGTTGGGGCTCCTGTCCAGACTCAATTCACTTGAACTGAGAGCTCTTACATGTTTCAGTTAATGTAGTTCAATGTTGAAATTATAACTGGTTATTAAATATGCAATTTAACAATTTGGATTTGGTATGAAATGTTGGAACTTGAATTGAAATTTGACTTATTGATTGATCTATGTATTAATTTGTATTTGTAATTTTACACACACACACACACACCCTGATTCGGCCACCGGCTAAACTGGTTGAATCGGTTAAACCTTGAATCGTTCTCCTCTTCGGTCCTCCGGTTGGACCGGTTGTTAAACATTGGGTAGTAGCTCCCCGCCCCGCTGGATGAATATCCTACCCATACTCTCCCCATATCCGCTCTCCGTGGATACACGTTAAAATATAAAAACTTTAAAAAATATAAAAAATTTCAAAAAAACCTACCTTAGTACTTCAATCAACACATTAATAAAATTCAGAAGCTAACTTTAGTACATTTAATCTCATAAGTCTAAACAAAAATAATTTTTTAACACAATTCAAAAGCATCATTAAAACATAATAAGGGTAATGAAAAATTAGGGCATTTTGTTATATATATAGGGGTGTTTTAGTAATTTTATGTAATGGGTACCCGTGGGTATAGATACCACAATATCCGCCCCCATTCCGTTAATAAATGGATAAAGATATTACATATGTTCGTGTGATAATAATATAATTAAAAATATAACTTAGACGTAAACTTATGATCAAATGGGCGCTAATGGCTTAATATAACTCAACATACGTATAAACTTATGATCGATCCAATGTAGTGATGCATCCAAAAAAATTGGTTAGCAGGGGGCAAAATATAGTCTGTAAAATTGTTTACTAATGGAAAATGTTAGAAATGTACATAAACAATAAGAAAAGATATAAAATACACAAGATATATTGTGATTCGATTTTAATGTGAAACCTATGTCAACGGGTGATAAGTGAGAAGCAATTCACTAAGTAAAAGATAAGATGTTATGAAAGTAATTTTTGCTCTCACCAGAAGATGAATGATGATTTGAAATATGAAGGCAACATCTAAATTTTTATGGGAGCAAACTAAAAATTAATAAATGTTTTAATTTAAAAAATAGCTTGTGGGGACAATTGCCCTCACATCTACAATGATATTCGTCCCTATCCAATGGCATGATACATTTATCGCAAAGGGTTATTCATGTACTATATATGTTGAAATCTTATAAGTAAACCATGTATTGTCTTTTCTTTTTTTTTTACTAAAAAAGATATTCATTCATTCAAATTGGTAAAATACATCGAGAATAGCACAAATTCAACATCGCTAAAAACCGAAAAGGATGAATCTGCGAACAAATTCACAGCACCCAGGTTAATAGCATAAAACAGCAAAATGCCTACAAATGTGACAAAATCAAAGTGACCGGAATACCCATGCCTCTAGATTTGTAACGTTGACGCCCAAGTCTTGATTGAATCTGTAATGGATCGAAGCTGGTCTGCCAATATGAACTAAACGAACACCGCAATAAGACGAGAAACCAAACAACGCCGCACCAAGACGACGAACAAAATAACGCCGCACTCAGACGACAAAATCAAGGAAAAACACGAAAGAAAAGCTAGATCTATGTGAAAAAACCACTTATTTAGATAAAATGAGAGAAAAAACGATGTAAATAGGTGATTCCAGGCCAGAAAAAATGGCCAAAATCCACCCCCTATGATGGATGAGGAAGAAGGAAGAAATGAGTAGAAGGAAGGTCGAGAGAGAGATGGCTCTAGGTTGAAAGATGTACTTTTTAAACCATGTATTGTCTGTATAGATGATAATATAACTAAAAATATAACTCACCATAAACTTATGATCTAACGACATAATACATTTTATTACAAAAGGTATGTTAGGAAACTAAGGGTGTGTTTGAAAGAGTTTACAAAGAGCTTATGAGAATAGCTTATGGAAGTAAACTTATGCAAATAGTTTATGAAAATAATTTATGATCCTCCTATAAGTTGTTTTTAGCTTATTTCCATAAGCTTGTCAGAAAAACTTATGAAAATAAGATATTTTTAGCTTATTTGAAAAAGAGCTTATATTGAATAAGTTCTTAATTAAGTTATATACTCAAACGCACCCTAAGTGTGAGTGAAATAAGTATCAAGTTGAGAAAAAAATTGAAAAAGTCATGAATATATAATTGGATTGACTCATGAACATAATGTCTTACTAAGGTTTTGGGGGTCAAGCCCACTTATTGTGATTGTTCGTTTATCCCATTTCATGGAAGAAGTTCTCGTTTGCAACCAACCATGTCAGTCCAAGCCATACAACTATGATGATGATGGTGGCCATGCATGTATGGTTGGGCTGTAAGTTATGAGCAATAGAAAAGCATAACACAGAGTAATTATAAAATTAAGAGAATGACATTTTGAAAATAAATTGTTATGTACTTTAGGATGGTTGGATCGTGGACAAGTGAAGTATGGCTCGAGTGATCTCAAGATCAGGGAAATTCATGAGATAAGTTGCTAAAAGATTGCGTTTAAATATATTTATGATATAATTATAAAAAAAAAAAAAAAAAGTATGAATTGATTATTTTAATTACGGTTGTCAAGCGGCCAACTCAGCCCATTAAGTCCGCCTAAAACGGGTTGTAGGTTTAATGGGCCATGTCAAAAATGGCTTGATTAAGTAGTATTTATGAGATACAAAATAAACAAATTAACTCACCTGGTATTAACTTGCAAGCCCAAACAGGTCAACTTATAAATTTGTTATTTTTATATCACAACTTTCAAACTCAATATTGTATCGATCTCTACCAACAAAGTCCAACATAGTTTGTATACAGTTGGGTTCCCTAAACTTATTGTCAGAAATTCGATTTTTATCGTGTGTAAGGAAAAAACTTTATTGGGAGATGCAAAATCCACTTAATTTGGTGATCTCTAGGTCTCGAAAAGGGATCAGTCTCCGACTATCGACGGAAGATATCTTGATATACAAAAAAAAAAAAAAAAATTGTATCGATCTCCATCAAATTAGTCTATCATTGCATACTCAACTCATAGAAAAATAGACATATGACTACTCAAGACCAAGATATTCATCTAATTCAATAATAATAATAATAATAATAATTGGTTGGTATTATATAATCGGTGTTTGCATACTTCTATAACCTTTTTCAATAATCATTTTCATCGTATTTGCTCTTTAGCTGTGCAAAACTCTTCACTACAATAAATTTGTCATATCCTATGGACACTTTTAGTGACAGTCGTTAAAACTGTAGGTATAGGTATTTGTGTCAGTCAAACTGTAGATAAAGGTAAATAGACCGTAGGTAAAGTCTATTGACAATCAAATATAACTGTAGGTAAATGTATGTGGATCTTAGGTAAAACTTATAGTGACAGTCATTACCCGTTGTTATTCGTTGCTCATACTGGATGGTTGGATCGGATATAGGTGAATGTAAGTTTTATATATACCTACAGATTTTGAACATATAGTGACACAATTTGTCTGTCACTGAAAGACAAATTTCTTGTAGCGCTTCCAATTAATTTTCTTCCTAATGATTAGTAGCAGTTCTATTTTTCAAGGGCATAAGAAATTAATATTAGGGATATGCTAGTTTTTAAGAAAATCTTATCGTGAAAGTTGTATGAAATGGCATAACCGGTAAGTATTGTATAATGGGTGTTTGCATTACTTTTGAATCATTTTTTATTTTGACCACCTATATATATATATATATATAATAAGCAAAATTATTTTAAATGAAAGTACAAGAGGTATTCCAGTCTATATACAAAAACACCACAAGTGAACACTAAACTATAATGCAAAAAGAATACTGATTCTAAGCATAATATAGTACAGTATTTGTTTTACACTAGATTTAATCACCTACTGCATACTAATTAACAGAGAGCCAAGTACAAAATGTAGACCTTATCCCTAATATCCAGCTTGATGAACCCAAATAAAGAACCAAAAGAACCATAATACAGTGATCGAACAAGCCTTAATTTGGAAAAACCTTTCCTGCTGCTACAATGGGAAAAAATGATATCAATTTCCTTCTGTATATATTATCTCTGTTGGTAGTCAATTTCATGAAAATTTGTTTGTCATAAATAGCATTACAATTAATCTTATCGGCATTGTGCAACAAATTTTGCAAGGAATTACCTTTGTTGATGAATGATGTCATAAAAAATATTACAATATTACTGCAGGGTATATGTCATTCATTACAATAATAATTGATTCTTTTAACTATATATCAACAAAAAATCTTAATATCTGTTTGTTTCAGATTTTAGAGGCCCAAAGTTTGGTTTGTGGTCAAAATATATTACTTTTGCAAAATCAAATCTTGTTCGGATGAAATTTAATGTGCAGAAAAGTGTGTTCGAAAAGGGAGAAAACCAATTTTTCTAGAAACAACATGGGATAACATTTTCTTTTGCCTCTTCAAATGTGAAAAACATTTTACCTAATTATCCATCATTTTTTTTGTCTCTTTACTCCCAACAGTCATCCAACAATACTTTTTAGTAATTTTAAGTCTTTAACTCCATAAATAATTCTACTTTACTCTATCCAAAATAAAATAATTTTTCTAAATTCACTTTTAAAATATCATTACCAAACATAAAATAATTTTTGAACCTTAATTTCTTTAAAATCAATTCTTTCAAAACCAATTCTATCAAAATCTAAAACAAACAATTACCTTTAATAACTATAATGATGTCACATCTTCTTATTTTATGATAGTTACACTACGGAATAAATTTAAAGTCTTTTACAAACTTTGACGACTTTTGTTTGTTCTTTTAAAGTAAGAGAATTGAATTGAATTGAATTGAATTGCAGCAAGAGAGAGGAAAATGAGAACTGGTTCAGCAAAACAAAGTTTTCTATTTCTTCCCCCTCCTCTCTATCTCTCTTCCTTGTTCTTGTATCTTTGCTGCTACAACAGCTTCTTCATGTCGCCTCCCCCACACCAATAAATAAAAAATAAATAAAAGAAAAGGTTAAACAAAATTGTTCATGAACTCAGAAAGCTTCCAAAAGGAACTTGGTAGAACTATATAGAGCTTTTTCTTCTTCTCCTTGGCACCAATTTATATATATATAATTATCTAATACCACCTCTCCAATTCAAGAAAGATGATGAAGTTGTCACCATGGATTATAATTAAATTAAAGCAAAATATTAGAGACAATAAAGGAACCAATAAAAATTAGGCTTGTCCTTTGCCATTCCAATCTGGTCTGCCTAATGTGAACTCCAAGCTTGGGTTCTTGCACTCTAAATTAGATCCTGACAAACTATTCTTGAGTTGGGTTGAATCACACTCCTGCAGTGAAATTTTAACAATTACTCGTAAATGAGATATAACATAATAACTACGTACTTCACAAACAAATATAACCCCTTTAATTAGTACCTGAATTTGATGCCCTCCTGATATTGGTTGTGACTGGAAGATAGGTGGTCTGAAACCATCTATGTCATGACTAGCACTAGTTTGTGGCCATGGTTCTCTACTGCTGATCGATTCCATTAAGATCATAAGGACACAAACAACAGGTCCAAAAACTTGCAATATATAGTTATTCACCCCAAAAAAATTGCATGGGTTCCATTACTCATATATATAACAAATTATCAGCTATTTGTTGATTGGCAATGCATTGCAACAGTCCCTTATATATGCTCTTTAACAATTAACTGGACTAATCTTTATCACAAATTCACAATGACAAGAAGTATGAGAAAAAAAAAACAGCTGGTTTTTTTTTGATAAAAAAAGAATAGTTGGTTAATTCATAATAAATGCTCTTTCCTGAAAAACTAACCTGTGGAGGGAAGAGGGAAATGCAATTTCATTATACATATATATATATATGGGCGTGCATGTTTGGTAAGTAGGAGTGGAGTGGAAATAAGAAATGCTATAGCATTCAAATCTTGGTCGTGCAGTAGAGAAAACTGCTAAACTAGTATGTAAATAAATGGCTCATGGAATTTTGGTTAGTCCACTCTCCGTTTTGTGTTGTTGGGTGAAATAGCTTGGATCCTTTTTGCCCGTTTTCACTCTTAACATGCATACCCTAAAATAGTTTAACGAATTACAAGCAATCTAGATTTGTAAAATTATCAACACCATAATTAGTCATATATTCTCCATTTGGAGCAATATTATGTGTCTTGGACCATGTTTTTGGATCCACGACCCATTGGACCGACCACACACACTAGGACGAGCAATAGCCCAATCCGGGATGACCCTGAAAACATAGGCCTTATAGGTTTGTCACAAGATCTATATTCTTGTAAAAGCTGGTTGAGAAAGTGATTAATACGACAGTGCATCCCCCTTTGAACGCAAGTGGTCGAGCAGTAGCTAATTGATGTGTCATCATTGCCCTTCCCATCGGTGTGAATCCCTTCACCATTTGCCTACAAATACCAAAGCACCATGGAGTATCCCATGATCCTTCATCTCTCATTCTCTTATCTTACTTACATAAACTCCCCATATTCCTAAGCTAACTTTTATATTCATTAACTAGTGATTCGGTACGAAATGCATATATAATTTATCTTAGATATAAATGTCAAACCGTTAGATGATTAAGAAAAAAAAAAGATAAAAAGAATTTTCAAATTTTGGCATGTTTAAATTTAGGTGAATTTTATGGTATCCCAAGGGTAACTTTACCCTGTCTAGGTGGCCCAATCAGATGAGAATTATTTGACTTGACCCACTAATATAATTGATTTAGTTAAGGCAATACATTCTGATTGGGCAGGTTAACTTTTACCCCAAAATTATTGGGGGAACCGGAGAAAACATCTTAAATTTATTATTAGGATCAAAGCCATCAAACCAAATCTAAACCAATCTATTATAACTACGATAAACATCGATAAAATAAAACTATATAAATCTTTGTATGAGTAGTTCTATTAATATTTACTCGCTACAATAGAATAATAAAGTACTCATGTATGATATATTGATATGTTACGGTAAGATATATGCAAAACAGCCAATTATAAGTACAAAAATAACTCCATAACTTGTGATTATGATCCTTGCTCGTTTGCCCCTACCAAAACTGATGTTTATGCAGAGAGACTTTTACACATTTTAAGTTTACTGAAGGAGATTTTAAGTTTACTTAAGGGAATATTATTCTTCAGCAATGGCAAATGGCAGTAGGTCATGTTACACTAGAAGTTATAATATATCCTGAAACCGATTAAGAGAAAGAGGCCTTTCAATTTTTAAAAGGGTTACAATAAAGGCATAACTAGATGCACAAATATAGATTTTTTAAGAGAATGCCAAGTGTTAGCGCCAAAAGTAGTTAATATTTAGGAAAAACTTCAAATAAATCGGCTGGGAGACAAGGCTATATATCTTTACTTCAAAGCTTCATTAACCTGCAACACTTTTTGCCTTTTTTTCTCCACCTTTTATTTAGATTTATATACATAATATCTGTATATATGTGTATGTTTCCTTGTTACGGATCATATGGCTTTGCAGAATTTCATCACCAGTTATTCTATATAATTCGTGCAATGTGCTCCAAGAGAATCTATCTAGCATTTTCAGTTGTAACTGATCTTAAAGATAAAAAACAAAGAAGCATCATTTTCGAGCAATAACTTAAGATGTAGAAAATGCCCATTTCCCCATACTATATAATAATATTTCAATATACACTCAAAATGAAGGATTTAATCATTTGAGTTTTATGCAAAACCTACTGATGGAGAGAATAAGAACCACATTGCTTTTACAATATTCCGTAGTTAAGATCAATTAATCATTGACAGTTGTTAGTTTTGACTAGTCCTAGGACACGCACACACAAACAATTCTAAAGGGAGAAAAGAAAAGTGAATGAGCTGGGGGTTGCTAATTTCCTTTGATCCTAATTAACGTTTGATTATGTCTTGTAGCTACCTTTCCTTTGTTATACCTCGCAATGGTTATGTACCTAAGGTCAAAAAATTCGATGAGGTACAAAAGATAATATATAAAGGAAACAAAAGAGAGAAGAAAATCAAACACAAGTAAAGCAAAAGCTGCCACAACAACCCTTTTTATTCTTCATAAAAAAAGAATATATGGTGGACGTGGGTTTGCATTGATTTCTAAGAGATATCATGCAAAAGTAAAAGCAAATCAATCAACGCAGTACCCCAAAATTATCATTAAAAAATATGTACCTCTATTATAAGCACATAAAAAATATGAATAATTATATATAAAGTATAGTCTCTAATTAGAGCTAGAGAAAGAGGAATTGGTAATAGTACCTTGAAGAGTTACTCCATAGAGTGGTGGTGGAAGGGTAGTCCATGTCTTGTTGCACTGGCCGATCCGGCAGGCCTCTATGGTCTGGAAATGGCCGCAAACCACCGCTTCCGCTGCTACCCATCGGAGACATGTCATCTTCTCCAGATCCATCTGAAAGGCCTACACCAAAAATTAATATTATTGATGACTCCAAAAATGAAATTGCAAGATGTAATTTGTATACAATATATGTGCATGCATGCATGCATCTTGATAATTTTTACATAATTTGTTTTGAAGTAATGTGGAGTCTTGTTGGATTTCTGATATATCCAAGAGAAAAGCTAGCCTTTTAAAGGGTTTGCACTAGCATTTGGAATACTTGTGCGGTAAAATTGAAAGTAATAGTAAAAAACATAGCCTGAAAATAACACAAGGTAAGTGGCATTTTGCTTTTATAGTTTTATATATGATATATGAAAATAAAATAAATATGTTAGGGTCAAAAAAGAGATAAGGCTGTTCAAAAAAGAAAAAAAATGGTTGAGGATTGAGCAATACGAATTACCTGAAGAAGCTGCAGGCTTGTCAGTGGTCTTAACAGTTCGATACATCTGTGAAGAAATCATCATAAGAACAAGGCATTTTACTTACAAAGGTATTTCTACACTTTGAAAGAGAACAACAAGTATATATATACATATACATATACAAAATTACAAGCTAAAGCCAATTGATTTCATATAATAAAAAAAAAAAAAAAATAAAAAAAAAAAAAACGAAAACTGGTGATTCCCATTTAGATCCCTTTCCATATTCGCTCTCTCTCCTCTGGGTTTGTCTGGGTTTCCTCATTAATCACGAGGTTGATATTTGATGAGGTTGTAATGAGAAGTGTATTATTGGAAAATGATGACTTTTTTGTCTGTTTTGTTTCTCTCTCTCTCTCTCTTTCTTTCTTTCTCTCTATGCATTGCAGAAGCTGTGTCTGTCTGGTCGTTTCAGACGTTAAAGGCTCCTTACTTGGCTCACTACAGTCTTTAAATTCATCCACTCCCACATTCACTGCTTTCTTCATCGGCTACCGTGCCGGTTCGATACCAAAACCGCCCCCTACCCCCCCCCCCCTCCTCTCTCTTTCTCACACACACACACACACAATAGAGAAAAAGAAAAAAAGGGATATTCAAAACCATATATACCTGCAAATGGCTTTTGACATGAGCTAATGTGAGATCCTTCACATCCATGAGCTCAAGAACTGACTTTGGAGTAGCTCCTAAAATTCACCATCTAAATACATTAGCCAAAAGCCTAAAAGTGGAAAAAAAGAAGAAGAAAAAGAAAAACACCTAATACACATTTATTCATTAAAAGAAAATAAAAGAAAAGAAAAGAAAGAAGATAGCAAATGAAACCAAAGTCAAGTTAAAAAATATTTTTTTAAAAGAAAGGGATTGAAAGAAGAAATAGTAGAAAAAAGTTGAGGGGGGTAAGTAAAAAAGAAACAATATCTTTACTTTCATGGCCACCGAGAAGCTCAACAGCATGAACAAATCTAGCATGGAGGGTGCTTGTCCACCTCATTCTAGGTGCTCTCATGCTTCTCTTTGTTGGCAACTTAGGCAAAAACCTTGATCTCATCAACCCTGAAGATGCCTGATCATGAGAGGGTCCAACCCCATAGTGTGAGTGGTGGTGCAATGGATGAGATTTGAAAGCCTCACCGGAAATCCCATTAAACATTGTGGCGGCGGCTGGCCTATACGCGGCCGCGGGGCCATTGGGGCTGCCGGAGTTCAGAAAGGACATGGGATCTAAACAGTGCGCCGCGGCCGTGAAGTAAGGTGAAGGAGATGAAGAAGAAGGAGAAGAGCACTGTAGAGAGGAACAAGAAGAGGACAAAGAGGGATATGAAGGCATGTGATGATATAAGCACATCTTAGGATGTTGTTGATGATCCTTGTCTCTTGAATGCTCCACAGGGAGAAATGGGAATGGACGGTTGTGATACACCGGAATCCCCTTGATTGGCCTCAACCCTTCAGATGAAACATCAAGCAATGAAACCCCATAATTTATGTGATTCAAGCGAGTGGAACTTGTAGTACTTGTTGTTGTTGTAGTAGTAGCACTACTACTTGTAGTGTTAGAGTGGTGGTGAAGATGATGCAAATGAGCCTGGTGACTTTGATAATAAGGGTTGTGTAGTGGTGGTGTTTCCTCATGAGATTTTCCTCCACTACCACTGAAATTCCTTCCAAGAGAGAGCTCAGTGTGAGCTTGAGACACAGTCCTGGAAGGAAAATTAGTGGTTGCTGATGAATTGTGGAGTTCATAATTGGTGCCACCACCAGCTGTTTGGGTGGTGTTGTTGTAAATCAAAGAAGAAGAAGAAGAAGAGAAGGAAGAGGAAGTGGTGCTTGGAGGGCTTATGTGAAGGGAAAGATCAGGTGTAGCAGTTGTTGAAGTGGTTTCAATGAAAATCCCCTCCAAGGGCATCTTCTTTAGAAGAGGGGAGTAGCTTGATGGTTAAAGAATATATATGAGAAAGAGCTTCTTTTTCTTTATTAAAATCAGATTTTGATAGACAAAGCAATTAAAGTGCAATATTCACAGGCAAGGGAAAGGGAAACTGTGTAATCCTTTTGTTTTGTTCAGCACCTTCAACATAATAATGATGTTTTTTTTTTTTGCCCTTCTCTCTATCTCTCTTTTGCTTTTTAGGCTTTCCCTTGAAAAGAATCTGGAAAGCTAGCTCTAGATATCTGAGCAGAAAACCTTGTGCTTTTGAAAAAAAAAAAGAGAAGAAGAGTTTGTAGAGAGAGAGAAGAGAGAACTAGCTAAGAAGCAAAGGAAGAATGAGTACTGATAGCAATGATCTTTAGTAAACAAATTAAAACAGACATACTCTCAAGAGAAAAGGGATGGAAGAGAGTGTGATGAGAGGAAGAGAGAGAGAGAGACAGAGAGGGAGGGAGGAAGAGATAGGGGACTGATGTTAAGCAGTGAGGATCGATCATAGAAGGATTAATTAATTTTTTATAAGGAAAGAAAATGGAAAAGAAATCCAGAAAGGTATGGAAAGGAAAACAGGTGGATTTGCGTTTTGTTTTCCTCGAGAGTATATCTCGGAAAATGACAGTAGTGAGACGTATGATACACAAACATTTTCAATGTTCAAGTATATATTTTATTTTAAAATATTCACAAATCAGACATTAGAGGATAAGATGGCTACATGGGTACCACCGATCAGAATAGGTCAGGTCATTCGTTAGGGATCTATAATTAATCCTATTTAAGATCTAATTTATTTAATAAAAAGATCAAGTCAAAACTTTTTAAAAAGTTTATATAGTTAAAGAGATCATACTAAGACTTTAAAAAAAAATTTATTAGGCCTATCAGATCGATCTATTTAACATAAATACACATATATATATAATATAATTTAATATATAATACTATAATATATTATTTATAATATTTATAACATTTAAAAGTAAAAATCTATTTACCCCTTTAAATGTAGAAGTCTACTTGCATATTTATTTTTGAAGGTCGAACGACCTATTTATCAGTATAGGCCTATCAACCTATTTATCATTAGAAGCTTACAAGCCTATTTACAAGCGAAGGTCTATGACCTATTTATAGGTGGAAGCATATTTAAAGATCTTGTTGAAAAGTAGGCTTTTAAATATGCTTTCAGGTCAATTTAGACTTTGACGTAGGTCAGACCAGACCTTAAAAATTGGCCTATATCAGGCTAATAAGCCAGACTCAGGTCTTGAGATTGGAACACAGGCCAGGCTTAGACTTGTCACGGCCTAACTCGACTTAACCTATTCTCATCCCTATACATGACACATTTTTTTTTAGTTCATTAGGGGGTGCAAGCATCTTAGTCCAAAAACTGATATATATGTGACTAAGTGAAAAGATTAAACCTCTGCAATATTCATAGAATTTTTATATTTTAGATATATGGATTAATAAGATTGTATGGAGTGACTTTACCTTTGACCACTCCACAGCATGAGATCCTATTCATTCAATATATTTTATCATATAATATATTACATTTTAAAAATTTCAAAATATACGGTGAGATTTATAAACTGCACCCTGCAGTTTTTTCCAGACTGTAGAGGATATATTTTTACATAAATTTTAGAACATTTTTTTAAAATGTGTATATTTAACTAATAAATAATCATATCAAGTCACTATTTATTATATCATGTAATTCATGAAATTTTAATTACATTAACAAAAAATAATAATGGTAAGGTTATTGTCTTGTAACCATGAGGTTATAGATTCAAATCTTAAAAACAGTGATGTATCCAAAAATCCTAGAAACAACTTCTCCGCCCTTGTGTCCCGGGCCACCTTTTTAAAAAAAATAAAAATATATGACTATTTCATCATAAAATAACTAAGATTGTTAATAATTTTCTGATTATTTTAAAGAAATTCTTTTACTAAATTATATGAGTAAAAATCTCCAAGGATGAACGATTATTCCTAAGAATAGTAATAAAGACAAAATTAAGATTTTCCAGCTCGACTCGGATTAGCCAAAATCCAATGGGATTTCCGGATAGTTGGATACTAATGCACATCAAACACATCCAAGGGAGGAGGTAAAAAAGTTATCATAAGTTCCTACTCTATCTCTTCTATTTCTCTTTCCTGCAAGTCAAAACTCGCAAAATTAGGCAAAATAGGTTGATTGGTCCTAAAGGTTTTTTTTACTTTTCACATCGGTCCTATAAGTTTTATTTTTTTCAAATTGGTCATATACGTTATTTTTCGTTTCCATGTTAGTTATTTTTAACAATTTCGACCTTATAACGTCAGATCAAAAGTCACGTGTCGGACTAACGTGATAGTTACGTCAGGTCAAAACTGACAGTGTTAGGTCAAAATTGATGAAAAAGCTAACAAGAAAATGAAACATAACGTGTAGGACCAATTTAAAAAAAAAAACTTATAGGATCAATGTGAAAAGAAAAAAAATATAGGACCAATGAACCTATTTTGCCCCCAAAATTATATTGTACCATAAACTACGGTGACTTTGGATTTTCCTTCACGGAGACGACAAGATCAAACGTATTACACTCAGACAGCCTCATGTGTGATTCCATCCTCTCCTCTCTCCACTGTTTTCATATATAATAAATAAATATTCTTTTGAGTAAATTAATTAAATGGTAAAGCTTAGTTATAGAACAACACTTTTTTGTTCTTAAAATTTTCAAATTCTCAGGTCATACTGGATTTGTATGATGTTCCCATACTATAGCTAGTTTTAAAAGAAAATGGAAAATAAAAAACAAAAAACATGAAAACCCATTGACCAAACTGAGAGTGAGAAAGACCCACACAAAGGGGTTTTTGTTTGCTTCTCCATTTGTATGCATCTTTGAAACTAATGCAAATTAATTAATAACCTCCACGTGTTAAATTACAGTATTACCTACTATATAAATAAATGACAATTAGTATTTGGATCATGCTAACCAGTGCCTTTAAATTAAGAAATCAAAAAAGGATAAGATTTCATTAAGAATCTAAGTACATCATTTCTTGATAGGTTAAGTATACCATTTTTTAATAAAAACTTACCTCTTTTAACTTCTTAACCAATGTGCTTAGGGCAATGGTTAGCATTTGCCTTAGTATTTGAAAGACATTACTTAAAGAATTAAAAGAACTAAATTTTTATTTGGAATTGATGTAATTAAGATAGTTAAAAGTTGTATTGGTAGTTTTTTTATAAAAACTTTTCTCTTTTTTTGTCCTCAATTTCTAGACTCAATTATAAGCAAAATTAACTAACTTCACATTTATTGAGGAAGTAAGTTAATTGTTTTGATTTATGTAAAAATTGAGTTACAATTATTAAACTACTCTGACATTAATTGTCTTGGAAAAGTAAAAAGAGAGTTAATCAAGGGTATTTTTAAAACATTTACATTAAATAAAGTTGACTTTGTTGGATTTTGTTTATATTTGGGTTCACAAAATATAAGTACTTTTTTGCTTATAATTGAATTCGGAAGAAATATTGGTTAGCAAGTTCCTATTATATATTTTAAGTAATCTATTCCATAGAAAGCATAAACTCTTTCCAAATATATTCCCGATTAGTTCCTTCCTTAGTAAAAAAAAAGTAAACAATTTCTGGGTTTTGCAACTTCAAAATTATGCATTTCCCGTTTCTCTCTTGGAATGATTAAAAAATCTTTAGCATTGACCAAAGTTGAGGGCGTGTTAGGGTTTCCAAAACCCTAGGCTAAATCAAAGATAATCATAATCATAATTTATATAAACAATATGGGATCCTTAACTCTTATATCGGGAACTAACCCCTAAATTTAATTACTGACACCGTGGATAACAAAACTTTGCTCTGGCTGGCTAGCTTGGGGTGTCAACTTTTTAATCAAGCATTTAATTAATGAAGGTTTTTTATTCGGTGTGCCATAGTGCCAGTGCCCCCATCTGCAATGTTATCGAAGGAAACACTAGTAATTCATATACACTGTTTGGATTTGGAAGGCTCATTTAATGCAGAAATTGGATACAGTGGATGGCAATGGTTCTTCAACTCTTTCCTTCTTACCCCTCCTAAGTCTTAACCCTTCTCTTTCCTTCTTTCTGCCATCTTTTTTATGCTTTGTTGTAAGAAATGGTCTTTAACCGACATGTACAGAGAAGTAGTTAAATATTTCGTTCAAATTGTTCGTCGTATATTGGAAATATTAAATAGTAGTAACCAGTTTTACAGAGCATGATCTTGGAATTACATAAGACCTTGAATCAGGCTTTTGTCTTCATCACACACAACAACTTAAGGAATATATATAAATATACCTTTGGTCTTTGACCAGATATTCCGACAGACAAACTGTGAGACTAACTCTCGGATCACGGGTGATAGTGAGATATTGCCCTTCCCAGAGTGATGTGCAACTCCAAGATTCGAAATCCTAACATTATAGTCAAAGATTGTCTGGAGTTGCAATTAATTTCTATTGTGCCCCATCACTATTGACTTACTGAGGCTGGATGAGGATTTGTTAGGAGATACATTACCTTTCCTTTCTATAGTGTGGTCATATACTCCTAGGATATTCCCCATGAAAAAACTTAGACAATATCGTCAAATTTTTATACTATTATTATAATATTGTTCTTATTGTCAAAGGAGCTTTGACATGTGACAAGAAAAAAAAAATGATTTATGAGCTTAAGAGTCAAACAAACTGCCTTAACATCCATCAATATTCTCTATGATGTTCGCACTGGAAATTATAAGCACACCAATTAGAGAAAACGGTTAAAAAGGATGCATATGATGAACTTGTCAAAGTAGGTGACATGTATGCAATTAGTTATTTCAGTTAACCAAGTAGTTATTTGGTTAGTGGGTAGTTAGTTAATTATGGCATGTTGCTTGTATCTATAAAAACAACTTGTTGTAATCATTTTTCATTATGAATGAGATTTATCTCAATTCTCCATTCTCTGCCTCCAACTCTGAATAGAAGTTTTTCACTTTGTGTGCTTCTTAGTAGTTTCTTGCTTTAGTTTTTCACACGGTACCAGAGAGTTCTACCTTCAGGGCTCTTCTGCACACAACTCTATGATGATTATCGCTTCCATTGTTTCTTAAATCAATCGCGATGTTGTTGATTCTTGATTGTTCTTGTTGAATCAATCGCATTGTCGTCGATTCTTGTTTTCTTTTATTCTTTTTGAATCAATCCCGATGTCGTTGATTCTTGTTCTCCTTCCTTCGTTTTGAATCAATCGCGGTGATGTTGATTCTTGTTCTTTCTCTTTTTCTTCGCATCAATGGCGAACCCTAATCCAATGTTGGATCTGTCAAGTCCTTTCTACATTCATTCCAATGAAAATCTAGGAGCATCCTTAGTGTCAACACCTCTCACCAGTGATAACTATCGTCCCTGGTCAAGAGCAATGACCATGGCATTGAATTCGAAGAACAAGCTTCACTTTGTTGATGGAAGCCTTCCGAAGCTGGAACTAGCGAGTGCAGAGTTTGCGGCCTGGATAGGTGCAATACTCTATGGTTTTATCATGGATCAACCATTCTTTGGACCCATCCATCGACCAAGGTGTCTTGTGGATGGAAACAGCACTGGAGGTATTGAATGACTTGTAAGAGAGGTACTATCAAGGAGACATATTTCGGATTTCGGAGTTATAAGAAGAAATCTACATGTTCAAACAAGGTGATCTCTTAATAACTTCTTATTTTACCCACTTGAAAGGATTATGGCAAGAATTGAGTAATTTTAGGCCAATTCCTTCATATGCTTGTGTGATACCTTGTGATTGTGACCTCATCCCGACCATTAGGAACTATAGAGATGAAGATCATGTTATTAGATTCTTGAACGAACTCAATGAACAGTATTCAGCTGTGAGGTCCCAAATTATGTTGATGCAGCCCTTGCCTAACATCAACAAGGTGTTTTCCCTTCTTTCCAACAAGAAAGACAGTTATGTAGTCCTATGGAAGAATCACGAATTCTTGCAAATGTTGCTAATGATAATTTTGGAGGCAGAGCAAAATACAAAGGAAAAGGCAGCAGAGGCCAAGCTAGTGTTGCTGGAGGAAAAGGCAACAGTATGGGAAAGGGTTATACCCAAAAAGTGTGCACCCATTGCTACAAAAATGTTCACACTGTTGATACTTGTAATAAAAAGCATGGTTACCCCCCATTCTTCAAGAAAAATGGTGCTATTAATAACTGTACTGCTCCTGGAGACATTGCCTCCGATGATGATAGTGACAATGGTATTTCCAACAAAGAGAACATGGAGACCCCAGGTTTGTTCTTTATTCCAGAGCAGCACAAGGCCTTGCTAGCATTGTTGCAAGACTCTCATCCAAATCACAACACCAACCATATCACCACTGTGTCTCTGCCCTCGGGGACTGTTTGTAGTCTGTGCAATTTTTCTAAGCCAAAGTACTGGATACTTGACACGGGAGCCACAGATCGTGTGTGCCCTCCCTCTCCCACTTTCTAAGTCACAAGAAAATAAATCCTCTTCCGGTTAAGTTGCCGAATGGTAGTCATGTCACTACTAATATTGCTGGAACTGTTATTTTTTCCGATAGCCTTTATCTGCATGATGTTTTGTACATTCCAAATTTTAATTTCAATCTCATATCTGTGTCCAAATTATCTTCTTCTCTCAATTGTTCATTAACCTTCATTGCTTCCCATTGTCAAATTCAGGACTTGCACACATTGTAGATGATTGGCGCAGCTGATCATAAATCAGGATTGTATGCATTGCATTCTGCAAGTATGTTGCCTGTTCAGTCTCATTCAATAAATGTTGTTACCAGCACACACTGTAATCTTTGACATAGACGATTAGGTCATCCTTCCCTAAATAAGCTCACTGTTATGTAGAGATTCCACCCTTTCATTGTTTGTAATAATCCTCATGACCCTATGCCATTTGGCAAAACAGAAGAAGCTGCCTTTTTGTAATAGTTTGACACAAACTGAAAAACCTTTTGATATAATACATGTTGATATTTGGGGTCCCATTGCCATTCATCTATGTTTGGTCATAAGTACTTTCTTACTATTGTTGATGACAAGACTAGATTTACTTGGATAGTTTTGATGAAACAAAAATCAAAGGAAGCATACCATATCAAGAACTTTACTTGCATTGTTGAAACTCAGTTTGATAGTCAACTGAAATGCATAAGATTAGATAATCGAAAAGAGTTTCAATAACTAATTTTTTCCATTCCAAAGGCATAATGCATCAAACTTCATGTGTTGAAACACCTCAACAAAACGGTGTTATTGAGCGTAAACACCAACATATATTTAGCTGTAACTGGTGCCCTCATGTTTCAAGCACAACTGCCTAAATTATTTTGGAATTTTTCTATGACAAATGTTGTGCATTTGATCAAAAGACAACCATCCTCCTCTCTTTTAAACCGACCCCCTTATGAAGTTTTATACAACTCCGTGCCTGACATCTCTAATCTCAAAAATTTTG
Organism: Ammopiptanthus mongolicus; assembly: GCA_039655645.1. NCBI lineage: Eukaryota > Viridiplantae > Streptophyta > Magnoliopsida > Fabales > Fabaceae > Ammopiptanthus > Ammopiptanthus mongolicus. The sequence continues at coordinate 85,975,395 of CM077344.1, read as the reverse complement.
GCTGTTTCTAATTTGCTAGCACTCCTGCATCCAAAAGAAAAAAGTTGGACCCTAGAGCTAGAAAATGCATTTTTCTTGGTCCTAAATCTCGCACAAAAGGATACATATTGTTTGATCTTAAAAATAGAGAAACTTTCTCTTCAAGAGATGTCAAATTTTATGAAGGGCACTTCCCATACATCGCTGCTAATGACACCTCCCAATCTCATCCTATTCCCACGCCAACCACTATTTACACCATTGATTCATATGATGAGATTTTTTCTTCTCTACTACCAGTCACACATACACTTGTTTCCCCTATTCTACATCCACCAAAACCTGCTAATACCACTCCTACACAGTCCCCACTTCCTACCCACCCAAATGTCGATCCACTACCCCCTGAGCAGCCACCACCAGCTGCTCCCAAACACTCCACCAGAAATCGCAAGGCACCAACATATTTGTAGGATTTACATCTCTCTCTGATGACTACCTCAACTGCTCCTCCATCTTCCTTGTTCAAGGTCAGGTATCCAATTTCTAATTATGTTCCTTATAATAATCTTTCCCCTTCCCATCAACATTTCTCCTTTGCTATTTCTGCTTCCCTCGATCCATCATCTTATGCAGAAGCTGTGAAGGATGAAAATTGGAACAATGCTATCAAGGCTGAGTTGTTGGCCTTGGAAAAGAATCACACCTGGAATCTTACTTCTCTACCCTCAGGGAAACACACTATCAGCCGCAAGTGGGTGTTTAAGTTGAAACACAAGGCTGATGGCTCCATTGAAAGGTATAAAGCCCGGTTAGTTGCAAAGGGTTGTACTCAAACTTATGGCCATGACTATTTGGATACCTCTAGTCAGATTGTAAAAATGACCACTGTAAGGGTCATTCTATCTTTGGCAGCCACTTTTCAGTGGCATTTACACCAACTGGATGTGAACACAACCTTCTTACATGGATATCTCCGTGAAGAGGTTTACATAGCCTTCTCGTGGTTTTCCTACTTCAGATCCTACATTGGTTTGCAAGTTACAAAAGTCTCTATATGGGTTGAAGCAGGCCAGTAGGCAATGGAATGCCAAACTCACTCAAGTTATTCTTGCATCCAGTTACTCACAATCCTCAGCTGATCATTCTCTCTTTGTCAAGTCTGTTGGATTGAATTTCACTGCTATCCTAGTGTATGTTGATGATCTGATTTTGGCAGGAAATGATCTCTCTGAAATAACCCTTGTTAAGGAGCTGTTGGATGCTAAGTTCGGTATCAAGGACTTGGGTCAATTGAAGTTCTTTCTTGGCTTTGAAATTGCAAGGTCTTCTCAAGGCATCAACATTTATCAATGCAAGTATGCATTAGATCTTCTCCAAGATACTGGTTTACTTGCTGCAAAGCCTTGCTCTACTCCCATGGATTATAAGCTCACTTTGCACCAACAATCTAGAGAACCTCTCTCTGTTCCTAGCACCTACTGACGTCGTGTTGGTTGATTGTTGTTCCTCACTCACACTCAACCGGATATTGCTTTTGCTGTTAGCCAGTTAAGTCAGTTTCTGCAGTCCCCTTCTACTGTTCATCATCAGGCTGCTCTTTGCATTTTAAGGTGCATCAAAGCTGCCCCAGGCAAGGGCTTGTTTTTCCCTTCAGGCTCTGATACTCACTTAAATGGGTTTAGTGACTCGAATTGGGCACTTGCCCAAACACTAGGAGATTCATCACTGGCTTTTGCATCTATCTTGGCTCCACCTTCATTTCCTGGAAAAGTAAAAAGCAAACCACTATTTCACGCTCTTCCTCCAAAGCTGAATATAGAGCTCTTGCGCAGAACACTTGTGAGGCTCAATGGATTTTATACTTACTTCGTGACCTGCACATACCTTATCCCGACCCTGTTGTTATCTACTATGATACCCAATCAGCTTTTCATATAGCTGTCAATCCCGTTTTTTATGAGCGAACGAAACACATCGAGATCTATTGTCACATTGTGTGGGAAAAGGTTCTTTCTGGCATGCTGCACTTGCTCCCAATTCCATCCAAATCTCAGGTGGTTGATATTCTGACTAAGCCACTCGCACTTGGCCCTTTTTGTACCTTTGTATCCAAACTTGGAATGTTAAATATACACATTCCGATCATTTTCCAAGATGAAAATTGATTAGGGAGATGAGCCACTGAAGTAGTTTTTATTTTGAGCTATACTTTATATGAATTAAATATGTGATATTTCTCATTCAAATACGACCTGCTTATCATGGGCCTGAACTTCCAAGGTATTTCTAGTTCCTACTTGTTGACCTGTTTATACTACTTGTTGTACATCTAAACATTGTTACTTTTTGGTATACAGATGGCAAGCACAAATAGAGGTAGAGGCTGAGGTAGCTACAGGTCGTGGGAAAGATTCTGCTCCGACAGACCCACCGAATCCACCTCATGTTGTGAGCATAGCTGTGTCAATAACAGTGCATGAGAATTCTTGATTGTCACCAACTACCCTGCTTGTGGTTAGCGAGACACTGACACTGCACCGTCATCCTCCACATCATCGTCTTCTGCACCATCATCCTCTTCGCAGCAGATAGGGGAGGTGTCACGAGCACCAAGATATAAGGATCCTATTGATCGGAGGATATGGGTTGCCCCATGATCTAAATTAGAGTGAGATTTTTTTTCAATTATAACGTTCATGAATTATGTAAATATTTATACATAATTCTGACAGTTAATTTATTCTTATTTGGCCTATAACTTTGACCTTTTGAAGGGCCTTCTAATGAGATTTCTGAAATTATCAAGCCCAAGTTTGAAGGTGCATGACCCACATGCACTGAAGTTGATGAAGATGTTAAGGACATGTGGTATAAAGAATTTCAAATAAAATTATATTTTAATTTTGAATTTGTATATAATATTTTCATTGGCTAATATTTTTTTTATACAGAAAGTATATAAATGGTTGTCTGAATTTTCGGTTAGATCCAGCTTGAAATACAAATGTTCTTGCATTATGAAAAATGCAATGAACAAGCTTAGGAACGAGAAGGACAAAGTTGCGGCTTATCCCAAATATCAGGATGCAGTTAGAGGCACATTGGCCTTAGAAGATTTTTAGAAAAGGAGCGCTATTTCCAAACAGAACAAAGAAGTTAATAGTTGCGCCTCTATGTACTCCGGTAGCTCCATCTCTGCTACAGAGCATAGGAAGAGAACAATGAGTAACAATATATGGAAACAAATTTGGAAATTTAGTAAAATGATTTCAAGTATTAAAAAAAATAACTTCCAATTTTATGTATGTAGGTTTAGCAGTTGGACCGAAAATCAATAGCATTTGAGGTGATGAAGCGTACTAAGAAGCTGAAGTTGAGAGAATGGGCTAACAAGAAGGCCCAATAAATCGTTGTAAGCATACATGCACATTTAAACTTGAATTTGATTTCTTATATTTCATTATTGTTTATAATTTTAATACTCATGTTTAATTATATTTTGTCAAGAGGAAGATTGTGCAGGTGCCGATTCGGAGGATGCTTCTAGTCAGGGGCAGTGCTCTCTATTCTTTGACAACACCATCTTTTTGGAGTTGTTGGATGCAGTACCATAAAAATGGTAAATGGCAACCGGATTTAGAAACTGAAAAGCATCAGTAGCTAGTAATAACGGTTTTAGCGACCGATAAGCTATTTTTTAAAATTGGTTATTTGTTACAAGTTAGCGATTGAATTTGCGTCGAATTTAGTTGGTTGCAATCCGGTCTGTTGCTAATGTATAAGTTATGCAAGTCAAATTCGTTGACCTTTTGTGACTAATGTTTGGCCCAACAACTATTTTTTCCCATTTAACGACTGAATCTAATTTCGGTCACTAAACCTAAATCCCAAATTCGGCTATTTAGCGACCTTATTTAATTTCGGTCACTAATCCTAAATCCCCAAATCGGCACGCAAGCTCTCCCCCCAACTCTCAGAACTCTCTCAATACCCTCAGAAATCCCCTTTCCTTCTTCTCTTCTCTCAACCTAAATCCGTAAACCACCACCAGACACTCTAAATCCCTAAACCACCACCAGCCACCCTAAATCCCTCTTCTCTACCTCCGAACGTCACTCACCACCAACCACCCTAAATCCCTAAATTATCTTTCCCTCATCTCAGCCACCACTCCGAATGGCAGCCACCGCTAGAGGAGGAACGTAGGCCACACAACACACCTCCCCCGTCCTCCGCTCCTTCTCCATCCAATAGTGGTAGGGCTCCTTTTTTAATGTTTTAAAATTTTTATTTTTATTTCAGATAATAACCATCACTGTCTCTTTCTCTCAGACACACACTCTTTCTACGTTTAGCCATCTCTCTGACGTCCTCTCCGGTCGTATCGTAATTGAAAGGTAAGTGGTTATATAACCCATTTATTTTGTTGCTCCTCTTTGTTTGATGGATTATGACCCATATTTCGTTCCTTTTCCATTCTTCAGCTTCAAGAGCTCTGTTGAAGCTTCTTCCCCTGCCTCGCTAGCTTCTTCCCCCGCCTCGCCAGCTTCAAGAGCTTCTGTATGGTTTTTTTTGTGATTATGAGAAATTGTGATTTTCTTATTGTGTTTTTTATTATGTTTTTGGTTTTTGGTTGTAGCCTTCTTATTTCTACTCAAGTTCTTGATTTCACTTCTTTCTCGTGCTCTTTTGTTTCTGTTCTTATGTTGCATTTATATATGATTTAAAAATTATTACTTTGAGTTCCAGTTTGTGCTAGATTTAGCTTGAGTTCAAGTGTTTCTAGGTGTAACTTTAAAATGATCAGATTGGAACTGATCTAACTATCATTACAAAGTCTCCTAGGTTTCTGATCAATGTATTTGTTAGGAAACTAGTTGCTTAATTTTGAAATGGTGTTCTTGCTTTCTGTTACATGGATCCATATTCCCTTGGAAGTACACTCGTTGAGGGTTAACGATTATCTAATTAATTTCATGTTGATTAAGTGTCATAGTGCTCATGTTGAGAAAGGAAAAAAAAAAAAGCCTACAAAATCTTGGTTAGTGATCATTGTAACCAAGATGGAAAATAAAATGAATGAAAAATGAGCTCACACGGAGTTGATGAAAAGTTAACATAGGCTTGGAAAATAAAATAAAATGGTAATGGAGTGTTTGTTTGGTGCATGTAGGAGGAAGCTATTCAATTTGGTTGTGTTCGAATTATCCTTTTTATTCATGACAGTCTCAAGCTGTAAGTTTACAATTTTTTGCTAAACATTACAATATATCTTCTAGGTGTTTGATAACTTGCTTTTGAGAGTGATGCTAAGAGTATCAGGGGAAGTATCAAGGGTCCTAGCTCACGTGGAAGAAAATCACGAAGACCGTTCTAGATATGTGGTTTAAGGAGGACTTCGGGTAAGTTTTAATTTTATTTTTAGTTTTAATTTTGTCGAATTTATTTTCGTTGCCTAATATTTTATTTTCTTGCAAACAGACTATAAGTGGTTTCTTGTGGACGATAATGAGATACGCCGAGCCTTAGAGTTGAGAGGTCTAAGATGGTCAAGAATGCATTCAATAAGATCCAGGAAGCCAAAGATAATGGGGATTATCTCCGCCCTGATGTTCTGCAAGGTTTGTAGGAATATTGGACCAGGGATGAGGAGTTCCAGAAGAAGAGCGCGATTGGCAAGCAACACTGGGATGCGGATGTTGGAGCTTCTCTATACACCAGTGGCTCCATCGCACTTCCATCGCACTTTGTGAAGATGATAAGTAAAATTTTATTTAAATTTATGTTCTATTTTATTGCACTCTTTTTTATTATTAAAAATTTTAAGTGCTACCTTTATATATGCAGGTGAAAGAGAAGAGAACCCCCTCGACATTTGAGGTCGTGGAGAAGACCAGGAAGACCAAGCGTGGGGAGTGGGTCAGCTCGAAGGCCAGGGACCTTGTTGTAAGTAATCTTTAATTATGTTTTATTATTCTTCAATTATTATGTTTTATAATTTTTAATAATTTCAAACGCTAATGTTTGACATATTATACAGGACGAGTTCCATAGCCTACGAGATAGGGCCACTAGTCAGGGACAACAACACTTTGCTGCCCTTGACAATGCCCTTTTCTTGGAGTGGTTAGAGGAAAGAACAAGAACGGTCATGTCTAGGGATTGGGCCAGCTGGGGGATGAGTTTGTGGACTTATCAACACCACGCACTCGGTCTGACCTTGACCCTACCCCGGACTATCGAGAGGTCGTTGCCAAGCTAAATGTTGAGCAAGCGGCAAAGAACAACGATATCCAGGAGTTGCGGCATCATGTGCAGGAGCAGGATAGTTGCATGGAGGGGCTTTATAGACGCTTGGGATTTTGGCTGAGCGGTTCTGGTGCTGGCCACCAGGAGGATGCTTATAAAACCGTCCAACCCAACGATGATGCGGCTGCTGATGATGCCGAAGTTGATGATCGTCTGCTCCTCTCACCCACTCGTCAAGTTGATTAGGAGAGACATTTATTATATCACACTTTTTTATATTTTTTCGATTGTATTAAATTCTTCAACTGTTTGAATTAATTTATTTCGTTTCATATTCTATTATTTGATTTTATGATATTTCTATTTATATAATTTATTTAAGTTTTATATGATTTTATTTTAATTATAATTTAAAAAAATGCAATTTTTTTTAAAAGTTAAAAAATAATAATTTAGTGACCAAATATATTTGGTTGCTAAATAGTGACCATGGTTAAGCACCGACGGAATATTTTTGTTCACTAAATAGTTACCATTGGTAATTAGCGATCAAATATATTTCGTCGCTGATTTCAAATAACCGATTGCAGTTTGGGTCATCTGATCACGTTATGGAGACCCAAACAACGACCGAATCTCTATTACTTAGCGACTGATTCTGGCAGTCGCTATCAACGACTGAATGTGAAATTGATCGCTAAAATAGTTAGCGACCCAGATTTTGGCAACCACTTACAGGTGGTTGCTAACTCGGTCGCTAACTATTTAAGCGACTGAAAATATGCCTTTAGCGACCGAATATGCCGGTCGCTAAACCCTATTTTTTTTTTTTGTAGTAAAGTAGGAACAAGAAGGGGCACATATATGAGTTAGGACAGTCGAGTGACGAGTATATTGCCTCATCATCTAATCAATCTGACATTGGAGTCGATGTTAAATTGTTGAGGCAGACGATGGACATCCTCAACATCGAGCTTGCAAAAAAAACGGAAGCATGGAATCAACAAATGTAGACAAAGTAATTGGATGAGATGCGGAAACGATGTGATGAGAATGTGATTATGATGAGGCAGTAGTAGTTGATGCATGATTCAACAACTTTTCTAGCACTTCGACCTTCAACCTTCTCAGTAACCACCTTCGTCAGCTTCAGATCATGATATTCCGTCACCTCCTCAACCAATCGACCTTGATTACACTTGAGACGACCCGCCGTCCCATTAAAGAATCTAAAATATTAATTAACCTTAATCGCATTATAATCGTTAGCGCGCCTTATTAATATGAAGCGAAGCGGAAAATTGAGCGCAGAAGCAAAACGAATTACAGCACGCATCACCTCAGAGTACACAGCTTTAAAATATAAAGAAATATATCACATACATTACTTGCCCCATCAGTAGGGCTACAATATCAAAGTAATACATACAGAGTATATTAATACAACCCAAAATGAAAGTACGAAAATAGGCCGAGAGACAACTCTCCGGCTAACCACGATCATTGCCCGACCTCTCGAGGCTAGGGTCCGTGGCACGTCCTCCGACGTCAGGCTCGTAAGGAATACCGTCCAGCTCCTCAGCAACTGGTTCCTCCTCGGGGTCTTCCTATAAAATAAAAGTAACACATACAGAAAATAGCGGGAGATAAGAAACATATATCATCAATATGGGAGAGGGGCATCAGTACAGCCTATATACATGCATCACACAACACAAATAAAATATACAACACAACATCACCCATCTCTTAAGTCATGCAGTACAATCATCTCAAACATCATTCTCTCAGATAAGCTTATAAGAGGGATACTAGTCCCTATGTATATGCTACTTCCCTATATGAATGTCGGCCGATACATCACATCCCCAGTTGGACATCCCCGCCGGATTACATCACATCACTGTTGGGATTTCAAGAGAGATAATTTTCAAAAACAATTTTCAAAAACCTCTTGAGCGGAAAAACCCCTTTACTAAAAGACCACTTATTGCACATGAATCACAAGGATATTGTGTTTATCTCTTGAAGCGTAGCTTACCGCAAACACTGTGAGCGCGCCAACAACACCGGTTAGCCAAAAACGCTGATACTTACGATGCTCATAACTTTCGTTCCAGACCTGTATCGCAAAACTGAACGGTGAAGATGTAGAGCCACATGTCATGAACCTGCTGTCCATAAATCAGCCCGATCCAGCGGTTAACGAATCTCGGATTGCGATATTAGGATAACTGTCCAGCCATAACGTAGCAATACCTCTACTCAGTCCACACGAGTAAACCAACGTTAGAGATAGCGTAGTGCTAGCTATCAAGATTGGGAGAGGCACGATACACAGAGAGAGAAAAGAGAGCGCGCTGTCAAGGGTGTACAGCGGCCGTTATGAGTGCTTTGTGTTGTGTGTTGCTTAAGTGACGTGCATAACTTACTAATAGCTGTCACTCACTTAGCCTAACCCACTTGGGCCACTGTATACTACAAGCCCAATGTTTAATTATTAATTAAATCATATTTAATTAATCAATTAAACTTATCCTCATTTAATTATCAATCAAATCATATTTAATCAATCAATTAAATCAATCCCATTTAATTATTAATTAAATCATATTTATTTAATTAATTAAATTAATTATCTTAACATTTGCTCTATGCGTGTGACCTTATAGGTTCTCAATTAATTGGTAATAATATTAATTATTATTAATCATATTAATAATCAATTAATATTATAAACAATGAGCGGCATCTAGCAATACATCATTGCTACCCAATTAATTAGAGTACTGGTGATACAATTAAAACCTTGTTGTAACCATATATAATGTGAAGTCAACGTCCTTTCATCTCAATGTCTTAATTGAACACAAGGCATAAATGTGTCATCGTTGTTAAGTCCAATTATTTATTTCTTGATCTAGTAATTGACGTATGATCATGTGGGCCCAATATCTCATATTATCCCACCTTAGCATGCCCATGCATTTCTACGTCGCATACCATCAAGAGACCTATAGACATTACTCCTGTTATGTAGGAGGGACAAATCTTATCTACAACACTCACATTCCTCAACATGTTTCATTGCAGACCCAATAACTATCTCTATAGTTGTCCTGTTACAGACAACGTTTAATAGTATTAAAGCCTACAACTACATATGTTAGGAATCGTAGTGACTTCAAGTTGAAGGACTACTTCACTATGGTCACCATGAGAATCGCTTATGACACTTACATAACTATTATGCAGCGTTCTCATAGCGGGTCACTTTAGTATAAATATTCCACTAATATTTATACCTATGTGAAGACGTGATATTTTATATCTATGACCCGTGAGATGTGATCATCAGTACACTCACATAATAGTCTCAATGTATTATTATTGTCCTTATTAATAATAATACTTGACTATGGATATTTAAGAATAGTGTTCTATAATTTAATGGCATCTCACGGTTAAGTTATACTTGACGTTCCATTAAATGAACTACCTATTCTAAGGACTTTATTATGCTATAAATATGATCATCAAATATAACATAATAAATAAATGCCTTATACATATATCAAATATAGGATCAAAGTCATGATACAAATTATTATCTATTCAAAATAGATTGGCCACTAGGGCTTACCCCAACAATCATGTCCCCTATTGGACATCCCCCTTTGGGACAAATGAAATGATATGCTATGCAACAAATATCTATCGCAGGTTGATACCGGTACCTCATGCCAACACACCCGACCACGACCACGACACATCGCATCTACATCAGCATCAACATCATCATCAACATCAACATAAACATTAGCATCACGACGCCCTGCGTCTATGAGCCACGGCTCCATGGTCGGGACCACGACGGTATTAACCCGAACAACATCAACACTCACCATACTCTCATCAACACTCAAACAGTCAAATCACAACAGAATATTACAATAGTAATTTCACCAGTACAGATATCATCATAAAGCCAGATAACAGTCCATCACGCAGGCAGTTCAATAAAATAAATCCAGCAGATAATCAAATAAACAATTCACACATCAACCTCAATCAATCACAATAGTCATATCATCAACTTAGTGGTGATAGCCCAAAAGTACCTACACCCAGTAGGGTTTAAGGGTTTCCCCACACACATATATATACTCTATACTAAGCTTGTCTTCCCGACGATATCGGTTCTTTCTCCCCACCTTAGTAATGCTCACGTGCAGCTCCGGCTACAACTCCGCAACTGTCAGTCGAGTGTGCGGTCGAATGTTCGAGTCCTATCCGATTCTATATCACAAAACACAACCAGAAATCAGTACATTTCAATCAAAAACTCCCCTAACCTTAGGACTAGGTTACTGCCCCTATTTAATTAAATAGGCTAGGGATGTTGAAATTCTACCAACTCTTGGATCAATGTTCCTTAAGCATACCTAAGACATAATCCACGATCAATTATCAAAGGTTTGAAACAAAACCCCTTAAACCAAAAACCTAGGGTTTCAGCCATCACCATTAAAATAGGTGAGAGCTTGATTTGGTTTCCTAATCACTTGGAGTACATGATTAAGGAATGAATTAGGTGAAAGCAATAACCATTTCACACAAATTGAAACAAAACTCATTTCCCCCTAAAATAAAGCTAGGTTCGGCCTCTCCAAAATAAATAGGCTAGTAAGCTTTTTTGATTTCATGCTCTTGGATTATGATAGTAGAGGATGAAACTAGATTGTAGAAATTGGTTTGGCATTAAAAGGATTTTTCTATAATTATCTAGAGATTTTTGCAGTTTGGATCTTAAAACTTGAAACCATAGATTTCAATAGAGGAAAATAAAGATTGAGAGCTCAAGAGTGAAATCTATACCTCTTAGGTGATAGAGGAGGATGAGAGGATGAACTTTGCTTCACAAACTTTCTTGAAAAACCTTGTGGAAGTTGAGCGAAAATGGAGGAAAAGAAGTGAAGAAAGAAGAAATGGAGGAAGAAGAAGAAAAAGGAAGGAAGAAGAAGAAGATGGAGGGGGAGAAAGAAAGAGGTCAGCCTAAATAATGGTGAGGGAGGGACAAAATTTTCCAATTTTTTTAGATATTTTAGGGACAAAATTGTCTTTTAGGAAAAATACCAAGGGCATTTTGGTCTTTTCGAGTTCAGATATTTTCGTTTGTCATTATGACAGTGTCTAGGCATGGTACGCTTCCCGAGGTGATGTGAATTGATGTGACATCAAGTTTATCCGATAGCGGGTCCCGATAAATCCCTTTACAGCTTCAATTGCCTCCCGGTTTGAGTATTCATCGGAATATTTTATATTATTTTTATTTTCGAACGTCAGGACAGACTTTTTCGAAAATATAGGAAACGTGATTCTAAGACTAACTGTCCGGTTCACGAGTCCAAATTAGGTCCTGATAGTAGTAAAACACTACTATCAGTGAAAATCGCAGACCGGGCTCCGTCTGAGTTTTCGACCCAAAATTTAACCATAGCTTCCTACGATAGCGTAGAGTGTGACTGTGGTCTCGGATTAATTTATTTTACTCTGTAGACCCTTTAATAAAATACAAACATAAAAATACTGCTTAATTAAGAAAATCTTGAAAATCGGGATGTTATAACACTATCCCGCATTTTTATTTTGATAGTGACTTTTTTTCTATTAAACATTTTATTTATTTTTACATTTTATGCATTTCTAATACTTTGATTGGATAAATGAAGCATTCTTCTTTTTTTCACTTATGTTCGGCATATGACTTTGCCCAGGTTGTTGTAATGGTTTATTTGGGTAGCTGTGTTAAACGACAAAATGTATATTCTCTACAACCAATTTAGTGACTAACTAATGATCGAGATATATGAGTTGCTAATGTGGCACTTAACAAGTTTGTGACCAAATACATCGGTCTCTAATTTGGCTCCATCAACTATTTATGTTTTGCGATCGATGTAAAAATTGGTTGCTAATTTTTAGTTAGCGACCAAAAGACCTTAACAAAAGACCTGCAACGGCCGCGGGGCAACCGACTTCAATGATTTAGTGACCAAATTAAGTGATCATTGTTAGCGACGGAATGCAAATGTGATCTCTAAATGAGTTAGCGACTAGAGTTTTCACAACTGTATGTTTTCGGTCACTAACTCACTTCTCGGTTTCGAAAACAATTTTTTTTAGTGAAATATGAGTCTGAAACTCACAATTTCTCTCTTTAATAACACAAGCACAAAATAAACAGAAATATAAGAGTGTCAAAATTATAATCACAAAATAGAAATAATATCATGCCCAAATGTAAATGTAGAATTTACCAATCATAGAGTGTCACAAAATTTGGGAGTCAAAACTAATTACATACTTTGTATACACAGTTGAGGAGATTATAAGTGTCCCTTAACACTTTAGAACGTACTATATCCTCCTGTCATCGCAAATACAAATCCTAAAATCATTCTTACGAATAAGGCAACCTACACTTCACAAGACCATAATGATCACTTTAAAGATTTGACAATATACTGAAGGAACCTATTTTAAACACAAGGATGGGTTGAATTGTGTTTCTTATCTTTTTCGAAATACTTTTCACAAAACATATACTTAAGCAAGAAGCAAAGGTTAAAACAGAGCTTTGGACTTAAAGAGAGTCAAATGCAAAATGTTGGACGAAGCTTAAAATCGTTTTCTTTGAAACACGATTAAGAAAAACAATCTCAATCCCAAAGGTTAGCGATAAATAAACTAAAGCGCATAGATAAGGGATTAGAAAACCATGCAAGGATGTTATCTTGGTTCGCTCTCAACTCAAGAGCTATGTCCAGTCCCTTCTACTTGAAGACTTTATCCACTAAAAAACTGTTTAGCTATTACAAGTATTCTACCGCCTCTCTAGGTAAAAGTATTCTAGACCTTGTGACACCCACTATCCCGCATACGATAAATATAAAATAAATCATATAAAAAGTCAATAAATTAAAAACAAAAAGGTAGCAATTACCACATGATCCAAAACGTATAAAACCATAACGTATCAACTGCGAAAAAGCATAAAGAACAAAACCCATATCCCGATGTCACATATCAGAGCTAGTAACCGCTACCGATAATACCTCGGAAACAACTAAACATAAATCCTATACTATGAGCAGACGATCTCCTCGGGGTCACTCTTCAACAAGCTGCTTACCATTCTCTGCATAAATCAAGGTACATGCAAAGAAACAACAACGATAGAGAGTAAGAAACTGTACGTATAAACATAAACAGTAATAGAATAGTTAGCAAGATGACCACACAACATACATTATGATATAACATATTAGATCAATCATATTTCATCATATCACATCAACTGTACATGCTATGCGATGCAGAGCTACTCCACTACTCCATATGCAATGTGGATCCCATAACTAACTCAGGAAGACGATTTTGGAGTTACATATTCACATTGGCCAATAAGCACCAACGCCGACAGTTCACCAAATTCTTGGATGAACCCCTTCGATAGCCGATCCACCTTACTCTCGGATGGATCACCACGGATGTGCTTGATCCACCTAACTCTCGGATGAATTACCACGGGCAGCCACTTTGCCATTCTCTCGGACAAACTCCCCAGTTATCGTAACTTCCTCTAACTAACAACTCCATGTCGTGAATGTATGCAATGTTAACACACAATCAACTTGGCAACACCTCCATCAACACCACTAACAATAGCTATCAACTTTGACCAATAAACGTCAAAGTGAACACAACTAACATCATCGTGCGATGATTCGTCGTTACCGTCTTAACCAACATCAGCGTTTTATCATTAAGAGTCTTCATTATTAAATCTTACATTGTCATCATCCTAGATTATTAACTATCCTAAAGGTTACCTTTATAATTCTATTTATCATATTTTTTTTATCTCAAAAGGTTATTTAATATCTTTTTATTTGAATATGAGAAGTGTCCTCAAATCTGCTCAGTTGCACAGTCGTGCACGGGCGTGCACACATTAGAGGAGCCTAATTCATTTAAATTGACTGATTTTATTAATATATCAAGGTGTAACCTAAGAGACTAGTTAAATGGCCACATATTGGAATATGTATGTTAATTTGTAGGGTCAAATTGTAAAAAATATTTTTATGAATTTCTTAATTTCGACATTATGACCTACATAATCTAACTGAATAGATATATTAATCAAGGTAAATGTAAAAGAGCAACACTAGCGACACACTCTTTACCACACTCCCTTCAATACAGTCTTTATTATTGAATAGATTTCGTGTGGAACACACTTAATAGAGAGTGGGCGATGTGATTTAGTGGTTCACTGATGGGAATTTAACAAGTGCACTAAATCGCTTCAAGTAGTATAGAACTTGGTAGTTTCGAAATCGAACATGAGGATTGAGATGACCAATTACCACTTCTCGATATTGATAACTATTCAAACGCCAAATGGGTTCACAAATAAAATTGAAATAAAGAGAATTAATTTAAAGAAGAACAATATTAAAGAATTAATTTAAGGAATAAATTGCTAGAGTAAGTTGAGAGTACTTCAAATTGAGAAAGTTCTAGAGCTCTAATTTCACCAATCTATGGATCTAGAATTTCATAGACAAAATTCTAAATCCATATACGAACTCCAGTCTGGTGCAGTTATGGTAATCCATTCTATTTCCTAACACTAACAATTAATAACCAAGATTACTAATTTATTTTAATGTCTGGGTTAGAGAACACTAAAATTTACCCACTGATTCCTAACCAACTATATTTCTATGATGATTATTAACCAAGCAGTTTATTAAGTTTTATGATTCTCTATAGAAGTTGCACAGGGCTCTTATCTCCTCTCGGTCACAAATTATCCAAAGGTTTTTTCCCAATGCTCTAGACACATAAATCTCCTCTCAGTCTCATTATGATTGGCCTATCATTCAATTATTTCTCGAGCTACCAATTGAAAGCATTAAGATCATGAGAAAAACATAAAAGCAATGATAAGAAACTAGGATTTAGCCATAACATTACTAAACCTTCATAAGTGGCTACATCATCACCCTAGAAAAGGGAATTTAGCTCCTTATCATTGAATAAACTCCAAGATCCATAACAAAAGTTGATAGAAATCAAAATTCGCAATGATCCTGAACTAATCGCAGCTTAAGGTGTAAAGATAGATGACCTAATCCTTTGTCGCAAGGCGAATGGCTCAATCCAGCATGCTTCAATCTCTTATTCTTCTAACTTCTCCTTCACACCCCTGCTTTCAACGCTTCACTTTTGAACCTAATTAGGTACTTGAAAGCATGAGCACCCAATTACACATAACTGACTCAAAAATATATAAAAATTACTTAAAACAACTAAAAGGACTTAAAACACGACTTAAGAAGAAACAAAGACAATTATGGGTAAAGTTGAGAATAAACTCAACAATTCTTATCCAATCCATTGATAAATCATAGTAAAAACTAGATAAACCAGCGGGTTATCATTTACATATGAAATCTATCCAATAATGCAGAATGTATTGAAGAGAGTTTATTAAAGAATTTATTACTCAATTTAAAATAGCAATGTTAGCAAAACACTCTTCACCACGCTACCTTTAACACGCTCTCATCTATTATTGGGTCACCAAATTTTTTTGAAAGAAATCTTGAAATCGATTAAAGTCACTTTAGATTGATTGTGAACAAATTCTATTAATGAGATTAAACCCGAAGAAATAATTAAAAAACAAAAATTCCTCATTATCATAAACTTTAATCGATTAAAAGCCTAATTTTTGAACTAAAATGAGATGTAAAGACTTAGGTCCCCGAATTTTCGGTCAATTTTTTTTTTTTTTTATGCTCAAGAGGGCTATAAAGCCCAATTTTCGGTCCAAAATTTACAAGCATGGTTATGCTATTAACATATACTTCACTCCGTCTGTCTCATTTTACTTGTCCCATTGTATTGTCTCAAATTACTTATCCCTTTAAAAAATCAAGAAGTATTAATTTCTTTTTTTCTCCAAAAATATCCCTTACATTTCAACCAATCCATAAATTCATTGGGGTTTAACATGAGCTGCTGTATTGGAGTAGCAAGGAGTATAGTGATTGGTGAGTAATTGTAGTTATCCAACCGTACAATTTAAATAGGGATATTTTAGTCAAAGAGTGTCATTTTATTATAAAAATTAGTAAACGTAATCATTTTTTTAAAGAAATGTATATAATCAAATGAGACAAGTAAAATGAAACGGAAGGAGTTTAATTTATCATAGAGTAAAGGTCCAAATTGGTCCTCGACATTTTGGTCTTTGAGAAATGAAAAATACCAATTTGGTTCTCAAGAATATAAAATGGGGATCAAATTGCTCCTTTTTAGAATAATTTTTAGGGACATTTTAGTCTCTATCAAAAATTATTTTGACCCATATTTTATATTCTTAAAGATCAAAATATCACCATAAATTTTTATTGAGAACCAATTTGAATTTTCACCCTTTATCATAAAAAGGAAAAAAGCAGAATGGTTGGGAAAGCTGGCCACGGAGAGGCCTTGGGAAAGATTTGGTTGACAACATAATACTACCTTTTGGAAATTCCCCATTCATCATAATGTTATCATTATCTCAGAACAGGTTTTCCCCCACATGCATGTCATTTATTGGTTGTCAGGTTGACAAGAATGTATGGTGGGGAATATGGAATAGCCTTTACCATCAAACTTAGTATTTGGTGTAGACCCTATACCATTCAATTGATGCTGGCTGATTCCTCTCATCAATGACAGACCATTCGATCAACCGGGTCCCACCTAACATAACATAGGCCCCGCCTCTTAAAAACTAATCCACGACAAAAAAGATGTTAAGTTATAGATTAATGGTTATCAAAAAGAAATTTAGGAATTTGATCAAAAAAAAAAAAAAAAATTTAGGAAAGCTAAGTGCCACTGTTAATTTATAGCTATAAAGAGCACAATTTCCTTTCATCCACTATTTTTGCTTTCTTCCGACAACAAAAAGAACGGAAGCGGAATTTTACGCCATAAAGCAAAGCCAATTCATGAGCCAGTTTATCCTATCAGGCCAGATTTTGCTATAGTATACTCAATTAATGTTAGTATTTTAAAAATATCCTTTGATTAATTATTATTTTTATTTTTTCAAGAACATTATATACTCTCAAGACACAACTTTCAAGAGCATTATACACTCCTAAGAAAGGGTAGTTTAGTAACTATAATTTATTTTTTTATACAAACCAAGACAATTAAACTAATACAACTATCTTTCTTAATACATATGAAGTTAGTTTTTTTTTTCTCCTCATATATAGGTCCAGAGGAAGTATATTTTAACGGGGCCCACAACAGAAATATTGGTTTCAAATTTGCTACCTCATAAATCAATTTCATTTCTTCGAATGATTTGATGATTAGCCAAATCTTAATTAGCCGTCCAATATATTTGCTTCATTGAATCCATGGTTTACTTTGTTTTTCCTTTTACCTAAGTCCACATACTGACATACTCTACATACTCAAGATAACCAATCTTCGTCAATAAAATTTAAATACTTAGTTAGTGGTGACCGTTGAAAATAAAATATTAATTTTGTCTTGACAAAGAATCCCGCTAGAAATCACGAGCCAAATGTAAATGGGAACAAGAGAAGTGTTTCGACATAAATGTACTGATAAGGCTTGATAAAGTGAGATAACGGAGCCCCATTGGCCCATTAGCTGGAGTATGGACATTTCAATCGGAGTGACTATTAAACTTGAGCAGTCATTTAAAGATAAGAAATCTCGTGTCGAAGAGAATCAAGGAAAGGACAAATTATTGATTTTGACAACCAGAAGTCTAACAATGAGGTTGTCAACATCTATATGTCAAAAACAGAATCAAGTGGCAAAAAGCTAGGCAGATTATCCGACATAAGCTTCTGACATGGAAGATTCCGTCAAGGGATAAACATGTCGGTAGTAAAGAATAGAGTAATGAACTTGACATAACTTTTAGCAAAAGAGATCATTATACTCTTATACATAACTTACTTGTTAAAGGAATGACCGCATGCGGCAGTTACTAGAATTTTAATTCAAAAGTTAGAAGCAATTATTGCAAAACACAGGAGAGCTTGAATCCAAGTTTAAGTATATTGTCATTATGCTTAGTGGGTAGTTAATTAGAAGCATGTAGATAAGCATGTATTTCAATGTGTTAGTGGGATAGGTGTCAATAGGATAGGAATTGGGAAGTTATATTTTTTGCCTGTAAATACTAGTTCAAGCAATATTGTACAAACGGTCGATTTCTTGATCGAAGTCTTATATATACGTCTTAAAGTCACGCTAATGCCCATGACTAGCGGATCAAAATAAGTATATCTTCCACCTTTACATTTCAGCATTTTAATTCTAATGCAATCATCTTACTTTTCCCTCACTTTCTTTCCCTTTCTCCCACTTTCTCTCCTCCTTAGCCTCTCTTTAAAGTTTTGCACCTTTAAACTCTTTCTTTACATTTCCACATCTTTAACTTTCAGACACTTTAAGTGTCTGTACATTTACTATCGTGTCCAATTTACTTTCAAGCACTGCATTTTACACTCTATCAGTTTACGTTTTCTTGCACCCTTTACATTTTTATCGAAAATCTATTTTCCTGTACTTTATTTTCAGCACTTTAATTTTCAAGCATTGTACTTTCTATCAAGTTACTTTTCATTTATGTCGAAAACCATTTCCCTTCTAACAAATGATTTACATAAGATTATCATAAAAACTTGAGAATTCCACAATCACTTGAAATATATTTGTTGGTTAACCATCGAAATCAGTAAATATCAAATCCTACCACCAACAATTAAAAACTTGAATAAAATATTTAATAGCTATAATCATAGGAAAAGAACTAGAAGAGGTATAGAATTAGGCATGTTGATCGAGATTATGTTAATGTTAAATCTGAATTCCACTATCGATCTTTAGCCAATTTTTTTTTAAAGGGGATTAGGGGCCAACTCTTTAGTAAGCACAATTTATTGATAATTTTTTCAAGATGTATTTTGCTTGATTTCTCTCCCCACCTTTTGTTTTTCATGGTTATAATTATATGCAAAATGCCAGTATTGCCCTTTCAATAGTTTGGTGTAGGACTTACAGTAATAGGTACCATGATACTTACATGGGCAATCTGATTTGGGTAGAAAAAGGGGATGTTAATTGGTAAAGGATTGCTTGGTACATGTAATAGATGGATGGAAATGAGAGGGGATTGTTTATTTATTTTTTCTCGTGTTTGTATATGAGTTAGAGTATTAGGGATACTCTTATTGATATACTTTTTTTTGGTTACATTATTAATATACTTTTTAACTATAAAAAAAAAAATAGTTTGGGGTACAAGGTATGGATTAAGTCGATGGAAATGTCTACTGAAAGAGTGGACATAAGCTTATAAGAAGGCTATAATAGCGAGTAGTCCTATTAATTAAGGTCGATGCCATGTGCTTTAGTCCATTTTTTTGTCATGACAATTATGGTATGTATCTCTACTAGATCGATCTGGGTTTTTATCTTAAATCGAAATTCAAAATGTTGATTTTTTTCAACTTATATACGATTATGATGTTTAATATAAAGTTTGTGAAGAAAAACAACAATTCCAATCATATCTTATCCCTAATTCAGGACGGCAGGACCCCTCACCTTCTTTTCCTCCTCCTTCTTTATTTTTTATTTTTTATTTTCGTTCTTTCGTATTTTTGGTGAGGCACCTTCTTAATTCATTCATTGAATCCTACCTTCTCTTCTTTAACCGTGAAAGTTGTCATTAGCTACTATCTTAGAAGTTGATTCCTGTCATTGCATCTTGTTAGACGGCCTTTCATATAAACTACAAGAACATTTACAGTTCAAATAGTTTATCTTAAAACACGTTTATCAAATAGCGCATTTGAAGCACATTTTCTGTATAAGTGTTTATATATATATATATATAATTTTCATCCAACGGTGATTGTGATTTCAACTTTAGAAACAGTTTTACACCGTTGAATGAAAATAAAATTAATACTGAGATTGAATGTAAACGAAAGATGACTTATACTGATGTAATGGATAGGGATGGCAAAGTGGGTCATCCCGTCCCGCCCCGCCATTAACCCGCCCAAAACGGGACGGGACGGGCCAACCCGTTTTAGACATATGAGTTTGCAGGTTGGCCCGCCAAACACATAAAAACGTAATTTGGGTTGGCGGGTTGGCGGATTGATCAGCTATAAAAATAAAAAAATTAACAAAAAATCATATAATATTTCTTTTTTTTTGGACAATCTTCATATCCTTTCTTAAATTATTATTAAAAATTGGAATAATCTTATCTTATAGCATACAATTTGTATTACAAAGGTAAAGACATTATTTTTGTAGTATGAAATAATTCCAAGTAACAATTAAATTAAATTAAATAATATTAAATAATTAATAAAGTAATAAAAAAATATTTTTTAATATGGTGGGTTGGCGGGTCAACCCGCCCCGCCACCAACCCGTTTTCAGGTGGGCTGAGCGGGGCAGGTCAAAGTGGGTTGGTGGGTTGAGAACCCCAACCGACCCCGTCAAATTCTGGCGGGTTGGTGGGTTGACCCGCGGGTTACAATCCACTTTGCCATCCCTATAAATGGATCACTCATATATAGGAGGGAACAATTTACAATAGTATAAATTATCTTTTACTTACACTCACTTTCATCTGTTGATCTTATTTCCATTAAATTATTACTAAAATTAAAATTACAATAACTGTCGAATGAAAATAAGATCAACAATTAAAGTTGAATGCATGTGAAAAATTAAATGGTTTACTGTTATAGATATAATAGGACTTTATTAATTTTATCCCTTGAATGATATATAATTTTACATGAATTTAAAAATATTTTATATTCAACTTATATACTTTGAGATTAATATAATTCATAACTTTTCATTATAAGTAAATAGAAATTATTTGATTGTATAATTATTTTTGTCCAGTTTTAAATTAACAAGTAAAATCAACATGTGAAATAATTATGAAACAAATTGCCTACGATCTTCATTTTTAACTTCAACAACCCACTCAAACCAAAAGCCATCAGAACAAACTGCATAAATACAATTTCTTTTGCATCTTGAACACTTGTATGCCTGAATAAAACTTGTGTTTGCATCGCCCTCTCTAAGCCACATGCATCTTGAATTCTGGAAGACTAAACTTTCCTTCATATTTAATTTCTGCCGTAGTTCTGAAAAAAGATTTCTCATTCTCGAAAGATCTTCCTCTGATAAATCTCCATTTTCTGCTGTTTAACCCAAAGCCTCAATTTTAGATGTTTATTTCTTCATTTGAACTTTATATCACCAAACACATCTCTTTTCCATTTTCTGATGTTGACTTTGAGAGCTTTTAATTTCATTTTCAAAACATAAGCATGCCAGCCGCGTATATCAAACAAATTCCCACACTGACGGACAAAATTTGAAAAACCGTTATGTTCTAGCTAACAGTTATTAAACTTAAAAGGTTTAGGGCCTCATTTTTCATTACCTTGTATCAAAACAATGGGGCAGTGATCCGAAACATCCCGATAATACCCACAGAGCTGAATTCCTCCAAACAGAATGTCATTCCTCATACTGACCCATTTGGTCCGTACCATGTAAAATTCTCCCCAATGGAGGTAGATCAACGAAGTCGAAATCATCAATAAATTGTGTGAATTGTCGAGAGTCAATTCTTCCATCCTGTGAAGATACGCCCCTCCTTTCACCTTTCTTCTTAACATTAAAATCACCTACAATGACACCACTACCAAAGTTCCTTACCACCAGTGGCGGATCTAGGACTCGGAGTCAGTGGGGGCAACCAATTTCCAAAAAGATTAATCATACATATGAAGATAAAAACATAAATATTAAAGGTTTATGTTGTGAAATCAAGATCATGAAGCAACATTCAAGTTTGTATGCCATGGAATACAAAGCACAACAATGCAAGAAAGAATTAATTACGCAAATGAAATTAAAACAAAGAGTAATAGATAAACAAGAAACAAAACAAGTAAAGAAAGATGAACACCGGGTTTTACGTGGTTCAGTCAATGCGACCTATATCCATGAGAGAGAGCAGCGATTCCTCTATTATGAACAAAGAGATACAAAGCTTTACAATAGAAACCTAACTTGCCTATTCTCGTACACCCATGTGATTCACATCATGCCTCCAAGAAATACCCTAAGATAGCCATTTCTTTTGCTATGCACTTTCTCAATCTCTTCTCATCTCTCAACTCCTCTCTTCAAACCATTAAGCCCCTTCTTTCCTATTACATGATATGTATATATACCAATAAATCAATCACAAATAGCTCATAGGTGAGCCATCAATCCATGTGAAGATACTAATCCATGTGAAGCTCAAAACAATCAATCATTGCGAAGCTTTAAGATCCAAGTTAGTTTGAAACCTCAAACAAACTTAATCACCTCCAACTGATTGTAATTGCCAAACAAATTCTGACCTCTGATCAATTCGCCTCGTGGCTGCTCTTTCGCTAGGCGAGCCAGACAGCTCCAAAACTGGACGCCTCTGTCTCGCGACGTGACGATCCATTCGCCTCGCGAATTGCCTCTGAACAAAACCTTGTGATTTTGAGTCATTCTCAACAGTTTATTTTAATATGATATGCTGAAATTTTAATTTGCTTTCCTTGATATGATGCTAACTCTTTTCATTGCATTTCAATTTGTTACTGTTGGAGACTTGATTCACCAGATTTCGATGAAGATTGTTACCAATTTGATGTTACACTACAAGAAAACAGCTGATTACCACCAAAATCCGTCGGTATCAGCACATTTCCGACAGTCCTTTATCCGTCGGAAATAGGCTTGTCGATAAACATTACTGACGGCTAGACCGTTGGTAAATGTTACCGACGGCGAGACCGTCAGTAAAGTGTTCATGGTCATTACCGACGGCCAGGCCGTCGGCGTATGTAAATTTTTTTAATTTAAATTTTAATTGATTAATTAATTATTATTTAATTATATTTTATATTTATTAAATATTTTTCTTTGTTATTAATTATTTATAAATATTAATTAAATAACTAGTGCAAAATAAAATTAAAAATAACATTAACACATTTAAAATTATATCCAAATAATAAATAATATATGTTCTTACAATACATAAAAATATAAACAAAAAAACTAATATGAAAATATAATAATCTCTATCAAAATGATGAGGAGACTGGATGCGATTACACGCCTGTTCTATAATATTGAACCTCAAACGGAAAGTTAAGGTTTTGCTTCAGTATTAATAACTCGTCTAAAAAAATAAAACTTTAACCTCTATGAGGTAATTTTACCTTTTGTAATTGAAAGTCAAGTTCATAGGGTAAAGTGCATAGGGACGGATCAAAGTTGCAAACAAACCAACAAATAATTATTCTAAGTCTTATGAGCCTTAACACCTATTTTAAGTGCTAAGAAAAATTGGTATTGTATTCCTTGTTGCGGACTTATTTATTTTATTAACCTATTTTGTTATTTAATTATTGTTGTAATTTAATTCCAAATATTTAACCTCTTTATTCAATTATTCAAATATTATTTATTATTTATACCTTATTTAATTATTTAAATTTTAAATTTTATTCATTAATTAGTCTCGCCACATCGCACTATCCTCTGCCGAACCATCTGCAATTTGCCATGACTCAGCCACCACCATCTATGCATTTTTTTCATGTCCAGATTTCTAACTTAAGCTAATTATTTTTATAATTTATTATTTAATTATAACTCTTATAAGGCTTAACACAAATACAAGTGTTAAGAGATTTTGATATTCTAAGATAGTATTTTATTTTACTATTTATGCATTAGTTTTATGTGGCTTAACACTTGTTATAAGTGTTAAGAGCAATCGGTTTATCTTAATTTATTTTATTTATATTATTGTATTATTTATTATATTTATTTATTTATTTTAATTAATTAATTTATTTGATTTTACTTGGCTAGGCCCTTGGGTCGATGTTTCTAGCTTAAGCTAAAAAAAAAGTATTATAAGGTGACATCTTTTATTTTTTAAGTCTTACGAGACCTATAATTAAACATGTAATTTATACTAAAATATTCACGAGTGAAAAAAAGATTATTACACTATCACTACAAACATGCATATTAAAACATCATGAATATAATTTAAAATAAAATTAGTGAATTAGAACAAATAAAAAACAACTTAAACCTTAATTCAACCTAAACCCTACACAGAAGAACATATAATTTCACTAGCAATACACAATTTGACACAATACAGTAATGCAAAGAAAAACAATAATACATGTTCAGCAACTACAATTTCAGCAACATAATATATTTTCAGCAATTACAATTTTAGCAACATAATACATGTTCAACAACGATACAGTAATGCAAAGAAAAACAATACAATCCAATGGGGGATTCTAAAATGACTGAACTGACGCGAAGGGGAGAAGTTTGACAGGGAGGGCTCTCGGTGGTTGAGTGGACAAGGCGGAATCGCAGTGGTTGGTGGTGGCGGCGGTGAAGAGACTGAGAGTTCAGGTGGACCCCAGGTGCGGTTGGTGGTGGTGGGCCGCATAGAGGTGGTGCGGCGAGGTGGTGAGCCGCGAAGAGGTGGTGCTGGCGGTGCGAATGGTGGCGGTCTCGGTGGTGGCTGATACAGAGGAGAGGAGAGGGAGACAATGGCGGGGGCGATGGTGGTGGCTGGGAGACCAGACACGGAGGGAGAGGGGGGCGGGAGGGGGAGGGGGAGTTTGGTTGAGGAAGAAGGAGATAAATGAGAGGGAGAGGGCGCGGGTCTCGGTTAGGTGGACATTTCCGACGGCCTTGGCAGTCGGTAATGTCAAAATACCCTTACCGACGGCCTAGGCCGTCAGAGACTTGAAATGTGATCGTTTACAAGGTTAAAATAACCTTATCGACGGCCTTAAAATACCCTTACTGACGGCTTAGGTTGTCCGAAAATTGAAATGTGACGGTTAATTTACCAACGGGTTAGACTGTCGGTAACTTATCGACAGCCTTAGCCATCGGAAACTATCAAATGTGCGGGAAAGCGAAGAGACACTTACCAGCGGTGTAGGCCGTCGGTAAGTTTGAAGGACCCTTACCGACGGCCTTAGCCATCGGTAAAATTGAAGTACTACTACCGACGGCTTAAACCGTCGAAATCGAGCTGGAAAATTTGGCCCCTAATTGCTCCAAAATTACCGACGGCTTTACCGACAGTCTTGTCCTCGGTGAAGTTACTGACGGCTCTAACCGTCGGTAAACTATTTTCGCATAGCCATCGAAAATTCCTGAATTACCGACGCCGTTACGGCCGTCGGTAAAAAGCCGTCGATATTAGCGAGTTTTCTTGTAGTGTTAATTCCCTTTTTTCAAAAATCTTTCCATTATATCATGCAAATAAAAAAAACTTAATACATTTAATGAGTTTAATTGCTATGCACTTTCAATATGAAGTTTTTTACACTGTCAACCAATCAGAAATCATGGTATAAGTGATTTTTAAAGTAATTAAGATAAGAATCAAACATTTTTAATGACGTGACAATTTCTGATTGATTGACAGTGTAACATTTTTTACACTGACAATGTATACCAATTCAATCCTACATTTAATTTTATATCTAACCAATCAATTTGGTGAAATAACACAGTTATCACAAAATTCCCAAAATTAGAGATATCAAAACAAGATATTAAATTTCACATATGGGGGCATGAGTCCAAATTATTTCACATATGGGGGCAAATGGATAAAATATAGGGTAAGGAATTATTTCTTTTTGAAATTTTGAGGGTGTGCAGTTTGAGCTGGTCCCAAAGTCTTTTGATTAACAAATGGCGCCTCTTAAGTTAAAAGGAGAATTTTATTGCATAGGCTTGCATTTGATAAGTGGTTACACAAAGAATAATAATTAAGATAGAAATAAGTGACACCAATGGAGAAAAGGAGAAAAAGATGATAAACTAATGACTTAATTAAATGGTTTGGACTTGTGAAAATAAGATCGAATAGAAGCTACACTTAGAAGAGTTGATCATATGAAAGATAACCCAACATTAAGAAGTAGAAGATAAAAAATCTCAAAGTGAAATAATTAAAAAGGACTTATATCTAAATAA
The DNA here is from genome assembly GCA_039655645.1 of Ammopiptanthus mongolicus. Taxonomy (NCBI): domain Eukaryota; kingdom Viridiplantae; phylum Streptophyta; class Magnoliopsida; order Fabales; family Fabaceae; genus Ammopiptanthus; species Ammopiptanthus mongolicus. Next base: position 85,948,902 of record CM077344.1, on the reverse strand, counting down.
CTTATCTAAAAATAGGTTTTGCTAAAGGATTTAATTGCGATACACTGTTAGTATAAATATTTTTTATATCATCAACAAATCATGCATTGACATGACATTAAAAATGCTTGTTGTTTGTAATAACTAATTTTTAAAGTCACGTAATACTTTATAATTAGTTTTATCCACCATAACCCTAGTTATGAGTTTAGCTAGGCATGATTAAAGAATACATGGCATAAACTAAAACCAAATTCAATTCCATAAAAGAACAATCGAAGAAACTAAAAACTGAAAATCCTTTGCGATCAAACAGGTCCTTCACGAACAATTGGGGAGACGGTCCTTCGCCTGATAGCTTCAAGAATCTTCAATCTACTATAGCTATCTCTTTGATCAAGCAAACAGCTATGACGGCTCACAATGTGTAAGATCCTTTTCCTAACCCTCTTTTTTGCTTTAATAGGCCTCCAATAGCCCAAAAGCGCATTTTATAACAAGCACGGTCGTACTCATAGTGAGCACACCATGTCGGAGAAAATCAATGTCAATTAGCAATGGCGCGTTGATGAGCACGATCGTGCTTAGTCCAAACGACATCTTTTGACCTTGATGTCTTCATGAGAATTGTAACTATATATGTATCTTATCTTTCCATAGACACCAATTTCATCTCAATCGGATGCTTGTAGCTGAAGTTATGACCCAATAGTCCAGACTGTTCATGTCCTGCGTGCGAGCCCATTTTGAATAGGGAGCAAGGCCTTGCTGAAGTTAAGCACGACTTTGCTAAAAGTCTAAAAGGGAGCAAGGCCTTGCTGAACATGAGCATGGTCGTTTCGGAAAATCTGCATCTTCGTACCAAAACAGGGGAATCTGAGTAAGAGCTTGCTTGGTAAGCAGGGTCATGCTGATGGTAAGCAGGGCCTTGCTCTTGACAACTCTTCAAAACAACATTTTTCTTCAAAAGTTCCCCAAACTTGCTTCCTTTTTACCAACTTTAATGTCTTACTACCGTAATTAATTCTACAACTTGCAATATTTAAGGAAAATCAGGTGAATATCTATTGTAAGCTCTTCAAATAAACACATTTGAATATAAAAAATGACAGTTTATCAGTGACTATATGGCGGGCTCCTGGTTGGGTAGCTTTGGAACTACTTTGGAGTATTCATATTTTACATGTAATGTTGGTAACAAATTAAATTTTGTTTATAAATTATAATCAAGAAGTAAAATGCTGTAAGTTTTGGTATAAGTGGTGCACTATCAGCCTTGTGCGACCAAACTGAAATTCACAAATTAGTTAGGCACACTCATGATGTTTTAAGCCTTTCCTTTATTTATCAAATTAACTGTATGTTTTTATTGATCTTGCTAGTTCAAGATTAAATATAGCATATATGCAGGAATTTCTCTACAAAATAAGAAGTTAGAAAGGATTTAAGTTTTAGTCGAGCAGAGAAAAGTGATTGCAAATTACAGCCAAAGTTATTTATGTAAGTGTGTTCTTTCTCTTCCACACATTTCTTGTGGGGTTGACAACTCAAAACGAATTAAAATGAGGAAAAAGTTAGATTTCCAAGTAACATATGCCACATAAAACTTAAGAGCATGAGAATGGAAAATGTGGAATCGTTGTATGGTCGTCCAACCCCTATGCTCTCCCATAAATGTGATTAACTGTACAAATTCAAATCAAATCCAATTCAAAAAGGAGTAAAAAGAATGAGAGAAACAGATCATTATGCCTTTTTGAAGCTCAATATGAGCAACCAAACCACATGACACAAACATCCATCCTTCTCTCTTTAATTGGCAAAAATTCACTCTGAAACGTCTCCTCTCACGAAGTTAATGCTCTTTTCATACTTCGATAGGGTTTTTGGTGATCCCCCATCTACCTTTTCCCACAGCCTTAGAATGGCATTACCTTTTACAAGTGATTGGTCATTGTATTCTTGAAAGCTGATCGTAGCAAGTACTTCAAAAAGGTCTTAGACTATTCTTTGGATTCATCCTTTGAGAGTTTTTGCATTTTTTCTTTTGCTATTTAAATACGTCACCGGTTTCGTACCAATATAACGCTCCTTCAATTTCAAATGCTCCCAACCACCATCACTATGTTCTGTTTAATGAGCACTTTGTTTTTTTTTATCAACCACGAAATAATATTGCGAGAAGTACAAGGGGGTATTTCAACTCTTACATCAAAGTCTCAAGACCTGTTAAACACATTCTAATGAATTCATACATCACTTAGAAAATAAAAAATAAACATCCTCAACTTTTGCTCTAATCCAAGTCCAAAAATGCTATGAGTATACATAATTAATATGGCATATATTATTAAATAAAAAGATTTTGGAATGTATACACTCGAAGTAGTTTTCCAAAAAAAATGCTTTTAGTGAAATTTATGTGAATAAAACTATAATGTTTATTGGATTTAATTGGTATACATTGTCAGTGTAAAGATTTTTTACACAGATAACCAATCAGAAATTACTACATAAGCTAAAGTGTTTGACTCCTATCCTAACTACCTTAAAAATCACACATACCATGATTTCTGATTGATTGTCAGTATAAAAAGCAAAATTTTACACTGACAGTACATAACAATTAAACTCATGTTTATTTGTCATATTAAATTGACATTTTATATTTTAAAGTATACATTAATCTTAAGTAATATAAAGAATATATACATAAATATTTTATCCATGGATTTCGTAATGTAGAGTTTGAGTTCAATCATTTATTAGCATGATCTAGGCATTCTGAAATATATTGTTTCTCCTCTTCATATCATAAAATTTTGCGTGTAGTAGTCCTACCAAGAAAAAGCTATTCGAAGGTGTTGTGAGATTAGTTGTGAATTGGGTTAAAGTTTTATGAGGATGACTTATATGATTAGGACTTTTTCGAGCCATAATTTAACAAGTACTCTATAACACTTCAACAGAAAAACAATAGAACTATCATTTAGATCTAGGTACGCGCATAAAAAGATAATATAAAGTGTATATCTTTATATTTTGAATAACTAAACAGAATCATTAACACGTTGATTATAAGTAGGGGCGGGTGTTCATGCACTACGTCAGATAAGACATTCAATAACGCTTATTTTTTTATATTTGATAACGCTTTTGAACACTATCTATCTTAACACTGTTAAAGGGTGTAACCAAAGATAGCATTTTCAAAATGTTGTCGTAGATGTACCTATGATAACGCTTGTCAAAGAAAAAGCTATCGTAGGTCTAACTAAGATAGCGAGTCGTAGAAAAGGCGCTATCGTAGGGGAGACAAAAGAAAGTGCTTATTTGAAGAAGTGTTATGGTAGGTACCCACATAGAAAGCGCTTTTTCAAGAAAGTGTTATCTTAATTGAAACCGCTATGATAGCACGTACTCATAGAAATGCTATATATTCCCCCATTGCTTTCTCCACTCCCCTGCATTCAACATTTAAAAAACAACATTTAACATATCAAAAAACAATACTCAGCATATATCCCACATTTCACTCTCAAGCTGAACGGATTCTTAAATACAGCATGCAAGCAACACCAAATTTTATGAAGCAGAATCGATCGTGCAAAAAACACAGAATCTTCCATGAATATACCAAAAAATCATGAATTGTCTCACAGCACGCACTAGCGCTTGAACATTTGAGATTTCAAGGAAAAGATATGCTTTCACAGGCACTCTTCTTATATATATAAAAATAGAGTGGGTATCCATGGATGAACTTGATAAAGTAAATAGAGTAGTAAGTATATTACCTTTTGCTGGGTGTTAGAAGCAATATCATCATTAGGAGATGTCATTTACCTGCAACAAAATTAGAACAGACAAGTAAAATGTCAGTAGCCAATAAGAGAATGATATACAAACTAAATAAATTAATAAAATCCTAAATATAAAATTGTTTAGAAAAAATCATACATGTGTAAGTCAATATTTTCCTTTTCTTCATCGATTTGAGACTTTTTTTGTCTCTTATTGGTAAAAAATAATGGATTGATCCAAATCTCCTCATCATGATCATCTCTAATATATAGACTATCACCTCCATCTGGATCGGTCTCAAGTGATTGTGATGTCCCGAAGAAATGATCATCCTTGATATTAGTAGATTCATAGTCTGTATCATCAATGTTGTTGACATTTATTTTGTTAGTCAAAAGAACAATCGACCACTTCTTGCTAGCTTGATTGGTGACATAGAATACTTGTTGAGCTTGAGATATTAAAATTAAAGGCTCATCTTTATACCGCATTCTATTAAGATCTACCTGCATAAACCCTAACTCATCAATCTGAACATCGTTATTATTGTCAACCCACTTACAACCGACACAAGCACCCGAAACATGCAACTCCTATATGCATTCAATGATCCTGAAGTATGACATATTCACATATATGGGGTTTTTGTCTTTGGCACTTGAGATATGCATAGATTGAGCTACAAGAGTCACACCATTATTTTGCATTGTTCTCCTATCATCTTGTTCAGTCGTATAGAATATGTACCCGTTAATTAGACAACTGGTGTAAGAGAAGGTATGTACACTTGGACCTTTTGCTCGCTAACCATCTCAATCTTTCTGAAACTGAATCAGGATTTACAGTCAACTCTGAAAAAATGTGATATCTTAGCCTTGTTATAAAACACCGATTATGTTCTCTTGTTATTCAATTTTCATTCTTTTTTGGGTTCTAACACTTAAGTATGTCATTGTGTCTTCCAACTTAGTTACACTAATTCGCCTTGCATAATAATAATAATAATAATCTAAACAAGGGCATGTGATTCTACTAGGGTTTTTTGCATGGTCAACCACAAATCTAATAAACCGTTTCGCTTTGTTCTCATATTCCTTTGACAAACGATTTACAGACATCCATTTTCAATCCATACTTTCTCGATCTATTAAAATAGTTATTAACAAAAATTACTTTGAGTTAGAGAGGTTGATGTCTCTACGTGCTTGACGTCTACTTCTATACAAGGTGAAATTCCTATCCTATCCAAGATTATCAAATTCGCATTATATTATTGTATGACCCTTATTCTTGATCTAAGAAAATTTTGGCAATGTTTTCCCATAGTTCTCCAAGAACACAATCAGTTGAACTTAATTTGGGTGGTATTATCATTCAGATTAAGTGTGTACACTCAGAGCACAATCAGAAATACGAACCAATGAAATTCTTAGATCAAGAAGTAATTAAGACATACAATATTGTACTTAATATGTGAATTAAAAATGTTCGACTATCCACTTGTATATTGTGCCAAAAAAAATATACAATGCGTTCTTGAACAAGAAACTAAGGAAAATGCATACCTACAGATTGCAATAAGCTTGTCTGAAAGTAAAGGATGAAAGAAAAGGGAAATACCTGAAAGCCTAAGGTGAGGAATCAGTTGAAATAAAAGGCAATGTGCAACCAAGGAGCGTGCAACCGATTGTCTGTTTAAAAGATTTTCAACAGAAAAAGAAAAAACATGTCTAATGCTTATGAACTAAAGGATGAAAGTAATATAAATACCTGAAAATGAGTTCCTTCCACACTCACTACAAAAAAATGTATTTTAGTGACCGAATTTAACAACCACACTTAATCGGTCGCTAAATATGGAAATTCGATCGCTAAACCATTTAGCGACCACCAAACGGTTTGGCGATTAGGCAATCTACGGCCACCAAATTCGGTTGCTAAATATGGAAATTCGGTCGCTAAATGGTAAATAGCAACCGATTTTGGGGGTTGCTAAACACCTCACTTTTTGTAGTGACTCTCGTGGTGTTGAACGCCTGTAAGAAGACAATGTGCAACTATTTGAAAGAAAAAAAAATTATATTTCAAAACAAAGAATCTAAAGTGTCATAACGTAACAAGGAAAAAATGGAGAGGGAGTGAGAGAGTGATAGAGACAGGGACGTAAGAAATACCTAACAGAGATGGAGTTCCTTCCCTGATGAGAGAGTGTGTGAGAGGGTGGGGGAGGGAGTGAAAGAGTGAAGGAGGGGTCACAGGGAGGGAGTGAGTGAAGTTTTCGCGCGCGGTGAATCTTGATTGAGCTCATAGTGAAGGTTTTAATTTTAAACAAAGGAAAAATAATGCTTCCTAAAAGAAGCGCTATTAAAGATATCCTTTAATAGTGCTTTTTCAGAGAAACATTATAATAAGCAATGGTAATATATCTATGTCCCTTTTTTTTTTTTAAATAACGAGGAAACGGCTTGCTTGAAGAAGCGCTATCTACACTTTTTTTTTAATATTTTCGTTAATTTCATTTTCTAATGCTAGTAGATCATTCTATTCACTACATTTTCAATGGACAATGGTTGAAGTTATAATTTTTCCAAGTGGGTACTTCTTTTCTATATTTCATTATTATATTAGATTATAGAACATTGAATAAGTTTAAAACGTTGAATAAGTTTGATTCACGTACAGCAACAGCTTTCCAAATCACTTAATGCATAAAGGAAATTAAATCTCCTGATTACCAAAGAAATCAAAGAATGTAATTTCTATTTTATTTCGTATGTTTCAAGTTCACACATACATGGCATTTGAGTTTACACACTACAAGAAAAGAGCGAAATAGGGACCGAATTTAGGGACCGAATTTACACTGTCCCTAATAGGGACCGATTTAGGGACTGATTTTGTGCTTTTAAGGAGATGGGTATTGATACCTAAATAGGGACCGCATTAGGGACCGAAATGTATGGTCGCTAGGTAATCAGTCCCTAATTCGGTCCCTAAATTGAAAAATATAAAAGTCAAATTTGTTGACTCTTTTAGGGACCGATTTAGGGACCGCTTAAGGTGTTTTTTCGTAGCGACTGATATATTTTCGGTGGCCAATTTTAGAGACCGAACTAGGGACCGAATGTTTCGGTCCCTAAAACTAAATCCCTAATTTCTACGCGGGTTCCTCCCCCCTTTCATTACTCTCTTTTCACTCTCTGCTTTCTTTTCACTCTTCCCCCTCTTTTCACTCTTCACCGAGACTCGTTTCCATCACGCCGGAGCACGCCGGAAAATGGCCGTTGTGGGCCTTCCACCCTCAGGTATGGCTTCTGCCACTTCTCTCTCTCTCTCGCTCTCTCTCTCTTTCTCGCTCTCTCTCTCTTTCTCTCTCACTTCTATTTCATTTTTTCTGATTTCTCCTTTTCCTCCAAACTCTTCTCTCCTTTTTCTGATTAAGTAGAACCAGAATTAGAACATATTCCTTCCCGCATTGGTAAACTTAATTACATTTATGACTTCTCTTATTCTTATTCTATTCAATGGCTTGCAATGAATTAGGGCACTTCATCAGAACGGCTTGCATGGAATTATTCCTAATGAAATTACCAATTGTACTGAGCTAAGAGCGCTGTAAGTGAAGTAGTTAGTTGACTTCTTCATTAGAAGTTTTCTTTTGTATCTTGGTACTTGAGAGCTAATTATTTCCAAGGAGGCATACCATCAAATATTGGAAATCTTTCATATTTAAATATATTGTAAGTCTCTGTCTCTCTCTCCAGTTTTCTACCCATTGTTTTTGTCATTATTCCTTTATGATGATGCTTTGAATTGGTTTCTAGTTTTCTTATGGAGCCATATGCTCTCAATTACGCTTAACATTGTTTCTAGTTTCAGTTACTCTTAACATTGTTTTTGTTTTTCTACCGCATTTTTAATTTTCAAGTAGGATTTTAATACAAAGTTTAAATACAGGGATTTATCAAGCAACTTATTGAAAGGTGCTATACCTTCCTCTATCGGCCGTCTCTCCCATTTGCATGTTCTGTAAGTTAATTTACCTTATAGCTCCATGGTCTTATTAATAACCTTAACTTTCAGTTTATGATGATCCTGCTTCTCTTAGGAACTTGTCTACCAATTTCTTTTCTGGTGAAATCCCTGACATTGGAGTACTTAGCACCTTCGGGAACAACTCGTATGTACTCTTGCGTCTTGCCTGATAAAGTTTTGTGGTTTGGCTGATATGTTGTAGCCTTTAGACCAAATGGGATTTAAATTCTATTAGATTTTTGTAATAATAAAGTTAAGACTATTCTCCTTATGCTCTACCCAAGGGCTATTGCAATGTCATATCGGGCTGAGTAGGGTGATAGGCTAAGATGTTCACAAGCTTAAGATTATAGTAGCTGTGATTTTTAAAATCATTAAAGTCAAGAAAGTGGAGAAAAGATTCAAGTTGGTGTCTACTCATAGTTGATTCCTGAACATGCTACATTTTATAATCCTCATTAAAGATTAAAAATAGTACTTGTTTTTGGTTTTTAAATTTCTTGGCTCTTCTTGTGATCGCAAGTAGTTGCTCTGATTGAACATGGATAATGAGAACTCGCTTTTCATCAACATTACACTAGGGTGAAGACTCAGTTCGTCACTGTCGGAGAAAGAGAACCAGTTCGTCACTGCCGGAGAAAGAGAACTCAGTTCGTCACTGCCTTACACCCTCAGGTATGTTGCTCTCCTCTCTCTCACATTCGGTAGGCTCTTCTCTCAGATCAGTTATTTTGCACTATGAAGGGGTTTTGCTCTTCCACAATAAAAGACAGTAAGAACACCAAGGAGCCAATATTATTTCAGTCATGAAATTGGCCTGCTCCTCTCCACTGCGTGTCTCCCATTACCCAATTTGGCACTATTAATTTTGTTGTCATCTATATTGTATACACAACCATTGCATAATTGGATGTTTCAACTGCAAAAGGGGAGAAAACAAATAATTTATTTCCTTGTACAAAAAAAAAACAATTAATTTATTCCCTTTTCTGGTCCAAATAACAGTTTTATATGTCAATCTTTGGATCCCTACCCTCAGTGGACTTCCTTACTAAGTTTCTAGGCACTAGGCAGTGTTACTATCTAGGCTTGAAGTCATATTATAAAGATAAGATTGAGTGAGGGTAAAGGATTTGTGAAAAGAAAAGAAAAAACAAAGTGACTTGTGCATTAGAAAGATGTCTTAATATCCAATTAAAATTCATGTCACTCCATTAAGATATACTTCAATATTAATTAGGAGATGAATAGGCACATAATGATTCTATATAGGATTTAAAAGTTGTAGGAAATCAGTTCGTATCTTATTTAATTTGTGTACGTCTTCATGTACTATTACAAAGGTACCGTTATCGTTAGGGAAGACAATCAAAGAAAACATGGAGTGTATGACTTTTAAGGTAGTTAGGATAAAACTTTACACTATGAAGGGGTTTTGCTCTTCCACAATAAAAGACAGTAAGAACACCAAGGAGCCAATATTATTTCAGTCATGAAATTGGTACAACCGTACAATGCATTTTAGTATGGATAAAAGAAATTGAGTATTTTTAAAATAGCTGCAATAGGATTGAGAAATGTTGGTATAATGAACTGTTAGATTTGAACTTCAATGCTTAATATATAAATTATGAATTACTGGACAATAAGTTATGGGAACTCAATGTAGACTAAGGAGCTTTTATAGGAGAGAATGAAGTGTGGTATCTAGTCAAGTGAGGCATGCACATGACAACATCTTATTCAGATAGTGCTGTTATTTTAAGAAAGTTATGCATAATCTGCATTTTTCTTTTATCTCATATAGAGTTTTGAGGCTTTAAATCAGAGAAGCCAAGTGCTGTTTCATATTGATTTTTGAAATCTTGTATTTCAAAATTTGCAACTATGTTGGTGCTAGTAATGTGGGCTTACATGATATGGTTTATGTGATTATGCTCATGACTTGAATTCTATTCCATGTGGTAGGAACTCTCGCTTGTTCCTAGTGTTCAGACTCTTCACAAACAACACACGTGCAGGTACTCTTATTGTTCATTGTTTAATTATGAGAATATGTATGAAAAATGAGTACTTGGTTGCTATAGTGGTACTTGGTTGCTATAATGATGATCACTGCGTATATCTTATTGCTGAAATCTGTGTATGCTTGCTGCAAGTTGAAGCTTTGATGATCACTGTGTATGTCTTATTGTTGAATTTGGTTAATTGTATATTTGTTAAGTGAATGTGCTATGTGAATTGATTTCTTGTTTGTTAGTAGAGAGCGGAGCTCAATAGGGTGTATGTTGATATGCAGGATGTTGTATGTGTGCTGAAAAATAATTCAAATGCATGTGTTTGTTTAATTGATGTGTTGATTGCTAGTATAGAGCGGAGCTCAATATGTCTGATCCTTGAATTGATTTCTTGTTTGTTAGTAGAGAGCGGAGCTCAATAGGGTGTATGTTGATATGCAGGATGTTGTATGTGTGCTGAAAAATAATTCAAATGCATGTGTTTGTTTAATTGATGTGTTGATAGTTAGTAGAGAGCGGAGCTCAATATGTGTGATCCTATATGAGATGCAAGATGCTGGTTGTGTGCTGATAATTTAGAAACTATGCATGTGTATGCTAATTTGATGTGTTGTTTGTTAGTGGAGAGCAGAGCTCAATAGTGTGCTAGTAATTTAGTTAATTATATGTTTGTTTGGCAATTTTATTAGTCCCTGGACACTTTATGTAATAAGAAGGAAATGAGGATCCTAGACTAAGTATTGTTGTTCTAGTTAGTAGTAATGGAAGCTCCCGAGCATAGGAGGTGGATGGATAGAAGGTTGGAAGATGGAGGATTGACAACCGAGTTCATGGAGGGAGTGTTGGAGTTTGTTACTTTTGCTCGTAATGACCCGAACTTTCTAATCCAACAAAACCCAAAAATGAGGTGTCCTTGTAAGAAATGTCAGTGTAGACGGATGCACTTTGGGGACGATGTGATGACACATCTGTACACGAGGGGGTTCATGCCTAATTATTACTACTGGACTAGCCATGGCGAGTCTATGCCATCTCTTCCCCCGATTGTGGTGAACGATGCATATTACGGTGGTGGTGAACAGAGAGAACAATACAATCCTTTCGAGCAGATGATTATGGATCATGCTGGCCCCGAAGTTGGTCGAGCCATTCAACAGGACAGTGCAACGGGAGACCAACATATAGAAGAGGATCCAAATGAGGATGCACAAAGATTTTATGAGATGCTGGCGGCTGCACAAGCTCCGTTGTGGGATGGGTGTCAGAATTACTCAGAATTGTCGGCTTCTCTAGTTGCTCTTAGCATCAAGTCCGATTTCAACATGTCGGAAGGTTGTTTCAATCGTGTGGTTGAGTTGATGGGCGAGACCATGCCGTCTGACAACCGAATGCCTCGTAATCTTTATCAAGCAAAGAAGTCAGTGGCAAAATTGGGTTTGGGAGTTGAGAAAATTGAATGTTGCCAGAATGGATGCATGTTGTATCGTAATGAATATGCGACTGAAACCATTGTTAGTTGTAGATTTTGTGGCGCTGACCGGTACAAGTTCAGAACCACTAGAAAAGGCATTGTAAAAAAGACCGCCCTGAAAAAAATGTGGTACTTCCCGATCACTCCTAGACTCCAAAGAATGTACTCTTCAATGGCAACTGCATCCCACATGAGATGGCATGTTAACAATCGGAGAGATCAGACTATCTTGGGTCATCCATCGGATGGAGAAGCATGGAAGCATTTTGATAGGATGTATCCAGAGTTTGCTCAAGAAGCTCGTAATGTGAGATTGGGGTTATGTACGGATGGATTCAATCCTTTTGGTCAGTACGGTAAAGCTTACTCGTGTTGGCCAGTTATTGTGACTCCGTATAATCTCCCACCTGGGATGTGCATGAAGAGGGAGGTTATGTTTTTGACAGTCATAATTCCAGGTCCGTCAAATCCAAAAAGTAAAATTGATGTGTACATGCAGCCTTTGATAGAAGAGTTGAACAATTTATGGAATTATGGTGTTGTAACATATGACGTATCCTTGAGGCAGAATTTCATGATGAAAGCAGCTTTGATGTGGACAATCAACGACTTTCCAGCATATGGGATGTTGTCGGGTTGGATGACTGCGGGGAGGCTTGGTTGCCCTTGTTGTATGGGGCGATCAAAGGGTTTCACTCTTAAGCACAGTCGCAAGACTTCATATTTTGATGTCCACCGCCAATTTCTTCCTTTAGATCATCCTTATAGGAGGAATAAAACAACATTCAAGAAGGGGCGTGTTGAGACCGCTCCCCCTCCCCCACATTTATCTGGAGAGCAGATATGGCACCAAATTGAGTCATTTCCATTCATCCATGAATCTGGAGGAGAACCGATACCTGGGTATGGCGATGAACATAATTGGACCAAAAAGAGTATCTTTTGGATCTTGCCTTATTGGAAAATGCATTTGCTCCGTCATAACATTGATGTTATGCACACAGAACGAAATGTGTTTATGAATGTGTTTGACACGGTTATGGATGTCAATGGTAAGACGAAGGATACGTCTAAGGCTCGATTGGATATAGCAGAAATATGTAAACGACGAGAGCTTGAGTTGAAGGATATCGGGGGTGGCAAACTTCAAAAACCAAAGGTTAAATATGTATTGAGTAAACCCCAAAGGGTAGCTGTTTGTGAATGGGTTAAACAACTTAAGTTACCTGATGGGTATGCCTCCAACTTATCAAGATGTGTCAACATAAGGGAAGGAAAATTGCATGGAATGAAAAGCCATGATTGTCATGTATTCATGCAGCGATTGCTTCCAATTGCATTCGACTCTTTACCGAATGATATTTGGAAGCCGCTTGTTGAGCTCAGTCAGTTTTTTAGAGTGTTGACATCCACGACCTTAAATGTTGAACAATTACTGGTTATGGAACGTGAGGTTCCGATTTTGTTATGTAAACTGGAACAAATATTCCCTCCGAGTTTCTTTGATGCTATGGAACATCTTCCAATCCACTTACCGTATGAAGCAAGAATTGGTGGTCCAGTACAATATCGTTGGATGTATCCCTTCGAGAGGTATACATCTCTTTTACTTTTAGATCATTTAATATATATGTTTTCATCAATTAGCATATCTCTAAACAATCTTATTTCTCAGGTTCTTGCGTTCGTTGAAAGATAAAGTAAAAAATAAGGCTAGGATAGAAGGTTCCATTTGTGAAGCGTACTTAGTGGAGGAGACCTCTACTTTTGCTTCTTTTTACTATCCATCCGAAATAGAAACAAGGAGGACCAGAATCTCACGTAATGTTGACGCAAGTGAAGGTCCTTCATCTAGTCCTCAAATATCAATTTTTAATTATCCTGGTCGTGCGTGTGGTGCATCCCATAAAGTATACTTGAGTGCACGTGATGCTAAAGTTGCCGAGTTATACGTACTTCTAAATTGCGAAGAGGTGGAGCCATATCTAAAGTAAGTTGATGTCAAATCATCTTTTCAGGCATTTACCCTCTTTTGTATGTACTTTGTTTAAACTATTTATTTTATTATGATGTAGTGAATATACCGAATGGCTAAGAGAGCTTGATGCCGACAAATCTGACTCACAAATTCAACTGGACATTGCCAACCATTTTCCTACGTGGTTCAAACATCATGTCAGTTACTAACTTTGTCCTTGTAACATGTTGTATATTCTTAAACTCAATTTCATATTCATTATGTATAGGTTCAAGATACGACAAATCATATTCAAGATCCGCTTTTGATAGATTTGGCGTGGGGCCCACTTAGAACGGTCACAACATATGAAACTTACATTATAAATGGCTATAAGTTTCACACAAGGGTATGGGGTCAAGGCATGAAAACTTCTAATTCTGGTGTCTGTGTACGAGGGACCAACGGTCAATTAGAGGATGACTTTTTTGGAATATTGACTGATATTATTGAAATAGAGTACTATGGTCGTCCAACGAAAAAGTTAGTCCTATTCAAGTGTGAATGGTTCGATAATACTCCCAATAGAGGCACAAAAGTAGACAATAGGTTTGGGACTGTTGAAGTCAGACAATCACGAAGATATCAGGTGTATGACCCGTTCATATTTGCACAACAGGCGGAGCAAGTTTATTACACTTCGTACCCTGAGGGACATCAAGACTGGTTAGGTGTAATTAAGATAAAGGCACGTAGTGCGATTACAGATAATGTAGACAGTACGGCCGAGACAGAGGCTCCATACCAAGAAGTCCATGAAATTGATGGGCTCCAAGTAATGCTACATATTGATCCAGATGATTATAATGATATTCTTGCGGATGTTGGGGGTGGCGACGAGGTAGTTAACACATCATTACTGAATCAATATGATTTGGACGAAGAAAGCGAGAATACAAGTATCTCATCCGACGGTGAAGAGAGTGAGAGCGATTTCAGTGATGGAGACTCCACTTAGGTAATTTGTATATGAAAAAAATATTTTCTATGATTTCTTATTTGTTGTATGTGTCAAGTACCTGATTATGCTTGTGCATTAAACAAGAAACAATGAACATGAGTGAGAAGCTGACTCACTTGTTTTAGGCTAGAAAACCACAGGATAGGATCCAACAAATATCTATCAATTAATGATATATATTTATATTTATATTTATATTTATATATAATTGATAACAGTGATATTTGTTTTATCTTAAATAACAGATGGCAGACGGCACAGGTGGAGATAGACCAGTTCGTGGCAGTCATGGTGGTCGTCGCGGTCGGGGGAGACGATCAACCACACCATCATCAGCCCCGCCTCATGTGAGCTCGACAGGATCACGGTCTACCGTGGGGCCCCCAGCAGCAGCACCATCACCACCCACACCGCCCACACCACCCACACCTGCCATGCCGGCCACAGCAGCCACACATGTATCTTGTGCACAGCATGGGGGGATGCCTTTTGAGCCAGGGACGACAGATCCCACAGATAGGAGGATCTGGATTCGCCCTGCCGGCAAACTAGAGTAAGTTTGATTTACATTTATTCATAATGTTTATGTTTATTAATTTAGTTACTAATTATGTTTACTGATTAAGTTATATATATATATATATATATATATATATATATATATATATATATATATATTGTTTGTTGCTCACAGCTTTGACCCCCCATCAGCACCTGCGGAGGCTATTGCGAAGCTATACAGGGGCAAATATGACCACCCGTGGCCCACATGGACAAAAGTGGACAAGGATGTTCGTGACGTGTGGTTTAGGGAATTTGGAGTAGGTTTTTTAATTTTTATTTTCATTTTCATATTGTCAAATTAAATATCGTTACCTAATATGATGTTTTCTTGCAGGGGAAGTTTAGGTGGTTACCTTCAGACCTGAAGGCGATTAGGAAGGCCTTCGAGTCCAGAGGAGGCAGGCTAGTGAAGAATGCCATGAATAAGATCCGGAGTGGCGAGGATAGCGGTGATTGGCTCTTCCCACATGTGCTAGAGGGCCTGCGGAAATATTGGGCCGAGGACCCGAAGTTCCTCCAAAAGAGCGCGATTGGGAAGCGAAACCGTGCTAAGGATCCTACTGCTCCTCGGTACACCGGCGGCTCCAGGTCTATTCCTAGTCATTTTGAAAAGTTGGTAAGTAAAATTCTCAATAAATTTATTTTCTAGCTTACCTTGCTATTTTTTATTATTAATTATAAACATTAAGTGTTGCTTTTATATATGCAGAAGAAGAAATTTCAGAGAGACCCCACTGCATACGAGGTCATGGAGGTGACCAAGAAGACTAAGAGTGGGGTGTGGGTCAACGAGAAGTCCGCGGGAGTTGCTGTAAGTGTTCTTCGCATGTCCTGTTTCATATCAGCTTTGCTGTAAGTGAGTTTGTATTCTTGTGGCTTGCTACGAATTGATGGAATTGGTGGTAGGGAAATTATTGCTATGTTTATGTTTCTTCTCTGTGAAAGGATCACACCCCATTTAAAGGTATTGAAGTTTGATGCCGTTGTAGCGGTGGAAACTTGAAGCAGGGCCTTTTGGTGCTTGGTTTTTGCTTTATCTTTATTGGTGCTTTTTTTCCTCCCCAAATTCCCCCTTCTATGTACAGTTATCTGAGCCAAATAATGAATACTTAGCATCTATGTGTTGTTCAGCTAATGGGTTTTGTAGATGAGAGTCCTTTGCCTGCATGCGGTAGGATTGCCTTGTTTTGCTTTCCTGACGTGTTTTTTCTATTTGACTTTCATTCTTTTTTGTAACTTTTAAAAGGAACCCCCTTCTGTTTGGGAACACCGGATAGAAAATTTGGGAACCCCCTTTGATTTTTTCTTGCCAATTGCTCTGATATGCAGCTGTAGGTTGAGGTGTTAGTAATTAAAACGTGGCCATGATATTTTGCTATAATCACTGCAAGGTCTGATCTAATGAACTATTGTGTTCTAATGAATGTATTTGCATGCCACTGTGAGCAGAATATTATTTTTTGTCAGAAGCATATAGTCAGACTATGACTATACCAAAACTGAGATGGCTTTGAGTAACTGCATATCATATGAGTTATTGAGATGGCTTTGAGTAACTGCATATCAGAAGCATGTTATTTAGGCATTGAGGTTGCAATTTGCGGATGATGATTTATGTTGTTGTTAACAGAAATTGTTATATTGATACTAATATAGCAGGTATTTAATATACTTTCCCTTCAGTTCAATTTAAGGTAGCAAATTAAATGGAATAATATACTTTCCCTTCAGTTCACTGGATCAGGTTTTCACTGCTACTTTTGCTCATTATTTAGAGAGAGGATAGTCAATATCAATCTCACAGTTACTAGGAAAACTTGTTTCTAATACACTATAAGAGGAATCCACAATCAGGTACATAGGAAAATTTGAGTTTATTTGACTGTATGATGGCATGACAGTATCTATAAGATGTTAGTTGATCATTTGAATTCCTTTGTGCATGAGGAATTCCTTGATGATTTTTTAGGTATGTGGAACCTACTGTAAGGTACGGGCCCTGTTGGGCCTGTGTAGCAGTTTTAATTATTTCTAGTAACTGCTGTATGTTATTAACTGTTGTGTAACTGCTCTAGGTTTGAATTATTGTAACTGATAAATAGGAGTAGGGGAATAGAGAAACCATTCGGTTATCTTGTGGTTGGTTGGTTAGGAGAGACCAAGCTCTCGAACTCCTAGGGATTACTTCTTTATCTCTCTATTTCTCTCTGTAATTACTATAAATATGTACTGAATTCTCTGTTGGATATAATTTCCCAGAGAACTATCTATAATAGTGAAGTATATTCAGTATAATGTCCCTCATAAATATGAATTTATAGGTAATCTTTTTTAGTTTGAGAATAAATATGAAAGAATGGTTCCATTTGAAGAAGTTAATATAGCCTGCACACATAGTTAAAGAAGCTGACCATATTACTTTTAGGTCAATTTGATAAGATTGGAACTAACTATTGGTGAACTGGATTTACTATATCTGTGCTGATGTTCTGAATATACTTAGCTTTAGCATGTTATATTTTAGGTTGTTTCTGCTCTGAGAGAGGCTGGTCTGGAATCTTCAAATCTAATACTTGGTATTGACTTCACTAAAAGCAATGAATGGACAGGTTGTTCCTTTTGAATGTGAAATTAATATTGTACATACATATAAGTATGGAGAATGTAAAATTAACTTATAAGTTGGCCTATTGTTATGTCTTAATTAGAAGAATTTTATAAATGAAATGATGACTTCTGAGATTGATAGGTGGATGATGTGTTCACTCTTTAAAAGCTAGTGGCATATGTTAGACATAAGTCATATATAACCCAACAGATCATATATACAAGGCATTCATCTTGTGCTATTGAACCTAACTTCATGAAGCTAGAAATACTTTTGTGGATGAAATTAATTAACTAGATCTCACAACACAATCAATTTGCTCAACAAGTCATGCATTATCCAATGCTCAGAAATTTCTAGAGTTAAAACTTTATAAATATATTCTCATTGAGATATCAATATAATTAAGAAAAATGCTAGACAATCAGAACTTTTGCCCGAATTTTTTTGACAGAATGATTAACATGTTTATTGACTACTCGATAGGTGAGATATCACTTTATTTCATTCCCCAACTATCTTTCATATTATTCTGTCAAAATTGTTACTATTTTTTATTGCTGTTTGTGTAACATTACTTTAGGTCGAGTTTCTCTGTTACTGTTCTTATTGTAGATTTGCTTAGTATGAAAATACAAAAGGTCCATTGTCCAAGGGTGCTTCTTTGTGCATTCAGTCACTTATGTGTGGTGTTGTCTAAGGTGCACCACCCACCAAAGTGGTGTGGTGGTGCACCATCCAAGTGGTAAAATGTGGTCCACTTGTATTGCTTGTCATGACTATAATAACGTTTCTGTTTTGTAGTTCTTGAATTATGTTGGACATGAGTTTGGACATTTTAGTAGTAATATTTTTGCTATAGCTGGACCCTAAAGGGCGAACTGCACACATAGTGCATGGTGTATGTTAACAGTTTAATATTGTTTACTCATATGGACAGTAGAGTTGGCACTGCTATTTATTGACACATGGTGTAACTCTACTATTGTCGAAAATTCTTACACTTTTGAATTAATTTTTTATTGTTTTACTTTTTCATTACATGTCGGGTCAATCCGGTCTTGTCCCAACCCGTCCTACGCTCCCCCCTAATATTATATGAGTTAGAGCAACCTTAGTGCGTTGATTAATTCATTTTTTTTTTGCTTATAAAAAAATTATTTTTAATAATTACAGTAGTGCTAATGTTTGTGATATTATACAGGAAGAGTTTCATCGCCTCCGAGGAGAGGCTGATAATCAAGGGCAGGAGCACTCTGCCGCCTCTGATAATGCCCTTTTCTTGAAGGCGGCAGGAGGGAAGAACAAGAAAGGGTATGTTTATGGACTAGGGCCGATGGGGGATGACTTTGTGGCCTCATCAACGCCATGTACTCAGACCGAACCCTGCCCTACCGTGGACTGTCGAGAGGTCATCTTCAACCTGAATCGGGAGCTAGCTGCGAAAGACCAAGAGATCCTGACGATTAGGACTGAGTTAACGCATCAGAGTTCTAGGATTGATGAGCTTTACCAGATGATGCGGGCTAGTGGTTCGGGTTCAGGTTCAGGCCCCGTGCACGATGATGCGATTGATCATGAGGATGTCGATGATGAGGACGCCGATGATGATTTGAGTCCATTACCTTCACCCCCTCGTGATTAGGAGATACCTTTATTTAATAGTTATATTTTGATGGATCAAATGAAATATTAAACTTTTGGATTATATATATAATTTTGGACCTCTTCTATTTTATTATTGGGCTAAGTGATTATTCTGTAATTTATTTTATTTTAGTTTTTTTTAATCTTTTACATAAAAAATATAATTTAATTTTAAAAAATATATTTAATTTTACTTTTTTTAAATATTTATATTAGAGACCGAATTAGCCACCGAATTAGCGGTAGCTAAAACTAGCCGTTGAAATATTTAGCCACCGCATATTCGGTCTCTAAGTTTAAATATTTCGGTCCCGAAATATGGTCCCGAAATGTGCCTTTGTGACCACATTTAGGGACTGGATTTAGAGACCGCAAATTCGGTCTCTAAATTCGCGACTGATTTATAAATCAGTCCCTAAACCATTTGTGACCACTGTTTTAGGGACCCTCACTTATCAGTCCCAAAATCGGTCGCGAATAAATATAGGGACCGATTTTGTGCATTTAGGGACCGATTTTTCGGTGGCTAAAACGCTGTTTTTTTGTAGTGACAGGTACAATAAAAAATTGAATACATTGTCAAAGAATGTAATTTCTATTGTATTTCTTTTGTCTCCCTCAATTCTCTCTCACCTCTGAGTGTATGTTGTCTCTATTTGTCTATGGGGGTCGGTGGGTGCCCCTCTCCTCACCAGAGAGTGTTCTTATGCAGCATTTGTCTCATTATCCTCTCTTTTAGAACATATTGAGCATTGCAAAAGAATGAAAGATATGGGAATGTCCAAGATGTTCTTGTCATCTGCCATGCCAACATGCTCTACGAAAGAACTCTCCGATTACTTCTACCTCACTTCTGTGTGTTCCCTTTGTCTCAATATCTCTGCAAAAAAAAAAAAAAAAAAAAGAAACGTGATTAGTTCCTAATGAATATGAGAGCAGTCATCAGAGACTGCTCAGAATGCGATTATCCACTCCTTTAGAACATGATGAAACTACAGAAGAAGAAAAGATATGGGAATGCCCAAGATGTCTCAGTCATCTGTCATGCCAACATGCTCAACAAGGAGAGACATTTGCATTCGGAACACTCCTCGGTTACAACTCTCCATCTTCTGGTGAGAGAGGAGGGACATGTTCCCAATAGATATGAAAGTAGTCACCAGAGAATGTTTCAAATTAAATGCAGTTGTCTATCTTATATACAATGCAGTTGTCTATCCTCTCTTTTAGAACATGGTGAGCATGACAAAAGAACAAAAATGTGGGAATCCCAAGATGTTCTGCTCTTCTATATATCATGCCAACATGCTCAACAAGAAGACATTGTCACATTGCGAACACTCACCGGTTACTGCTCCATATCTTCTGGTGAGAGAGGAGAGACATCAACAGCCCCACATCTTCCTGTCTTCTGTCATGACTTCATTTAGGTATGGGACTGCTCTCTTCGAGACAATAATCATGATACAAGACCGAAATATATGACATCGCGCTCTTCTGGATTATATTGTGGCTCATACGAGAGCTCCACAGAAATGAAGAACATGACGGTGAGTTTATAAAATTTGGACGGTGAAGGATAAGAACAAAGAGGTGAATTATTTATTGGAGAGTTTGGTTCAATAGAGTTAAGACAAAATTTGATTATGGACTATTTTCGGTGAGTTGATTATCCTGTTTTCTGTGTAGAGATTTATTGTTCATGGATTGTGTCAACTAACGTGCAAAAAGTTGGTCACCTAGAGGATTTATTTTATTACGGGGGAAAGATAGTGTTTCCTCAAGCAAGCGCTTATTAAATTGACACCTTTGATATCGCTGCACTTGCTTGAGAAAACTCTATTAAATATGTACCCTTTACCAACACTTCGTTTCGAAGAAGTGTTATAATAGTGGAACACGTTTTTTTTAGAAAATGTATGATCTAAAGAGAGTGTTTAATAGTGTTTCCTTAGTAAAGCTTTATTAAACACCTCTGTGCATTTTTGTTTAACGTTTCCTCCCAAAAACGATATTAAATATGCACTATTAAAGGTTTTTCTGGCATAGTGACGAGACGGGTTGGGATGGGTTTAGCTTGGTCCCAATCCGACCCCATATTTTGATAGGGTCATTTGTATGGGTCGAGGCCGTGTTAACCTGATTTGTTGACGTATGTGTAAATTTTAACATTATGCATAGCTAAATCATAGAATTAAGAAGTAGAAAACTAAACGACTCAGGTATATTTTACAATATTTATTTCAAAACAAGTAATAACATATATATATATATATATATATATATATATAAATATAAATGTTATGCAAAAGTTATTGATTAAGTCAAGAAATCTTATTGCTTATACCTAGTTGTGAAAAAAACACAAATGTTAAAAGAGTGTATATATGAAATCGACCCTGATTGGGACGACTAGAAGTATAATCCAAACGCGTCCCAAAACACTTCGGGCTAATTTCTAGAACTCCAACTTGTCAAAATTTGTTTCGGGCCGTAGGCCGTATGGGTCAATAAAACATGACAAATCTTGAACACCCCCGATTAAAAGGTGAATTGTTTGTCATATAAAATATATATACCATCATAGTTAACAATAATTAATCTTTAAATTTATAAAAATGTGCTTCCTTTGTTTTTTCCCCGCTAAATATAGTGTTCATTTTTTTGGAGTCGGATTTGATTGACAATAGCAATAAGACAGATATACTTTGAAATAAAAAACTTAAACATTCCTCTTGAATTATATAAATGAGTCCAAATTTTATAACTAGCTAGTATTTTTAATTTGGTGTTATCTTTGGTATATATATACAAAGAATAAATTAATGGAGAATGTTTACGAGTACTTTAAGAACACTCGTTAAGGAAGCAAAAAATTTTTTTTATTAAAAATTTATATATTTAATATTTGAAGAGATGATATATTTAATTTTCCGATACAAAATGGTTTTATTTGATTTTCTTAATGAGTGTTCTCATTATCCTAAATTTAATAGTAAAGACTCGGATTCCAGCATGGCCTACTCTACTCTATGTTGAAAGCAACATTAGCTGCGGAATAAAGGCAGACGTGGAATTAGTTTAGACCACCGAAACATTCACGTCATACAGCACTTCTTTTTTGAATGATTTTTGCATTGTCTTCAAATGGTTGTATCATTACTAGTATTAAATTGTGATTTTTGTCCGGATTAAAATATCTCACAGAATTAATTTTAAGGAATGTAAAGGTCAATGAGTGTATGCATCAATGTTGTTAAAGCCCGACGGGACATCAAATCGGAAAAATTTTCGGTTTAGGTTCAACCGGTTTCACTGGTTCAACCGGATAGTCTGACAGGATGATATATATTACATGCAATACTAAAAAAATATAAAGAAAATAAGCAAAACACACAATATCAAAGTGTTCTACTATTCTAAAGTGTTAGACGAGACGAATGGCTAGATGGACCAATAGCTTTTATTGTTGTGCATTGCCGCATTTATGAAGAAAGGATTGCTATCTCTGAAAAACAAGAATAACCAGTCGATTAGGTTTTATCTTTATTCTTTCACTTTTTCAGTTGTTTGTTTTTCAGTTTTTAAATTTTAAATTTTACTCCCTCTAGAAAACCGGTCAGATTTGGTTTAATACTGTCCAACCTGGTTGAACCGGGTTTTTGACAGGTCCATAACGGTCTGACCGTAGAAACGGTTTTGACCCCTGGCCAAGACGGGACAAGAGCCCGATTCACGGTTCAACCGATCCGACCGGCCGGTCCGATTCAGTTTTCATAACACTGGTATGCATACTTGCATAGGGTTTTTTTTTTTGACTGAGCATAGGGTTTGTTATGAAGTCAATTTTGAGCCCACATCATATAATTAGGGAGCCACTCAAATTTCAAAGTGATTTGAATCAGAAATCAATTGTCTTCATTAGCATGGGTTATTTTGAGTGGTAAAGTCCGATTTTTAGTGAATGAATCATCTCATATAATCTTGTTTTGGTTTAGCTAGATGATGGACTCGAGCGATGGACAGACCAAAAATGTGTGGGGAGTATAAATATTTATCATTTCGAAAGAAATAAACTTATATGGTTACTTGAACAAATACTGCGAATTGCCCTCCCTAACACTATAGTTAGATACATTATAATTATATATTCAAAAAATATGTTGTTACTGATTTATACCTTTGTAATTCAGTTCTATGGCAATGAATGTAAAAAATATAAAATATGTTGTTACTGATTTGTACCTTTCACTACTAGAGATTTTCTGATTACCTGAGAATTTTCTTGCAGATTTTACTCAAAAACTTGCAGGAAACAGGTTTTCTATAATTTTTTCTATGAATCTTGTCCATAGGTAATACCTTCATGAGTAATTTTTTCCTTCGAATTTTAAAATCTGCAGAAAATTTCCTACAAATTTTCTTGCAAAAAATTTAAATTCGTAGGAAAATTCGTAAGAAATGTCAAAATTTCCTACAAATTTGAATCTACAAGAAAAAACCTTATTTTTAAAAAAATTGCAAAAAAATTCGCAAGAAATTCCTGTAAAAAAAATTTGCAGGAAAATTCGCAAGTAATTCATGAATTTCTAGTAGTGTTTGTAATTCAGTTCTATGAACAATTCAAAATTCCATTATGCATATCGCAATGATTGAAAATTAACCAATTAGATTAGATAGTTAAATACCTGGGTAGCATCAATGACGTCTGAAATAGTCATTCTATCTGATTGAAGAATATCATCAGTCCGATAAACAGAATGTTGGGCAGAGACATGGGTAATCGACTGACTTAGAGAAAGATGTACATTTTCTAGCCTCTTATATTTGATATAAAAATGGTAAATTAATATCCAAGAAAAAATTATAGATTTCAGTTTTAATTAAAAACTACATGCTTTTCTTTGTATTTGTTGTCTTCATCGATATTGGGGGTTGATGAGCAACTTCGTTCCATTATATGCATTGGATATGCCAGTTTTGCCTAGGAAAGAAATATGATATTTTCAAATAGTATCGTTTAATAAAATGGACAAAACAGTTACGCAAAATGTTACAATTAAAAAACAAAATGAACCATTAAAAGTCTTCAACTTGCAAAGTTGAAGAATAACAATCCAAAGAATGTTTTTATTCTTTTCTTTACTGACATACTCATGCATTTGTGTTGCAGAATCTTCCCAAAGGGTAAAACTAACCCTATTGCTCCTATTTAAATTCGACAAATTAGATATCAAAACATTTATTCCATCATGAAACATTTATTCATATAACAATCCTTAGTGACAAACTCCAAATCTTCCAACTTGATGTCCATGAGTTTACTTATCTTTCCATTTTCTCACACTCCTTCATGTCACATCTCTCAACCACACGTCCAATAACATCTAAAAAAAATTGAAAAAGTGAAATAACATATCAGTAAAGAAATGACAAAGCATGAGAACCCTAAAGTTTAAATAACTAACCAACAACATCTCGTCGTCAGTTCCAGAAAGAATCTTTTGAAAATGCACAAACTTGAAAGAATTTCTTGGTATATCCTCTGCACCGATTTTCTTACGGTCTGTGTTTCCAATAATGTTCAACTTAAACTTATGTGTTGTTGTCCTAAAGTTCGGATCCTTCTGAGCAACTAGAAAACTGTCTATGACATATAAAGAACCTTCATCTAGTCTTGCTTCGAATTTAGAAATGAGATTGCGCTTGACGGTCGCATGTATCCTTCCACACTAACAATGAGAAAACAATGTAAATTTAAAACTGAAATGCATCATATATAGTTAACTTTAAAATTTCATAGGACTTACCTTTTCATCCAATAACAACATTTCAATATGCTATTTGTTACTGTTGCGTTCTTTTTTTTTTTTTTTAAACAAAGATGATATGCAAAGGCATCACTATATTGAAAGGCATCCCAACTAGGTTGGCACACCAAGCAATATCAATCATCTGCAGCATATCATATATATTAATAAAATGAAATAAAGAATATAAAAAGAAACATGGGGGGCATCTACCTAGCTAACTCATGAAGCAAGATTCAACTGAATCTAAAGGTAGGAATACCAATCCTATTCCTAAAAAATTCCTCACTAAGAAAAGAAGGAATAGAATTCCACCAAATGAAACCACTAATAGAAGTTCCATAATCAGCTAATTTGTCTGCACAAGAATTTCCTTCTCTAAGAATATGAGAATAAACAAAATTCATTTTTTTGTCAAAACCATTGCATTTTCCCATCGGTTCCTGACAGTCCAAGGAACTATTTTTGGAGAAGTAAATGCTTGAATCACCAACATGGAGTCACTGTCCAACCAGATGCAGTGCCAACTTTTTTGGAAAGCAATCTCAATGGCTAGAATAGCCCCAAATAATTCTGCATGCAAGGCAAAGGAATTACCAATGTTAAAGGCAAAACATCCCATAACAGCAGCATTTTTATCCCGAAATATTCCTCCACAAGCAGCCACACCTAGGGCCCCTTTTGCAGCTCCATCAGTATTACATTTAATCCAATTGTAACATGTAGCTTTCCAAATAATTTCTTTAATTGTAGGGGCTGTACTAACTCTTGCATTAACCAAGAACTTACCAAGAATGTCAATTTCTACTGCATAAGCATAAGTTCTGCCAGAAGAATTACCGGATAGAGCAATATTTGCTAGAGCTAAATTTATAGCCACATTAGAAGAGATGACCTTATTCTCAAACCTTACTTGTAAAAGAGGTATTGAGGAGCTGCGTGATAAATAAGACCCACAAAGTATGAAGCTTTTTAATTTGGAAGTGAATAGGCTAGCGAAATTATTGGTTCAGGAGGAGCAGTTTTGGCGCCAACGATCCAAGGTCATTTGGCTTAGGGAAGGAGATCTTAATTCCAAAATTTTCCATGCGACAGCAACTACAAGGAAAAAGAGAAATATCATTCCCAGTTTGGTGGACTCTAACGGCATTTGCGGTTACTAATCATGAGGGTATGTGTGACATAGCCAAGTCTTACTTTGAAATTTTATTTACAGGCTCTGAATTTATGGTCCTATTGTAAATATTGTTCAACCTGTTATTACTGTGGAGGATAATAATTTTCTAGAGAAGCCTTTTTTCTATGGATGAATTTTCTTGTGCTCTCCGCCAAATGCATCCTGATAAAGCTCCTGGTCCTTATGGTCTTAATCCTGGTTTTTATCAAAGGTATTGGGGGCTTAGTGCTGAGGAAATTTTTCATGCTTGTTGATTCTGGTTAGACAGAGGCTCTTTTTCGAGAACTCTTAATGAGACTAATATTGCTTTGATTCCTAAGTGTGATAACCCTACTACTATGACTGATTTGAGTCCAATTTCTTTATGCAATGTTTTGTATAAATTACTTTCCAAGGTTTTGGCTAACAGATTAAAGCAGGTCCTTCCAAAGTGCATTTCTGAGGAGCAATCTGCTTTTATTGAAGGCAGGTCCATAATTGATAATGCTTTTGTTGCTATTGAGGTTTTTCATCACATGAAGGGTAAGAGGCAGGGTAAGAATGGTAATATGGCACTCAAGATTGATATCATCAAAGCCTATGACCGAGTTGATTGGAGTTTTCTTGAGCATATGTTATTCAGATTGGGTTTCTCTCAGCGGTGGGTGGACTGGATGCTTCTTTGTGTGAAATCGGTGTCTTATTCTGTTCTTGTTAATAAGGAGTGTAGAGGTCTTCGTCAAAGAGACCCACTCTCTCCTTATTTGTTTCTAATTGTTAGTGAGGGCCTGTTTGCTTTGATTCACAGGGTTGAGACTATGGGTGATATTCATGGCGTCATTATTTGTAGGAGGGCACCTACTATCACTCACCTCTTATTTGTGGATGATTGCTTTTTGTTCTTCAAGGCTAATGACAGAGAAGTGGCTACCATGAAGCATATTCTATTCTCTCTACTTATGAAGCAACTTTCAGTCAAGCCATCAATCTTAGCAAATCTGAGGTCTTTTTTAGCAGGAGTGTTAGTGCAGATGATCAAGGGAGATTGGCAGACTCTTCGGGTGTTAGATTGGTTCTAGGTACCGGTAAGTACCTGGGTTTTCCCTCTATGATTGGTAGAAACAGGAAATGCACCTTTACCTTTATCAAAGATCGAGTTTGGAAGCGTATCTCCTCTTGGGGTGGTCATTCCCTAACAAAAGCAGGTAAAGAAGTGCTTATTAAATCTGTTCATCAGTCTATCCCCTCTTATGTTATGAGCACCTATTTAATCTCACCATCTATTTGCTTGGAATTGGAGAGAATGATGAATTCTTATTGGTGGGGAGCAGGAGGAAACAATTCAAAAGGAATTAAATGGATGTCTTGGAGTAGGCTCTCGGTTGGAAAAAATTAAGGAGGTATAGGATTTAGAGAGATTTATGATTTTAATATTGCTATGTTGGGTAAACAAGCATGGAAATTGGTTGCCAAGAATGACTCTTTATTTTCAAGACTTATTAGAGCTCGCTATTTCCCTACAGGTTCTTTCTTGAATGCACCTTTGGGTCATAATCCTAGCTACTCATGGAGGAGTCTTTGGAGCACCCAAAATTTATTAAAGGAGGGTTGTAGGTGGAAGGTGGGCGATGGATCAAAAATTCATGTTTGGGGTGAGCCTTGGGTGTGCAGCTGCCCAACTCTGCGACTGTTTTCTGTTCCTACAGCTAATATTGAGCACATTTTGGTTAGTCAACTTATGCTAGCAGGCCCCAAGAGATGGAATACCGAGCTGGTGCAGACCATTTTTTAGCTTTATGAAGCAGAGATTATCTTGCAAGTGCCTTTGATTGACCCTATTGTTGACGATGAGATTCTTTGGAAAGCAAGCAATACTGGTCAATACACTATGAAGATGGCATACAAGCTTCTTAGAGAGATATGTGGTACTATTACCACGGCAGCCCCACATGCTAACTGGTTGCGTATTTGAAAGCTTAATGTGCCACCAAAAGTGAAACATTTTATTTGGAGAACTTGTAGTGATGTGCTACCAACTAGAGTTAGACTAAGAGACAAGGGGGTTAATTGCAACACTTCTTGTTAGTTATGTGAGAAAGGGATTGAGAATGCATGGCACCTTTTTTTGTCTTGCCCAAGGGCGGTAGCTTCCTGGGCTTTTGAGGGTTTGGATTGCGAAATGAATTTCTTGGTGGATAGAAATGAAAGTTTCCAATCTTTCTTCTTTGACATGTGTAGTTTTCTATCCCCTACTTAAAGCTTACAAGTGCAAACATGGTTATGTGGAGCTTATGGTCCCGTTGCAACAACAAAATCTGGGAGGGGGGTGATGAGAGTAATGCACAGGTAATCATGCGGGCTTGGCTGGTGTGGGAAGATTGGAATATGGCTAAGACAAGGAAAATGGAACCTGTAAGTACGGTCCCAATTTCTTCACAGGCAGGTTGGTTGAAGCCTCCATTAGGGGTGTTAAAGATCAATGTTGATCCTCTTTTCCAAATTCTGGAAACTTAAGAGGTTGGGGCATGTGTTTACGTGGAGATGATGATGGTTTTTTGATGGCTAGGACAAGCTAGCTGGGTGTGTAACATCCAGGAGTTAAATAAAACTATAAGACTTAAAGCTTAGCAAATATAAATTAATAAAGTGTTAGGGAAGCCTAAAATAGTTGACTTTGAACCTTAAGGGTAATAACTTGATCAAAAGAAGAAAAGCGAAAAGTTTTACATTAAAATCTGTCACAGTAGTGTTGGCACGCCCATGCTCACATTCGGCACGTCCGTGCTGAATAGAGCATGGTCTGAGCCGCGCCGTGCTACCTGTTAGTACGGCCGTATCGAAAAATGGACAAATTTGACTCTGTTTGGCACGCCCGTGCTAATGTTGGCACGTCCGTACCAAAAGGAAGCACGGTCTAAGCCGCACCGTGCTACCTATTAGCATGCCCGTGTCCAAAACCTCGCAAAACTTTGACGCTAATCGAGAGCACGCCCGTGCTCTCTGTCAGATGCGTTAAAAAAATAGGATTTTAAACAGAGAACAATGCAACACTATATATATACACTATTAGAAGACCTTAGTGCGGCTCGAAACCCTATTTGGAACCTAAAACACAGTTTTGCTTACTCTTGAGGATTGAAGAGCATGGAGGAGACGGTTCTAGAGAAGAAGGAGCCTAGAGGAGGAAAGAGGGGCAGATTCTTGGGGAGCTTCTTGGCGCGTTCGTGATGAAACGCTTGGAGCTTCTTGGAGGTCTTCAAGAGGTGAGTAGAAATACTCTTTCTCACCCTTTCCATGGTGCAAATTGACTTGGGGTTGGGTTATGCTTTCAAAAATATGTTTTTTTGGAAAATAATCTTGGTTTGGTCAAATCCTGATTTTACAAATTTGGGGGTTTTACTTCTAAGGTGTTTATGCTGTCAATTAAATGTTTATTAGTGAGATAGGTGCTATGATATATATGATACATACGTAATTTGGTTGAATTGACATGTTATATATGCAGTATTTGATGATATTTGTGATATTGGCATAATTTAATAACTGTTAATATGTTGAATGTTGTTTGCTGCAATACTGCCTATGATAGGAGAATCGAAAGTAACACCGCCAATGATTTAGGGCGTCGAAATATGTAATACTGCCATGATGAGGTATTGAAAGTAACATCGCCACACATTAGGATGTCGAAATGAGTAATACCACCAGTGCACAATGGTTGGTATCGAAATGAGAAATGTAACTAAAGAGAAGGTGACATCGAAATACCTTCATGAGTAAGGTAGGTAATGGGACGCTATTGTTATGTGTAGATTGATGGTCATATGACATAGGAGGATGTTGAGAATATTTGATATGTATATGAAATTATGATGTGGTTGCTTATGATGTGCTGCTAAATGTTTATGGTCATTATTTGAGTATATAATTCTTATTCAATTATTTTGAAAATAGCGGGTATCATGGACAGTTTTTCTGGTTACCGCGCCGGCTGAGAACAACGCTTTTGGGAAAACCTTTTATAAATGTATTTCTATTCATTAGGATTATAAATCTCATTAGTAGTGTTGTTTTCAGAGACTGAGGACGACCCTGTTGAGCAGCCAGACGCTTCAGGATGTTATTCTATTAGTAGCTTGGGTTAGTGGCATGGCATATGCCAGGAGGACTATTATTATCGTTTATTTATTTATTTATGCGAGTTGTAATAGACGTCCAGTTTTGTGGATTAAAACTTATTATGTAATTTTGTTTATTGGATTGGAATAAACAATTATTTTAGATTAATATTATATTATGAACTTATTCAGTATTTATTTTAGAAATTTTAATTATCTTGTTTTATTTAAATTATTATCTTGGGTTACTAATGTAATGAGGAGCGTTATAGGGTGCAAGCAAGACATGCGGTTAGAGAAGGGGAAGCTTTGGGCCTCTACCAAGCCTTGGGTTGGGCTCCAAGTTTAGATCTAGATAATATTATTATCGAGCTAGATACACAATCTGTTGTTCATAATGTTTATGCCCAGTCAAATGATATGTCTAAGTTTGGGGCAATTATTAGAGAGTGCAAAAATATTCTAACTATTGAGTCTAACTTTGTGGTTAAGTTTTTTAGGAGACAAACGAATGTGGTTGCTCATACTCTTGCAAGGGTGGCCACTTCTTTGACTAGACCCCATATCTTTGAGTCTTTACCATATTGTATTGAAGTTGATATTATTAATGAAATGAAATAATACTATTGCAATAAAAAAAAAATACCTACCAAGATGAGTCAATCCTATTCGAAAAATCAAATCCCTAATCAATAACCATTCAAATCTCTAATCAGTAAGCATTCAAATCCCTAATCGAATCAAATCAAATCCCTAATCCCTTTGGTTTTTTTTTATAAGCAAAGTAATTATATTAATAAAAGTATTAGGGGTACTCTAACCCATGTACAAGAAATTCAAAAAAAGAAGAAGAGAGAGTAGTGTGCAAAAGCATCATTACATATTTAGTCATCCCAACTATGTTGGTACCACTAAACCCATCAATCATCTCCAACACACTACTATAAAACACATCTTAAACCCCATGATAAAACTGATACCATCATCTAACAGGCCACAAACACTTAAAACTCAAACCAAAACTCTACTAAAACCAAGATATGTATATGTCTTGTGCAAAGGATCACCGCCAGCATGATAGCAGTATTTCATTGCCCCACTAACCCTAACCCTACACAAGCCCAGTGAGTATATAAAAAAAAATTGAAAAACATGGCAGGAGCCCGACACATGTGGGTTTCCTCCAAGCTCCGCCACTACAAGGTATATCGATCTCGTATCTAGATTCTCAAAAGTGCAAAGTGGTAATTAATGAATTATTTAGGAAAATAAATTTTCTATATTAGTTGTTATCAAAATATTTGTAATTTTAATTAACAACCCCTATGTACTAAATTACAGTACTTATTTTTGGATGAGTTACTCTCAGCCACCTTTTTCATTCCAGTGAGAGCCACGTGACCATTTTTACATTAAACAATTTATTAATATTTTATTTTTAATATATTTTTAAATCTACTAATTAGTAGTTATTAAATACTATCTTATTTTCATTTAATTCCTTTCCTTATCAGCACAAAATTTCTAAAAAAAATATCCACGCGTTTGTATTAAATTAGATTATAATTTATTAAGAGTGGTTAAATATCTTAAGTTAGTCTCATTTATAAAATGATATTTGTCATTTTAATTTTATAATATTAATTTTAAATTTTAGAATTAAATATACATATATTCTTTTCAGATTTAAATATGTCCCCCTTTAGTTTGTACTTTTAAAATTTAATTTGAATTAATTATGTAATATCATTTATAATTTTAAATATTTTTAAAATAATTTTCTGTTATATCATTTATTTATATTTTTATAAATTTAAAAATATCCATACAAATGCATATACTTATTAGTTACTTTTAATTTTGTATCAAAAAGTTATTCCTTTTAATTTGTATTAATAATAATCAATATCACTCTTTATCGTCTGAAATATAATATGCATTTACTAAAGTCATCAAAGTAAGAGTCTACCATAGACATTCAAGTTACTATGACATATGTAAGGTTGTGGAGACCATAAAAAATAACATTAACAATTAAATATACTTTTACATATATCAAAATAAAAATTGAGTATCTAACAGACAACGTGATACAACATGCCTACTTAATAATTTCTTAATCACTTTAACCTTTCCTATCTATTTGCTCACTATATTACTAACAAAACATGCCTTTCTAATATTATCCTTTGACTGCTTTATGAGTGAATGTAAAGGGAAAAAAATAAAAAAAAAAAAGCCATGATCGGCGATTGGTTTTCATACTCAAATAACAATTTCAATACTATCTAATTAGTGACTTTTTTTATAAATAAAATGTTAATTATTAGTTTGTTATATTAGTGGAGATGAGAATTGAACCCAATACCTATCTCTCACTCCTTCCCATACTTCAAACCATCACCCAGACCACCTTATGAGTCCCAATTAGTGGTATTTTTAACATCGTCTATCTTTGTAGAATATATGTACCTTTGGCCGACAAAATGTTCTTTATAAATTCTATGTTCCTCTCACAGCATATTAATCAATATGTTTTAAAATGGAATAAAAAACTCAATCACAAAATATCAAATTGTACCGATCAAAATGTTTTAAAATGAAAAAAAAAAAAAAACAAATCCAATCACGAAATATCAAATTTTACCGACAATATATGAATAGTAAAACTCAGAAAGTTACATATTTTGGTGTGCAGTACTGCAGCCTATGCTAGCCAGAATGGGATAAAAAAGCAGTAATTCTATACGTCAAGTATTACAATTAAAATATGAATTCAATTATTATGTACGATCAATCGATTATCAATCATGATATGAAAGATTTTTAAGGTAGTAAGTATAAGAATTCAAAAAATTTATCGACGTGATAATTTATGTTTGGATGTTTGTGTAAAAAAGTTTTACACTGTCAGTATATAACAATTAAACTCTTAAAATATCTTTAACTTTCACAAGATAATTACAGTAATTGTTATATACCGTCAGTATAAAGTTTTTTACACTGTTAACCAATCACAAATCATGGTATGAATGATTTTTAAAGTAATTATAATAAGAGTTAAACATATTTATGGAAATGACAATTCATGATTGATTGATAGTATAAAAAATCTTTACACTAACAATACATACCAATTAAATCCATATAATTAGAGATATATATGACTAATTAAACTTTAGGGTTAATTATTATATACTGTCAGTATAAAGTTTTTTACATTGACAACCAATTAGAAATCATGGTGTGTGATTTTTAAGGTAGTTAGGATAAGAGTCAAAAACTTGAGCGTATGTGACAATTTTTGATTAGTTGTCTGTATAAAAAAAATTTACACTGACAGTGTATACCAATTAAATCCTTAAACTTTAACATGAATATGTGATTTAGTTAATTTGAGATTTAAAAACAATATACCCCACGTCCAACAACCACCACTTATGCCACACTTTCAATGTAATTCAGACAGATTTTGGTTTCTATATTTATGCAATCATTGACTCCGAAAGATACTTCCAAGTCTTCCGTGCACATACATTTACATGTAACAAAAGAAAATTAACAAAGTAAGAAAGAAAAAAAGAAAAAGAAAAAACAAAGTCCTAATATTTGTCCTTTTTAAACTATGTTGATTGAGTTGGTTAGGCCTATGCGCACAAAAAGTTATATAATTTCATAGTCACGACATTCACTATATTCTATATATTCCTGATGATATATAATATTAGAAGGAGTAGTCCATTCACAGTTTTGGACGTCAGGCCTAAGATAATTCCTTCTCTTGAGGGGATTTATACTGTGAAGGGTCCCAAGACCCAATGTCGTCGCGTGAAAAGCTCCAAATTCATGATTCGTCACTACAATTCGTATGCATACATGCATGGCTGAAAAGAAATCGAAACCCATAATGATAGTGAACCATCATGCACTACAACTGCATCTATTACCCTCTTGATATGACCGATTCATGTAGGAGTAAGAAGAACAATGTGATGATTATTTTCTGAGGAATTTGGACCTCAAAATTTTGCTAAGAAATTTGTCATTCCCCGTATCATACCCACCCCTCAATAATTTATGTGCTATTCACATAAGTATAAAGAGAATTCTTTTTGTTCACAAAAAAAAAAAAAAGAGTAATTCTTTTTTAATTTCCTTTTTAATGTGGATTAATTCAAATATTAGTTGAATAGCTAATAGATGAGTTAGTTAACAAGTTTGTTAGTAATAACAGAAATTTGTTAAGCTGTTGTTAGTTTCTGTTATTAGTGTATTGGCTTCTTATAAATAAGAGTGATTTGTAATGTGTAGAGGGTGATTGTTTCATTAAGTGAATAAAAGTGAAATACGTGTTCCCTCATAGTGTGTGTTCATCTCTTACTTCCTCTGCTTTCTTTCATTGAGTGTGTGAGTGCTATTCCACTGAGAGCATAATACTGTTGTGAGTATTTTGGTGAAGTAGCTGTGATTTGTCCCAACAAATTGGTATCTCAGAGCTGTGTTCGATCTTGGAGTGTTAAAGATCCTGGTGAGAATGGCGACAAATTCAGCAAACTCGAATGGCAGTTTCCCAGCGAATTTGCCAATTCTCAGTGGCAAGAATTATGATCGATGGGTGGTCCAGATGAGTGTTATCTTTCGGTATCAAGATGTGTTGGAGGTAGTGAAAGAAGGTGTGCCAGATCTGGAAAGAAATGCAACCGATGCACAAAGGGCAACGCAGAAGGATTTAAAGAAGAAAGATTGCAAAGCCTTATTTCTAATTCACCAATGTGTGGATTCTGATGTTTTTGAGAAGATTGTCTCAGCAGAGACTGCAAAGGCTGCCTGGGACAGATTGGAGAAGGCTTATGCAGGAGGTGACAAGTTGAAGAAAGTCAGGCTGCAAACTCTAAGGCGCCAATATGAACTCTTGCAAATGACTGAGCAAGAGGCAATTTCTGAATACTTCAATAGAATTGTTGCCTTAACCAATCAGATGAGGAATTGTGGTGAAACAATATCTGATCTGCAAATCATTGAGAAGGTGCTCAGAACCTTGACCTTCAAATTCGATCATGTTGTTGTGGCTCTTGAAGAAGGAAAGAATCTTGAAGAGCTGAAGGTAGAAGAACTTCAGGGCTCTCTTGAGGCCCATGAATTGAGGATCAAAGAAAGGAGCAATGATAAAGAAAAGGTGGCAGAACAAGCTCTGCAAGCACAAGTCTCCAAGAAAAACAGTGGTGACAATTGGAGGAGTAAGAAGGGCAAAGGAAAGTGGAAAACTCAGAAGGGAAAATATGGGAGTGGTCAATCTACAGGCAACACAGATAAAGACAATGGTGAAGGGACGAGCAAGAAAGGTGGTAATCAAAAGTGGGGTAAGAAGAAATTTAACAAGAAAGGCATTCAATGCTATAATTGCCAAAAGTTTGGCCATTTTGCAGATGAATGCAGATTTGAAAAGGGAACACAGAGCAAGGATGATGAAGTCCAATTCGCACGTGATGCTGGGAGTGATTCTGATGAAGTGTTACTGATGGCTGAGACAAGAATAGAAGACAACAGTGCTGAGTTGTGGTATCTAGATACTGGTTGCTCAAACCATATGACTGGACACAGAGAATGGTTCAAGAACTTGGATGAAACAGTGAAGAGAAGGATCAAATTTGCTGACAATAGCAGTGTCACTGCAGATGGAGTGGGTACAGTGCATATTAGAAGGAAAGATGGCAAAGAATCCTTGATCAGTGATGTTCTATTTGTTCCTACCATGAAGAGCAACCTGATTAGTCTTGGGCAACTACTAGAGAGGGGTTATTCCATGAAGCTTGAGCATCAGAAACTAATCTTGTTTGATGAAAAAGGAAGACTGATTTTGAAAGCTCCATTGTCAAAAAACAGAACTTTCAAAATTGGCTTTCAAGTCATTGAACACAAGTGCTTGGCCTCTACTGTGAAGGATGATGAGAGTTGGATATGGCACCATAGATTTGGGCACCTGAATTTCAGGAGCCTAAGTCAATTGAATGCAATGAAGATGGTGAAAGGGCTCCCTGCAATCAAAGCTCCTGGACAAATTTGTGAGAGGTGCTGTGAAGCTAAACAGACAAGGAAGAGCTTCAAGTCTCAGATTCCAGGAAGGGCTACTCAAAGGCTAGGTGTGGTATACTCTGATGTCTGCGGGCCAGTGGAGGTGAAATCACAAGGAGGTAATAGGTATTTTGTCTCTTTTATAGATGAATATACTAGAAAGATGTGGATCTACCTCATTAGCAAGAAAAGTGAAGTGTTTGATGTGTTCAAAAGATTTAAAGTGTTAGTTGAAAAACAATGTGAGTGTATGATTCAAATCCTTAGAACTGATGGGGGAGGAGAATATACATCACTTGAATTTGCTAAATTTTGTGAAAATGAAGGGATTAGTCATGAAATTACTGCACCATACACACCACAGCACAATGGGATTGCTGAACGAAGAAATAGGACTATCATGAATATGGCTAGGAGTATGTTAAAAGAAAAGAAAATGCCTCACTATTTTTGGGGAGAGGCTGTGGCAACTGCTGTACACATTCTCAATAGATGTCCTACTAAGAGGTTGGTTGGAACTACACCCGAGGAAGCTTGGTCAAGCAAGAAGCCTGATGTGAATTATTTCAGAATTTTTGGTTCATTATGTTTTAGGCACATACCTGAGCAAGTTAGAAAGAAGTTGGATGATAGGGCTGAGCAATTGGTGATGCTTGGCTATCATCCGACAGGTGCCTATAGACTGTTTGATCCAAAAAGAAGGAAGGTTGTCATGAGCCGAGATGTGCTGTTTGATGAAACAAAAGGGTGGGACTGGCAGCAAACAGAAGCAAGCAGTGTAAGAGTTGAGCTTGAGCATGACAAAGGTGAAGAGGGCAGTGCAGCTGCAGTCAGTAGTGTAAGAAGATCTGGGAGAGAAAGACAGCAGTCCACAAGATTGAGTGAGTGTGTTATGTTTCCAGATTCTGCAGTAACCGATGATGGAGAATTACTGCAGTATGCTTTACTGGCAGAGGCAGAGCCAGTCAGTTTTGAGGAAGCACTCAAGGAAACACATTGGAGGAGAGCCATGATTGAGGAACTGAAGTCAATTGAGAAGAATGGCACATGGGAGCTAGTATCTTTACCAAAACAGAAAAGGCCCATAGATGTGAAGTGGGTTTTCAAGACCAAACTGAAGCCAACTGGTGAAATAGCTAAATATAAGGCAAGGTTAGTTGCCAAGGGATTCCTTCAAATTCCTGGTTTGGATTACACTGATGTCTACTCTCCTGTTGCAAGGATTGAAACTGTAAGGCTCATTGTGGGAATTGCAGCTTACAAAGGTTGGCCTCTCTACCAACTAGATGTAAAATCCGCATTTCTAAATGGTCCACTTGAAGAGGAGGTATATGTAAGGCAGCCACCAGGGTTTGAGTCAGCATGTAAAGAGAAGAAAGTTTACAGACTAAGGAAGGCATTATATGGGCTAAAGCAAGCTCCAAGAGCTTGGAATAAAAGAATTGATGGCTTCTTCGTGCAGCAGAATTTTGTGAAATGCACTAATGAGTATGGTGTGTATACTAAGAGAGGTGCAGAAAATAGCTTTCTGATTATATGCCTGTATGTTGATGATTTAATAGTGACTGGAAGCAATGAGACTGAATTGCGTGAGTTTAAGAAGAAAATGATGCAGGAGTTTGAAATGACAGATTTGGGAATGCTTTCCTATTTTCTTGGCATGGAGTTTATCTCTACAAGTAAAGGAATTTTGGTGCTTCAAAAGAAATATGCTACTGATGTGCTAATAAGGTTCAATATGTTAGATTGCAATCCAGCAGCAACTCCCATGGAAGCTGGACTGAAGCTGCAGAAGGAAGGGACTGAGAAACTGGTTGATCCTACACTGTACAAACAGATTGTTGGATGCTTGAGATATTTGTGTCATACTAGACCTGATTTGGTCTATAGTGTTGGGCTAATTAGTAGGTTTATGGAGGAGCCGAGAGTACCACACTTGACAGCAGCAAAGCGGATTCTCAGATATGTGAAGGGCACACTAGAGCTTGGTGTCATGTTTCCAAAGAAGTGCAGCAATTTGGAAGCAGAAGTGTACGGGTATTCTGATGCTGACTGGTGTGGGGATAAGAATGATAGGAAGAGCACTACTGGATATCTCTTTATGCTTGGCAAGGCTCCAATTTCATGGAGTTCTAGAAAGCAAAGCATTGTGGCACTTTCATCCTGTGAAGCAGAATATGTAGCTGCAGCTATGAGTGCTAGTCAAGCTCTATGGCTGTCAATGTTGTTGCAGGAACTGAACTTGAAGAGAGGAGAAAAGATGAAGCTACTAGTTGATAACAAGTCAGCTATAGATTTGGCTAAACATCCTGTGGCACACGGCAGAAGCAAGCACATCGAGACTAAGTTCCACTTCCTTCGTGATCAAGTAAACAAAGAGAAACTTGAGTTGGAGTATTGCAGCACTGAATTGCAACTTGCGGATATATTCACTAAACCCTTGAAGAAAGCTAGATTTGAGGAGCTAAGGAGTAAACTTGGAATGGAGTTTCTAACTAATGTGAATTAGGAGGTGTAATGTGGATTAATTCAAATATTAGTTGAATAGCTAATAGATGAGTTAGTTAACAAGTTTGTTAGTAATAACAGAAATTTGTTAAGCTGTTGTTAGTTTCTGTTATTAGTGTATTGGTTTCTTATAAATAAGAGTGATTTGTAATGTGTAGAGGGTGATTGTTTTTCATTAAGTGAATAAAAGTGAAATACGTGTTCCCTCATAGTGTGTGTTCATCTCTTACTTCCTCTGCTTTCTTTCATTGAGTGTGTGAGTGCTATTCCACTGAGAGCATAATACTGTTGTGAGTATTTTGGTGAAGTAGCTGTGATTTGTCCCAACACTTTTTACGGCGTTACTTATGAATCCAATCCCATGTCATAGATAATCTATTATAATAATGAGTGAATTTTAATTTTCTCAAAACTTGGCTGCTTCGAAAGGATCTGTCAAGAGACCCACCATATATCTCAAGGGACAAGTGGGCAAAGCCCGTGTTTTAAGATCAGCGGCCATGCGATTTTGTTATCTCAACTTCCAACCATGATGATATGTTACCTCAAAAACACTTCAATTTTGGGGATTTTTTTTTCTGGTAGATCAATTTTGGGGTGTTCTGGATCAGAGTTCCGAATTCATGCACAACATGAGCTGCTAAAAATCAGCTAGTTCAGTAACTTGGAATTTCAGGCAGTCTTGACCCTCATAATTGTCTAATTTATTGGGAATTACTAAATCCTAATAGAATCTCTCTTTAGTGAGGGTATTTTAGGATCATATATCCTTACAACTATCAATCATGGTTATATTTGAATTATAACTCTTCATATATAAATGCAAGTAAACGAACTTCATGAATATAAAGCTAAGTCACTCAAGTATGTATCTATTCACATATGCTCTCATCCCCTTGTGCATAGTCCTAGCTTGAGTGTCAAAATGACTTGCACACCACCACCACCCCCACTATGTTGTTGTTGTTGTTACCGCATAACGAGGAAACCACTATTGACCACCGCTTGGAGGCGAGATCAGGTACATGCCTCGGATCTACACTCAGAACATTAGCGTCATATTGGGAATGTCAAACCGCTACTCCCACCACCAACCATGGTCAACACACGTAGACAAGTTACTAATAACCAACATTGCGAAGGGAGAAGGAGGAGGCATCCCTTGTCTGCCAAAGCCTCGCCCCTCTACCATCATGGAATGCACTTTCCTCCAACGTGGGAGTAGGATGATTTCGGTTAAGCTGCGACAACAGACACGCTCGCGAGAGGATGACCACTCCCTGGTTAGAAGAATATATGCATATCATGAGCCATCTGATCATGAGATGATGGACGTGATCCTTCACTAGAACCGTCGGCTGGAGCAACAGGCGAAATATAAGGAGGACCATACAAGCCAAATCACAGAACTTCAAAGAGTAGTCCTCTCTGAACAAGAAGATGAGAACCATACCCCTCTAAACACCTGCGAACGAAGAACAGAACTTGTTGGCTTACGCCTTCTAAGCACCTCTTAGAACGTCCAGCGCCTCAGAGTAACGCCACTCCTACGGTTCTCCTCTCTACTATAAATTCCATTGATCGAGAAGACTTATACCCGAAGTTCTTGTTGCACTTCACTGTGAGAAAACACAGTCAAGATGTTCGCAAGCCTTTCCTGGTCAAGTAAGGATGAGATGAAATACTTCGATACTACATGGCAAGATTTAACAGAGAATTCTTAATGATCAAGGACTTAGACTCGATGGTTTCCACCCACCTTCTTGTAGATGCCACGATAATGGATGAGCTTAGGGCCTAGGCAGAGAAGTATATCAACTTGGAGAAGTTCAACAAAGCTAAGAAGGACCTAGAAAGCAACAAAGATAAATATCCGGACAAAACCACCTTGGGGTTTCAAAAAAACTCCCCAAAGGAAAGAACAAGGAGAACACCCCTCTTAACATATCCTAGTCTTAGATTCTGCAAGTAATGCACACTGAACTTTAGGACATCCTCAAACTTTCTTCATCGAAGAAGCATACCTAAAAGGACAAGTCCAAATGTTGTGTCTACCATGGCAGCTTCAAACACAACAAT
Source organism: Ammopiptanthus mongolicus (assembly GCA_039655645.1). Lineage (NCBI taxonomy): Eukaryota > Viridiplantae > Streptophyta > Magnoliopsida > Fabales > Fabaceae > Ammopiptanthus > Ammopiptanthus mongolicus. The sequence goes on along the minus strand of CM077344.1, from coordinate 85,908,055 downwards.
AAGGACTATGTATGGCTCCAAGACATTATTCAGTCTCTCATCCAGGATGAGAGCCTTGGACAATATGTCTAACAATCCCCAGAATGAGTCCACTCAATGAGGCTCTCGAAACTATAGGAACTAGAGCCTCAATCCTTGTGAAAATTCTCCCTCATACTAGAGAAGATGGACTCCACCAAGGAATGAATCACTGAGGGAAGGCTCATTCAAGGGCACCATAAAAATTTGGGAATGCAGTCCTCTCAGGTTCCATCTTAGCATGACGAAGATCTCCATCACGACTAGGATGCCCTTTCTTGAATGCATTTAAAGTTGTGGTCTCCACTATTCACCAAGCCAAGAAGTTCTTGAACAAAGGCAATAAGATCGCCATGGTCAAGGGGATTAGGCCGAGACCCGAATTTGTTACAACATAAGCCTAAATATTGCACACGCTTCTAGCCAAAACACATCTAGGAAACCCAAGCAAGATACTACACACCACCTAATGTCCTTTCGATTGAGTTGCATATGCGTGAAGAGATTCGGGACACACGTCCCTAACCTGAAAAAATAACTTGTCCCCTTGCAACTTAGTAATAAATCAAACCAAGACACCAAGATTTGAGGAAACTTGATCCCAACTGCCCAAAATAAGCTAATTGTTTTCCTTAAACAAATAGGGACCTCTGATGAAATACCCGGGATAAATCTAGAGTTCATCTCTCACTAGCTTCCCATCCATCTAAACGCCAAACTAGTATCACAAAGAAAATGAAAATTTTGCCCAACGAGTCAAAAAGTGATAAACGAGGAAGTCAAAGAACTCCTAAATACCAATTTTATCATAGAGATGGCCTATACTAACTGGCTCTCGAATGTGGTCCTCGTTATGAAAGTCAATTCAAAATGGTGCATGTGTATAGATTACACACACCTAAATAGGTATGCCAAAAAACCCTTACACGCTTTCCAACATGGACAAATTGGTTGATAAATCCTCTATCTTCCAAGTTTTCTCATTCACGGATGACTACTCAGGATATAAACAGATTAAGATACAATCAGATAATGAAGACAAAGCAATGTGTATAACGAAGAGAGCCAGTTATTAGTACCAAGTTATATTTTCAGCCTCAAGAATGTCGAAGCTTCCTACCAATAGACGATGGAAAAAATCTTCAAAGAACAGATTGGTAAGATTTCGACGTTTACATCGACAAGATGGTCTTCAAGAAGACAAATAACAAAGAGCACATACAAGATATCGATGAGGTATTCCAGCAACTCGAAAAGTACAACGTGAGGCTTAAACTATGCCTTTCAGAGTTCAAGCCAAAACATTCTTGGGTTTCATGCCAACTTATCATGGTATCCTAGGCCAACCTAGATAAATGCTAAGTGATTCTCAACTTGAGGAGCCTTATATTATAAACAAATTCTATCTCAATGGACGAATTGCGACCCTCACACACTTCATGGAGAAAACTACTCATAAATCCATTCCCTTTATCATATTCCCAAAAAAATGGAAATACTTTGAGTGGACCCTGGAGTTGGTAGTGTCCTTCAAAGAGTTAAAGAATTGGTTGAATCCGCCACTTATTCTTGTCAGGTTAGACCCTAAGAAAACCATATTTGTTTACCTTTCAATAAATGAGGAAACTGTTAGTTTCGTCCTTAATCAAGAAATATCTAACGACGGAAGCTGGTGTACTATGTCGGCAAGGTCTTTCAAGCACCCGAGGTCAGCTATCAGATGATCGAGAGGATAACATTGCCCCTCCTCATCGTGATTTAACAATCTAGGCAATACTTTTAATGCCACATGGTCGTTTTGAGGATAAACAACCAATTCAACAAGTTTTAAATATGTCAGACCTCACAGTATGAATGATTGCCTAGTCTGTAGAAATTTTTGAACATGGAATCTCCTACAAACCACGACAAGCTATACAAGTGCATACCTTATCCATCTTTATTATGGAGATGTCACAGGAACCAGACCATTCTAAAGGAAATTCATGGACCATCTACGTCGACGATTCTCAAATCCTAAAGAAGCAACACTGCGATTTTCTTGGAAAATGAAGACAATGTAACCATTAAACACTCCTTGACATTCGGATTTCCTATTTCTATATTCAAACAGAGTATGATGCTTGCTTAACCAGATTGACGATGACAAGATGCTTGAGGGCAACCATGATCGTACTTTACAGTGACTCAAACTAGCAATGTCTTAGATCTAAGGTGAATATTGGGCTAAGGAACCTAATAGAAATATATGGTCAAGGTAAATGACATCCTTAACGACTTTACTGAGGTAAAGATCGAGCATATCCCAAGAGAATAAAACTCTCTATCAATATTATGTATATGATTGCTAGCACCAAAAGTTTGAGAAAGATAGGTCCATGATCTAGGAAACCTTTTCTACACCAAGCATAGCGGACCTAGAAACTCTAGTGGCAATTGACAAGTAGGGGCATTGGATCAAGCCAATTTTAGCCTACCTATAAGAGTTGGCCTCACCTTTAGACCCCAAGGAACCTAAGAAGCTTAATTGAACAATGTCTTGGTAAAGGTTGTATGACAACCAATTGTACCATTGAGGATACTAATCCACATCCTCCAGTGTCTCGCCCCAAGAAAGCCTTTCATGCTTTGGCCAAGATTCACGAGGGAAGCTGCAAACATTACCTAAGCAAAAAGTCCTTAGTGATAAAAGCTTTGTGTGTTCGTTACTACTTGCCCTACATAGACGAAGATTCCACAGAGCACATCTAGAAATGTGATCAATTTTAGCGACACTCAAATTTATATTTTGCCCTAATTGAGGGATGAACATCCTAGGCCCTTTCCTACAAGATCTTGGCCAACTCAAGTACATGGGCTAAAAGTTTACTATTTCACCAAGTAGACCAAAGTTGAATCATTGTCTTTCACTGCATAAGCCCCAATTTAGAAGTTCGCATACTAGAACATTATTAGTCATTTATAGGATTCTAGTGTCCATTGTTACAAACAATGACACTCAATGACACAAACTTCTACAGAGTCCTATCAGACTGCCACATCAAGTAGCATATTGCCCTAGTGAAGCACCCAAAAACAAACGGACAAGCGAAAATTGCTGATATAGTGATCCTCTAAGGATTAAAGAAGAAACTAGATGAGGCCGAAGGAAACTGGGTGAAGCAACTTGACCATGTCTTACGGGAAAACTTGACTACTTTGGTCCCATTCTACCACGACTGAAATACTATTCATACTAACTTATGGATGTGAGGTGATGATCCAAGTAGAAAACCAGGAACCTAGTTGGCAAAAGCAGTACTTCTCAAAAGAAATTGACAAAGAAGTCATCCACTAGAATCTTGACATTCCAAGGAACAATGTGATACTACACATACCCATGAAGCTATCATAAGATAGAGAACGACAACTCGATCAGGCGATCACTACAATAAATAAGACCATTACCGATGGCCATAAGCCGTCGGTAATGGGCTTTTTCAGACAAAAAGTCGACGGAAAAAATCCGTCGAAAAGAAGCTCCTCGGTAATGCATACCGACAGCTAAGTGCAAAAGGCCATTGGAATGTTACTAACGTTCAAAGCCGTCGGTAACCACCCACCCCCTATTACCGACGACTAGGCCATCAAAACGTACCTGTAACATCTTACCGACAGTTAGGCCATCTGAAAGTACTTGCACAAACCCTTACCGACGGTCTAACGCTAATTTTTTTAAATTATATTTGTAATTGATTAATTATAAATAAATAATTATTTAATTAATATTTTATTATATTTTATATTTATTAAATAATTATATTTCTTATTAATTATTTAAAAATATTAATTAACTAAATATTGCATAATACAATTAAAGATAACATCAAAGAAATTAAAAATATCCCCAAATGATAAATAACATGTTTTTACAATACATAGACATATAAATAAAAAAACTAACATAAAAACCGAATAATCCATATCATAATAAGGAGGAGACCGGATAAGATCAACGAATGAGTCCTCATCATCGTCCCCGATGCGACGGGTCGGCTGACCAGGCTAGGGGGTTGGTGCTGGTTCTGCATATATTGTATGGTCTGTAGCATCTGTTGCTCGACGCCTCCATCCGACACTCACACTCCTCGACACACCGCTCAGACTCAGCCATTCTTTGCCTCAGCACAGCAATCTTCGCGGACTCCTGAGTGCGGCGACAGCCTCCAGTGGATGCTCTGACACTAATATCCAATCGTGAAGACCCTTTCTGATAGTTACTGGAAAGGTCTCCTACACCATACAGATGATTCTTCTTCTTGCCGCCAACAATCTCCACCCAAACATGCAGCGTAGACCATTGCTCTTCCTGGGGGTCAAGTGGGGTGGAGGAAGAGGTTGATGCCTGAGCATCCTCTTCTAGAACTCCTCCTGTTATGCATAATCAAACAAATCATGGCATTTATAATAATATATAAAACGATACATTATAAAACTATAAATAAAAGGGACATTACCTGAGTGCGCCCAGAGCGCTCATCTACATACTCGTAGTACTCTTTCTGGTATGGGTGTGGTGGTGGAGCTCGTTAATCGGCACCTATCTCCCTCTCTCCCTAAGCTGTACGTAACACAATCATAAATTATAAGTAAACAATGATTACAAAACTATAGAACAATATATGTATTGGATAAAAATGAAAGTATGAATGTACCAGACATTGAAAGTACTCCGCCTGGCAGATGGCCTGGTGGTTGTTCGGCAAAAAATAAAAAAAATCAAAACAAAGACATAGACAGAGAGTAAGAGGGAAACACAGACAGAGAGGGAGGCGTCGTTGCTCGGTGGCCGGAGCTTGGCATGGTGGTTGCTGGACAGAGGCGCAGTGGCAAGGCGCAGAGGAGAGGGAGTAGAGAGCACGTAGAGAAATGAGTGGGAACAGTAAAATGGGAAGGGAAAGGCACGAGCGCATAGGTTATTGAAGGTTACCGACGGAAATCCGATGGCTAGGCCGTCAGAAAATAAGTAAACCCTTTACCGACTGCAAAAAAAATCGTTGCATCCGTAATACCAACAGACGCTTACTAACGGGCTAAGCCGTCGGAAATAAATAACAAAGTTATCGATGAGTTTGACCGTCGATAATTAAGAGGGAAACATTCGTGTCAATTAGCGCCAAAATGACCGACGATTGTTCCCATAGTCGTGTCCCTCGGAAGAATTACCAACCGACAAGCCCGTCGGTAAGCTGGTCGGTAAGGGTCAAAGTACTGTCGACTTATGTTGAGTCTCCAAATGTCTGATGTGCATTTACCTTAGTATTGATGAGATTAAAACAGTTATTGAATGATTTAATTGAACCCGTCTGTGGTATTTAACTCGTCTACTTAGTGTGCAGATTATAACATTAAGTGTCTATATGAACTGTTCACTCGTCTGACCTTAGATAAGTTCACCCATCTGAACTAACTTAAGTTCACACGTCTGAACTAACTAAAGTTCACTCGTCTGAACTAAGAGAAGTTCACTCGTCTGAACTGAGATAAGTTCACTCGTCTAATGAAGTCTTCAACCGTCTGATCAAAGAAAGACTCATCCGTCTAAAAGACTTTGCAACTGACGTCATCTCTTTGTTAAAGAGTCAACCCGTCTAATGAAGCTACTCATCCGTTTAGTGACTAACGTTAAAGAATACATTGGATGAAAACTGTCTCGTCTTTGATAAGGAACTTCAACAAAGTGCTTTGCCTGAACACAACTGCATCTTACACCAAAAGGGAAAGTCTTCCCTCTGCAAACAAAAAGCACGTATATAGACCTGCTGAGACCAAAGGTATATCAGAAGTCTGTATCACTCTGATGAGAGAGAACAAGCGAAGTTCCCTATGCTTTAATGGCTGATCAGAACGACTCTATTACATTTATTAAAGATCTGCAAGAAGCCAAGCCTTCAGACTTTGTGTCTAACGGCTTTAAAATCTTGAAGCCTATTTAATGAAGAAGACTTCGAAGATCCAAGTAGACAAGAGAACGATAAAAGCAATCAAGAGCAATTACTCTGTACATTTATATCTTCATTCTTTCATTATTTATTCTTCAATCATTTGAAGTTATTACGCAGTCTTTTAGATCTTCACATTTAATACACTCGTCTGAGTGCTTGTGAAAGACTTGCAAATTGTAATCTATTTTACAACCTCTCTCAAACAAACCCGTCTGAGCCTGAAGAGGCTAAGTGTGCAAATAATACTTGTCTGGAGCCTGAAGAGGCTAGGTGTGAAAACAATACTCGTCTGGAGCCTGGAGAGGCTAGGTGTGAAAACAATACTCGTCTGGAGCCTGAAGAGGCTAGGTGTGAAAATAATACTTGTCTCTCCTGTAACCTAAATCAGTTATAGTGAGAAAACTTGGTGCTTCCAAGGACTGGACATAGCCTCATTGTTAAGGGGTGAACCAGGATAAACCTGCTGAGTGATTTCTCTTTCCCTTAACTCTTTAGTTTGATTATTTGTCTTAACTATCATCTAACTAAAGGGGTTTATAATTGTGTTTATCAAAACTTTTCTTATCTTGCATGATTGTGTGTTTTCTGTGAAAACCTTCAGACGAGTTATCAGTCTGATTGACCTGTCTGTGTTTACTCGTCTATTATAACCCGTCTGTGCTTGAGAAAAAATTTCTAAATTCCGCATAAATTTGTCAAACACCATTCAACCCCCTTCTAGAGTTTGCATCTATCTATTTCAGTTGGTATCAGAGCTCAGCCTCTGGGTTGAGCACCTAACAGTGTAGAGAAAAGATCCTGAAGAATAGACAATGTATTCTGGAGCAAGCTCAAGTGGGAACCCCCAACTTGAAGGAGGCTCTATGATCAGACCTCCCTTTTTCAATGGTTCAAATTATAACTACTGAAAAGAAAGGTTTCACTGGTTCATCTTGTCAACAAACTCTGATGTATGGGATGTCATTACTGATGGTCCTTACACTTCTCAAAATAATGATGGCTCAGACAAGCCTAAGGCTCAGTGGACACCTGCAGAAAAGACAAGATGGGATCTAAACCATAAAGCCAGATATGCTATAATCTGTGCTCTCAGTCCAAAAGAGTTTGAAAAGGTATGTGCTTGTGATTCTGCTAAAGAAATGTGGGACTCCTTATCTGTCACACATGAAGGAACTGCAAAGGTAAAAGAATCTAAAATTTCTATTCTTGTTAGAAAATATGAATTGTTCACCATGGATGAAGGTGAATCTGTTGCTCAAATGATTGGTAGATTCCAAACTATTACTAATGGTTTGAAATCTCTTGGTAAAACATATACAAATGCTGAGAAAGTTGCTAAGATTCTCAGAAGTCTTCCAAGGAAGTGGAGACCCCTTGTCACCGCTATTTCTCAAGCTAAGGATCTCACCTCCTTTACTATGGATGAATTTCTTGGCACACTCACTGTTCATGAGCAAGAGCTCAATGAAGATGTGTCAATCAAAAAGAGCAAAGCCATTGCTCTAAAAGTTGATCTAAAGGCAGCTAAAGCCTTAAAAGCTTCAAAGGCAGACAAGTCTGACTGTGACATAGACGAGTCTGATGACGAGGATTCTGATGATGATGAAGAGACTTCTCTCATGACCAGAAAGATGAAAAAGCTCTGGAGAAAGAAGAAGTTTAGAAAGGAGAAGCCTTTCAGAAAATTTCACAAAGAATCCACATCAACAGACCAGAGTCCAGTTGTCTGCTATGAGTGCAAGAAGCCTGGTCACATCAAACCTGAATGCCCTCTTTTGAAGAAAGCTTCCAAAAAGAAGTTCTTCGAAAAGAAGAAAGGAATGATGGCCACATGGGAAGATCTTGAATGCTCATCTTCTGAAGGAGAAGAGACAGAAGAGGAAGCCAATCTCTGTCTGATGGCCAATATAGATTCAGAACCTGAAACTGAGGTACATTTTGAACTTGAGGAATTGCATGATGCTTATGATGAGCTGGTAGAGGAATCCAAAGGCTTATCTAAGGCCTTCAAATCCCTCAAGAGAGATTATGTTAAACTCCTCAGTAAGCATAAACAAAAATCTCAAGAGTGTGAGATGCTGGCCAAAGAGAATAACCAGCTGAGGACTGAAAAGTCTGATGAAGCTTCGATCTCAAGTGAAACATCACATTCCTCAAGAAGTGCTATCTTTTCTTTTTCCTAAAACTAAATTAAAACAAGTCCTCACAGTGTGCATTGTTTCCCACTCCACACTCTCTCTCTCACTTCCTAAGACTCCCTCTTTTTCTCTTCCAACTGCCTATTTGTGCAACCCAAACCTCTCTATTTCAAACCCATTTCCCATTAAAACCACACAAACACCATAGATCTGTTACCTCCATCACCTCCACTGTCCACAACCGCCATTTCAGCTCAACCTGCAGCTACTGCACAGAGCTACTGTAGCCGTCATACGAGAAAGCTATTGACGAGCCCCGTTCGCACCAGGAGAACCGCGCCAATTGCCCAGACCCGTGAAGCACCATCCCTCTTGTCGCGAATCGCACCGTGCACTCTGTCACAGTCCATCGCCATTCAACTGCGCGAAGCCTCACCTGCAAACACAAGGAAGAAGGAATCCTCCATCCTTCTGAGTTTTTCCCCTGAAATAGTTAATCTCCCATCCTTTTCTCTATAACTTATAGTTCTAAAATTAGCAGAGGTTTTGATTCCTCTATCTCTTATGTATTTCTGCATTGTTGTTTCTGTAATCTAGGGTTCTGAAAATTAGATGGGATTTGAGGATTTTCCTTTTTCTGTGTTATGGGGATTTCATCTATTGTGAAGAGAAAATTTAGAAATCAAACAGGAACATTGGATTATTGCACACAATTATAAAACGAAGGCTCCATTTTTTGTATTATTTTTTCTTCTCCTTTTTTTTTTTTACATGGAGTAGCCTGAGTTGTTGGGATTCTTGCAACTTATATGTTCTATGTTCCACGATTACTGTATATACTTGCATTTTCGTTTCTGTAATCTTAGGGTTTCTGAATTTTGCAGAGGAATTTGGAGAAAAAGGCGTGAATATTTTTTTAAAAAATGGGAATAGATAGCGCTTTCTCCAAGAAGCGTTATCTAAAGTGACTTTAGACAACGCTTCCTTAAAGAAGCGCTGTCTAAAGAAGCGTTGTCTGTGGGCGTCTAAAGTCAGTTTAGATAGCGCTTCAGAAGCGTTATCTTTACTTCCAATCTTTAATAGCGGGTGAATAGATAGCAGTTTTAAGTGCTATTAAAGGGATAAAAACACTGCTAAAACCTTTTTATGTTGTAGTGCTTCGACTGGTAGTGAAATGGGATATGAATTTGGTTTCTACGTCCTCCCAGCTTCTAAAGCAATTTGGGGCATGATTTTGAACCAATGCAAAGTTGTACCCTTTAGAGTGAGGGGAGAAGCCCGTACCATGAGATGGTTATGCGCTCCGACGAAGTTCATTGCTGACACGAAAGAGTCTATGTGCTCTTATGGATCTGAAGACTCGCCGTATGCCTCCAGGTGAGGCGGGAGCTTGTAGTACACCGGGATAGTCAGCATCATCATGTCATCCGTTTGACAGGTCGGGTGAGTTGGTGGCCGAGGAACCCGTGGAGGATGTTGAGCTCTAGATGGTGCTGGTTGCAGGTTGACTTGCACGACATCCCTCACTGCCTGAGTGTTTGTGTTCACTTCCCTCCTGGGTGTCTGATTGGAGGGGCTTGGTGAAGCTCGCCCGGTGGTGTGGCGGGATTCTCAGTGAGAGGAGTCATGAACACTTGAGGTACCGTGTCTCTGCAACTGGTCCAGTTGTCTCTTTTGCTCCCTAAGGGCTTGCTCTTGCCTAAAAACTCCTCGAAGGAGTTCGCAGTGGGCCTCCGACGATGATGGGGGTTATACCTTTCCCCCTGTATGCCCATGGCAGAGTGTGCCCTACTTGCTCGATTTGGGGAGCGAGGTGAGGCCTCGATGACGTCTCCTCTTTCCTCTGTGACGAGGGGTGGAGAAGGGTGACAAAGGTCTCATGCCCATCGGCCAGCTCCCTGTGAACTTCAGAAGCTAGTTGTCTTTCGGTTGTAACAATGATGGATGAGAATAGGAGTTTATGGTTTTCCACAGATGATGCCAAGTTCTGGTTTAGTCCAACAAGGGCCCAAAATCATATTAAGTTTACAAGGAGGGACCACAAGGGTAGTCCTGATGTCACCCGGACACTAGAGGAAATGCTCCTATGAGTAGGCTGGGTATGTAGGGCCGTTGACGGTTGGACAAGAGACTGATCAGCTAAGGGAGCTCTGGTTGGCTATCGGACTGGATCATCTCCTCATCTCTTTGAGCTTCAATCTCTAACTCTAGGGCCCACCATATTGTGTGTTCAATGGAGGGCAAAGCTTGCCAGAACACATGACGGTGGGAAATCAGGGTAGAGACTCTGGTCCTACGTATTTCCGGGGCGAAATCAAAACCACGTAGTTCTCTTAGAGAAATGAGCATATCGTATGAAGGCAAATTTCTCACAAGGAGATGCCTTTCACTGTGCCTCTCCTTTGTTATTTATAGTGGGATGAGCTCCCAAACGATGTTTTGGATGATGTGGGGATAAAGCCTGAGAGGTGCAGATGCGCAAATTACTTTTGGCAGGTTACGGGCCGGGGGCGCCTTTGCTTTGTCGGTTCGTACGCATTGTCAAGAGCTGTTTCCCACTGTAGTAGTGTCGGGAGGAGCTATAGACTATGCGCCAGGTGCGTTTTGATCGAACAACTTGTGTGCCGGAATGATCGCTTCGTCCTTTTAATTGAGTGTACTGGGTAGGCATCTTCCTACGTCGCCATACCGCATGCTCTGCAATCTTGTATCTTGGACTGCGACTTTTTGGGCCTCATCCTACCGTGGCCCAATAAAGGGCCGATCACAACCGGAACAACCACCAAAAGAGATGTTTTTGCTTTTCCAACTAGATAATATATCCTTCATCTGATTGATAACCCACTGGCTTATCTAGTTTTATTGCTAGTAAAGCTATGGTTTTTAGCCATTTGTTCGAGTTTTGTCTTCTTTTAAGCCCTAATTTAGCTTTAATTGTCTTTAAACAAGTATTTGAGTCGTTTTGTTAATTTTTAGGGTTTTTATTAGGAAATTGAGTCGTAGAAGACATTACATGCTATTCCTAGTTTCAGGTGAATGTTCTGGAACTCTGGAGAAAAGTAAAGCTGGAAGAAAGATAGGAAATAAGATGAAAAAGCAAGCTGAGCACTGATTAGAAGGGTTTTGCCCCGCGAGAAATGTGGTGCCTCGCGAGCAAAGCAGAACATAGCAAGGAAATATTGGCCTCTCTTTCTCGCCTTGCAAGCGTGCGTGTTTGGGCCAAGGCCAAAGTTTAAATCTCGCCCCCACGATAAACTGCTCTTCGTGCAAGACTACGTCACCATAATTAGTATAAAAGCTTGTTATTAGATCGAATTTTGTGCGCGAATCCTAGTTTTTTCAAGAGCTGTATCTCGCTTAGTTTTTCTGGAGCTTTTGGATGTTTTCTCTTGGAATATTTGTGATTATGCTCAACATTATGAGGAGCTAAACTTCTTTTGACGTAGCCGCACATGACGACTTAGTAAATTTGTGATGTTTTCTATTCCCTTTTTCTCATCCATTGTTTCTTAATTCTGTTTTTATTACGTTAATCAAAAGAGCTCCTGATTAACTAGCCAAATGTGATGAGTCGAACAGGAGATTCATGTTTAGTGGTGTTGAATTAAGAACACAAGTTGAATATTGATAGAGATATAATAGGAGACTTGTGCAATCCATAGGGAATCAAGATCTTAATGAATTCTTGAATGTTGATCATCATAGAGATATAGTTGATTAGCATGCAAGTGTGTTTTCTTTTGTGCTTGACAAAGACATTAGAATAATTCAAGATTCCTGGTTGACTTTGAATAAAAGTAGGAATAGAGAATCAATCATAATTGGATCTAAGTTTGATTGTGTAGGTGAAGTCGTGTCCTTAGATCTTCTTGATCATATTTCTCTCTACAATCTTAGTTTGTGATATCTTTGTGATTTGGTAGTTAATTGGTAGTTAATAGCATAATCTTAATTGATCTTATCCCATTATTTTCTCTATTTGACTTGGTCAAATTAATTATTGATTGGGATTTAGATAAATTGATTACCCAATCCCTGTGTTCGATCTCGGCATTACTTGCCGTGTTTTATTATTTGTTTCGATCCAATACAGTTGTTGGAGCTTATCACTTATTTAGCAAAGGATTCATGGTAATTGCTTTTCTTGGATTTACCCCAACTGTGATTCAAAGATATTTGAAAGGAAGCTTTCCCTTATTACTCTTTTAAGGAGATAAAAAAATAAAATGAAAAGAATAAAAATCAATATAAACGATAATAACTATTTGAAAGATTTTTCATACTAAAGATCTTCCTACCATCCATGATTTCCGTTAAAATTAAATTCTATTTTGTATATATTAAGAAAACTTTTTAGTTAAAAGTTTATCTTAAACTTTTTGAGTATAAGTTTTTACAATTAATTAATCTAATCCAAGTATGTATTTAGTGATTAGATATGTAGAGGTCCAAAAATAATTTATATCTCTCCAACATACCAAAAGTTCATATTTGTATTAATATTATCTTTAATACAATACTTTTCTTATCTCACCAAAATGTGGGAAAGTTAATTGAATAATTATAAAGTCTCTTTATCAATTTTTTAACTATTAAATAAATAAAGTATTCAATGTTTTTATATTCATAAGATACTAAATATATTTTTATTTTTTATTAAACATTAGGAAGATTATTTTAAGAATGTATTAAAATTAATGATATAGCATTAAGAGTTTTTTTTAACAAAATAAAACTCACATAATATATATCATTAATAATCAAATCAGCAATACACTGAGGAACATCAACATGCTCATGAGGACTAGTCATGAATGTACGTAGCCACCCTAGCCAAAGAATGAGCAACTATATTGACTTCCCTCCTAGTGAACTCTACCAAAGAGTTTAAAAAGAAAGAGCAAACTAAAGTCCTGCAATCTCGAATAATAGCACCAAAGTCCAAAGAAACATCCATGCTATTGTTGAAAGCATCCACAATATATTTGGCATCAAGCTCAAAAATGACATTAGAAAGGTCCAACTAAATGATCCACTGAATAGCATAGAGGAGACCCAGTGCCTCACCTTCATGAACTTCAACACTGGGAGAAAAGTGCACATTTCTTGCTCTTACAAAAGACCCATGCTCATCACGTGAACATAACTCATTACCAACTCTATCCAGCTGGAGAAAATAAGCACCAACGTTACATTTGTAGAAACCCGTTAGAGGGCGCTACCATCTCACAATAACAGGGGCTATTGCATCGTTGTTGACTTCCTGCAAAGGTTGGCGAGCCGACTTCCAGTGATGCAGCGTGGCCATGGCACGAGAAGCTACCTGAAGATGCGTTTCATTTTTATTCTCCCAAAGCTTCCGGTTTCTACTTCTCCAATACTCCACAACAGCATGCACCAAATATTTCTTCTACAAGCAGACAAAGACTTGAGCATGCCCCAAAGTAACTCATTAAAGGATTCTACCCGTTGAATGAAGTGTAAAATATTTGGCCAAAAGCCTTGTTGAGTCCATAGTTCCAGATTCTTCGGACAAGTGTTGAACAAGTGGAAGGTGTTTTTTTCATCCGAAGCAGAAAAAACGCAGGTATTGGCACAAGGGATTTCATGCCTTTGCAGGTTTGATCTCACGGATAAGCAACCCCTACAGAGTTGCCAGATAAACGTTTTCACTCTAGGGGGAAACTGCAACTTCCAGATAATACTCCAATCCCCTACCACTTGCAAATGCAATGTATCAAGAAGATTATTAAGACTCAAGTGATAAGCAGATTTAACTGAGTAGATACCTAGTTTATTTGGCCACCATGTAATGGAGTCTTCTATAACTGATTAAAACAAAGGAACCTTTTATATGGATGCGACAGTTGTAGGCTCCAGGATAGCTCGGACGAGAGGCAAGTTCGATCTTCTAGTTTCAGGAAAAAATAAATCTTTGACTAAAAGATGATGGAAGCGAGAGTGAGTAGGCGCAATAGGGATAGGGCTCTCAACATCACGGATCCAAGGGTCTTCCCATGAACAAATTTTATCTCCCTTACCTATGCTCCATTTGTAACCTTGTTTCAAGAGGGTCCTAGAGTTCCAAATGCTTCTCCAAGAAAAACTAGGGTTGTGACCAAGATGAGGATACATGAAATTACACCTAGGAAAATATTTGATTTTGAGAAGCCTAAAAGTAAGACTATCTGGATTAGTCATAAACCTCCATCCCGATTTACCAAGCATTGAGAGATTAAAGGCATACAAATTACGAAGACCCATACCTCCTTGTTTCTAACTAATAGATAATTTATCCCATGGGAGTCATTTAATTACTTTCCTCCCTTCACCACTAGAATCCCACCAAAAGGAATTCATCATTTTTTGAATCTCATCACCAAGTAATTCAGGAATAAGAAAAATACTCATAATATAAGATGTGATGGCTTGTAGAACATATTTAATGAGTACCTCTCTTCCAGCTTTAGAAAGACATCTTCCGCTCCAAGAATTAATCTTTTTCCGAACACGGTCTTTAATAAATTTGAAAGTAGATTTTTTAATCCACCCAATCATGGAAGGGAGACCTAGATATTTTCCAGTACCTAAAACAGCGTGAACATCCAGGATGGAGGAAATAGCAGCTTTAGAATCAGGTGATACATTTTTGCGAAAAAATACCTCAGATTTCTGAAAATTAATCATTTGACCAGAAGCTTCCTCGTAGACTCTAAGAATATTTTTAATCATACGAGCCTCATTCTCTCTAGATTTGAAAAAAGGAAGCAGTCATCTGCAAAGAAGAGATTGGTAATAGAGGGAGCCCCACGGCATATAGAAGTATCATGAATCTCCCCTTGGCTAACAGCTTGGTCAATTACGCTTATGAGGCCTTCCACGCAAATAATGAACAACTAAGGGGATAGAGGGTCTCCTTGCCTAATGTAACACCCCGATTTTCATGCTTTCTAATATCAATAAATTATATAATTGAGTTTATATTTTTATCTGAGGTTTAGGAAGTGAAATTAAATAATCTAAGACCACATTCATACTTTACGTCATCGTAGAGAGTTACGGTTAAATTTTGGGTAGAAAATTCATACAGAGCCCGGTCTGCGTTTTCACTGACAGTATGATTTTATTGCTCAGAAGACCTAATTTTGACTCGTGAACGAAACAGTTAGGCTTAGAATTGAATTTCCAACAATGTCGTCAATTTTGAAAATTTTCCAAAAAAATAAGTTCTTACGCTTCGTTCAGGCGTAAAACCTAAATCGGGTAAAGAACAGAGCTGAATACGGGAGTACCGGGACGCCCTAACGGATAAAATTGAAGTCACATCAAGTCAAATCACATGGGAAGACGTGCCAGTATCATGATGACATTCTAAAATATTTGAACGCGTTCACACTGCGAAAAGACCAAAATGCCCTAGATTTTCTCCTAAATGACATTTTGTGCCTAGGTGAAAAGACCATCCTCACCCTCATCATGACATCCAAAAAATATCTAGATATTTTGTGAATTTGGAGGTGAAAAGACCAAAATGCCCTCAACTTTTCACAAAATGACATTTTTGTCCCTAGGTGAAATGTCCATTTTACCCTTAAGTGAAAAATCTTGGACAATCTTGCCCCCTTCCATTCCCACGCCTCCCTCATCATCCAAGAGGCCATTATCCATTTCTTCATAACTTCACCATTTTCTCTCAAACTTTCTCTCATTTTCTTTAGTGAAGTTAGCAAAATTTGTGAAGAAAAGTGTTGGATTCTTGCACTTGTTCATCATTCAAGAGGTATGATTGCTTCCCTTGATCCTTTGAGCTTCATATTCTTCACTCAAATCTTGTTTCCAATCCATGATAATCCGTACTTCAACTTCTAGATTCAAACTTCTAAAATCTCTAGAAAATCATAGAAAAATCCTTTTAATGTGAAATCAATTTCTATGATCTAGTTTCATCATTCTCTATCACTATCCAAGAGCATGTAACCAAAAGAGTCCCCTAACCCATATGGGTATGGAATGGGTGAAACTTATAGGGAGGAAAAGCTTGAGTTTTTTATTCAAGTTTTGAGTAATGAGACTTGGCCTAGTGTTAGGTGTGCTTAAGGATCATTGATCCAAGAGTTAGGAATTTTAGACACCTCTACCCTATTTTGCCATGAAGTGGCCGAACCTAGCTTGTGTGAAAATTATAAGTTTTACTTCAAGTTTTTGTGTAATAAAACTTACTCTAGTGTTGTGTATACTTGGATCATCCATCCAAGAGTTAGGAATTTTTTTGGCATCTTTAGCTATTTTGAGCCTTGGTAGCCGAATCTAGGTCCTAGGAGACAAAGAAATGATATTTTGTTAATATGAAAGTTGTGATTTGTTGTGAAGGATCAGACTGTATTCGATCGTATTAAAGCGTGCCAAAGTGCCGGTTGCAGAGTTGTGTTCGGGAGCTTGGGCGGGAAGGCGAGCGTGTGTAGCAGTTTCAGGCAGGGAGAAAGACCTAGTATCGTCGAGAAGGCAAGCTTAGTATAGAATATCTACATGTGTAGGGAAACCATAAAATATACTAGAGGTTGAGCCTTGGACAAAGTACCTGGACCCTAGGTGTGGTACCTTTGGGCTATCACCACTAAGATGATAATCTAGATGATGTGATTGATTGAGGTTGATATTTTGAACTGCTTATGTGTTTATCTATTGATCTGTTATGCTGAACTGTCTATGTGATTAGCTGTTTATCTGTCAATGTGATGATATCTGTATTAGCATATTTATTGTTGTGATATTTTATTATTATGATTGACTGGATGATTGGTGATGAGAGTATGGTGAAATTGCGCTGTTGTTCGGGTTGATACCGTCATGGTCCTGACCATGGAGCTGTGGCTTGTGGACGCAAGGCGTCGTCATGTTGATGTTGATGTGGATGCAATGCATTATGGTTGTGGCCGAGTGCTTAGGTGTGAGGTTCCGATATCAATCTGTGTTGGATGTTTATTGAATATCATAGCATTTCATACCATAGCATATTTGGTCCCAAAGGGAAATGTCTAATTGGGGACGTGATGTTATTAATCCCGACGGGGATGTCCAACTAGGGACGTGATAATCTCGGCCGACATGCATATAAGAATGATGACAGGCATATGGGGATTAGTATCCTTCGTAGAGGTTTGATCTGAAAGAGTGACTTTTGAGTTGGTTGTGTTGTATGACCCAAGAGATGGTTGTTGGCGTGTTATATGTTTTCTATGTTTTGTGTGCTGCATGTCTATATGTTGTACTATTACCCTTTTCCCATATTTGATGATACATGTTTCTTATCTCCCTGTATTTTCTCTGTATGTTTATTTTATTTTATGGGAAGACCTTGTGGAGGAACCAGTTGCTGAGGAGTTGGATGTCACTCCTTTTGAGCCTGATGTCGGTCGACAAGCCACGGACCCCAGCTTCTAGAGGTTGGGTGGCGACCACTGTTAACCTGAGAGTCTTCTCTCTGTCTTTTGATGTATTTTACTTATAGTCTGTACTGATGTACTCTGTATGTATACATTACCACTGTAGACCTACTAACGGGGCAACCGATGCATGTATGTATACTTTATGTTTAAACTGCGTTACTATGATATATGCATGCTTTGGCATAGCCTTAATATAATTTCGTTTTGGCGTCTTAATCTTTTAGTTGCGTTTTGTCTTAATAAAGCCCGTTAACGTTTATAATACGGTTTAAGGATTAGTTAAATATCTTAGATTCTTTAATGGGACGGCGGTTCGTCTCATTTAGTGGTATCAGAGCAGTTTGATTCTTAATCAAGGACTGCTTGGGTTAAGTTGTGATTTCTGGCCGTGTCTAGTCGAACTCGCATTGGGTAATGACTATGCTTAGAAGTTGGGTAGAGTGTCCGATACATGAGTTATCGTAAAAGATAACTATTTCGAGCATTATAAGGCATATAATGCATGTATGTGACAATATAGTGTTGTATGTCTTACAAATGTGAGTTGATAATTTCTTCTACGGGAGATTAAATGGCTTGCGGACGAGGTAGAGGACGTGGCAGAAGAGCCACTGAAGATGTAGCTGAACCAAGGAATGGACATGGAGAGACTTCCCACACAGGCGGTCGGGAGGAATCAATTGAAATCCTAAGGACAGTTAGGGAGCTGGCAACGACAATGTTGCAGCAGACGCAACAAAACACTCAACTATTGCAAGTGACTATGCCGCAACATCAGAAGCAGAATCAGAGATGTGAAGTAGAGACGGAAGACGTTGGACAAAGTACTTTTCTGAAAGGGAAGCCGCCGCAGTTTAATGGTAACTTCAATCCGGAGGTAGCAGAACTCTGGATACAAGAGCTTGAGAAAATCTTCGCAGCAATGCACTGTCGTGAGGACAGGAAGGTGACCTATGCATCCTTCATGCTGATGGGAAGTGCAGAGCTATGGTGGAAAAGCAAGCAGAGAATGCTTTAGACAGAAGGAAGAGTGATTAACTGGAACTATTTCGGGAATGCTTTCTAGAGAAATATTTCCCCAGATTGATGAGGAGAGATATAGAGTTCGCTATAGATCTTGTACTTTCAATAGCACCTTATCGAATGGCTCCAGCAGAGCTGAAGAAGCAGTTCGATGACATGTTGGGTAAGGAGTTTATAAGACCGAATGCTTCACCTTGGGGAGCGCCGGTGCTATTTGTCAAGAAAAAGGATGGAAGTTCAAGGCTGTGCGTGGATTATCGGCAGTTGAACAAGGTGACGATCAAGAATAATTATCTGTTACCCAGGATTGACGACTTGATGGACCAGTTGAAAGGAGCGGTAGTGTTCTCGAAGATTGATCTGAGATCTGGATAGGTGAAGGAAGATGATATACTTAAGATAGCTTTCAGGAGTCGGTACGGACACTACGAGTATCTAGTTATGCCTTTTGGTGTGGCTAATGCTCCTGCAGTGTTCATGGACTGTATGAATAGAATCTTCAAATCGTACCTTGATAAGTTTGTCGTTGTTTTTATCGATGATATCCTTATCTACTCCTTAGACAAGGAAGAGCATCAAGAACATTTGAGGGTTGTACTTCAAGTTCTTAAGGACAGACAACTCTATGCCAAGTTGTCTGAGTGCTAGTTCTGGCTGGAGGAGGTACAATTCCTTGGACATGTGATCGACAAAGATGGTATCGCAGTAGATCCTGCAAAAGTAAAAGTTGTGGTTGAGTGGGAAAGCCTTAAGACGATAAGTGAGATCAGAAGTTTTCTCGGGCTAGCAGGATACTACAGGAGGTTTATCGAGAGGTTCTCGAAGATTGCGTTACCCCTGACGCAATTAACGAGGAAAGGAAAAGCGTATGAATGGATAGAAGAGTGCGAGGCTAGTTTCCAAGAGCTAAAATGGAGGCAAACTACATCTCCGGTACTAGTCTTGCCAGATCCATCAACGTCGTTCGATGTGTACTATGACGCATCGTATCAAGATTTGGGTTGCGTACTTATGCAAGAAAGGAAAATGGTAGCCTACGCTTCCAGACAGCTAAAAGTGCAAGAACGGAATTACCCATGACCTAGAGCTGGCCGCAATAGTGTTTGCATTGTGGAGATATGGAGACACTATCTCTATGGCGCTAAATTTAGTGTGTTTAGCGATCATAAAAGTTTAAAGTATCTGTTCGACCAAAAGGAGTTGAACATGCGGCAGAGGAGATGGATGGAATTCATAAAGGATTATGGATTTGATCTACAGTACCACCCAGGAAAGGCCAACGAGGTAGTAGATGCATTGAGTCAGAAATCTTTGCATATGTCGGCTCTGATGGTGAACGAGCTGGAGTTGTTAGAGCAGTTTAGAGATCTAAACTTGGACGTGGAGTGGTGTAAGGACAAGATAAGTTTAGGAATTATCACTATCACTAGTGATTTTCTGAACTTGATCTGGAAGAAGCAAGGAGAAGATCAGTACCTACAGGAAAGGAACCAGATGGTAGAAGAAGGAAAGACTTCGAAGTTCAAGAAAGGTGCTGATGGAATCCTGAAGTTTGGAGATAGGATATGTGTGCCTAAGGATAGTGAAGTTAGGAACATGATCTTGGAAAAGGCACACAAGAGCAAGCTAAGTTTTCATACTGGATCTACAAAAATGTACCAGGACCTAACGGAAATGTTTTGGTGGCCTGGGATGAAGAAGGAAGTGGCGGAGTATGTGCAATCCTGTCTAGTGTGTCAAAAGGCAAAGATTGAACACTGGAAACCAGTAGGGTTATTGCAATCACTGGACGTCCCAAAATGGAAATGGGATAGCATTGCAATGGATTTTGTTTCCGAACTACCAAGGACGCAAAGGAGATGCGATCCAATTTGGGTAATCGTTGACAGGCTTACGAAATATACTCATTTCTTGCTAATCAACCAAAGGTATTCTTTGGAAAGATTAACCCAGATTTACATCAAGGAAGTGGTAAGATTGCATGGAGTACCTTCGAGTATAATTTCGGACAGGGATTCGAGATTTACTTCCAGATTTTGGCAGAGTTTAAACGGTGCGTTGGGACCTAAGCTAAGGATGAGTTCAGCCTATATCCGCAGACGGATGGTCAGTCTGAAAGAACGATTCAATCGTTGGAGGATCTTTTAAAAGCATGTATTTTGGAAAACACAGGAAGTTGGGACGAATTCCTTCCAATGATTGAATTCACGTACAACAATAGTTTCCACTCAAGTATTGACATGGCGTCATACGAGGCACTATATGGACGAAAGTGTAGAACACCGCTCTGTTGGTATGAAACCAGAGAGAATCAGTTGATAGGTCCAGAAATAGTGCAGCGAATGACGGAGCAAGTTAAGAAAATTCGGGAAAAGATGAAAGTCGCACTGGATCGACAAAAGAGCAATAGTGACAAGAGGAGGAGACCTTTGGAGTTCCAGGAAAGTGATCATGTCTTTGTGAGAGTCACTCCAAGAACTGGAATTGGCAAGGCAATCAAATCCAGAAAGTTACACCTAGATTTATTGGACCATTTCAAATTCTTTGCCGAATTGGTCCAGTTGCCTACCATACTGTCAGGTGCGAAGTTTTCCGAGGATGCATCTGATCAAGGGCTAGCTTAAGCTCATTAATACAAATAGGGGCAGTCAATAAAGCATTATCATCATGAGAAATACAGTTCAGGATAGTTGTTATATCGAGTTCGTAAAGGAAAAGATCCAGAAAATAATTCTTGCCAACATTCTTGATACCCTCTGAGTCTTCCACGCTGACATCATTTGGACCCTGAAGTTTAGCAAAAAAAGTTCCCCTCTGTCTGGAAGTTGCAGCAGCATGAAAAAAAAAAACCAGTATTCTGATCCCCCTCCTTCAACCAATGGACTTTAGCACTTTGGCTCCAATATTGCTCCTCTTGAATTAAAAGAGTAATAAACCCATCCCGAATAAACTCATATTCAACATGACCCACCAAATCGCCATTCAACCTAGCTTCCTCAAGTTGCTCCCTACATCTGCGAAGATCTTTTTTAAAATTTTGAGTCAACTTTTTACTCCAAAGCTGGAGAGAGTCAGAACATGCGAGAATTTTTCCAACAAGATCACTATCACCCGAATGAGCCCAAATATCTCTGACAACTGCATCTAAATCAGGTTCCATTAAGCAAGAGTTCTCAAACCGAAACCTCTTATGAAAAGGAAGATCGGGAGTGGGCTCGTAGGTTAGCAGGATGGGAGAGTGGTCCAATATAGGAGCTACAAGATTTTCAAGTTTAGCCAGAGGGAATAAATGAAGCCGCTGTGAAGTAGCCATAGCCCTATCTAATCATTCTTCCACCTCATGCATAGTACCCCTTCTCCTCCACTAGGTAAAAGGGTATCTTTCCAAAGATAGGTCTACCAAACCAGAATCAGAAATAGCCTCTCTAAAGACTTGTATACGCCATTGAGGATGCTCATGAGTGCCTTTTTTTTATCGTCACATGACATGATGTCAATAAAATCTCCCACAATACACCATGGATCATCGGATAAGCTAGCCAAATTCCTTATTAAATTCCACAAGTCCCTACGCCTAGTAACTTCTGGAAAACCATAGAAAACAGTTAAACGTCATTTACCATGCTTCAAATCATCTATATCTACGTTAATAAAATTCCTGGATTAGCTAGAAATAGAGCAATTAAGAGAGTTCGTCCATAACAAAGCAACACCACCGCCCCTACCTTCTCTGTCAACCGCAAAACAATGATCAAAACCAATCTGTCTTCTTATATCCTCAATTTTATTTAGATGAACTAGAGTTTCAAAAAGAAAAAGCACATCTAGTTTATACCACCGAACGAGGTTTTTTAAGATAGAAACTACCTGCAGGTTACCCAGGACTCGACAGTTTCAACTAAGGATACTCATGGTTCCTGGCAAGCCTGGGAGCCAGGTCTTGCCAATAAAAAATGCACGTTGCTAATAGAGTTTGTGGAGTTTGTGAATTCATCTTCACTACGTATTGAAACTGCATGCAAAGTGAGTCCCGAGGCTTCGTGAGATGCAGCATCTAGAACATTGGAAATAATATCTCTCCTTCGCTTGATCCTAGTCCTTTGACTATCTTCATCATTATTATATTGGGTTCCACTAGAAAAGCGCATCAGCATCTGTCCACTTGGAATTTGTTTAGGAAAAAGCGGCGTAGATCGCGTAACAATAATAGTAGCAGTATTATTATCAGAACCTGGATCGTTTGTGAAGCCAAATTAATTCGTATTCAAATTTGAATCCTGAGCATGATTCGCATTTGAATTTGAATCCTGAGCCTGATTTACGGACGCTGATGGAGTACATTCGTTCTTCGGATCAACCCTAGCACCACCCTCCTCGCCAACAATTTCCACTACTCCTCCCATCACCACCATGCCGTTGTTCAGCTTTTAGAAACAACCCCCATCCTCTTTCACCATTTTCTTCCTCCATAGCAAACAACTGATCGCACAACTAGTCTGCATGGCCTATTAATCCACACATATAGCAAAAGACACCCAGGCGTTCATCTTTGAAATGCACAACAGTCCACTCTCCCCTAGCCATTCACACCTTCCTCTCCTTCTTCAGAGGTTGTTCCACATTAATACAGACCTTTATCCTCATACAAGCTTTCCATGGACTTGTTTTATTGTTTTCGTCGAACTCCAAGAAACTGCCAATAAAATTCACAAGATGTTCCCCAACCATACGTTTTATTGTAGGTTATGGACTTGCACCCAGATATCCAAGTGTTTTAGAGTAATAGCACCTAAGGAGACACCCGGTTTCACCCTATCTAGTAAAAGCATATAATTATCAAAGGACCATGGACCTCCTTTAAACACCCTTTCAAGGTCCAGTTTGTGATAGAATAGAAACAAGAAGCGTTCTTGTTCTAGATTTTTGATTGCAATCCCCTTCCCTGGCCTCCATATACTTGACAAACGTTCCTTCATAATATGGAAACAGATTGGTTATCCGAGAGAAACCTCCCAATAAGACAAAGATTGGACTCCATAGAAGAAGCCTGGCTTTCAGGAATATTATACATGAGTCCTTAATCTTCATCAACCAAAGACAAACCCTCCAAACCATCCGCCATGATCACTGAGAGAAGAAGCAATGAAAAGAAAAAGCGAGGACTCTCAAAGAGAAACGAGAGAGAAAAAACCAGAGCTTTCAGAGCAAACGAGAGAGAATTATCTTGACTTACTGAGCATTAAGAGTTTAATTTTAATAAACTGTTAGCGTAATTTTTTTAATATTATCAACCAATCATATATTACCTCCGTATGTGACTTTTAATTTAATTATTATAAGAGTCAAATATTTTTAATAACGTGACAATACATAATTGATTGATAATATGAAAAACATTTATACTAATAGTGGATTACAATTAGATCCTTACCAAATTTAACTAGACTTACATATGGATTTAATTGGTATGCACTGATAGTATAAAGAGTTTTTGCACTGTCAATTAGTAAAAATGTTTCTCTTATCTTAAATATCTTAAAAGTCATCCAAATCATGATTTGTGATTGGTTGACAGTATAAAAAACTTTATATTGACAGTGTACAACAATTATACTCCTTACATATTTCATGAAACGGTTTGAGAGAGAGCGTATCTTACATCGAAAATGCGGTACCAATCAATTAGAAAAATTTGTTGTCTTAATTAAAAGCAGGGCCGTGTTATGTACAAGGCCATTAAAGCAGTGGCCTTAGGCCTCATTTTTCTTTTTTAATTTTTAATATATGTGTGTGTATGTGTGTGTGTGTGTATTTATATTGAGAGGGTTTTTTTTATATGAGAGTGAGAGATAAATTTTGGTCATATAGCTATCCATGGATGGTCAAGATTGAAAGTTATTTAATAGTCACATGACCACTGTGAAAAGTCAAATGACTTCATGTTTTAAATCTTGACCATTCATGATTTGATCTAATGGATATGATTTACTCCTCACACTTTCACATAAAAAAGGTCTCTCACTTGATATGTTATATATATATATATATATATATATATATATATATATATATATATATATATATATATATATACACACACACACACTCTCTGATGGCAATTGACTTGGCAAGTGTTGAGTAACAAGGCCCAAACAGTACATACTTTTTATATTTGGTATGATATTTTGTTTATTGTCAATTATGTTGGTATTGTATGCACCGAGAGGTGTTAGGTGTAAGTTTTTTTTTCCCAGAAGGTGCAGGGTGCTGGTTACGATTTTATGTGGTTTTGAAGACTGATGTAATACTTATGTCTAACTTTGAGCACATGATAGGTGTTACTTTTCAACCCTTCCTAGAAGGTGGGAAGAGTGTTCACTATGATGCTTGAGTTTTAGACTTGTTCAATGAAACTATTTTTTGATTTTTTATTTGAATCCAAAAAATTTAAAACTTTAGATGAGGATGAATTGAAAAAAAAAATATTGTATTAATCTTGAAATTTTTTTAAGATTTGGTGAACATTTATATATTGATGGTCTTGATTTATTTTAACAATTAAAAGTATTGAGATACGTGTTAAGAGAAGAGACTAACACTCCAATTAATATAAGTATTAAATTATATCAAATCATTAGACTCTTTTTCAAATGTATCCATTGCTTATAGAATATTATTGACAATACCTGTAATAGTTGTTACCGCTGAAAGAAGTTTTTGAAAATTAAAATTATTTGAATATTATCTAAGATTAACAATGTTACAAGATAATTTAAATGGATTAGTCATCTTATCTGTTGAGAGTGAAATGTTAGAATTATATAAGTTTGATAAATGATGTCACAACATAAAAAATCTGAAAGATTAATATTAGAATTGATAATTTATATAATATTAAGCCTCTTTAAATATTTCTTCTAAGGTTCCAAAATTCCTATAGAGGGGCATGATTAAAAGCATCCAATAAGCACCCTCTAATTTTTGTCATTCCATGAGCATCGTAAGCAGGCATCCAATTACATTTCTCAATCTATTTAGGGACTATGTATTCTCATTTATATGTGAAGGTACGAATGGAAAGCAACTGTTGATTCAATGAAACCATACATGTTGATTGTATAAGGAATTGACTTTCTCTATCACAGACATTGTACGTAGTCACAGAGACACATTCTGGAGTGTACCAAAGAGAAATAAAAGTAACCCAATATTAATATTGGTCCCCTCATATGAGGCACTGAGGTGAAAGAAAGAAATGCATGACAAACATAATAGTCCAAATTCAAGAAAGGAGGACTTCTTTTTCCATGAATTATATGAAGCCACAAATGAAAAATAACTGCTCGAAGAAAGTGTCTATGGAAATATTATGTAAAAGGAAATAAAGGGTACCAAAGAGAACAAAAGCAGAGCAGAAAGAGAACATGAATGCTGGCTGACTGTGTGTGTCATAGAGAGAGAGGATGAACAACATCCACCTGCCACGTTGTCCCTTACTGAAGGTATTTAGAACTTTACAGCAATAATTGGAGTGATGATGGCATTAAGAGTCAAAAGAAAGATGAAAAATATAATTGTATTTGTTGGGATATGATTTAGTTAGAGTGAGCGAGCTGGGGGGAAAGGAATTATGTCATGAGAATAAAAGAAAGATAGTTGAGAGTCGAGCTTGGGGGAATTTAGATTTTAAGACTGATGAGAAGCTAGATTCCCGGAGGTCATGTGTTTGAGAGAAGGAATAAGAAACTAAGAATCTAAAATCTCGTAGTATAAGAAAATTAAATTTAAAATTTTTAATAGCATTTTATATTTTGAAGATATTAAAAGGGTTTCATTACCAGGAGTTGAAACTTTATGTATGTGACTTCCAGATACCGAGGGTCTAGACCAAATTTTTTTTTACTCTCTTATTTAATATTTTTAATTAAGTATGTAAAGGGTTATTAAGAAATGTTTTACAAAATATAACAGAACTTCATTAAAAATCATTAACATAATGTTAAGTGGATAGATATATACAAGAATAAATTTTGCTCAAAATTTTAAAAAATTATTATTATATGGTAGTTGCTTAACTTTTAATGAATTTTGCTACAAATTACTCTTAATAAAAAGTATTAAATGAAAATTAACTTTTTTTTAGATCATACTATATTAAATATTTTATCTTTTATTTGACATTTTAATTTTTTTATGAGTTTAATTAGTATGCATTGGTAGCGTAAAGTTTTTTTTACAGTATTAACCAATCACAAATTATAGTATAAGTTACTTTTAAGATAGTTAGGATACGAGTCAAACAATTTTAATTAATGATATGTCAATTTATGATTGGTTGACAGTGTAAAAAATATTTAGATTAATCCTGCATACCATTTAAATCCTTTTTTTATTTGTTAATTAATGCATTGTCATACTCTTTAACAAAAAATTTAATAAGTCATACCAGCTATTACTCTAAGAATACTTGTTAAAAATAAATAAATTTAATTTTTTATTAAGAAACTAAATATATTAATTTTTTAATATATTTAATATATCATTTTTTTTAAAGAATCTTTTTTAATTATTTTTTCTTTGTCTCTGTTTTTTAATTCTTTAAACGACGCTAATTAGTCTTTGACATTTTTAATTAATATATATGTTAATGTACGTGTGTTTGAGAATACGTTTCTTTTTCAAAGATAGCTAGAGAGAGAACTATAGAGAAAGAATATATTGGGGAATGAAAGTCTCCGATGATTCTGCCGGACCCTACCTTTCGACTCTTCCAATTTGAAACTAATAGACACCTATAGAGAACGTTATTCAATCCAATTGTGTTGTGTTTCTCTATGCATTGCAGTATATATATAAAAATAAAAGAGTTCAATATCAACATTCTTGTGGATCCAATGTCCAAACCCACACACATGTATACGGTCTCCAACAGCTGTCCCGACTCCCCATCTCTACGTGATTTATACCTTGCTTTTCCTTTTGGCCCCACCTCTCTTCTGTATCCTAACATAACTTTGGAAAAACTTTGCTTGTTGTGCGCTTCCCCATTAGAGAGAGAGAGAATGAAAGAAGCAAAGAGAGAGCAGAATTGCTTTCGTAATTCCCAAAACCAAAGTGAGCATTATGGGAAGGTCCTTGTTCATTTTCTGCCTGCTTAATTGACATGTAAAATATGCTATCATTTTCCCCAAACCACACAACACCACCACCATCGCCAAAGCTAACCTAATTCCCTTCTCTTTCCTTTCCGTAAAGGCTAAAGTTACACATATATAATCT
The DNA here is from genome assembly GCA_039655645.1 of Ammopiptanthus mongolicus. NCBI lineage: Eukaryota > Viridiplantae > Streptophyta > Magnoliopsida > Fabales > Fabaceae > Ammopiptanthus > Ammopiptanthus mongolicus. The sequence continues at coordinate 85,880,167 of CM077344.1, read as the reverse complement.
TTTGCATGGGAGAATATTTTCAATCTGTCTTTTCTTGTGCATGTGGTAAAGCAAAAATAGTACCCATAACATGCCTAAGTAACAAGTCAAGTACTAAAGCCTAACCTTACTTTTATTTTTGGGTAAACTAGGACTCCCCACTTTCTTTAAAAGATATTCCACTATGCCATCAATGGGAACACTTTTAGGCAACAGTAGCATAATAAAACAAAGTTACTCTCAATGATCAATTCTCCAAAAAGTTTAAGGTGATGAAGTTTTATGAAAGATTTTAATTTTATATATTTAATAAGTTTTTTAATTTTATGTAAGAGTGCTTAAGACTTATAGTATAGACAATATATAATCTCATTTTTATCATTTTATTTATAAGAATATATAATCAAATTTTTAATCACTTAAAAATAAAGGCTCATTATTATATTAATGACACTACGTCAGAAATGACCTTTAATTACGTTTTTTTTCCTTCATTTAATAACGTTTTTGAGTGTTATCTATCTTGACGTTAGTAAAGGGGCAATCAAAGATAGCATTTCTGAAGAGCTGTATTAGGTATCCCTATGATAGTGCTTTTTCAAATAAGCGCTATTAAAAGTATCCTCTTTAATTGTGATTCCTCAAGGAAACACAATATTTTCCCCATTTTTTTAAAAATAAAAAATTATAGTTTTCTGTAATCGGTGCTCAAACTTATAGATTCAAAAGAAAATTCAAAGCAAGGAAATGATTTCAACACAAAACATAGTCAATTCTTTGGGCAAGATTGCGATTCAAAAACTAAAACGGAAGGATTCATACTTCCATTCTTCAAATGAAGACATATGAATGAGAAGGAATCACGATATTCCCTCTTAGAGAGTTTGAACTTTGTGTCTCTGGATTTATAAACTAAAAAGGAAATTCTATTTATATCACGATTTAGAAACTAAAAAATGAAGGTTTCATACTTTCCTTCTTCAAACGACGATATAAGAATGGAAAGGAATCGTAACATTCTCTCTTAGAAATCCCAGATTAGTGTATCTGGGTTTGCATATACTAAAAAGGAAATCTCATCGATATCACGATTTGGAAACTAAAAAAGAAAGGACTCATACTTACCTTCTTAAAACAGAGACATAAGAATGAAAAAGAATCGCAACATTCTTCTTTGAAACCCCAAACTTTGCGTCTCTGGATTTGGAAACTAAAAAAATTCATTAATATCGCGATTTGGAAACTAAAAAGGAAAAAACTTATACATACCTTTCTTCAAACGGAGACATAAGAATGGATATAAATCACGACATTGCTCTCATACTACAAAAAAACGGTGATTTAGCGACTAGTACAAGGCGGCCGCTAATAGCGACAGTTTTAGCGACGGAATAGCTAATTAGAAACCCAAAATTTGTGTCTCTGGATTTGGAAACTAAAAAGAAAATATCATCAGTATCACGATTTGAAAATCAAAAAGAAAAGAATTTATAAATACCATTTTTAAACAGAGTCATAAGAATGGAAAGGAATTGCAACATTCCTCTTAGAAAGGAGTCAAAGATGCGATTGAGTCCTATAAAAACCTTAGCAAAAAACGTAGTAGGGGACTACGAACATAAAGAAGTACATGATCAAGGTAGAGCGCAATTTTTTTTAAGAAGGGGGGATAACGCTTGCTTGAGGAAGCGTTATTAAAGGTATCCCCTTTAAAAGCACTTATCCGAGGAACCACTATTAAATGTACCCTTTTATAGCGCTTCCTTGAAGAAGCGCTATTAAAGGTAAAACACATTTTTTTTATAAAAAAAATTGGGGAAAAGGTATTGCTTCATTGAGGAAGCGTTATTAAACGTATCCCATTTAATAGTGCTTACAAGGGAAAGCATCCTCATGAGAAATGGAAAGGTCCATTACTATGCTTTTGGGAAAATAGATGATATATATATATATATATAGATAGATAGATAGATAGATAATCTCCATCTCATTTATTTCCCCAAAACCATAGTAATGGACATTGATTCCTTGAGGAAGCGCTATTAAAGGTTGAACGCGTTTTTTCACAATGGGAAAAACATAGTGCATTTTTAAGGAAACATTATTAAAAGTATCTTTTTTAACGGCGCTTCCCAAAGGAAGCGTAGGGAAACGCTATGAAACACCTCTCACACATTTTTTATAGCTGTTTCCTACCAAAATGCTATGAAATAGACGCAATTAAAGGTCGTTTTTGACGTAGTATGACCAACGTACTTTTTGAAAAACTTACTCCTTATTTATAGAGAGGTTATCTGAATTGTTCATATAGATAGTATTACTATTTTTAAAATAAGTATTTATATTTCAAAACTAAATACGGAGAAGTATTTTAAGTGTTTGGATGCATTCTTAAAAAAAGAAAGCAAAGTTGAAAAAATGGTTTTTTTTCTTGGATGAATTACAAGGGGCTAGGCCCCGGGGAAAAGAAAAATGGAAAACAGGAAAACAGACTAACCACCACGCAGAAAGGCTATACCCGCCTTATCTGCATCCAGGCAAAGAGAAAAAAACGGAGGAGGAAACTCAAAAACGACTAAGTCTCTATCAGTTCTAACACCATAGCCAGTTTATCAGCTACTTAATTGGTTGGATTCGCGCAAAACATGGTTGAAACGCACTTTACTATCTTGACCCGAGAGAGAGCTGATTCTTCTTCTCTACATGTCACAAGGATGAGAATGCTCGCCCCCATCTAAGATCCATCGAATTGCAAGCATAGAGTCAGATTCCACAAGAATGTTTCTGAAACCCCTACTCCAAGCTATCTGTAATCCATGCCAAATGCCCCACAATTCTGCATTAACCACCGTTGCTTGACCCCGGTTCCCAGAGAAAGCAATTGGAAAAATGGTTTAGCCACTTATTTTAGAAACTAATTAATGATCTTTCTAAATAAGTGGAGGGATAAGTAATTTTAATTTTAGTAATTTTCATTATAAGCACTTTTTAAGTAATACATTCAAATGCGAAATAATTAATTTTTCTTTGAAAAAGTTTAAAAGAATTTCCAAACAAGTACTTTTTCATGAATGTATCCAAACAAGTCCTTAAGTTAATAGGCAAAAGCTCATATGGATAAAAGCTCCTTTAAATTGATTAAGGGTGCGTTTGAAAGAGCTTATTTGAACTTATGAGAATGGTTTATGAAAATAAATTTATACAAATAGCTTATAAAAAAAGTTTATAATATTTATATAAGCTCTTTTTATCTTATTCCAATTGTCAGAGAAGCTAATAAAAATAAGCTAAGTTATTTTTCGTTTATTTGAAGAAAAAAAACTTATTAAATGAGCAATTAATTAAATTGTTTATCCAAACGTGATCTAAATAACAATATATTTACTCTTGGGTCAATTAATATGTTAAAATCTTGATGTTTATTCATTTTAGAGATAAATTCATTTTAAGAAACTTTTCCAAAATTGGCATCATTACATATCAAACGATTACAATTCTCTGACAGCTTTGGAAGCATTTCCTACAATTGTGGCTGCTTTTTTATCAGTCTCACAGGTAGAACTATTCATCTATGCGCAGGGATGTCTTACATACAATTATACTGCTAGTTGAACAATATATATCATGCGGGAAAAGCTATAACCCAAAACATGGATGAAATACCAAACTACCTAATGCATAGTGTGTACGCACACACAAATTTCCAACTGTTGAACAATTAATGCAGGGAGGCATTTGAGGTGCACTATTTTGGTCAAGGGACCGTGCTCCGTCGAACTAACCGGGTATAAAAAGTAATTACAATTTATAATTTAGTCTTTTTTTTTTATTTGAGTCCCTATAAGTTTTAAAAATTTGAAGTTTGCCCTTTTACAGTTTTGTTGAAATTGACCCACTAGTTAGATACACGTGAGTGTGCAACTCATAATACATGCCCAATATGAATTTTGGGCACCGGGTATCATCTCATATTTTTCTCTCATGTTTCTTTTCATGAGAAAAAAACAAGTTTCAATGGATCATACACATTTTTTTTTTCCATAAAATGAGAGAAAACATGATAGAAAAAAAAATGAGAGGATCCAAATCTCTATAATTATATATGCCAGCAAACTTGTTTATTTTTTTTTCTCTCTTCTCTTCGTTTCATTTGATAGACAACGATTAAGGTTCCGTTTGGATAGCACAGCTTACAGCTTATTAGAGATTCTCTGCAGATATAAGAGCTTTTATGTAAAAAAAACAGAGTTTGGATAAGCTTAAATAAGTAACTTATAATTAACCCCCAGAAGTTATTTTTAGCTTATTTTGAGAAGCCAATTTTTTTAGCTTATTGAAAAATCTTGTATGGAAGCTTATACGATAAGCTGTTTTCGTATTTTATAGGACAATTATATCCCATAATAATTTGAAATTGCATCAATTAAAGCAACCATTTTCATCTTCCTCTCTCAAGTTTATAGATTTTAAAAGCGTTTTTTCGAGTATGTATCCAAACACAAAATAACTTAATTAAAAGGAGCTTAATGCATAAAAGCTTTTCTTATAAGACCTTTTAATATAAGCGATTAAATAAGCTGTTTATCCAAACGGGACCTAAAAGTGATAGGAAAAGCCATGACTCTCCCAATCACAAAGGAAGATCCCCCGGTGCACTCTATTTTATAGTGTGCACTATAAACGTTACGTTAATTTAGCTGCACTGATCGTTGAAAAGAAAATAATAATAAATAATTGACTTGATCACGTGACAGATTTGAGATTTTTGGAGTAAAGCTAGTTGTAATTTGCTTACCGTGTTATATTTAATATACATGGATTGGACCTGTGTTTCCGACTTTAAAACAATAATGCTTCCTCACCTTAAGGAGAGCATCTCGGTGATCCTATAGAGCTTTTAGAATTAAATTATAGTTTTGGCTTCCCAAAGAAAATTAAAAGAAACACTGATTAAAGAGAAGAACTATCACCCATAAATTTTACCACAGATCTGTAATCTGTTATATGTATACGTACTTGAAATCCTTGATACAAATATAAAATAAATATAGCCTCATGTGAATCTAGTCATTTTCAGAATGTACCTTGCCATCTAGGACATTATACTGGTATGCATTAACACGAAAGGACAAAAATGATGTTGACTTGAAATTGTGTCTAACGTACAATTTACACGACTTGATGCCAACCTACAATTATCACAGTGATTTAACAAATCAACTTCAAAGATGAAAGTAACAACTCTCTTCTGTATATTCATAATCTATAATAAAATATAAATTATTCAGAAATTTTATAATCACCCTACGAAATTTTATCATCTAATTAAGCTAGGTAAAAGCTTCACCAATCTTTCAATTGAGGCAATTTTTTTTATTTTTTTACAAACCTACTATTAGCCGAATGCCAACGTTAAATCCAAATCAATCTATATCAATTTGACTTAAGCATGTCATCTATATATTTTTTTTACACACTTACTTTTGACACTTAACATAAATACCATAGATTGATAGGTATTGAAATATAAAATAAAGTAAATATATTATATACAGATGTGAGAAAGACGTCAACTTATGTGTCAAATCTCAATATTCAAATAATAAAGTTGTAAAATACAAGGGAGGATTACAAAATCTCAGGTAAGGTTTAGTTTTATATGAAAAATCTCACTGAAGTTAAGCTGGACTTAAATTTATATGTGGTATGTGCTGCCAAAAAAAAAATTTATATGTGGTATGTGTGACACAATTTTGTTGTATATGCAAATCTAAATAATTGAGGCAGTTGTGTTATTCAAAATCTTGCTTCTATATTTGCTTGAATAAATTTTTTAATGCATTGATTGGGCTATGCATTAATTCTCTCCCATTAGTACTCATTGCGCAGCTAGCTAGCAACTTACTAGTAATTCATTGGACCATGAGGAAGTTTAACTTTCATTTTGGACACATTTCAAAGAATATATTAAAAATTCAAAGTAAGGAGGGGGGCAGGGATGTCTGTAAAACCTGTGACGTTTTTATTCATTTCACATGGCAATTTATATAATACTAATGATATGGATTTAGCTATTACCAATATTCTCTGGGTTATACTTGCATCCTCTTGATATTTGGACAGATGCACAAGTGTCATTGTCCAATTATTATGCCTTGAAATGAAAATCAAGATATAAATACATTGGTTAACGTTCCGCGGAAGACAATTAGTAACAGGGACCATAATTATCACTGTCGTGCAAAACGTGACTTGCAAAGTCAAACACCTTGATTTTTGTAAAATTTGACCCTGGTGACTATAAATTTGGAGAATGAAGCCTCTGTAATTTTTTGCCCGCTGCTTTAGCTATTGTATCATATCTAATCTTTATTATAAATAAAATTTAAATGAAATATATATATAAAGTTGATTAATCCTATTTAATATTATTAAAAAATTAAATGTATTACCTAAAATAAGCTTCATAAAAAATTTCAATTTTTATTAAATACTTCTACATCCCACATTGAGTTATTGAAAAACAAAATTGATATTAAATGAATGGTATTTTAGAAAAAATGTCATTAAATAAAATGAAAGTAGTTAAAATTTACTTATATATTTGACCAAAAATTTTGAAACTTTTTTGCTTATAATAATGACCAGAAAGAATACTATACTAACATACGTGCAAAACACAAGAAAACACAAGGTAAAATCTTACAATAATCTTACTTGAAAACGTGACCCTAGTTTGCGAGTTCAACAGAAAAATGAGAATAGGCCATTTAAATATAATTAAATCAATCTTTTTTTACTTTATGATAGTAATTCCTTAGATTATCTATTTTACTATATCAAAATGAGTGGTTTAATTATTGATCCTTTTATAGCTTTTTGATTATGTTTATCCTTTAGTTTCGTTAGTTTAAGGTTAATTTCAATTTGCAGCTACTTTAATAGTTTTAAGTCAATTTATGTTTAACCTCATTCTTTATGTTTTCATTTTAGGTAATGAATAAAGAGAGATAAAGAGCATGAAGGGCTGACGATAAGGCAAGAGAAGAGTGGAAAAAATGTTGTATAACTAGCATGGGGTGTCCTGCCTTGTCCCAACGTTGGGCGCCAAAAGCAAGAAAATAGGACTTGGTCTTAGCCAAGCCAGTGTTGGCCCCGGGTCCTCGACTTAAAATTTCCTCTTTAGGTTGCCAGCGCTCGGTGCTGACTAATGGCCACCTAACGCTGATCGCGACCCTTGTATAGTACAAAAACACAATTTTCACATTTCAGAAGCATCCTTTCAGCCTATCAAGGTTGAGAAAGCAGCGTTTTGGTGCCCTAGTTTTTAGAACTGTTCGTGGTTCGGTTTGTATCGGTCTTAAGGTAAAAAGTCATCTGATTTGAACATGAAAATAAGTCACGATGCGACTTGGATTGGATGGATTACAATATCAAATTATTTGATCCAATTCATACGATGGAAAGCGGTTTGGGTTGGATTGGATGATTCGATTTTTTGATTTTTTTTGTTTGTTTTTATTTTTCTATTTAAAATGGGAGATTGTTATGATACTCCCACTTGATATTAGGAAGGAGAATGTTAGCACTCTACCCCCCAAACTTTTGGACAAAAAAACACTACAACAGAAAAGGGCTTTACCAGCGTTTTTTTTAGGCCTTCGCTAGCGCTTTTGGGCGCTAGTTATCTATCCGCTAGCAAAATGGGGGAAAAGTTCGCTAGCGCTTGAAAAAGCGCTGGTAAAAGTGCAAAATTGTCAGCGCTCCCTTAAAAAAGCGTTGGCAAAGGTTCACAATTGCCAGCGCTTTTTCAAGAAAGCGCTGGCAATTGTGCACCTTTGCCAGCGCTTTTCCAAGGGAGCACTGGCAATTGTTCACCTTTATCAGCGCTTTTTCAAGGAAGCGCTGGCAATTCGCTTATTTTTTTTTTTTTATATATTTACATTTGTTTTATCTATTTCCCCCTGCAAACCAAAACAATTTGCAAAATCAACACACGCAAAACAAACAATTAAGATACAGATGATTTAAAACCAAACAGGTGAAATAAGTTGACACAAGCATAATGAATGTCTAATAGGTGAGAAAACTATGGCAGTAGTTGAGAAACTCAAATTTGCTAATAATCAAAATCAAAAGCATTGGGTGATAGTTGAGAGACAACCAAAATTTCAAGCATAAAAAAGAACAAAAAAGGGATTTCTAATAATTAAAATCAAAAGAACAATGGCAGTAGTTGAGAAACTTAAAACTCAAAATTAAAAAAGGGAGAAACTCACAAAGAGAAACTCAAAAGAACAAATAGCAGGAGTTGGGAACCCAAGCAGAGAGGACTGAACCCTCGCAGTGGAAGCAACAATGGCAGCGAGAAGAGAGAGCAGCGAGCAGGAGGTTGCGCGAAGGAAGAATGGCAGGAAATTAGGGAAGGTTTGAGGGTCGCGGTGGTCCTTTTGGTGCAGCGAGCAAAACGATGGTGACGCGGTGGTCCTTTTGATGCTGTGAGCAGGACAATGGTGGCACGGTGAGGGGCTTAAGGCCGCGGTGGTGCACGAGCAGAACGACGGTGGGGCGGTGAGGGTCGCGAGAAGGAATACGGAGCTCTAGGCGCGCGAGACTAGATTGAAATTGAAAAGTAACCTGTAGGTGGAAAATTAAAATATTAGAAAAGGGACATTGCCAGCGCTTTCTTTAGAAAGCGCTAGTAAAGGTTTTACACCTTTGTCATCGCTCACTTTTGAAAGCGCTGACAATTCCCATAATAAGAGTATTCCCAGCGCTTTCTTAAGAAAACGCTGGTAAAGTCTCCCAATTTGCTAGCGCTTCCTTAAGAAAGCGTTGGGAATACTCTTCAGCCTCATATTTTTTAGCGTTTCATGGGGAAATGCTAGTGAAGGTAGCGTCAATTATTCCCTAATGTGGCATAGTGAAATCAACCTTTGGTTTGTTGAATTAATAACTTCACTTTTAAGGATATTTTGAAAATATTATTTATTTTAAAAATTAAAAAAAACTCATTTTTCCCCTGCCTTTCCTCTCACCGCACGCCTACGATAATATGCTAGATTATCTGTTTTCAACGCATTTTTGAATAGATTTCACCTCTAAAATCAAGCTTATAAACTTGCTTTAGCCTAAAGAAAGCTTTTTTCCCTCCTTTCGTTAAGTCATGTCATTTCATTAAATTTACAGCATTTCACTACAAAAAAGAGGTATTTCCAACGGCCACATGACGTCGGAAAGACCAAAAAGTCGTTGGTAATGTAAGATTCCGACAGGCAACGAATAGCCCCAAATCGGTTGGTAACAGGTTCTTCGATAAAGCTTTCCGACGAGCATGTGAAAAGTAGCCAGTAATTACATACTGACAGAGAAAGGCGTCAGTAATTACCGACGGAGAAATGGTAATGTAATCCAATTACCGACGGGTTAGGCACTCGGTAATTTGATCACATTACCCACAGCTTACATCGTCGGTAATTGAATCACATTATCGACAGTTGTTTCCGACGGAGGTTGTCAGCGATGTTTCTAAATTTTTTTTAACAAAAAGTTATTTCAGATTATTTTTCTATTAATAATGTATATTAATTATTCAATATTAATTATTTACCGATATTAATTAAAATATTAATAAAGACACGACAAATAAAATAAATACAAAGTCGATTAAAATTAAAAGAAATGCTAAATAAAATTAAATTTAATATGATGTAATGTTTACAAGTGAATCCAATACAAAATACCATCGTAAACAATGTATGTAAATGCTAAAAAATCTAATATAATCTAATAATCATCCTGATAACCACCATCGTCCAACAGATCATCAAATGGTGATTCCCCCTCCTCCCTCCTCGATGAAGCGGCTGCTGCGGGGGACTGATGCTCGAACTATAGGATCCGCTGCATCAACTCCCGCTACTGTGCCAAGATGGTCTCCATGAGCTGCATCATCTAACGCTCACGTTCCTCCCAAGCGGCCATGGCCTCCATCAACCGACGCTCACGCTCCTCGCTAGCCGCCACTCTCTGCCTCGGCTCAACAATCTCGGCGGACTCCTCGGAGCGGTCACTGCGGTTGGTGGACGCTCGACTATGGTCGGTATATGCTAGAGATCCCCCGTCGGTAGTTACTAGTGAGGTCTCAAATACCACAAATGCTGCTCTTTTCTTGCCACCAGCAACCTTCACCCACAGATCAAGCAAAAGACAACCAAATCCATAAATTATTCAGCAACAACAGTATACAAATCTCTAAAAAGAAGTTAAACTTTTCTTAGAACAACAATATAGAACATGAGGATATGAATTTTTTTTCACAATATCTCATTGAAATCAAAAAAATTCCCGCAAAAGCATATCTATGCACAAAGTACAGCCCAGGAATACCAAATTTCATCAAAGTTTACCATTTAACAAAATGTAGGTAATATAGGACTTCTTCTGGAAAAATCTCTTACACAACATTTACACAACTGAAAAATGTCACATTTTCATAACCTTATAGAACAACTTAATTGTAATATATAAATAAAAAAACAAATAACAGAGACCAAAAGCAGAGACCAAAAGACCAAAAGTCAAGGCCAAAAACAGAAGAGAATAGAGGAGGGAATGAATGTTCTTCGCGGTTGCAGGACAATGGTCCTTATCAGTTGCAGGAGGGGTGGCTGGAGAGAAGGGGGCGGTGCTAAGATTGCAAAATGAGTCAAAATCAAAAAATTGCAAAATGAAACAGAGGTGGAAGGAGGAGGAGAAGGGGTGCCTAGAGATGCAAAGGAGAGGGAGATAGAGAGAAATAGAGGACAAAAAGAGAGAAGATTACCTTTGCGAACGATGGAACCTTTGTGAACGGTTGACCGAAGGAGACTTGGACATCCAAAGAAATGAGAAGGGGTGCTGATACAAAGAGAGGGAAAGCGTGACTTTGAGAGAGGGAAAAGACAAATGAGAGGGGGAGTGCTCGCCCTCGTAGTTTATGTATCAACCGATGACCATTTGCTTAATTAGCGACAGGCATGGTCGTTTGAAAATAGATAACATACTTACTGATGAGCAAAGCCATCGATAAGTCCTAAAAGATACGTGCATCTCGTAATACCAAAAGGCAATTACCGATGGGCATGGCCGTCGGTAACTAAGTTATCTACTTTCCAATGGGCAAAGTCATCAGTAAGTCCTGAAAAAGACGTTATGTTAACGTCTTGTAATACCAAAAGGCACTTACCGATGACTGGGCTTGTCATTAATAAAAAAAATTTCATTACGGACATCCTTGTCCGTCAGAAAGTTCGCGAGCATTATTTAGTGCAAAGGCACATGAATTGTACCGATGGATGACCTTCGGTAATGATGTTTTTCATTACCTACGGGTCCATTCATCGGCAAATTGAATAAAAACCCACTCTTTAATATGTCGACGGACTCATTTCCTTCAGTAAAAAGCGATCGATAATTTAAAGAATTGTTTGTGTTTCAGTAAAAAAAAAAAAAAACATAGTTATTTAATGTCATTTTTCTCATATTTTGGTTGTAGAAATTAGGTGAGGACAAACCAAAGCATGGCATGCCAAAAATTGGAGAAAAATGAAGCATTCCTCTTAGAGTCCCAGGCGCCCAGTGCTAGGCATGTGGGCATTGGGCGGTCATTAGTCCGCAAGCAACATTTTTTATTGGTCCCAAGTGTTAGGCGTTCCACATAATTCTGGCCCATATAAATCTTGTGATTTTCACTTATAACTACTGAGATTGACTTTTAATTCTACATTTGCCATATGGTGAAGTGTTGTTCCACAATGTTTGATATTGCCTTCATCGTGATCATAAAAATGTGAACTTTGAATGGAATGAAACATGTGACATAAGCATGCATTTGAATGATATCGTTGTTCTGTGGTTCGACTCATCACTTTAAATGGCCCATTGTTGTTGTTAATTTTCATTGAAATTTTCATTTCTTCTTTTTTCTACAACCTTGTAATTCTTTTTCTCTTGATTCTAATTTACAAGAGAGTCACACATGGGGAGGGATGGGGTGGGTCGTGGGAGAGGAGAGAGAAAAATGAGATTTTTCTAATTTTTAAAATAAATAAATTGACTAAAATACTCTTAAAACACTACGCCACATTAGGGAATAATTGACGCTACCTTCACCAGCATTTCCCCGTGAAACGCTAGAAAATATTAGGAGGAAGAGTATTCCGAACGCTTTCTTAAGGAAGTGCTAGCAAATTGGGAGACTTTACCAGCGCTTTCTTAAGAAAGCGTTGGGAATACTCTTATTATGGGAATTGTCAGCGCTTTCTAAGGAGAGCGCTGACAAAGGTATAGAACCTTTACAAGCGCTTTCTTAAGAAAGCGCTGGGAATACTTTTATTATTGAAATTGCCAGCACTCTCTTTAGAGAGCGCTTACAAAGGTGTAGAACCTTTACTAGCGCTTTATTTAGAAAGCGCTGCCAATGTCCCTTTTTTAATATTTCAATTTCCCACCTACAGGTTACTTTTCAATTTCAATCTAGTCTCGCGCGCCTAGAGCTCCGTATTCCTTCTCGCGACTCTCACCGCCCCACCGTCGTTCTGCTTGTGCACCACCGCGACCCTAAGCCCCTCACCGTGCCACCATCGTTCTGCTCACAGCATCAAAAGGAGCACCGCGTCACCATCGTCTTGCTCGCTGCATCAAAAGGACCATCGCGACCCTCAAACCTTCCCTAATTTCCTGCCATTCTTCCTTCGCGCAACCTCCTGCTCGCTGCTCTCTCTTCTCGCTGCCATTGTTGCTTCCACTGCGAGAGTTCACTCCTCTCTGCTTGGGTTCTCAACTCCTGCCATTGTTCTTTTGAGTTTCTCTTTGTGAGTTTCTCCCTTTTTTGATTTTGAGTTTTGAGTTTCTCAACTACTGCCATTGATCTTTTGATTTTGATTATTAGAAATCCCTTTTTTATCCTTTTTTATGTTTGAAATTTTGGTTGTTTCTCAACTACCACCCAATGCTTTTAATTTTGATTATTAGCAAATTTGAGTTTCTCAACTACTGTCATAGTTTTCTCTCCTATTATACTTTCATTATGCTTGTGTCAATTAATTTCACCTGTTTGGTTTTGAATCATCTGTATCTTAATTGTTTGTTTTGCTTGTGTTGATTTTGCAAATTGTTTTGGTTTGCAGGGGGAATTAGATAAAACAAATGTAAATATATAAAAAAAAAAAATAAGGGAATTGTCAGCGCTTCCTTGAAAAGCGCTGGTAAAGGTGCACAATTTCCAGCGCTCCCTTGGAAAAGCGCTGGCAAAGGTTCACAATTGCCAGCGCTTGCTTGAAAAAGCGCTGGCAATTGCACATTTGCCAGCGCTTTTTCAAGGGAGCGTTGACAATTTTGCACCTTTACCAGCGCTTTTTCAAGCGCTAGCGAACTTTTCCCCCTTTTGCTAGTGGATAGATAGCTAGCGCCCGAAAGCGCTAGCGAAGGCCTAAAAAAAATGCTGGTAAAGCCCTTTTCTGTTGTAGTGAAAGCGAGATATTTCACTAAACCAAAGCTTGAGTTTTTTGTACAAGGAGCTGGAGGATGTTCATCTGTCTCCTTTAGCTAGTTTGGATGGAAACGATGCTTCTGCAGAAAGCATAACTAGGTCTTTATTCACAAATTAAGTGGCAAGGGAAAACGCACCAAGGAAACACAATCAAAAGTAGGATTTTGTGGCTCCTAGTCAGTGGAAGGAGATTTGTGTTTCTGTAAAATCATAAAAATTAGTGGAACCGGATATTAGAGTGAAATAGACGGATGAAAATACTAGAAGGGGGTTGAATTGTGTTTACAAGATTTAAAGGTGAAATAAAAACTTTTTTCACAAACATGACGTGTTGTTAAAAAACGAAGCCGTCAGACAGGTAACTTGTCTGAAAGTTCTCACAGAAAACACACAATCATGCAAGATGAAGAACTTGTTTAATAAACACAGTTATAATCTCCTTAATTAAAAGACAGTTAAGATAAATAATAAAACTAAAGAGAAAAGGGATATAGAGATTAAACACATCAGATTTATCCTGGTTCACCCCTTAACAACCGAGGTTATGTCCAATCCTTGGCAATACCAAGTTTTCTCAACTATAATGGATCAGGTTACAGGACAGACAAGTATTCTTTGCGCACCTAGCCTCTTCAGGCTTTAACACAAGTATTATTTTCACACCTAGACTCTTCAGGCTCACTCAGGTTTGTTTGGGAGAAGATGTAAATTAATTACAACTTGCGAGTCTTTCACAAGCACTCAAATAAGTGTATTAAATGTGAAGGTTTGAAAGACTGCGTATTAACTTAAAATGATTGAAGAATAAAGAACAAAAGAATGAAGATATAAATGTACAGAGTAATTGCTCGTTGACTGTTGTGATTGTTCTCTGGTGAATCTTCAATGTCTTGTTCATTAAATTGTCTTCAAAGAATTGAAGTTGTTAGAGACATTCCTTGAAAGCTTGACTTATTGCAGATCTTCATTAAATGCAAATAGAGTCGTTCTGGGCAGTCATTAATGCTTGAGGAACATTGCTTGTTCTTTAACATAGGAAGGACATAGTTTTCTGATGCAGCATCAGTCATTTCAGACTTTTACATATGTTTTTTGTCCTTTGCAGACAAACTTTCCCTTTGCGTATAACTCTCAGTTGTACTCAGGGATAAAGCTCTTTTGTTGTACTTCCATTCTTAGTTACAAGATTACTTTATTGGCTGGACTTCTGATTTATTAATCCTCATGAGAGAAGTCTTCAGCATTTTCAAACTTGAAAGGACAGTTAACAAAAGTCTTCAATCTTGAACGAGGTTCTTCACGAAAGTTAGCAGACGGATGAAGAGTTTCTTTAGACAGGTTGACTTATAATCAAAAAGTCAACAACTTCATATGACGAGTGAACTTTCCATGTTTAGACGGGTGATCTCAAGCTTAGACCAGCTTGGACTTAGTACAGACAAGTGATTAACATTTATCATATTAATCTGCACACTAAGTATACAGGACAGTAACCACAGAAGAGTTCAATTAAATCATCGAACAAATGTTTAATTTCCATCGAAACTTAGGTAAATGCACATCAGACATTTTGGAGACTCAACATAGAGATCATGTGGAAAATTCTACTAGCAGGGGTGTGAATGGTGCTTCATGAAGACTTCTTCTACCTTTATTATAAGGGGTTAGGGGGAATGTTTTAAGAAGAAGAAGAGCTACTCCCTCGTTTCTAAAGAAATTTTGATTTCTTTGCAATTCAAGAAACTAAACTTGAATTGTTAGATAAGGGTATGTGTGAATATCTACGAGGGAACTATGATAGTGGTTGGTCTTTAGTTCCTGCAAAAGGAAGGGCAAGGGGGTGGCTTAATATTCGGAATTCTGGTGTTCTTTCATTTTTTCTTTTTCTGGGTCTGGATTTGCTGGAGTGTGCTTAGAATTTGGGAAAACATATAGTGCTTTATATATATAGTAAACATTTATTCCCCATGTATAGTTTGACTAGGAAGAGGAAGCTTTGGGATGACCTTAGAATGACAAAGATAGGTTTTTGTGATGGGGTATGGTGCGTCACATGCGACTTCAATTCTATCTATAGATTGGAGGATGGAAAGCGTGTTGGCTCTGTAAGAGGAGGGGTGGAAATCCATGAATTTATACAGTTTATTGTTGATATGGAGCTTATGGATCTTGCTCTATTAGGAAGGAAATTTACTTGGTATAGGCTAGATGGATCGACAATGACTAGGATGGAGCATTTCCTGATTTTATGAAGATTGGATAGTAACTTGGGGATTTACAGCTCAGTGGGATTTGGATTGGGATGTGTCTGATCATTTTCTTATTATTCTAAAGCATGATCAACAAATTAAACTGGGGTCCTAAGCCATTTAAGTTCAACAACTGTTGGTTATCTCCTAATAACTTTTCGAACCTGATTGAGGAGTTTTGATTGAATGCCAAAGTTGAGGGGGTGGACAACCTATAAAATTACAGAATCAGTGTAACCCTTTACAATGAACTCTTTAATAAACCTCAATTCTGTGCATTTTATAGGGGGTAATTGGGTTGAATTTTGGTACATTTTATAATGATTATAATTGTATTTCACCTTTTTTTCCTAAGTTCTTGCAGAATTGACGTTTAATGACAGCCTGATGGACAATTTAGGTTTTTGAGCTGAAAAGAGGAATTTTTTGAAGTCTAGAGCTCAAAGCACGACCATGCACCATGAAGCACGCTCGTGCAAGCCTTTCAATTCAACCTATCCAAACATGCCCTTACAAAAAGTCTCAAGTTGACCTTTGAAGCAGCAGCGCGACCGTGCCAGGAAGAAGAACGCTCGTGCTAAAGTGAAGCAAGCCCATGTTGGAAAGAGCAAGCCCGTTCTCAGAGAAGCACGACCTTACATAATGTGAAGCACGCCCGTGCAGGATGAAGCACGACCGTGCTCAAGCCCGTGCACTAATGACGCTGACTTACGAAGTTGATATGCCCGTACTGAGTTAAGCACAACCGCGTATAAAGGAATCACGATCGTGCTAAAGTGAAGCATGCCTATGCTAGCGGTGCTGACAAACCTAATTTTGGGACTTTTTCTCCTATTTTTCTTATAAATAGAGGCCAGAGAATAAGAGATCTCTTGACATCTTTTACCTCTCATAGTTTTTAACTTTTATTAGTTTATTTTCTTTGATATTTCTAGAGTAGGATTTGTGCTTAGGGGTTAAGTTGGAGATCTTTCTTCTCCTTCTCAATTTTTCAGGATACGTTTCCCATTGTTGAATTTGGTTTTATCTATAATTATGGGTAGCTAATTTCATCACTAGAGTTATGATGAATCTTGTATTAGTAGAAACCCTTTTTGCCATGTCTTAGCTTTAATTCGAATTCTATTTGATTTCAAAGTTGTGATTTGAATAGTGTTATTCTATTGTTCTTCATTCTATGCTAGGACTGCGCACCCTTTGCATGCTCATAATCAATTGGTTGATGAACTGCCGTACTGTAATTAATTGGTAGACCTATAGGATAAATGGGCTTTAAATTATTGCATGACCAAACTTGATTTATTCCTTTCAATCATTCAACCTCTTCGCTCTTTATGCTTTCTAATCATTTAAACTTTTTGCCTGACAAACATTGGGTTCGTCTGGGGAAAAGAATATTGATTGCCTGACAATCAGTTAATAGTTTTATTAGAGGGATTGATATTCAGAAAGCAAATGCGAAATTGAATAGAACTAGGATTTGAGGTTTATCGAAAGTACAAGTGAAACCACGACTCTAGGCTTCACACTCTTGATTTCAAAAGTCGTATTTCTCTTTTATTAATCTTTTACTATTGCTTACGTCATATTTTTCTCATTATTTTGATTAGTCTGAATAGCATAAGGATTTCTCTATTCCAGTACTCATGCGAGTTTTACTCATTAATCCATTGGGTAAGATATCTGGACTTCCATCCTATATTACTTTTGCGACTGGGTGCACTTGCCCTAAAGTGTGTTTTCCTCACCACCATAGACCAAGAATGTATCCTTGATTCTTCTCAAGTGCTTGAGGATATTCTTGACTGCAATCTACTGACTTTCACCGAGGTGAAATTGGTACTTGCTCGTCATGCTCAAAGCATACGAGACATCTGGTCGAGTACAAATCATGGCATACATAATAGATCCAATTGTCGAAGCATATGGAGTCTTACTTATGTGTTCCCTTTCATCTGATGTAGTAGGATAGTGTCCCTTGGATAGGTATACGCCATGTGACACAAGCAAAAGACTCTTCTTGGAATCATGCATATTAAAGCGCCTAAGCACTTCGCAACATATGTACTCTGACTAAGGCCCAGCAACCTCAACGATCTATCTTTATAAATACTGAGTCCTAACACTTAGAAAGTCTCACCTAAGTATTTCATTGAGAAACAGTTTATGTTTTCACATTTTCTAGCGTAGGGATATCGTTTCCGATAAGTAGTATGTCATCCACATACAATACGAGAAAGACAATCTCACTCCCACTAACCTTCTTGTACACACAAGATTCATCCTCGTTCTTGATGAATTCAAACTATCTTACAGCTTCATCAAAAAAAAGATTCCAACTTCTAGAATCTTGCTTTATTCCATAAATGGATCTCTGCAATTTACATATTTTTCTAACAAATTTTGGATCGACCAAACCCTCAGGCTGTGTCATGTACACATCCTAGAGATTATTCCCGTTAAGGAATGCAATCTTGACATCCATCTGTCAGATCTCGTAGTCATAATATGCAGCAATAGCAAGTAGGATCCAAACGAATTAAAGCTTTGCAACTGGGGAGAAGGTCTCATCTTAGTCAACAATATGAATTCATTTGAAACCCTTCGCAACCAATCACACCTTAAAGTTATTCACCTTACCAATCATGATAGTCTTCTTCTTGAGACCCACTTGCACCATATGGATTTTATCCCTTTGGGTGGCTCAACCAAGGTTCATACCCGCGTATATGAATTCCATTTCAAATCCCATGGCCTCAAGCCACTTCTTAGATTCTAGACCAATTACGGCCTCCTAGTAGGTTACAGACTCATCTTGATCCATGAGCAGCACATGATCTTCCTGAGTTCGGAGAAGTCCATATCTCTCAGGTTGGTGACGTGGCCTGTTTGACCTACGCAATTCTTGTGTTACTTGAACCGTTGGTTGAACTACAATATCTCGCAGAACTTGTTTTTGTTCCATAGCGGGCGAATCAGTACTTTGTGATACTTGGATTACTCCAAGTTCTATATTCCTCCCATAGGCTCCTATAGAGATGTATTCCTTCTCAAGGAACACTCCAATCCTAGCAACAAACACTTTGTCCTCGGAAGGGTTGTAGAAATAGCATCCTTTGGTTTCCTTAGGATATCCCACAAAAGTACATTTATTCGATTTGGGTCCAAGTTTATCAGTCATCAGACGTTTTACATCCTGACAACCCTAGATCCTCATAAATGATAGACTAGGCCTTGGCCCATCCATATCTCTTATGGAGTCTTTTCAACCGCCTTAAATGGAACTCGGATAAGAGTGAAGACATCTGTAAGTAAAGTGTATCCCCATAAAGAATCAGAGAGGTCTGAATGACTCATCATAGATCGTACCATGTCTAACAAGGTGCGATTCCTCCTATTAGACATGCCATTCCATTGTGGTATTCCGAGAGGTATGAGTTGGGATACTATCCCACACTCCTTTAGATAGTCATCAAACTCGTGGCTTACGTATTCACCACCACGATCTGATCGTATGGTTTTAATTCTTTTGCGAAGTTGGTTCTTCACTTCATTCTTGAATTCTTTGAACTTTTCAAAGGTTTCGGACTTGTGTTTCATAAGATACACATATCCATATCTACTGAGGTCATTAGTAATTTTAACAAAGTAAGGAAAACCACCTCTAACAAATTTGTTTAGTGGCCTGCATACATCACTATATATTAAGCACAAAAGATCACTAGCCCTTTCACCTTGATTGGTGAATGGCACCTTAGTCATCTTTCTCGTTAAGCAAGATTCGCATGTCTCAAACGATTCATAATCAAAATGAGCCCACGGGTCCTTATTAGTGGAGCTTGGAAATACTTTCGTTACCTATATGGCCTAAACGATAGTGCCAAAGGCATTTAGGGTTCAAATCACTTAGTTTGACCTCTTTCGCATTTATGTTATAGATTGGCATATCAAAATTAAGGACACAAAGTCCATTATCCAAAACTTGCTAGCATAGAAACGATCATGTGACTAATGTTTCTACCAGCAGCTGGAACATAATAACAATTATTTAGTTTTATAACAAGCCCTTTAGTTAATGTAGCAACTTTTGCTCCATTTCCACATGTGGTTTGACTTCGCTTTTAGTCAACGTCCTACTCCCTTTCAGGTCCTTCAAATTTGTACAAATATAAGATCTACATCTGGTATCTAATACCCATGATGTGGAGCAGTAGATAGGTTGACTTCTATAACAAAATTCCCTAAAGAGGAAGTCTTAGTTCCATCCTTCTTTTTCACTCTTCCACGTATTTATGGCAATTCTTCTTCCAATGTCTGGTCTAACCATAATGGAAGCATATGCTCTCCTTTGAAAGCCTGCTTGCCAGCTTCTAGGCAGAAGTACTGGCCTTTAACGTCTTCTTGCCCATATGCTTCCCCTTGTTAGCAGGCTTAAACCTTTTCAAAATCATTCTTAACGAATTGACTGTAACTATCCGACAACGTTTGCAGGACCAAGTAATGGCCAACGCTTGGCCTGTTGGAAATCCCAGCCTTTCAGGTTCTTAATGTACCCAATAATGGGAAGCATATGATTACTCAATGGTTTTCTTTTACTAGCTTTCAGTTGAAATTGGGTCGGGAAACCTCGTACCTCTCATGCCTTGCTTACTCTTGGTAGAAGATCTTGAGGTGCATGATCATATCATAGGCCTCCATGATTGCAAGCATGAGACATTCTACACTAAAGGCATCGACTTGATGTTTCTCGTAAATATTCCTTTCAAACCTAATGGCAGTAGGAGCAGGTTGCTCAGAAATCGGTTGCTCGAGAACATACAACTTTCTCTCGTGCTTGAGGACAATCCTCAAATACTTGTACCGATCCAGAAAATTAATTATGGATACCTCGTCCTTCTCAAGGACAAATCGTAGTAATATATAACTTATAGTGTTTTATGACATGGTAATTCTAACTATAGAACATGAATAACATAAGTATCATAATTAAAACATATTTAATAAGTTCTTTTATTAAATATGTACCCACTATTTTACTCAAATCAATGACCCTCATCATTGACTCGAAAAAATCCTGTTGGAAGATTTTTTAATGGGACTAAGATCCGTATTTCACTTTGTTCCGAGTCAGCTTTGACTGACCACTCAAAACGCAGTTATTTAGGTAGGAAACTCCTTTCCAATTACATCTCATGTATTTCTTAGATCGGTTGGGTGAATAACTCTTATTCAAATTTATCTAATAAATTAATGCCCAACTCATTTGCCTTTAGGCCTTTCAATCTTATTGAATTTGGCCAAATTAAGTCAAGTCCAATGGTTGGCAATTGGATATTATTATTATCCCATCGCGCCTCACCAAAATAAATCAAGGTATTATTGTTAATTAGGGCCACAATAATACATCGATCGAGACTATTATATGAGTAGACTGATAACCACAACTCACGGGTTATGGATATGAGATATCAAGTCTTCACATAAGTATAAATATTAGAGTAATATTTATATTTATATTGGATTGACCCACTATGAGAATGCCACACAATATTTATGTAAGTGTCATAAACGCTTCTCATGGCGACCATAGTGAAGTAGTCCTTCGACTTGAAGTCACTACATTCCTACATGTGGAGTTGTAGGTTTTAATGCTATCAAACATTATCTATAATTGGATAATCATAAATGTCCATATTGTGGTTGCAATGAATCATGTTAATTAAGGGATGTGAGTGATGTAAATAGGATTCGTCCCTCCTACATAACAAGAGCAATGTCACGAGCCTCTCGATAGAGTGAGATATGAAAATGCATGGCTATGCTGGAATGGGCCAATATGAGATATTGAGCTCATTTGTGATTACACATCTACTCGGAGATCGAGGAACATATAATTGGACTTAACAAGGATGACATATTTATGCCTTTTATTCAACTATGACATATGGATGAACGAACATTACTACACGATAAAATTGGTTGCAGCAAGGTTAAAATCGATTAACTGATTTTCTCATAAAATTTGATGTATTGCTAGATGTCGCTGATTGTTTATATTATTTGATATTATAATTAATAAGTGATATTATTATAATATTTAATATTATTGCCAATTTAGTGGGAACTTATAGAGTCATACGCATAAAGCAAAATAGTTGAGGATGAATTAATTTATTAAATATAATTTAATAAATAATTCCAGTTTGGGTTTGTAGTGTACAAGTTCATCAGGATTATGGCAAATATGGTGAACGAGTGTTACTCTTTAAATAGATAACGCTCCTCCTTCACTGCCAGACTTGACACTTGATGTTAGACATATAATTTACATCACGCCAAACCTTGTAGCCGTCAGCTAACACAAGACGCAATCCTCTAACAAATGTTTGCTTGCGTGGACTGAATAAAAGTACTGTCCCTGTCGTAACATTGGTGATTCGGAACAACCTTCAAAGATTCTTTTGAGGCTTCAAGAGGTAAACATAATAACCCTTTTGTGATTCAGGTTTGTAATGCGCGATCCATGAGGTATGATTTTCTTCTGCCTTGAGACATGAAAAGATTGTCTCATGAAAACCCAACAGTTGTATCAGAGCATATGATCGTTATTACCTTGAATCATAAATGCTTGTTTATCTTGACTGATAACATGATCTATTGCTTTGAATGCAATTCATTTTATGCATGCTATCGTTTTATGATCAATGTGCTATACATACAGAGAAATGTTCGTTGCACATATTTTTTGTCTTAATTATTTGAGGGGGAGAATTTTGTTAACTTGCCGACTCAATAATTGTTTACTGTCTCGTCATCAAAATTTCTTCACCTCAAGTTAACACATGTGAAACATGTAGGATAAAAAGGAAGTGCAACTATCAGTTTTCATACATTTTTTTGTAAGGCACCAAATTCATTTATTAGCTTCTGAAGAAATAGAGAAAGAGAAAAGTATGAGAAAGACATGTCAAAGTCCACTTTTGTTATGTGATGTGATGAAGGAATTGAAGAAACGAACTAGTGTCCAAATCTGGATCCCCTTTGACAAACGAATATATTGAAGGTGAAAGACCACCGCCCAAAGAATGCACGGTGCAGTGTCCACCACCTACATACCCAATCCGACCACCCATCCCCCCATCAATCACAGAATTTCATTTCATCCACCACCTCTTTGCACTTGTACAATTGTACCTTTTTGTATCGGAAGATTGTAAGGTACCCCCTAAGGGATGTTTTCTTTTTTAATTCAAACAACAGAATTTTTTTTAAGCTTATCAAAAAAAATCAAACAGAAATTTTTACTAAAGGAGGGGGTATTTCAACCTTTATACAATTATCAAACATAAACTATAGCTTACAACATTAATTGTTTTAAGCACCGAAGAAGAAAAGAAAAGCAATCCGAAAAATAAAAATTGGCACCATTTAATCCTCGACGAAATTCAAGACCTGGACCTAACTTTGATCGAATCCATAATATATAATAAATCCATACACTCCTGCCTAAAAAATAATCCCATTCTTATGAAGCCACAAAGACCAAACAATAGAAAACCATATTAACACATCCACACCTTTTTTATTTTTATTTTTACCCTCTCACTAATCCTTATGATGCCGGAAAAAATGAACTTTATTGATATAACCAAGCCAAGAATAAAAACAAGACCAAACCAGAGAGGCAAACCTGCATATAAAGAACAAATGTTTTGTTTAGGGTTTTAAAATGAGGTTCGAAACCGTAATTGTGACCGCGCATGCGACGTTGTGATTTTGGTACATTCCAAAATCACATCCTAACTGCAATTATGTCCGCATCAGTCGCATTTTTTGCAATGATAGAAAACGCAATCGTGACCGCGATTACAATTTAAAACCTTGTTTTTGTTGTTTATGGCATAAAACACATAACAAATGGTGATGATCCAACAAAACATTTGTCCAATTATTAAGTTAATTTTTGTGGGAAGCCTATTCATAATCAATCGTCAACCAAAAGTCAAGACCTTCATATGAACTTTGCAACTCCTGAAGGTATTGATACCCCAAATGATGTGACACAAAATACTGCTAATTAATTTAGTTAAGTTTAGTTGCACGATAGGCTTAGCTACGAGTATTAAGATGTGGTTAACGATATACAATATATACCTTTTTATAAGAGAAATATATATTAATAGTAGTACAAGGAATACTCAAACCCATATACAAAAAAAAAAAACAATGAATAAAAAGTCAAAAGCAAGCCTTATGTAAATAACAATATAAAATATTTGATTCAGCTTGACAATTGATTAACTCATAGCATGTTTGGTGGCACGTCCGTAGCAAACGCAGACGTGATTTCAGAAAAGCAGGTCCTTTGTTGCTTCTGCGTTTCTGATCAAAATTATTACAAGAATGTCATTCGAATCGTGATTTATTGAGAAACGTGGTTTCTCACCGCACAACCAAATATATACTCCGTTTGTGTTGCATATGGTCTTAAGGGCGCCGTTATAATGTTCACCCTTTGTATATATCCTTTTGTGTGGATATAAATAGGAAATTAATAGTTAATATTTGCCTATTTATCTTACATGAAATATAAATATAACAAGTTAATGTTCGACAAAATGTAGTTACTGTAGTAATGTTCACACGCTTGAGGGTGAAGGCAACAGATAAACAATTGCAGTAATGAATTGGCTAAATCAACAAATAGGCAAAGTCATAGCCAATAGCCATCATACATTATTACAATTGACACATGGAGCAAAGTTGTATGCTTTGAAGTTGACATATGAATGTGTGCGTGAGAGAGACGGGGGAAACAAGGTTGAAACAGAAGAAGTGGTGGTAACTATGGTGGAGGTGTGGTGGTGGTAATTGTAAGGCATGAAAGTGAGATTTATGTGGGAAATCTTCTCATATAAAATTATATGATAAGGTTATAAAATTTAGTAATTTTTCATTTTAATCTTTAATCTTAATATTTTCACATATATTATTGTAATACTATGGGCCTGTTTGGGTAAACGACTTAATTAAGGGCTTATAGGATAAGAGTTTATCATATAAGCACTTATGTATAAGCTATTTCTATAATCAAAGAGAAAATATAGTCAAACTGTTTTCATATAAGTTATAAGCTGTTTTCATAAGCTATCTTGGAGAGCTTATCAAAATAAGCTGAAAACAACTTATGGACATGTCATAAGTTGTTTTCATAAGCTCTCTCAAACACTCTGACAAGCGCTTATGCCAGTAGATAAGCCCAAATAAGCTTTTTATAAGTTAATCCAAACAGGACCTAATTATAGCATGTTTGAAAAACCAGCTGCTCTCCCTCAAAATTGCGTCTTAAGATGTAAAAACTATTATTAGTAGCTTCTCCAGACGCGCTTTAGCATGTTTTTACCACGCTACCAAACATGTAATTAATCTATTAGGTACTATCATGATAATTAGGATGTTGAATAGGATGTTTTTTTCATTAATTTTTTTAAGGATTTAAACTGTTGACTCTCTCATCAATTGATTAGGTTTTTCACTAAAACGAGCAAAAATGTAAATTGAGAAAGTGACGGTGAATGCACCCTTGAATAGCTAAAGTGAGTTAAGATCTCAATGTACTTTAACTAATCAATGATGGATACACTTTTACTTTTTTACTTAATTTATCTTTTTGCTCATTTTAGAGGAGCTTTATCCCTCATCAATAATGTGACTTGTTTATCAGGACAACCCATGTTAGTTTTAGCATATTTAATTTGAACATATGTGATCCGTAAGTTTTACAAATAATTTATATACTAATATTTTTAATATGAAATAATTTATCAATATTTATTTACTACACTCAAATTAAGTATTTTTTTTAGTTTTTTTATCATGATATCGCACAATTGTTAAATTAAGTGTGTTTGGATCAACTGAAAAAATATGATTATTTCAATAATCGATTATATGCATAATCGATCATTGTTATAATCGATTATAATAGAATTAGTTTTATGTTTATATGTGTTTGTTGAAAAACAATTATAAGATAATCTATTTCGTTTTGGTAGTATAAAAAAATCACTTATACATAATAAATTACAAAAAAAGATATGAAGTTATTTACATAATTTAATAATATTTATTTTGTACTTAGTTTTGTAGGGTGAAATGAGAAGAATGTCATTAGTTTCAAAATAATCTAACAATTTTTTAAATAAGAATCAAAATTTTACCTTCTCTAAAAATAATTTTTTTCTCATAAAAATGACTATTTTACAATTTTATTTGTTTTCCTAAACATATCAACTTCTACTGAAAAACAACTTTTATAATGAAAAATAGTTGTTTGGAAATACCCTCAAAAATTAATTAAAGCCTTATTTAAAATATCAAATTATGTATACTAAATTATTGAGGAGTTCAAAACTTAAATACAATTTTATAGATTTTTATGATACTGTTGTAAAATGAAAAAAAAATGCATGTATAACAAATTATCAATAAAAATATAACATGGATACACATGTTCATATTCATTGAAAAACAACATAGTAATAAACATCTACAGAATAGTACCCCCGATTTTTTAATAGGAGAAGTAATTGATAGTGATGCATAATTATGGCCCATTTCTCGAAAAGAGAATAATAAATGTAAAGGGGCAGAAGGATACAGTACTCTTTGGCAGAACAAAATGCAAATCCTGATGTGAGAGGTGAGGAAATCATTTTGTAATCGATTGCTTTATGATTGATGAACATTGAAAAACTATGCAATTGACAGTGAGAGAGAGGGGGAGTGGGAGAGAGAAAGTGGAGGAAAAGTCCTCCTTTTTAATCTAAAGCTATTTGTTTTAAATTTCACTTTTTCATCTCTGACATCTGAAGAAAAGTGATCAGAGTAAGCAGCTATCTATTAATTATGAGGTTATGATGACTATATGATCAACAATGCAGGCCATGCATGGTGTGGTTGGCTTGATTAATGCAGTACACTTTGCACTATGCTGCTAAATGACAGATTGGTAGGCTTTCTAATTAGATTTTTTTTCCCTCAATTTCTTAGTCTAGGATACCCTATGCTAAGAGCTATGCTGATAGGCAGTGAAAACTGAAAACAGGAGAGAGAGAGAGTGAGTGAGAGTTTGTAATTAATTTCGTTTTTTTTATAATCACATTTCAATTTTTCAATTTCAATCGATATAAGATAATGTGATTAAAGGATGCATATTAAGTATTTATTACAAAATGTTAGTAATATATCCATCACTTTTATGCATATTTTTTTATGTGTCAAAATCAAATATGTGTAAAAAATGAAATAATTTTAGTTATAATTAATTATAAAAATTACACAAAAGAAATATGATATGAAGTGTGTAAATTAATATGCATATAACTAACAATGTTTTTTTTCATTTTAACTAGCTTATATCCTTACGATTCAAGGGAGGTATTATAAAAATAAAATAATATAATATTTTATTTATAAAAATAAAAGTATTTTTAAATAATAAACCATAACTTTTTATCTATATTTTTAAAAATATAACTTGAATTTAATTTATAATTAAAGAGTTAAATTTTATAAGTAAATATGAGAATATAATAAATTTAGAAGAGAATATTTTGAAAGTAGAAAAATAAAAAACAAGTATTGAAAACAAAATAAGCTATTAGTAAAATATATATCTAAATTAAAAAAATTCAAATGACAAAACTTACTTATACATGATAGATTCAAATAGATAATTTTTAGGGTCTTGCAAAGACACCGATCAAGAAATAAAAAAAATACAAGATTTTATTATAAAACTAAAAATCTCTTTTCTCTATATATTAATTACATTCCTTTCTCATAAATTTTATCTTTCTTAAAAGCAATTTCGTAATTGTTTTTTACATATAATATTGATTTTAATTAAGCTGGGGACGTGTGTGTTCATGTGCATGCGTGTGTGGGGGGCAGTGGGGTAGGGTTAGAGAGAGAGAGGGATATTGAGTGACTGAGCTTTCACATCATGGCTTGTTAAGGGCCCTGAGAAGCGACGCTGACAATGTCCTTCACGAAAGTCGCTGACTCTATTGTCTGCCCCGCATTTAAAGCGCGCTCTGTTTCTGTATTGTCCAACTCTTTGTAACTTTGTACCGTATATTTATTTATTATTGGCCTCTCTTCTCAGTTCTCATACATTGATATATATACTACCATTCTATCTTTTCTGCTTTCTTGGTAATTATGACCTTCCCTACAGATCCCAATGTTTTCTCTTATTATTATTAATATTTTGTTAACCGCTTAACAATTAAAATTGGTCATTTATTTTTCACAAATTAAAGAAGACTGAAATTTTTAATTCGAGTACGAGGTGTGCTATACAGTATTAAAAAGTATAATATAACTTGATACCACCGATTGTATGCTAGACTTCACCTTTCTTGTTTGGTTGCTCATGTCACATTAGCCTAGGTTTGAAGAAAGTTGCATTTCACAAAGATATATGTGTTATGTGATCGGTTTTGACATAATGATAAAGATGTTACCTTGTGACCTCCAAGTCACATGTTTAAAGCTATGTAAATCTATCCACCCCAAATCCAATTAGGTAGGAGTGCATTGGGCCGTCTTTTTTATATGTATGTGTTATTCTCCTTTAGTTGCGAATTTTCATTGGAGTCTTATATATAGGAGTCACTTCCTCATCACACAACAAATGTTATTTGCACACCATAAAAAGGTTATGCAAATCTTTTATCTTTCCTATAGTAGCTAATTACTTATACATTATGGTAAGTATTACCAAAGCAGGTTTTATTTTGTCCACAAAATAAAATGCAGTTATGCAAGGTCACTAGCTATACCATCAATAGGGAACATTTCCACTTATTCAATGACCGTGCATTTAGACCTAATTTCAAGTAGGTCTATATATATATAAAGTGAACTTTGGATATAGTTCAGTGAAAAGCTCAACTTTTTATATTTTTCTTTTATGTTGGGTACCAGAATAGGAAAAATGAATTTCAGTTCAGTTATTATATGTCATATGGGATATGTGTCCTGAAGTTGGGTGGGAGGGGGTTACAAGATGAAACAAAAGGTCACTAGTTTAGATCTGCCATTAAGGTTGAACCTAATAGGAGGTCTTCTCTTGGAACTTGGGTTTGATTGCTCAGCCAAAGTGTTTGTCCTTTTGCTTTAATGCTTTGCAATTGCATCCTCATATTCCTTCTGAATTCTGATGTTCCCAAATTACTTGTGCTAATCTAAATTGAAATATTTTCCATGATAAACCTTCTTGTGGTCCTTTGTTGTACATTAATTTACAACTCAGAAAAAGCTGAACAAAACTTAAAAAATAAATAAAAGAGATATGTATATATATATATAGGTCTCAACTTGATCTTAAACCAAACTTTAAAGATAATAATGGGGACCAAGAAGGTAGAGAACTGATGGGGTGGTCCAATAATTCTTTGCTGGACCCAGACCCAACAATAATAACGGACTTAGAATTCTCCAAGAAGCGCTTATCAGCTATCAAGGATTACTGGTCAGTCCCTTTTACTTTCTATCTAGCTATATTGCAGGGTCATCTTAAATAGAGTGAGATTTGTCCTTGGTAATGGTATATACCAATTAGGGGTATATCTCTAAATACTTGTGAAGGCTTAGTTAGTGTCTTCACCCTCAGGTTGTTGGAAAATTTAAGATCAACAATGAACAATGTCTACCACATGATGAGGTCAAGGAAAGGGGACTGCATCAAACAGATCAGAGAATGGAATAAGGCATAAAGCAATTGACTCAGTGATTTGATATAAATATTTGCTTTATAATATGGTGGCTCTAGCTAGGGACTAGGCATTCCAGAAGAAACGGTCCTCAATAGAAGCCTATGACAAGCTAGGGTTTTGGCTCATAAGGAATCACACTGTTCTGTCCCTCTCACCTCCATTATTTCTTTTCTTTTCATTTAATTTTCCTTTTCCTTTTCTTTTGATGTTGGTTTCCATTCTGTCTCAGTTTCATAATTATCACTTCTCTTTATTCCTTTTGAAGGATAATTATAATTTATTCTATTACAAATAACAGTTAATGAAATAATAAACTGCATGAAAATGACAATTTTTTTTTTTAAAAATGATGACCATTAACCACCTCAAACTTATAAAATGGAATTCTAATAAAAATGGTCAAACTTTTTTGGTAGGAAAAAAAGGTCAAACTGATTTTTAATTCATCAATCAACTAAAAGGTATATACGAAAGATTTATATATATATATATATATATATATATATATATATATATATATATATATATACATCTATATATAAATATAAAAATTATAGTCTATACCTTTTTACCCGTTCGATGCTCAGTATACTACTAATCCCATAGAGTATCATCACATCATTGTCACCTTAAGTCTTTAACAATTTCATGTTGATTTGCAACTATTGTCACACTATTCTGAAAATATTTTCCTAGGTTATGTAGCCTTATGTCATGCAATAATGCAAAATTACATACTTTCCTAGGAGTTGGACTTGTTCATTGTCTCACCTGATAGCTGCATTGTGAATTATTATTATTATTTTTTTGGTGCTAAGCTGCATTGTGAATTATTTATTAAGGATATACTTGTTTGAATAAATGGAAGATATATGATGGGCATCCTCTTGCTTGCCAAGTTACAACAGGAATGAACCTGGTGGGGGTAAAGTAGTCTACCCTCCCCACGACAATAAATAATCAAATAAGTGAAAAATAAAAATATATAAAATAAAAAAATCCAAACAAAGTGGCCCAAAACTTACCATGCCACTGCTTGATATAATCAAAAGCGTTGAAGTGTAACGCTTTTAGCCTTTTAGGCTTCAGGCATATATTTTTTTTAAGGACAAAACTTAGGTTCTTATTCTATAGATGCTTGTGGTGTTGTTTTTTAATAAAAATAGGACATGTGTGTAACATCTATTATACATGTTACATATTTTCATTAATAAGTTGTTACATATATATGTCTTTTTATCGGAAAATAATACCTATAAAAATGCACCTAAGTTTTGTTATTTGTTTTTAAAACACTCTAACATTCTCAGTATTGTTTACCTAAAATATAAGTGTAAAACTAATTCATATTTTGACATTTTCTCATACTCAATAAGTAATTAAAAACCCTTTGGATTCACTAGCTATTATCAGTTAAATGGGCCCAAAAGAGCCAGCTATCAGTTATCCTATATACAATCTCTTAATGGTGCCCGTGGGCCTAAAAGCTAATAACTGCAACAATCAGAAATGGACTTTGCATATTAGGCTTCAGGCATCCTCTTTTTTGGTATATATATATATATATATATATATTTTTTAAGGATTTAATTATTATGCACTGACAGTGTAAAGTTTTTTTACACTGTCAGCTAATCAGAAATTGTCACATCAGTAAAAATAATTGACTCTTATCCTAACTACTTTAAAATTCATTCAAACCATAAATTCTTATTGGTTGACAGTGTAAACAACTTTATATAGACAGTGTATAGCCATTAAACTCATTTTTTAAACACTCTAACATTCTCACTTCTCAGTATTGTTTAACTTTAACCTAAATATTAGTGTAATTTGACATTTTCTCCAACTCAAATAAGTAACAAAAACCCTTTGGATTCACTAGCTATTATCAGTTAAATGGGCCCAAAAAAACCTGCTATCACTTATAGGCTCTCTATATATATATATGACCTTTTAATGGTACCCATGGGCCTAATAGCTAGTAACTGCAACAATCAGGCATGGACTTGCATATAAGGATTGGGCTAGAAATTTTGTATATGGTTCCGCCTTTACGTGCAGGCAGTAAAGAGAAATTAAGGGATTAAGAAAAGTGAAATAAAACTGTTGATTGAATTCAATGTTTGTGATACCAAAGTCTCTCTCTATGTGGCTTCCCTGACACCTTATACTTCATCATCAACTTGAGCAATTTGGGTAAAACTCTCTTACACTCTTCATTTCACATTTTAACTACCATTTCCAATTTTTATCTTCTACGTCTATGCTCGATTAGGCTTTTGGGTTTATGCAGTTTGAAGACTCTGTTTATATATGATTTGGGTATGCTTTTGTTTTTGCGTTTGTGGATAATTTTATGGTGTCCTCATGTTGTTCGATGAAATGCCTCAAGGAAGACATAGTTTTGAATTGTTGTGGAAAGTTTAATTTCCTTTCTAGTATAGTTGAACTTGTTATGGCTTTGGTGATCAAAGCATCATTCTTAGTAATGTTAATGTTATTTGGCTCATACTTGGTCTATTTTGTTTATTAAATATTATTAGTAAGTGTAGAAAGTTAGTTGTATTGAAAATAATGGGAGGTCAGGGTATATTTAGTGACATAGAACTGATCACATCATGATTCATGAACATAAGAGTGATTTTATAAAAGCAATTTTGAAAATCACTTGCTGGAGTTGATTCAGTACGTAGGTTGGTTGATTGACTTGGTTTGAAGATGACTTTCTTAACAGGTGCTGTCTGCCCATGTTCTATGTCAATTTTTAAGGTACTGTTATAATGGTTTGATCTTTATTTTACACTCTAATTTCGTTAATTTATTTATTTATAAATAATTGATTTGAGAAAATTTATGAATGAAAAATTTCATGCAATTGAATCAAAATAAAATATTCTAATGAAACAAACAATAGAGAATTCTGTAGTAGAATTATTTTTTTAGGATTTTTTTTATAAAATTTCTATTTGATGCTGACATGTGGCATTGTTTAAGAGGATTAGGGTGGCATTTTATGCTTGTGTGTTTTCATAGCTATATTCAATTTTCATTCTTTTTTTACTGCTAAAATTAATAAAAGTGATTCATTTAATGTATTTTGGTCCTTGTTCAAACACTACATATATGGTTTTTTTTCCGTCTATGATCAATTGCTCAGTAGACAAACATTTGTAAACAGTAAACACTGCTTCCGAGGAATTCACACTGATTTTCTTTTCTTGCAGATAACACCGAATGTCCTGTTATAAAAGGGAAATCAGACTTGCTAAACATGATGTGGTCCAGGCTAAGTTGGAGAAGCCATCTCTTGCCATACCTTAGGACTTCGCAAAGTGCCTCTACGGAATCCAGGTAGCTTGATGCCACATATATTCCTAAGTTTTTGCTATTTTTTTCTTAGTATATCACCTCTAACAGGGAATGTTTTAGAGCATATTTGTAATAAGGTAAATAAAACTATAAAACCTTACTACATGAGCTGTGTTAGGCTCAGTTCTGTGAATGAATGGGCTGCTGGGGAAACTCAAGGCCAGCTGATTAATGGTCCAAACTCCAAACCAAGAATCTGAAAGGTTTATGCTAGAAGGAATTAAAACAGGCAGAATGAAGAAAGGCTTGAAAATTTTGCTGACTTTTTTCTTTTTTTTATAGAAAAAGAATTTGCTGACTTGGCAAGTTAATTATATGGAAATGACATGCTGGAGGCAGTTATCAGGCTAAGTGGGAAAGAGAGAGGAGTAGGGTAGTTTTTGCTAGTCTTTCGGCTGTCCGCTTGGGCAGAGAAATTCGTCTTTGTGTAGCAATAGGCTCTGGGTATTTTCTAGGTTTAGGAGGTTCTATCCTTCTGTAATCAGTTTCTTTTCTGTAATCTGGGTATTTGGTCTCTACCAAATTGACTTCTCAAACCAAACGTTCTCTTTAATTTAGTGTTTGGTTCTGTTTGAAAAGATACATTTATGTGTAGAGGTACCTTTTTGCCTCTCCAAAGTCTGACTTGAAAAGGAAATATATGAAGGAAATTAGTTTCAACTTTAATGAGTTATTTGTTGTTAATTTTGGTTTTGATTCAGGTGCCTATCTATTGTACCTGAAGGATCAAGTTACAAGTTCATTAATTTGAGTAGCGGATTCCAGCATAATTTCACTTGTAAAATGCGGTTATCAATGTTTAAGCACGAATTTAGTACAAAGTCATTCCATCAGTGTTACCGCTCTTCAGCTTTTGCTTCACAACATGTTGGGAGGTCATGTTCTACTCCTGGCCTTCGACAATTCTCATCTCATGCGTCCAAAGAACAGAAATCACGAAAGATGCTTTATTACTTGACAGGCTTGGTTTTTGCAATGGTTGGAAGCACCTATGCTGCTGTTCCACTTTACAGGAGATTTTGCCAAGCAACTGGCTATGGGGGAACTGTTCAGCGGCGTGAGGTGTGGTTGAGTTTGTTATCAATGGTTTTTCATTTTCTGATCAAATTGATTAACAATTTTATTAATGTTTATCTGTTGGTTACATATTCAACATATTTTCAGACCGTTGAGGAAAAGATTGCACGACATGATAGAGAAAAAACAGTCCGCAAAAGGTTTTTTTCTACTTCTTAGAAGTTACCTTTTTACTAGTAGTTGTGGTAGGATGAATTTGCCGTTTCTCATGTTGATGAACATATGGTTATAGAAGGAGCTGTTCAATTCCTATCCTTTTATTTAAAAGAGAAATTATTTTCACCATATCCATGATCATAATTGTTGAAGAAATTAAGTTTGGTGTTAGGGAACAAAGAGAAGAGAGAGGAAAAGGGCTAACAAGGGTACTCTAATAATATCATTGATAGGATGAAAATATAATACAAAACACTAACCAGATGCCCCTATTTATACTAATACTAGAATCCTACTTCTAATTAAATAAGGAAACAAATCATGAAATAATAAATAATAAATAAATCCTAAGAAATCTTCTACGATACTCTAAGATATTCTAGGATACAATAATGATATTATAGGATACTTTTCAAATATTCTAATAATAATGTTGTGATTCAAAATTCTTTGGGCTGCTTTCTCTCCCGTCATTTCTATAGAGCATTTGTATGACATAGTAATCTCCAGATTAAACACTAAGCAAAGGAAGATTAGCCTGCAAATATTTTTGTTGAGCTTTATGCTGTAAGTGGAGAAATTTTTTTCCGCAAAAAACTTGCCTATCCTGAAGCATCAACCATATTTCTATTACCAGCCGTAGGACTTTACATTTGGTATGTCAAGGGACAATTAAGTATTGATTCAACAAGAGATCTGCTTGTCAAGCATTATACAGTAAACCTCAATTAGGGTGTAGTGTTTTGGAAGTTAGCTTTGTTGCCGTAATGGGTTGATGAGTTAACTGTTTTTTTCCAGGGAAATTGTGGTGCAGTTCAATGCTGATATTGCTGATGGGATGCCTTGGAAGTTTGTTCCTACACAGAGAGAGGTCTTTCTTTACTGAACATTCTGTACTTTACAGAAAATATGCTGCATTTTCCATCACGAAATAGAAGAAAATTACATGTGAAAGTATTCTTTAAGATAACTTTTTTTATTTATATTCATCCATGAAAATTTAATACTAGCAACTCACAGAGAACTTCTAATGGTCAAGTTAAAGCTCTCAGCTTTTGTTTGAAATGCTTGGTTGTCATAATTTAGTCTTTTTGGGGGACAGATATGGTTGTATAATCTAATACTAGTTTCATGCATAGTTTACACTTGCACCTTTGACTGTGTATTTGAACCCTTCTGTTGGCTTGTAAACTTTTCAACTATCATTAGATAAGTTGGATGTTGTACACATCCCCTGCACCCAGGGGAAAAAAGGAGAAACAAAAATAAGAATTGTAATGTAGCACTATTCATTTATTCTACCAGGTTAGGGTCAAGCCTGGAGAAAGTGCCCTCGCTTTTTATACTGCTGAAAACAAGAGTTCTACTCCGATAACTGGTGTTTCTACATATAATGTGACTCCTATGAAGGTACTGACTTCTGATGAATACTCTGCTCTATTGTATATGGAGACAAAAGGTGTCCTTGAACTCTTCATGGCCCTGTTTACTATGACAACCTGGGATTTTCGGAAGTGTATGCTACAAAATATCACTTTATTAAAACCTTGTCTTTTGGCTAAGAACATAATATCATTTTTTGTCTGCCTGTTTTAAATCTTTTAACTTCTCTTTTCTGCTGAACCTATGGTGGACCTTGACTTCAAAGAAGTATTTTTCATTTCTTTCCCATTCTCCCCTCCCTAAGACTCTCCCAAAATAGATTTTACATAAATGTCCAAATTATAAATTTTCTTGTACAGGCTGCAGTATACTTCAATAAAATACAATGCTTCTGCTTTGAGGAGCAGCGACTTCTTCCTGGAGAGCAGATTGACATGCCTGTAAGTGGTCTCAAACTGAATTCCTACGTGAATATAATGTACATGCATCTAAATAGTGTTGCTTGTATCGTAGGTATTCTTTTATATTGACCCAGAAATTGAGACAGATCCCAGAATGGATGGTATCAATAACATAATATTATCATATACTTTCTTCAAGGTTTCTGAAGAATAAGACTGACTTGAATGTTCTCGTGAGATGTAAATGACAAGTATGCTCCGTTTCAAAGGGCAAAAGATCCCTAGCACATCCTTGAAGTTCAAGTTGTGGTGACTCGTGACAGATGAAGGACTAAAATTCATTTTCTAATTTGTCACACCCAATATTCTAAATAAAGATAAGGCAACTTGTTCTAGATGTTTTGCTAAGTTCTTGCATGTTATTTCCAGCAGAACTGTCAGAAAATCTGTGATCATGTTGTAACATCCCAACATTATAAAAACATCTTTTGAAAGTTTTTATTTATGTATTCAACCATTTATTTTCATCCTTCTTATCGCACAAAGATTTCTAACCAACAAGCGTAAGATATATTTGCCTTATATGAAAAATGCTTGTTACACGTCTCAAAAATCACATTTTCTCACAAATATTAATGTGGCAGAATGCGTAGGTATGTAGAAAATGAGGTGATATAATGTATGTTTTTCTAACAAATAATAAGGATTATATAAATGTAAAGTAATATGTATAAATGTGTTGTTCTCGCATTAGTCACCTTATGTATATTGAAGTATTAAGAAAATCTGAAGTACTGTCACTAATTAATGAGAAGTGAACTGGACTTGCTTACTGATACAGTGATGCTGAGAGTGGTAGTTGAGACTTTCTGGTCATGTTCAGTTAAAATGGTGTCTTCTGCATTGTCAAATTGAAAAGAGAGAGGGGTACTAAATTGTTAAAGTCTTGTTGAAGGTTTTATCAAGGATACCCCACAACTTCAACAGCAAGCATTATATATTGCATTATAGTAGGTTGATTTTCGATTCACAACCTAACGAATTGGATGACATTCTGCTTACCCATAACAAAGCCAAAATCATTTCTAGCACTGTGTCTTTGGCTGGTTACAATTGAAAGCTTGCTGTTAACAACCTTTTGGTCTTTTTTTTGAGCTTTCATTAGTGTCTCTCTCTTGATGTGGAAATGAAAGTAACAGGGTCCAACTGTGCCAGAGTCAATCAAATAAATCTTCAATTTCATATATATATAGAAATTCTTGTTTAGGAACTTCCTACTTTAGGCATTCAAACCAGCATATGG
This sequence comes from Ammopiptanthus mongolicus, assembly GCA_039655645.1. Taxonomy (NCBI): domain Eukaryota; kingdom Viridiplantae; phylum Streptophyta; class Magnoliopsida; order Fabales; family Fabaceae; genus Ammopiptanthus; species Ammopiptanthus mongolicus. The sequence continues at coordinate 85,842,932 of CM077344.1, read as the reverse complement.
CATGTGTAAAGTTGTATTTGAAGTCATACGAATAATTTTAATATGACCGATTACACATGTCAAATGCTTATATAAATGTAAGATAAGAAGTTTTTATTTAAGAATTTCTCTCCCATAAAGGAAGGAAATGAGATATAAGTATTCAAAGGTGGAAATGGGAATACAAGACTTGGATTCAAGACGAAGCATTAGAAAGCATAACTGGAATTGAAAAGACAGGTAATGCAATTTCAGAATATTAATGATGGTGTTTGCTGAGTGAAAGAATTATTGATTTGGAATTGGAGAATGAAAGAATTTTATAGGGAATGCACATGAATTGACATGTTCATTGAATGAGTGATATGAGGATTAACTAACTGATTAAGAAGATATAGAGTATAACAAAAGCCATCAGCACGTTAATTAACCTGCAACAGCATATACAACTGCAGAATATACTAACATTTATTTTCAACAAAATAAATAATGAGAAAATGACATTTTGTCACTTCGAAGGATTCAATTTTCTCCTTCCAAAGTACCAATTTTCCTTCTCAGTGTATTTAATTAACTTGTCTATAATTAGGAAGTAGAAATTACCCATAGCATAAGGCATCATGGATCACACTTCTTAAAATGATAATAGTTAGATGACACACTACAAGAAAATACTACTTGAAAGTTGAAACCGTCATGTTACTGCCAGCTTTTTTTTTTTTTACTTATGAGTTATGACAATCTATACTATTGTCATATATATGGTGATCTTTTGTGAAATCAAAAAATGTGATTAATCATTATATCGGTAATGTTTTTATATACTTAAGTCTGACACCCTGTGAGAAATTGTGCTTTTATGTAAGTGGGATTGGATACTATCATATATTCTATGTAAAACAAAAATAAATATATCGTATATAAATATAAATGGGATATTATCTGAGTATCGTATTAGGAGTGTTCATGTATGAAACTCTTATTACATATATTTTTTCTTAACTAGGCCTTATACTATTCTGCCTTTTCCTGTACTATGTACCAAACAGAACTCTAGTGTGAGATTCCAATCAAGCAACAAATGTGATTTTATATATATATTTTTTTATCATAGTGCAACAAGCATGATGGATTACCAAGCTATCAAGGATTAAATTACCTAGCACTGATGTGAAGCTTACCATTGCTTGGTTTGCTACAGTTTGAAGGATGTTAGTGTGTCTTTGGTTGGTTTGACGGCTTCAACAAGAAACATTTGAAAGGGGGCTATTAACAACCTTTTGGGCATCACTTTTTGCTCTCATAAGTACTCTACTCTTGCTGTGGTAATGAAAGGGACTCAAAGCCACTGTTTCAAAGTCAATGGGAAGATAAACTTTCTAACCTGAAATGTCTTATATATAAATCTAAACAAGGAGCAAACATATATAAAATAAGTCTAAACTGTATTTGAAATGAACTGTACGAAAGCAAAAAGTGATCTTAATGTGTGAGATGCAGATTTAACTAATACACAAGGACCAAAGATATTGTAATGAGATATCAGTAAATATGTGAGTAAGCTATATATGATCATCAATTGCGTACAACTTCTGCAAAATGAAATATTCCTCTTTATGTATGTCAAGCAATCAATGATGCTTACATTGTGGGTTAAAATTTTGAGATTTGAAGATAACTCAAAACATCTCATGATCAAAGTTCAAAGGCTAAGAAATTCAGAGGTAATCTTTGTTTATTCTAGTAGAACTGAATAGAAACTATATTGGGTCTAGGGATTAATAATTAGAAGAACCATTAATAATACAAAATTAAAGGTGAATAATGAATAATCATTCTCATAACAACTATCATTTGGAATGGTTAACTAGTCATTTCCATTAGTTTTGTATTGTTAGCTGTCCTTCTTGTGAATAATATCACACTGCAATGTACTTGTTAGACAGAAAAATAAAATAAACCATATTTTCCTCTCTTTCTCTCTGTTTTTTGGTTTTGAGGTCATATTTTCCCATTTTATACCGAAATCCGTACACTGATATGAAACTTCGATCCCAATGGGCAATGGCATTCTCCTTTTTGCCCGACCAAAGTTAAAGTTGTTTTGCTTTACTTAATATTATGGCTAAGGAATGTACCATGTTTTGTCAACTTGTCATGCATTGATTAAACATGCAATTTCCTCTACCCAAAATAATATTAAACTTCCGCTTCTTAGTATTGAATTAACTTATCTATGAAATGATTTTAAATTGCGGCAATGGCCGTGTTACATTTACCACAATTGCGAATAATTACTGGAAAATACATTAATGCAGCTGCAAGCAATTGCTGTTGCGATACAATTGAAGAGAATATCAAAATCGCAATATTGTGTGGTCGCAATTGCAGTTGTGGACCCAAATATAAAACCTAGTAATTATGTTGTTTGAATGCCTTCATAAACATACATTAGTTTTACTAATTACTTAAAGTGACGCTGGCAACTACTATGAGAAAATGAATTTCCAATCAACTAACAGACACCTCAATGTTGTCCAAATGATCAAATTCAACATGCCAGATTACTTAGGATTAATTAATGTAAACCATGGATTATTCCTCACTTAAGCCAAGTGGAAATTTGAAGGAACATAGTAGGATTTGACAAATATATGGTTGAGAGGGAGGTTTAATCAGAAAGTTTGGTGCAAGAGAGCATGCAAATCCTAGAGCATGCTGATGATGTAGCAACAGAAATGAAAATTTTCAGACAGTTACCAACCTCCAAACTTCATCTTTTCCCACTCTTTATATAGTCCCCTCAGCTCAATAACGGCTACATACACATATCCCACTAAATTAAACATGGAGAAAGCAAGCACTAAAGCTGCTTTGAAGGTTGGGATGCTTAATTCTTTATGTTCTTGTTTTTATCTATTCCCTCTTAATTACTAGAAGGATAGTATGTCCTAACTGCTTCATTTCTTTTGCATCTTCCTTATTTTTCCATGACAAAAGTTTGTGAAGACTCAATGGAGCAGTACTACTAATTCTAGAGGAATGGTGAGATGGCTAGCTTATTCTACCTTCACATATAATCCTTAAAAGAGCCACTACTCCTTAATTATCTCACATTGTTGCCCCATGAAAACTGAACTTCCATGGCATGCATGGATGGATTGGGGTATAAAACTCACATTCCATCCTTGTAGGACAAAGAGAAGTCATTGAAGATACTTCTCTCCTGCACTTGTTTTGTTCCATCTCGTCTTAAGGCTATAAGTTATGAAACTGTTAATTATATCACATCTGAGCGACAGTGGAAAAAAAAAAGAGAGATTACCGGAGCATTATTTAAGTACCATCTCTTGCATACTTGACTAGATGGTGATACAATCACTTTTTTGAGAAAGGTGCACCTATATATGCAGCAAGTTGGATCACCACCTTGTGCCACAAATCCAGTAGATGCATACCGATGTGTTCTTTTGTGTGTACACTATTCATTGTGTCATTATCATTGCTCTAATTAATACACACATATATGAAATGATAATTTGCATAAAAGCCATTTTGACATGCATGCACATCACATATGTCAGAAGCATAACTACATACCTTTCCAATACTATCATTGAAGTTGTCTTAATTCCCTCACCAACCCAACAAGTTTATCCATTCAAATTTCTCAGTGTTACCATTTCTTGAATTTATATTTGACTTAATTACATATATCTCTCTAGGAATTAAAAGTATTAATGTAATGATAGCTTTTCCAATAACTAAATAAATAAATCTCGTGAACTGTCCACGTGCAGAGGTTGTTGTTGGCGTACTTTCAAAATGAGTAGTATTGAGGAGTCTGGCACAAAAGTTAAATGTGTTCTTTCTGTTTTGTTTTTTGTTTTTTTTTTTTCAAAAACATGCCCCACCAAAACTTATGTACACTAAATTTATAATTTGTTGTTTATTTTCAGAAACATGCTTCACTTCTGTAAATAGAAAGGCAATTCCTATTTCCTCAAAGTTAATTAAAAAGAAAGGATGGTATTGGTACTGACTTATTTTAGATAGTTAATATAGGCATACACAAATTGACGGATTTGGATTCCCTATCATGATTTAAATGGAAACCGTTCACGGTTTTTAGGAAACTGGGTCCGATTTTGGAAATTGAGCCCGATTTTAGGAAACGATGTAGTGATCGCAATACTGTAAGGTATAAGCGACCACAAGGAATCCGAGTCACAAAATAGCAGGGGTTAAACATTTTCACTATAATATTTCTTCTTTAAACATATTAGACCACTATCTTTTTCACTGAGATGATTAGACCGGTAAACCGTGCAGTCCCTTTCCATAACATAGATCAAGTGCATCACCAAACCATGGACCCCATACTGATAACGCTAGTATTCTCTGTCTCTTACTAATTTCATTATTATTAACATTTTATCGGTCCTCTCTCTTTCCAATTGTCCATTATCCTCTATACATTATTTCTTTTTAAACCCTTCTAGCTTATTATATATGAATCATGATTGCCATCGAAATAAACCTGATTGGATGTTTGACAGACAAAAGTTGACCTCAAAGACAAGTTCCATGATAAGAATAAGGTAAGTAACTTGGTATAGTTTATATGACTGATCAGCACATTAATTTATTCTTTCAAATTTGGTGAGTGATTTTTATGTCTTTGTCTAGGCTTCAAGTAAGTCTCCCCCCAAAGAAAATACTAAACCACAAGAATTCAAACTCCACACTCAAGAAAGAGCTGTTAAACGTGCAATGTTCAACTATGCAGTAAGATACTGTGAATGATTAGTGCTGAAGTTTGAAATAGGCTTTCTGTGATTAATAAATGTGGTTTTGCATGCATATATGCACACAGGTCACAACAAAATTCTATCTCATGGAGCTGCAAAAGAAACGAGAGGAGAAGTTGCTAAAGGTAGGCACATAACAATGGAGATATGTGCCTGTAATTGCAAGAGTGAGAGTAATATTTGAGAGCACTTGAACTTTGTACTTATAAAATTAATTAATTTAATTTGGAGCAGATGATTGAAGAGGAAGAGACTCGTTTGCTAAGGAAGGAAATGATTCCAAGAGCTCAATTGATGCCTTATTTTGACAAGCCATTCTTCCCACAAAGGTAAAGAACAACAGTGAAATTTGCTTAGTACAATATCTGGTTTAAGATGGAGAGAAATTAAAATTAAAAAGTAGCTATTGGTAGAAATTGAGAAGGAAATGATGCCATGTAGAATTGGAATATCCCACTAAATGGCATTTTTCTAGAAATTTAATACCTTGAAAAGGGATATGAAGATTCAAGTATGTAGAATAGGGAAAATTTTCCTCTAAAGTGAGCTTACCTCTAATTAAATTGACTAAATAAGGGTGTTTTCACCATTAATTTGATATAATGCATTGAGATCCCAACCCATTAAATGATCCAAGGGGAAATATACCATTTACTTTCTCACTTTAAAGACAAACTCACTTTAGAAGAGTCATATTCATGGAATATCAATATATATGGGGTTAAATAACTATTTAATTGACTTATTAATAATAGTTAATAATAATTGGAGATTTGAAGAACTAGATTTAAAATTTGACTTGCAGATCAAGCAGGACAGTTCCAAGAGAATCATGTATCCACATGATGAGTGGCAAGTGCTGGAGCTGCACCTCTGGCAATGAATTCTACAACTTGCACCATTGTGGTCATCAGGCTCTTAAGCCCATTAAGTAGAAGCTTTTATACACGGTTCTGGGAAAGAGCCTGCAAAATGTAATCATCCTTGTATTTCATCTTGTTGTACACTTAGTCATACAGAAAACTTAGAGTTTTGTACTATACCATGCGATAACCTAGCTCCACTCAATTAGGCGGGGAGATGTTTTGGCTTTTTCTTTGTCACAAATAAAGGTTGATTGTGCTTTTTATTGTGTCCTTTGATCTTGGGTCTTTACACATACCATGCCTTGTACCAATTGGAAAACAACATTATAGAAATATTAATACAATTCATCCTTTTCTTCCATTTGATTAATTAATTATGAGCTCATTTGCAGTATTTTATAGTCAACAACCAAACAACATACGCACTTGCTATTTTGCTTGTTTGCAGTGAATTAGAATCATATACACACATGAAGGATGCAAGTAGACTACAACAGGACTGGTTTACATGCCCTGTTCCATTATATATTGGTTGTGTATTTACATTCTATAAGTGATAATATCAATTATCTGTTTGTTCGTCTTAGTAATGTATTTCTTCTAAAGTCTAAGTTCATACGTTTAAAGAACCAAGACAATTATTAAATCCTTTTTTTATCTCATTTTACTTGAAAGTACACAATCGCAAATTTATTGAATTTTGGATCTAACTCAACCCCAAAAGCTAGCTCAAGAGGTGAGGATTGTCCAAGCCTTATAAACTCTTATATATTAGACACTAATTATAGTCAATGTGGGACTTGGGTCTTTTCCCAATACTTCACAAAAATAAAAAATAAAAATGTTTAACAATTATTATAACTATAAAAATAAAAAAAAAAGAGAGAGAGAGACCTTATACATTTTCTTTCATCTCTCTGCATGTTAAAATGCATAATTACATCCAATAATAAAAATGAATAAGTACAATTTAAAAGTTCTTAAAAGGTGAAATGTGTTAACCAGATAAAATAAAATAAAAATGCATATGCTAACATTGTGACTATAATCTTAGTTTCGATGGCGAAAGATATATATTTTTATCACTTTACTTAATTGGAGATTAATTTTATTAATTTAGTCTCTTTTAATTTTTTTTTTATAACCTATATTAATTTAGTCTCTAAATCTAAAAATCCTAATTTTTTTATTGTCTATCCATTTGCATTTAATAATGTATTTTAAAAACTGATTTTTAACATTAAAAAAATGATATAACATATCTAACCCAATCAATTAGGCTAAAATAATGTGGTTTGGCCAATATGCATATCTCAATCAAGAAAAGGTCTACAGAAGCTCTAAATCGAAATACTAAAAAAAGCCCTGATCATCTGATTGTGATTCTCCAAAACATGGAACTCTCAGTCTATATATCATTAAAGATTCTTCCACTTTTGCACCAACCAAGTAACCCATACTATACCATACCATAGCGAATGACTCACCAAGAATCCAGCTTGTCCTTCGTGACATTAAGAATGGGAATAGGAGCCACCAGCCATGAGCCATGCCTATTTATTTTTTATGAATTGAAGTTGCCTGATCACTCACATTCCCTGATCGATGTTTTAGCTGACAAGCCAAGTACTTTTGGTTCCGTTTTCCCAAGAAAGAGACCTGATTTCACGTGCATGATCCTAAGGTAAGGAAGGGAATTAAGCATATATAGGAATCTTGGCATGTTGGATCGTGGTTATTACTTATTTCCATGTGGATGTATGTGTGGAAAGCTGACTTCCTTCTCAGTCACAGAATATATATATCAATTGAAAATTTGGAATCCTGATTAACATAGCTGTTACTTTGAAAGCAAGACATATCATTTACATTTTACACATCGGGTTTTGTGTGAATCGGCACATGCATCATGCGTAATAACACTACAAAAAAGGAAGAAATGAGAATACTTGTATGCTGTAAGTGAAATGCAATTAATCAAGGGTGTTTATGGGTAGGTTTGGTTCCGATTTGTATGAAAAAAATTCGAACCAATAAAATCAATTGATTCAAATCATATTTGCAGATTTTTTATATGAAATCCGAACCAAACCAACCTGTTCAAGAACGAATTGAATCGGTTCGATTAGGATCGGACTCGAAAAATTTTAAAATATTAAATATATATATATATATATATATATATATATATATATATTAAAATATATTAAAAAAATAAAAATACATATAAATATAAAAATTTAAATATTAAATTATAAAAACATAAAATATATAAAAAATATTAAAATATAGTAATTCGATACAATAAACATAAGCCATTCTTGGATACTTAGGAGGTCCCACTTGAATCATCCGATCGAAACATTACACACTATGATATTGAAAACTATAACGGCAACCAAACTACGGGACCCTCGAGAAAGGAAGAGGATCCTCTCTAGTGATGATTGGAATTTTCTAGTAGGCGAGATAAAGGCTCATGGATTAAAATAATATTAGTTTAATTCATGAGCCTTTCTCTTTCCTACCAAAAAATTCCAGTGACGAGAGAGGAATTGAACTCCTTGTGAAATGGGAGCCATCGATGAGAGTAAGTACAAACCAATCTATAGGATACGGAACATTCTCCAGACAGGCAGACACCACAAAACACAGAATCCACCGTTGCTGCCAAGGCATTAATTAAATAATTAAAGATAAAAAGTTTGTATTGAAGAACAATATATTCAATATATTGGGAAAAAAGTTATATTTTTCAATAAAAAAATATTTTTTGATATATTAAATGATGTTCTAATGTCATTGATTAGCAAAATCCTAATAAGCAGTGTCCCGATCAAAAAACAAAAGAAAAAGTTTGTATTGAAAATTAATATATTTTATTTATTAAAAATTTAAAAATTATATTTTTAATAAAATAAATCTATTTTTTTATTTCTTAATTAGAGCTTGATTGTTAGCGAGGCCCCAATAGTAAACCGTAAGAGGAAGTTTTTTTACCTACTTATGTTTTTTTTTGTAAATACGTGCATAATTATTGTTTGACAGAAGTCACGTGCGTTCATTCTGTTTTGTCACTCTTTCCTCTTTAAATTCAGATTTAAAAAAATAATAAAAAAGCTTTGGGTCTTAGATTATACGTGACATGCAAGTGGGAATCACGTTTAATACAGTTGAAATCAAGTTCAATAAAAAAAAGCTTAGTCGAGCACCAAAAAAAAAAAAAGCTTAGTCACTCCCAACATATTTGGAACATCGAGTAGAGTTCATAAGAAGTGAGACGGCTATTTCTCTCCTCTGTGTCACTTATTTAATTTAAGGAGACAAGAATGTTATCAGACAACTTATGTGGTAAACAATAAGTGATACAAAAAGGGAAATATCTTCCTACCAATGCATCTAAGCTAAGAGTATGACAAGGAAGAGATGAGTATCATAGTTAGTTAAGTTAATTGGTTAGTTAAATTAGTTAATTCAATTCTAGTTGGTTAATGTTCGGTTATATTCTGTTAGATAGAATATATTCGGTTAGCTATTAGTTTTCCCTGCAAATGTAGTGCTATATATGCACCGATGTCCAGAAGAATGATTAATCAAACAAAATATTCTTTTCATTTATTCGACTCAATCCATGAAAAGTTTCCTCAAACTTATTCATGTCAAGTCCCAACACCAAATTGTAAACTTACTCATTAAGTCAGTCTCCTCAACTCAATTTTATTCATTGATGTCAAGTCCCAACACCAAATTGCTAACTTACTCATTAAGTCAGTCTCCTCAACTCAATTTTATTCAGTAATGTCCAAGTTAGGAGCATTATACATCTATGCTCTAACTTGAGGGGGAGTATCACACTTAGTTAAGTTAATTGGTTAGTTAAATCAGTTAATTCAGTTCTAATTGGTTAATGTTCAGTTGCATTCTGCGTGATAGATTAAAAAAAAAAAAATTCTGTTCCATAGATTAATGTATTCTGTTAGCTAGCTGTTAGTTTTTCCTCCAAATATAGTGCTATATATGCACCAATGTAAAAAAATGACCAATCAAACAAAGTATTCTTTTCATATCTTTAGACTCAATGTAATAATGAACAATTGATGAGTGTAGGGTACTGTTGTTACCCAGTTAATGGGATGTATATATCTCCAGCAACGCTATTTGTACATCAATTGAGAACACGTTTCACATTAAAAAACAGTACAAGCAGAGTATAGATATAAAAATAAATAAAATAAAATAAAATAAAACTATATGTAACTAAATGGTACAACGAACATGTGGTGGTCTGAGTGATAATGGATTTGAACACCTTAAGCAAGTGGTCAGAGGTTCGAATCCTGGCTCTTGTGTATGGAGAAAACATGGTTGGGAGGAGAGAACCCACCCAGGGCCGGCCCAACACCTATTGAGGCCTAAAGTAAACTTTATGGTGAGGCCTTTTTAAAAAATTAACCCAATAATTTTTTCATACAAAATTAATTATTTTGTGCACAATGAGAAGTTGATCCCTAGACCTTCAACCTAATGGTAAGTTTTTATACCAAATGGGCTAACTTATGTTTGTTGATATATTATACATATCAAAAAACTAATATACAAAAAATACAAAGTGAGCCTTTTTTTAAAGAAAAAATTGTTTTATTTTGAGAGGCCTAAAGCAAGGGCTTCACTTGTTTTACCCTTGGGCCGGGCCTTACCCACCTTATGTGCCTAACAGGTTTCCCGACGGAGATTAGTCACTGTTAACGATGGTGGATACTTCGTACCTATATCATGGTTAGCAAAAAAAAAAAAATGGTGCAAATTAAATAAATAGGGCAATTTGTATAAATACGTATATATAACATTATTCTTTTGCGTACTAATCATAGAAACAGCGGAGATATAGTATATTCATTTATTTATGTATGCAATTTAAGAGATCGGGGAAAGAAATTTTGGGAATTTGAATTCTGGTGGCTAATCAAAATTCAAAGTACCGTGATATGTATAAAATAAAAAATTCATAGTACAGGACAGGGTCGACGACTTCATCCCACGTAGATAGAGCAAATTAGAGATACAAGTAGGAATGAGTTAGACTGCGGCTATGTTCGGGAGTTTTGAAGGAGATAAATGAAGTGATTATTAATGGAGTGAAATGGAGAGATAAAAGTCATAGTATAGGACAGGGTCGACAACTTCATCCAACGTGGATAGAGCAAATTAGAGGTACAAGTAGGAATGAGTTAGACTGCGGCTATGTTCGGGAGTTTTGAAGGAGATGAATGAAGTGATTATTAATGGAGTGAAATGGAGAGATAAAAGTATATCACTCCATTATTTGGGAGTCAAATGAGGAAATCCCAAACTCACCAATTCGGAGGGCATAAAAATTAAGGATTTGGATGGGATGGAATTGTTTGAATTACCATCTTAAACCATCTTATTCCATTACTTCCTAAACTCTCAAATAATGAGTTAAGTTTTTTTAACCATCTCATTTCATTGCTAATCACCCCCACTTCATCCTCACAAAAGTCCTCCATTACCACTCTCTTATTAGATTGGTATGGTTTGTGGAGATAGGTGAGGTGATATTTTAGAAGCAACCTTATATTGCCAAAAAGGGAGTGTTTTGAGTAGAAAATACTGGTAAGTATGGGAATCAAAAGCTTAGCTTCATTTATAAGCTAGCTCAAGAGATGAGGATTGTCCAAGTTTTATAAGCTCTTATGAGGCTCTATCTCTAGTCAATGTGGGACTTAGGTTTTTCCCAATACACCCCCTTATGCCCAGCACTATTGGACTTGGTGCGTGGATAATATGGTGGGCGGCCCTTTAATGGATCTAGGATAGGCTTTGATATCATATTAGATTTGGGCCTAACTCAAGCCCAAAAGCTAGCTCAAGAGGTGAGGATTGCCCAAGTTTTATAAGCTCTTATGAGACTCTATCTCTAGTCAATGTGAGATATAGATTTTTCCAATACCATTTAAGTTACAAACCTTTATGAGTAGTTGGGGTGGGAAGAGCGTATAAGGCATAAACAATGATATCAATATTGAAAAAATAGTGTCTTGACTCTAATGAGACTTATCATAACGGATCATTCGTCTCATTATTATTATTAATTATTATATTGTTTGAAAAAAAAAAGTTCCTTGTAATGGATTCTCAATGCAGCACTCATTCATGTTTCCGATGTCTAATAATCTCAAAAGGATCAAAGCAATGTCTCTCAAGCAACCTTTTCAGTGTCCTTTTGTATTTAAAGCTTGCCTCTATTGTCGATTTATAGTGTTGATTGTTGAAGCTTTCCTCTAGCTTCGTTGGACTTTCTACTAATGTAAAATAACATATCCTTGTCAAATTTACATGTACTTTATTCCCACGAAAAGGAAGATAAATGAAAGAAAAGTAGAAAAGTAACGGGAAAATCACACCAAAAATAAAAAGTAACGGAAAAAAAGCAACAAAAAAGAATAACTCCGTTTTCATGGATGCATTCGTCTAAAATGAAAAGCAAAAAGAGGAAGACTTTTTTCTCCCTTTATTCCTATAAGGCAAACTATGAAGAGTTTTATCGTGCATAGTGGCCAGTGGGTAATATTTGGACCAAGTAGCAAATAAAACCAGTTACAGGGCCCCATTTGCAAAACTGGTTAAATTAGCTTTATGTTAGACAACTAGTTTTAGTATATGTAGTATGATATTTTAATCAAGTAACAAAGTATCATAGTACTATTCTGATTCACATTTGACATAATAATAATATTTTTTATGCGATTAAAATATCATACGACATAGCATGATACCATTTGCAACACCACATCTAAGAAGATATACTTTCTTCAGTTTAGCTTCTGGATCATTCTTAGGGGCACTGACTTCATAAACTACACTTTTATTATTTTTTTTAACATTTTTTTAACATATGATTTACGCAACCAACAAATAAAAATTAATTAGCACTAGGAGATACTAATTTAATATTGCATAAAAGTCATTTGAATTTTGATATTGGGAATGAGCTAAACCCTCCTTTATGTTGAATTTGTTCAGAAGTTTAACATATATTAATATATTTAATGAAATTTTGTTGTGTTTTTAATGAGAGTAAATAGTCAATTTGATCCCTAAAAATATAAGGCGGTATCAACTTAGTCTCTGAATTTAACTAAATAGCAAAAACGTCACCGAAGTTGTGAAACGTTAATCAATTTGGTCCCTCCGTCAACCCCAGTTAGCTGACGCCGTTAACGGCGCTGATATGGCACGTTAAGTGCCCTGTTGGCACCGTTGTCACTGATTAGGTGATGTCCACGTGGTCAGGGACCAATTCGAAACTCTGAACCAGAGACTAAATTGATACTCGCAACTCTGAACCAGGGACTAAATTGATACTCGCAACAGTCTTCTTCTTCTTCTTTATATTTCCCCATTCTCTCTCTGCTCTCTCTCTCTCTTTTTGCTTCCTCTGTCTCGCGCTCTCTCTCTAGACGGGTGGTTCTATAGACGGGTGGTTAGAGAGAGAGCGCGAGATAAAGGAAACAAAGAGAGAGAGCAGAGAGAAAGGGGAAATATAAAGGAGAAGAAGAAAACTGTTGCGAGTATCAATTTAGTCCCTGATTCCCACCCATCTATAGACGAGTGGTTTGAGAGAGAGCGCGAGACAGAGGAAGCAAAAAGAGAGAGAGCAGAGAGAGAAAGGGGAAATGTAAAGAAGAAGAAGACTATTGCGAGTATCAATTTAGTCCTTGGTTCAGAGTTACAAGTATCAATTTAGTCCCTGGTTCAAAGTTTCAAATTGGTCCCTGATCACGTGGACACCATCTAACCAGTGACAACGGTGCCAACAGGGCACTTAACGTGCCACATCAGCGCCGTTAACAGCATCAGCTAACTTGGGTTGACGGATGGACCAAATTGATTAACGTTTTACAATTTTAAAAATATTTTTACTATTTAATTAAATTTAGAGACTAAATTAATATCATCTTACACTTTCAAAAACCAAATTAGTTATTTACTCTTTTAATGAAGACCATCGAATGGCAGTGGGGAAAGTGAAAAGCAAAAACATGTAGAAAGATACTTGAAATGACTAATCCTTACTGTATTTGGCACACCAAAAGTAAAATATTGATAATACATTATTAAATTTTTTACTATTTTATTTTCATTAATTAATAAATACATATATTTTTTTTCTATCTTTTATCCCGCCAAAAACAATAATTGAGAGTTCGTGTCAGATACCTTTGCTTCTTCTCATTCATTCCCTCGAAATGGTGTTCCATTTGGCACTATATTTGTTTCGTCAGTGTGATTAATATCATCATTAATGGTTCTTAATCATTATACATGACTGGACATCTCCGAACAGATATATTATTTCGGATTTATATATAATAAAAAAAAATTAACTTAACACTTATTAAAAAAAAAGTAGTTATATTAGTTTAATTGTTTTGATTTGAGTGAAAAATAAGTTATAGTTACTAAATTACCCTTTCTTGAAAGTGTATAGTACTCTTGAAAGTTGTGTCTTAAAAGTGTATAATGCTCCGGAAAAAATAAAAAAACAATTAACCAAAGGATATTTTTGAAACACTAGTACTAAATAAGGTTGATTTGATTGACTTTTGCTTATATTTGAATCCGAAAAATTTAGTTATTTTTTTGCTTATATATAGATCTAGAGGGAATACAGTAAAAAACCCAACCAAAGACCTACTTTGGTTTTCCTTTTATTGAAACAAAATGTTTGTGTTATCTTCCACTCGGCTTGCGCAATTTTCTTTCTCCTTCGTGAATGCACACTAACGCATGTTTTGGATGGGCTGATTTTGAGGAGAGAGATGTGGGGGAGAGGAAAGTGGGGGAGAAAAAAGAAAATTTGTGTGTTTGGATGAGAATAGAAAATAGGTGAGAAAGAAAAAAATGAAGTGGGGCCCACACAAAATAAAATCTCTCCAAAGGTGGAGAGAAAACTAATAAAAGTGGGGACATAATTGAAAATATCAATTTCATCCTTTTATTTTTAATAATGATATAAATTTATTATTATTGTTATAAGGGTAAAAATGTAATTGTATTAAAATTTAACTTTTCTTTCTTTTATACTTCTTTCCTTTTACTCTCCATCCAAACAATCTAAAAATTCATTCATTCTCTATCCATTTTCTCTTCTCTCTTACTTCTCCCCTCCCTATTTCTTTCTTCCCTATTTCTCTCATCACCCAAACAAAGCATAAAGATGCAAGAAGGTAAACCCAAAAACTTTGGTTTCTCAAACTCACAAATGAAGTCAACACTTATTCAAACAATTGGATTACTTTAGTATTACTCCGGACCTATATATAAGCAAAAAAATTAATTTCACACGTATTAAGAAAGTTAGTTATATTAGTTTAATTGTCTTGATTTGTGTAAAAAATAAGTTATAGTTACTAAACTACCCTTTCTTGGGAGTTTATAGTGCTCTTGAAAATTGTGTCTTGAGAGTGTATAATGTTTTTAGAAAAATAAAAAAAAATAATTAACCGAAAGGTATTTTTGAAACACTAGCATTAAATAAGGTTGATTTGATTGACGTTTGCTGATATTTGTGTCCAAAAAATTTAGGTACTTTTTTGCTTATATATGGGTCCAGAGGGAGTAGTTAAAGATTAAAGATTGATGTTTAACTTATGAAACAATAAATAAATATCAGATGCATAAAATCAAATAAAGGGATGAGACAAAAATATTTACTTACACTACTCAACCAAATAAGAATAACAATTAGCCACGTTGGAGAAATAACTTGTCATTTCTTCATCCCCTTCATACTACCTCAAAATATTCAACAATGAGTCGGTCACATAAATGACATGGAGGGGTGAGATATAAGGAAAAATCGAACATTCATATGTCATGTTATATGAAATTAGAACACCGATTATGTACTTGTTGAAGTCATGATCACCAAAAATAGGAATTGCCTCGTCAACTCCAAGTTCTGTCAACACCAAGTTTTGTCAAATCTAAGTTTCTGAAATCAAAAGACTAAGCCTTCCCCTGCCTGTTCATGTGTTCCTGAATCACAACTATGAACGGGGCAAGCCACGGAGCGACGGATTATGATGTTCATTGTCGTGGCGGGACAGGGGACCTAGCCAAAGAATATATATTAACCTTAGGCACCTCCCATCATGGGCCTATGGGTTAAGGCCTACACTATCGTCCACACGAATGGATCACCACATTTGCGGGCCTAAGCATCATTAAATGGATCATAACATTAGCCCTTTTTTCGCAAACCAAAAACTACAATTGTTAGAAGTCCACAAGGATTATTATAAAAATTCTAACATTCTCCCACTTGGGTAAAATCAATTGTATAATTTACCAACAGGGATTGGCACATCTGGTCAAACCTTCCGCCCACAGTCGTTGTGGCTAGGGTTTGATTCTCAGGTTTCCTTTATTGGTAGGCGATATGTAAATTCCACTATAAATCCTCATTAAGGTTGATGGTCTTCCCTGACCTTTCAAGGGGGCGTGTCTTCCCTTAATCTAACGATACCGAGCTTCAAAATGCATAATGCCTCAGCTCCAACATGGTATCGACCACAGGCACAGTGGTCCCAACAACACTGAGCTCCAAAATGCATAATGCCTTAGCTCCAACATGGTATCGACCACAGGCACAATGGTCCCAACGACACCGAGCTTCAAAATATATCATACCTCGAATCCCATTTTGGTGTCAACCACGAGCATAATGGTTCCATTGACACCGAGTTCCCATAAAACTTAATGCATCACCAATTGCACATATCAAATGGTAAATATCAACAAAACACCATAGGTGTCCAAAAATAAAATCCAACATCATAAAACTCAAGCTCCCACTAACCAAGCACATTATAAGAACTAGGGGTGAGCGTGGGACGGGTTGGGACGGGTTAGGTTTGTCCCTCACCCGGTCCTGAACATTGATCGTGTCAATTCTTTGAACCCGAACCCGTCCCTAGACCCGAAGGAACTCGATCATATGCGGGTTGGTTTAAGACCGGGCCAATAAGGGACGGAACCGGGTTGACCCGACATGTAATGAGAAAATATAACAATAAAAAAAATCATTAATTCAGAAGTATAAGAATTATTGAGAACAACCCAGTTACACCAGCTTAATATCTTTCATTACAAATTGATGTCCTTCAGTTACATTTGGTCCTTTACATATGCTCCAGCACCATGCAATAGACAATCTTAGGGTCAAACTGTAGCAAAAGTAGAAAACAACAAATATGCAGACTCGTGTCCAACTTCTGAAAGGATCACAAACTCATGTCCACACAACTTCATTACAAATGTCCAGACTCTTCACCCATCTTTATTCAAAATCAATCAAGAATTGAATTCCATGTTTGAGGAGAACCAAAAAACACAGGCTAGCTTTTCACTCTCATGACAGGAAAGCTTAGTAAATATCAATCTAGAATCATGATTAAAAAGAAGGAGCGATATGTATCATTTTCACTTTTTGATCTATCAAAAGGGAGATAAAGACATGAAGAAGATCTGTAACAATTAAAATTAATAACTTCAAAACAGAACATATTTCAGCAAGAATCCATTATCAAGGCCACAAACAATCCATAATCAATACCACAAACAATAGATCAGCTGAGTAGATCAAATCCATAATCAATGTACAACAGAACAATCTGTTGGACTTGCAGTAAAATCAAAGAAAGAAACACACTTTAATCCATTACTTGCAGTAGCTGGAATCAATTTTTTCACTACATACATACATCATGAACCCTGAACCCAATAATAAATTAAGAGGCTAGAACTAAAGCACCAATTTTTTTACTAAACACATACTTTAATTCATTCACTACAAACAATTCAAGATCTAAAGCTGCAGTACCAGAGCACAATTCAAGAACCATTTACGGCTGAAATAGCATATCAATATTGGGCCATATTAAAGTTGCAGCCTGCAATACCCAAGCAGTCATAACCAAAGCACAAATTGTACCAAAATCAGTTTAGAATATGATAAATTGTATCAAAATCAGTCTTAACCAATTGGATAATTGGCATCAGCTAGGATTCAAGAACAATATGAGGGGTGTTACATAAAAAATACAACATAATAGGATCTGCCTTCACTATATTTATCAGCAGCAGCATCTAAAAACTGGAATTAGCAAACAAAATGTAAGAACTAGAACTGAGAGTTGAAATCCCTAATTTCAGTGGAAGATTACAAAATACTGAGACCTAATCAGCAGCTAACAGTCACTCACATTGCAATACTCAAAATACAATTAACTGGCTGCAACCCAGTGTTGAAGTAGATGTCTAATGTCCAAGTGTATGCTC
Source organism: Ammopiptanthus mongolicus (assembly GCA_039655645.1). NCBI lineage: Eukaryota > Viridiplantae > Streptophyta > Magnoliopsida > Fabales > Fabaceae > Ammopiptanthus > Ammopiptanthus mongolicus. The sequence goes on along the minus strand of CM077344.1, from coordinate 85,824,910 downwards.
ACCACAACAATACAATGAATAAAAAAGAACATAATACCTAAAAATAAAATGCACAAAACAGAGAGCACCAAGTGTACGCAACACTCACACACATAACAGTTACCTAAAATGCACAAAACAGAGAGCATATAACACTCACACACTGCAGCAACATACATACATTGCAGCATTCACACACAACTCAGAATTTGAAACCGTGCCAATACCATAAGTTTAGATAGCAGAACTGAGAGGAGAAATGGAGGAGAGATCATTACCTAGATAGCAGAACTCAGAATTAGCAATCTAGGAGCAGAATTTTCAAAGTTGAATTTCCTTTTATCAGAGTTAAATTCTCTAATCTCAGAAATTTCAGAGTTGAAATCCCTAATTTCAAAAATTTCAGTTATAGTTATATGGGAGAGAAGAAGAAGTAAGAACTAGAAGTGAATTAGATGGGGAGAAGAGGTGGGTACCTGATGGTGAACTGAACGTAACGGCGCGTGGTAGAAGAGGTCCGCCGATTGGTCGAGAGAGAGAGGGGAAATTGCTTATGAGGTGTGACTGAGAGAGTCAGAGAGGAAGGGCCAGAACCAAACGCGATGGCGGAAGGTGGTGGTCTTGTCAGGCGCGGTGGAAGGGTTTAGAAGGGAGGTGGGAGGAAGAAGGCGGGTTCAGAAGGGTTTCTTTTCTTTTGCTTAGGGAAGGGAGGGTAAGATTATTAGAGAGTGGGCTGGGCTGATCGTTGGACCGTCAGGGTATACTAAAATTTTTTAAAAAAAAGTATAACAGTAGTATAGGGACGGGCCGGGTGACTCGAAGGTCAACCCAGACCCGTCCCAAACCCGACATTGTCCCCAGTTAGTGGGACGCGGGACTGTCCCTCTTGCACCACGGGTCCAGGTTCGACCCGGCCAGAAACCTACAGGTTGGGACGGGTCTCCGGACCGAGCCGGGTTATGCTCACCCCTAATAAGAACTCAAAATGCTCATGTTCTCAACATGCTCTTTAAATCCCACGAGCCTGAGTTCCTTGTCCAAGGGAACAAATAACACATAATCAACACGACGTGTTTAAAATCATATCTTTATTTTTCGAAACATATTTGACATCAAATGCTTCACCATTTTACTAAACTTTTAAAAGTTTGATCATATCAATGTTTTCACATTTAGAAGGCCTAAACAAAAAGGCACTGGGATGATTTTTCATTTAAAATAACACCCAAATACTTATTCGTTACTCTTTAAGTTGTTATTTTACACATTTAAAAATACAAAACATCGTCAACATAATACGACCATGCATAGAAGAACTTTTAATGATAATAATATTTTCAAATTTAGAAGTCCCAAACAAAAAAAAAACCTGCGATGTTTTTTATTTCAAATACTACATGAATACTTATTTGTTGTTCTTTTGAATTGTTATTTTCAACATTTTAAAATACATAATATTATAAAATAATCACACATAATACACCTGTGCATCACACGGGTACAAAATCTAGTATTTCTAAAAGGAAATGACAGCATAATAAAATTTAAGAAAGATCTCTTGGAGCATGTTTTATTTTTTCTATTAACTATGTTATAATGACGTAGTATCTACCACCGTTAGGAGTTACTAATCGTCATCAGGAAACCTGTTGGGCACACAAGATGGGTTCTCCCCTCCCAACCAAGTTTTCTCCATATACAAGAACTAGGATTCAAATCTCTCACCATTGTTTGAATTTCTTATCACTCGTACCAATCACATGTTGGTATCGTGAAGCATTTTTAGAGCATACAAAATTAATTAAAAATGTGAAGAATCATACACAACGCAAAAAATCCACGTGCTGAGAAAAAATGAATTCGTGACATTTTTGGATAGTTATGTTATTGGTATGAAGTATCTACTGTTGTAATCAGTGACTAATTTTTATCGGGAGATTTAGACGACATTTAAGAACTATCCCTTCTAATCAAATTTTTTTCCTACACAAAAATCAAGAATTGAATATTCGACCACGTGTTTAACGAACCTAAATCCATTGGCAGTTGGACCAACGAATTCGTGACATTGAGATCAGGGTCGGCCCAACACCCATTGAGGCCTAAAGCAAACTTTATGGTGAGGCCTTTTTAAAAAATTAATCCAATAATTTTTTCATACAAAATTAATTATTTTGTGTACAATGAGGAGTTGATCCCTGGACCTTCAACCTAATGGTAAGTTTTTATTACAAATGGGCTAACTTATGTTTATTGATATATTATACATATCAGAAAGTTAATATAAAAAAATACAAAGTGGGCATTTTTTTTAAAGAAAAAATTATTTTATTTTGAGAGGCCTAAAGCAAGGGCTTCACTTGTTTTACCCTTGGGCCGGACGTGATTGAGATCAATAAAGAGACAATAAATAAACATAAGGAAACTGAATTAAGCCATCAGATTCATGAAAATGCGAAATCAAAAAGGGTTCTCGGCCTCCTCCAAAATCTATCAAGGATAAATTATATATAGAAAAAAATATTGGATATTCATTTTATTTCCAATAATATTTCCTAAGATCATTACAATTATCCAATATACCAAATCCAAAATAAATACTACTAAAATTGCATTGATTTGCTTTACAAATCAATTTTAATGAATTTATTTTTTCTCTAAAATAAATAAAAAAAATTCTATATTACTATTAGTTCCATGATGAAACAAATAACCGTTGTTAGCTTGAGACAATGTTTGACATTTGACACCTCACTTTGGTCCTTTCTTTCTCTTCTCACTGTTTCCTCAAACTGCATCATCATCACATTTCATAATCCACAATTTCCCACACTTCCCCTTTTACCTTAATTCACCAATGTCACAATTTTCCTTCACTTTCTTCTTCCTCTCTTTTCTCAACACTGCTTTTCTTCTTTCCATCTTCGCCACCCAATTCGACTTTGACACCCTAACCTTAACCACTCTCAAACTCATCGGCGACGCTCACATCACTAACAACAACACCCTCACCCTCGCCGGCCACCCTTCCGTCCCCACCTCCGCCGCCGCCAGAGCTTTCTATTCCCAACCCGTCATTTTCCGGCGACCCGGAAACCCTTCTCCGGCGAGCTTCTCCACCTTCTTCTCCTTCTCCGTCACCAACCTCAACCCTTCCTCCATCGGCGCCGGCCTCGCCTTTCTCATCTCCCCCGACGACGACACTCTCGGCGACCCCGGCGCCTCACTCGGTCTCGCCGGTGCCGGCGCCGGCCACGGTTTCATCGCCGTGGAATTCGACACCCTGATGGACGTCGAATTCGATGACATCAACGGGAACCACGTCGGCGTTGACCTAAACGGCGTCGTTTCGACCCAGGTTGCTGACTTGGGAACCCTCGGAATCGATCTCAAGAGCGGTGACTCTGTGAACGCGTGGATCGAATACGATGGAACCGTTAAAGGGTTGCACGTGTGGGTCTCATACTCCAATGTGAGACCCAAAGATCCGGTTTTGAAAATGGATCTTGACATGGGTCGGTTCGTGAATGAGTTCATGTACGTGGGTTTCTCTGGGTCCACCCAAGGTAGCACAGAAGTTCACAGTGTTGAGTGGTGGAGTTTCAGTTCCACTTTTGATTCTCGTTCTATGCCGCCACCACCTATAACAACAGCCACGTCATCACCACCACCTTCTTCTTCTTCTTCTTCTGCTCAAGAGAGTAAATCCACGTGTCACAATGGGTTTTGTAAGAAGGGTGTGGGAGCTGTTGCTGGGGTTGTAACTGCTGGTGCTTTTGTTCTTGCTTTGTTTGCCGGTGCATTGATTTGGGTGAAGTTTTTGAAACGTGTCAAGAGGTTTGATTCAATTGGGTCACACTTTATAAAAATGCCAAAAGAGTTTAGCTATAAGGAACTTAAATTGGCTACTAAGTGTTTCAGTGACAATAGGATCATTGGTCATGGTGCATTTGGGACTGTTTATAAGGGAATATTGCCAGAGAGTGGTGACATTGTTGCGGTTAAGAGGTGTAGCCATAGTGGTCAGGGTAACAATGAGTTTTTGTCTGAGTTGTCTATAATTGGGACTCTTAGGCATAGAAATCTTGTTCCACTTCAAGGTTGGTGCCATGAGAAAGGTGAAATTTTGTTGGTTTATGATTTGATGCAAAATGGGAGTTTAGATAAGGCTTTGTATGAGGCTAGAATACCTTTACCATGGCCTCACAGGAGAAAAATTTTGTTAGGTGTGGCATCTGTTTTGGCCTACTTGCATCATGAGTGTGAAAATCAGGTGATTCATAGAGACATTAAGACTAGTAACATCATGTTAGATGAAGGGTTTAATGCTCGGTTGGGTGATTTTGGTTTGGCGAGGCAGACGGAGCATGACAAGTCCCCTGATGCCACGGTGGCTGCCGGAACGATGGGGTACTTGGCACCTGAGTATGTCCTTACAGGTAGGGCCACTGAGAAAACTGATGTGTTTAGTTATGGTGCTGTTGTCCTTGAGGTGGCCAGTGGGAGAAGACCTATAGAGAATAATGCTGCTGCTGGGGTTGATAAAGTCAGGGTTAGCAGCAATTTGGTAGAATGGGTTTGGAGTTTGCACCAGGAAGGAAGGTTGCTAATGGCAGCTGATCCAAGGCTTGAGGGTGAGTTTGAGGAAGGGGAGATGAGGAGGGTACTCTTGGTTGGGCTAGCTTGCTCACACCCTGATTCAATGGAAAGACCTACTATGAGGGGTGTAGTTCAGATGCTGCTTGGTGAGGCTGAAGTGCCCATTGTCCCTAGAACCAAGCCATCTACTAGTTATAGTACTTCCCACCTCTTAATGAGCTTGCAAGATAGTGAATCTGACAGTAATGCTATTATCACCATCTCTACCTCTTCATCAGACAACAGCTTCAATGGTAGAGATATAGTGTGATGGAAGTCTATGGCTAGGAGCTTGTTATTTTTTTAATTATTTACTCAAAATGTAGATAGATAGAGATATCTATTCATTTGTTCATGTTACATGTATGTAAAAAATGACAAACGCGTCCAATTAAAGGCCTTGAGAAAGGAAAGAAATTTGGGGGTTTATGCAATTTTGCTTTGAGAGTTCATAATTCATGGTACTTTATGTTGGTGTAGATTGTTACAGCAATACAGGGAAGGTCATGGTACTTTGCATATATCATTATTCTAGTTCTAATTTTTCTTCCATGTGATAACTTTTTGCATCATCTTTGTTTTCTTGCCTCAGATTGGAAGGTATTCACCCTGTTTTAATGGAGAGAGGCAAACTGTGAGTAAGATGACTTCAAATGAATGGACTTACATAGAACATTTGGTAATTCACTATAGCTAAGGAGATCATTGGTGGAAAAAGTAGTGTACTAAAGTCCAGTTTCTGTATATTGAGAGTAGTAATATTGTAGCTTTAAATATGATATATGCAGCATAGATTTCCTACTTTCCTTCATAAACAATTGCCACAGATGACTAACCCCATTTGGTGGAATTCTATTTATGTTTCTCTTTTTGTGTATGCATGTTTATTACCATTTCAACTCCCCTAGAATGTAAGTCTGTAACCTTCATCTTTCTTACAATATTTTGATGGTGACATCACAACTGTATTGTTGATATTTGTAAATGGTGCGAGTGAATTATTTACTACTGACAGCTGTAGTTGAAGTCTCAAGCTGGGTCATCTTTGTGTAGAAATTCTCTCCGTTTTGTTATCTCTCTTTTTCTTTCCATTTAGGAGAGAGATAGATACAATTTATTCTATGATTTAATTTTTTTAAATAATAATAAAAGTTTAAAATATAAATCTTTTCTTTATCTCTCCTAAATGGGAATTGTCATTTACCTCCTAAATGGAGAATGGCGAAAACCAATTAATAATGCCTTTTCACTAATATTTCAAGGGGAAGTTTTGGCTGGATTCAATTCTACTAAATACTTAATTTTGGTTTATATAGTTTACGCTCCTTTGCTTTGGCGATGACTTATACATGACTATAAACATTTTAGATTATCTCATTTTACCACATGCAAGATAGGTTCATTTGTAAGTTTGTCCAAAGTAAGTAAGATGTATCAAATTATGGATGGATATATACAACAAGGATGAATATATTTTTATTGGCTCACTTACTTTAGGCTATGTTTGGTCCAAATGAGGGGAGGGGATGAATTTTAATTAGCTATTGTATTTGGTTAAGAGGAGGGGATAAAAGAGATTTAATGAAGGAAATGGAAAATAATACTATTTATGTTTGGTTCACAAAAGAAGGAAAAGATTTTAAAACTAACTTACCCTTATAATTTTATTGTTCACAGGCGAAGCTTGTGTATTAAAATCTGAGTACCATTTTCTCCCAACTTTGAACTACCCCGAGCCTCTTGAATCACCAAAGCACATTAATCCTCCTCAGACCACATGGGCTCAAATTTGAAAAGCTTTGATGTTTCTGTGGTCCTAAAATTGATATTCAACTACAAATTGGGCTTTGCTACATACACCTCACCATTTACTCATCCACCACCATATTTTTATTTCAATTTTTTTATTTCCAAGATACCCCTATCTGAAATACACCCTTTCCGAATGTATTCCAACAATTAGTTTCCGGAATATAAAAAAATTGTGTTCCGACAATTAGTTGCTGGAATACATAAAAATTAGTGTTCTAAAATTTTTCAAGTTTTTTGATCTACCGGCATTTAGTTTCCAGAATACAAAAAAAAAAATGTGTTCCGACAATTAGTTGCCGGAATACAAAAAAATTGTGTTCCGAAATTTTTCAAGTTTTTTGATATATCAGCAATTAATTGTCTGAATAACAAAAATTTGTGTTCCGACAACTAATTGTCGGAATACAAAAAAACATGTATGTATTCCGGCAACTAATTGCCAGAACACAAATTTTTTGTATTCCGATAATTAATTGCCGGAACACATTCAGAAAGAGGGGTTTTGTCTTTTTCACCTATAAAAATCGGTAAGTGTGGTGGTGAATGTGTAAGTGGGGTGGTGCATATAGCAATGGCCCTACAAATTTATCCAAAACGGGCCAACACGTTTGGGTAAGCACTATCTTTTGGGCCGATTGGGCTTATTGGCCAATTCGATAAGTAGGGTCGACTTTCATAACTATTATTACAAATGAGCCTAATGGTTGGTTTCATAAATACGGGAGAGACATCATAATTTGAACAAAGAAATGAATATCATTTTTTATACCAATTTTACATTGTAAATTTTAATTAACGTGTTAATCACATAATATATGTTAATAAAAAAAATTGTTCATCGTTAAGCAGATGTAAAAATCAAGGTGTGAATAGCAAAATTGATTGAACAAATTTGAGGGAAGATAAGAATAATTTAATATTGAGAAAATGAAGTAAATCATACTTGCACATGTGAAAGCACGATTTGTTTTTTCCTCTAATCAATCAATAACTGAACCAGAGAAATGAGCAAAAGTATATATAGAAAAAAGTATTAAAGCATAATAACATAGACACAACAACACACCTCTTCTTCCATTCCAAAATGACTCTCTAACAAACACCATTCATCTTTTCATTCAGCTTCTTCCTCTCCAATGTAAACTTCTTCCAAACAGCAGTGATTTCCCTTTGGGTCTCTAGAACACTCTTCTTAACTTTGCCATGGTTATTAACATCTTCTTCTGTAGCAGTAACTGTCACAGACACCTTTGCTGGAAGTGAATCAAGCTCATGCAGCACTTTCCCAATATCAACAATAAGACGTTCAGCAAGGGTCCTTGAGAAGTCCTCCCTAATGACAACACGAAGCACTGTCACGTGTTGAGCATCTGGGGGCATGGTGTATGCTGGCACTATCCACCCAAAGCGCCTCAAGAAATCAGAGATTTGGAATTCATCAAAGTGGTTGTGGTCCTTCAAAGTGAAGGCAACCAAAGGAACACCATTGTCTTTGGATACAATGTCAAACCTCCCTGTTTTGTTAAGTCCATCCTTGAGTACTAACATGTTGTCCCTACAATTTTCCATCACATTCTTATATCCCTACAATCCAAGTTAATGTAAAGAAATTATATCGAGCATCAAGTATTCCAAGTGTGAAATATAAGCAATATATATTAGGACTTAATTAGTATGAACTCTCAGTGCAAAGATTTTTTATACTGCCAACTAATCATAAATTATCATATCATTAAAAAAATTTAACTTTTGTCTTAACTACTTTAAAAGAAAGCCACACGTAGGATGATTTGTCATTGGTTGACAATATAAAAAAATTTATATTGAAAGTGCATAAATAATAAACTCTATAAATTATTCAAAAAAAATGTCAAGTATATGAATTAGAAGTGTTAGTGTAACACCGCTGCAATTATAAATGGATCTAATGGTTGGTCATGATACCTCATAACCAAGGCGAATTAGTTGGTAGTATTGAGCAATAACTTGGCTAGAACCTGCATTGCATATTTTGTGAAAGAAATGAGTATACTGATTCATAAATTAATAAATGGTTATGGTAAAGTACAAATAAATTGTGCTTTTGTATTTGTACTTATAATGTGTCAATCATATGTTACCTTTGGAGAAGTTGAGGGTGAAGGTGGGTTGATCAGCTCCGAGATAGTTGATGTGGAAGATGAGTTCCTCAGGCAAGTCCTCCTTGCTTCTCCAGATAACCCAACCGATTCCAGCATAGACTAAACCATACTTGTGGCCACTAACATTTATGCTCTTCACTAGTGGTAAGCGAAAGTCCCACTCAAGCTCTGGATAAATAAATGGTGCAATGAAGCCACCACTGGCAGCATCCACATGAATAGGTGTGTCCCATCTACCAAAGAATTTCACATGTCAATTCATCAAGTCTAATTAAACTTTAAACTCCGTGCTCGCTATAAGGAGTAAATACTCAAATTATTCCTCTTTTATATATAGGCTTCAAAAGATTTTGAATAACAATTTGATCCCTCAATGTTTAAAATGAACATCAATTTAGTCCCTCAATGTATATTTGGACATTTATTTCATTCTTAAATTGATGCTTATTTTAGATTATGAAAGACTAAGGGTCTGTTTATTTTAGATTCCAGTGGAAGCAAACCGGAAAAAACGTTTCCCGATGCACTTTTTACCAAAGCAATCATATTTTGCTTCAGTTAAAAGCTCTTTGGATATGTATCGGAAAGCGTTTTTTCCTGTTTGCTTCTAACAGAATCTAATCAAACAAACCCTAAATTGATGTTCAATCTTTTTGGAGGATGAACCTTATGTCCCATGGAGGACCAATTTAAGTATATTTACTCAAAGAAGAAGAAGAAGTATTTAAGCCTCAATCAATAAGTGCAACTCAAGCACTCAAGAGGAAGAGGAAGAAAGAAAGAGATACCCAGTTTCCTTATTCTTTTCAGTTAGGAGATCATTTAAGAGCTTGACATCTTCAAACTCTCCATTTAGTGTGGAACCAAGGATAGCAGCAACACAAATGGTGTTCTCATCCACCAATTCTGTAGCCTTTTCAGGGTCCATTACATAGTATCCATCACGCAGCTTCACTTCTTTCAACTCCACTTCGAAGTACCTTGCAAATTTCTCCCAGCAAACCTTCACATGAACAGAATTAAAACTTTGATCAAATTCAAATCCTTACTCATCAAATAAATAATGCTAGACACTTTTTTCACTGATGCTCTTGAACAAAATTATAATGTTTATGTACCTGGACATTGGCACCAGTGACAATGTTGGGCTTGTCATAAGGCTTTCCTTCTGCTTTTCTTCTGTTCTGCCACTTTCTTTTGAATGCCAATCCAGCCAACATTATGGCCTCTGATGAGCCAACAGTGCCAACACCAGCTGCAGTCTCAGACTCTTCAAGTGGTGCATTGAAAAGATGAGCTATCATGTTAACACACCGATTCTGTATGCATAAAAGTCATCAGAATGGTAAGTCAATAACATTTCACAAAATGTTATTCACTTTGTACACTATAACTATAACTATAGACCATATATTTGTTACAGAAAGGAAAAGATCCAATTCATTCCTATTTTCCATCTGATCAAATCTCAAATAAGTATAGTCACAATATGTTTCTAATACAATTTTTGTAATCTTTATATTATAATTGCAGTTGTGATCATAATGACTTGTTTGTTGTTACAATCACTTGGTCATGGATTTTTCATAATTTTGTCAATGAAATGGCCTACTGTCATCATTCTATTTCTAGTAAATAAGTAACGAACAGTGGTCTAACTATATGTAATGGTTTTGGTTGGACTTTGCTGTATGTACATGGATAATTGGCATTTGGGAAGGACTTTTATTTTACAATGCTAGTATGCTACTGCAAGTAAACAAAAAAAATCACAGTTAATTAGGATAATTTTTCATATGAACTTTTTTTTTTTTTTTGTAGCTTTACTCATGTTAAATAGGATAGTCCTAAACATGCAGACTATTGAGACCTCCAAAGCTAGTGCAATTTTGTTTTTTTAAAACCTGAAAATAGAGAATTTCATAGCTCCATACCACCTTACTAGTGCAACATTGTGCGTAATGAAACCGTTAGGGACCACAAAATGCTCAGCTGTCTTCATCTTCAGCAGCACGTTTGGTTTTTGGTATAAATGAATATTGGTGCTTATACACTATAATATGACTATTTATATAAGCAAATGTTAAATAAATAGGTTGATTTGCCAGGTTAAATAGACTTTTTCAAAAACTTAAACTCTATCTTACATAGCTAAATAATTTAAAAAAAAAAAAATCTAAATCTGACTTATTAACTAAATAAACCAAATTTATATGGGCTAAAAATAAACTTATTCTCACATGTAATTTCTGGAGCCTATATAGGGTATAGATGTAGCCAACAAATTAACGGCAATATGAGAAAAGATTTTACCGAAAACATTCAACGAAATTTTAAAAATAAAATAACATTAATCGGCTTTTATTGAATCATTAAAACGCACATGGAGAAATTTTGTCAAAAAATATGTCATGTCATGTCACTATGTCAGGTTGTCCTCACATAATTTGTTTTTTATGAGTGAAAAAGACTGCCACTCTATGAAGAGAAGAGATTTTTTTGGATAATTATATAATTGTTACGAAATATTTATCATCGTAAATAGTAATTAATTTTTATCGGGGGACTTCGACGATATTTAAGGATTGTCTCCTCCCAATCAGGTTTTTTTCATACATAAAAATCAAAAATTGAATCCCTAATCACTTACTTAAAGGATGTGAATTCGTTACCATTTCAAGGTAGCATTTCCTATTTTATGTTTTATGAGTGCAGAGTTTATTTTTATTTTTCTAACTAATAATGGGTGTTAATGACTAGCCGACACAGAAAAACAGCCAATATGATTTGATTGGACCACATAAGACCATTCCTTTCGGTCTCAGGAACAAAAGTTCACCGGACTTTGTGATCTCTCTCTCGCCATTGATTAAGGTTACCCACTTTCAGCTGTTATGGGCCCCAATGTAAAAGCCACAAACTCCGCTCAATCATGTAGGCTATGAGCCACCCAAAAACAAAAAAAGCTACTCACATAACCAAAAACCCACGATATATTTTATCAAATTTAAAGTAAATATTAATAATATGTATATATGTGCTTCCAAATACTGTTACACGATTACACCTCATCACTTAACATATGTTACATTAATTATTTTTAGTTTCTCGTTTGGTTTCTTCAGGTATATATATATATATATATATATATATATATACACTCTGGTATAAGAATAATGTTTAAATTTAGAATTAAACATTTAGGTTTTTTCCATGAATAATGGCTCTCAAGCTTGAGCTTTTCTCCTTTTCTAAGAGCACAGTTGCTTACAACTGTTTTAACTTTTAACCCATTGTAAATTATGTTAATTATGTCTTATAATTATCTTTATTTTTAAGAAATATTTCTTTTTGATTTTAACAAAGTTATACGAGGTATTTTCGAAAGGTTCAGTCAATGGGACTGATTGTTGATCAATCACCCAAGCACAAAGTTATACGATTTGCTAGTAAGAGTTACTACTTCCCTAATACTAATTTCATAAGAGTTATGCGATCAAAGTAGAATTAGTTAGTTGACGGTTTAAAAACTAAAATGATTAGCTTCTTATAAAAAAAATTAGAAGAGGTATAATATGTCATTTCTTCAAATATTAAATACATCAATTTTCAATGTAAAGTTTTCATTCTTGCTTCCTAAAATTTATAGTGAAAATTAATTTTTTATTCTATCTTTAACATACATTTTTAACCTGGCACAAAAGAGTATTTTAGTGAGAGTTTTACTAATCAATGCCCTGAAAACATTATTTGAGAAATTAATTAAAGGAAAGTTTTTATTAAGAAACTAAGAGTAACACTTTTCAATATATTAAATACATCATTTATTAATGCAAAATTTTCTTTCTTGATTCTTTAATCAATATTCTAAATACACTCGTTAACATTCTCCTTTTACTATAAACCAAAGTCAAATTAATTAATTAATGAATTCAAACGATGAAGCATAGAATGGAGGGAATCTCTAATTAATAAGAGTTAACACATCTGAAAACTCAGTTATGACGAAAAGAAAAAAAGACAATTACATTTGTTATATATAGATCATAATGTAAGCGGAAATGGTGATCCTTTAATTAAGGGAGGTCCACAAAAAAAATTGTTATTATATTTTAAAGGGTGTTAACAGGTGCTTAGGGCACTGATTATTTAGGTTTTAAAATCAAGTCAGTAATCGCAATTGAAGTTACAACAATATGATTTTGATAATTTTTGTAACGTGTCACCATTGTAATTTTTCATAATTATTGATAATGATAGTAAATGAAATATAATCACAACTGCAATCGCAATTTAAAAGCTCCTATTAAATCAACGGATCAAACCTAATCTATAAAAAACTTAATATTTTATTCTTGCCTTAAATTAGTAAATAATTTGGGTAGAAGGAAATAATTAAAAATAAAAAAGAAGAAGCAACGAACTTAATTGGGTTAGGGTGGACCAGTGGAGTTGCCTGGAGCTAACTGAGCTGAATATGTTATATTAAATAGTTTCAATAAATAATAAAAACATAATATAAATGACTTTTAAAATAATTAGAATAAGAATCAAACATTTTATCTTATGTAATAATTTTTTATTATCGACGATACATAACAATTAAATCGTAAAAAATTTGGATAGAAGGAATAAAAAAATTAAAAAAGAAGGAACTGAATATAATAATAATAGGGTGAACTTGCCTGGAGCTCCGTGGTGACAGGGTACTCGTCCATGTCAACATAGTTCTTGTTAATGGAAGCCATGATGAGCTTATCGCACTCAGGCTCCATCCATGTAGTCACAAAGGATGCCAGGTTCAACCTTGGGTTCCCATCAAGCATCAGCTCATCGTTTATGATCTGGTACGCTGCTTCCTTCGGTATTGACTCCTCTGGCATCTTGAACCTTTATGTATATAATAATTATTAATTAATGAATATATATGTACACACACACACAACAATATGCAGCATATCATCTAAAGCTAGATCCATATGAAATTGAGTATTGCCGATCAAAATTCACATCATTTTTATACCGTTTAATAAAATCTCAGTCTAATTTTCGTCTTATTGAGTAATAATTTAGGATCATGTTAATTAACAAGTACTACTAAAAGAATGTGAAAAATTTTATGATGTACAAATAATATATCATATAATATATGATGGGGGTGGTGTTGGTGTTGGTGTTGGTGGTAAAGGATTAAGAGACTTTTTACCTGGGAAGTGAGGTCCTGACATAGCGAGAAGCGAAGGTAGAGTGGACAGAGACATCGGAGTCGGAGGCGGTCTTGGACAGAACCATGGCGGAAAGAGAGGAAAGAGCTATGGAGATTGAAATATTGTGTCTGAAACTGGAGAACTGTGGATGGAACAGAAGGATTGACGGAGTTAAATAGAGGGGGGCTTTTTCAGAGACCAAAGTCCATGTGGACTGCGCGTTTTTATTTAATATACAAATAATATTTTAAAAAGAGTTAGGAGTTGTTAAAAATATCAAAATAATATAAAAAAATTAATTGATTTAATTGCTATGCAATTATAATATAATTTTTTTCACACTATTAATCAATCATAACTTGTCATATCAACTAAAATATTTGCCTCTTATGTTTTTTTTACAAGGAAAAACAACCATTCATTCAAATTGATAGAGTACATCGATGATAATACAGATCCAAAATTGCTAAAAATAAAAAAGGATGAAACTGCGAACAAACTCACAACATCCAGGTTAAAAACATAATACAGCAAAGTCAAATTGCCTATAAAAGTGACACCATCACCGGAATACCCATGTTTCCGGATTTGTAGCATTGAGACCCAAGTCTTGATCAAATCTGTGATGGATCGAAGCAGATCTGTCAATCTGGAACAACCAAACACCACACCAAGACGGGAAACCAAACAAAGTCACACCAAGACTACGAAGAATAAGGGAAAAAACATAAAAAGATCCAGATTTATGTGGAAAACCCACACAAAAAAACCATATTTATGTGGAAAACATACTCATGGAAAGCAAAGAAGAGAAAAAGCGAAGTAAATGGGTGGTTTTCGGCCAAAATGGCCCAAAACCACCCTTACTGCTATCTGTGAGAGTGTGACAGAGATGAGAGAAAGAGAGGAGATTTTCTTAGGATTGTAAAAATGTGTTTTTTAACTGTTCTTAAATCCTTGGATGCACTCTTATGTTAGCTACTTTAAAATTCACTTATACTATCATTTCTGATTGGTTGACAGTGTAAAAAACTTTTCACTGATAGTGCATAGCAATTAAATTCAAAATTTATTCTCACACTATACATCTTTCCTCACTAATTCTTCAAATACACATGATTTTTCCTATCGGTAGTCGGCATTTGGGAAGCCAACTTCCTTTCTATCACTTTTTTTTTCACTTGCTTGCTGGGAATGTGAAGTTCCCTTGTTGCACGTTTTTTTTTTTTTAATTTAGTTCGGAAGTGACATCTCAATTGCCTACTGCCCGTGTAACTTATTTTTTGTAAAAATAAATGAATTTTATTATAGAATTTTGGTAACTAAAAAAATCATAGATGGTAAGTCGATTTCTCATATACCGACTCCCCAATTGTTTGAAAAAAGATGTATAGTTTGAAAAATAATAGCGAGAAGTTTGTATTTTGATAAATATTTTTTTTGGATTATTTTAATAATTTTGCCACTAGGAGATAGGTCCATATTTTGGTGATAATGATTTATATTATTTTTTCTTTTAGACATCCCTCTTTTCTCAACTATAGGGGACAAAGATATGTGGATATGTTCGCACACGAATTTATGTGCAGGTCGGAAGTTTCAATCCTAAAGTTATTATTTTGAGCAGGGTTTTACCTAACTAGTAACTACCACCCTAGCTTAAGGGTTAGTCTCTCACCTATGTCTGTGGGGATACCGCCAGTCAAAGACAAAAAAAACTATAGATGATAGGGATATGTGCCCATCAATGATACTTTATTATATTTAATATTTATGACTATGAAAATCATATAAAAATAAAAATGGATACATCAAATCTAAAAGTGACTGAGAGGAATTATATGGAGGTCTATTAGGAGGTTTCGATCGAATACAAGACATTGGTGTCGAAGTTTAAACTTTACCATAAAGTTACAATATTGAATAAGGGATTGCATTTAGTGTGTTTCAACTGTGATCGTTATGGACATAGAAAGGATCCTTATCCGCTGTTATTCAAGGAAAAATGGTGAGAGTGCGAATAGAGAAAATGTTCAAAAGACAATATTAGTGACGGTGCCTAGCTAGAGAACAGAGGACATAATGGAGGATGATGATTTTGATCTTAGCCCAGGAAGAAATCTTTTGGTAAAGGCTCGTTGTGATTGGCTTTGCAGGCATTAGAAGAAAAAGGAATAAGATACGAGCCTTGACTAATGATAGTGGTGGCTTGGTTATGGACCTAACACAACTTAAAATATGACAGTTGAGTATTTTGAGGACCTTTATATAGCTGCAAGTAATACTTTTGAGTGGACTTTGAAAGGGTGTTTTCCCCATATTCATGATGGAGGGTTACTTGAAATTCAATCTCCATATATGGATTATGAATCGAAGAGGCAATGTTTAGCATGAGTCCTTGTAAAGCTCCTGTCCTGAATGGTCTTCACCTGATTTCTGATCAATCGTCACTCACAACTCCCTCTCTGGCATTCCGTGCGGCAAGCTCGTCATTCAGTTTTGTGATAGTCTGCCGCATCTGCTGTATGTCATCTGGAGGAATGCTAGTCATGTTCGCATATCTAGCCTGACAGGACGACGATGCCGCAAAATGATCACCCAGCTTCTCAAGCCCATAAACGTGCCCCTTTTTATTTTTACCTCCAATAACCTCCAATTATATGGCATTATCGTCGACGGAGGCGGGAGAATGTTGCTTCTGACTAGAAGAATCAGCCTCCTGTGAGGCACGTGCATGAGCCTCCTCTAATCTCTCATTATATGTATCCTACAAATAAAATTCAATATCATATTATTAACAATTAACAATTATAAACAATTAATAAACTAAGAAAATTAAAGTAATGTTGTAAGTAATATTAATAATTACACTTACATGAATCTCATTGGCCCTATCGTTAACCCACTTTCCAGACATCAGTTTTTTGGTCTTTGTTAGGATCTTGATGGCAGTCGGGGGTCCGTCCAGTTGCTTAGCTTGCATATATTAAAATAATCATTAAATGCGATTTATAACAAGTAATAAATTAAACTGATTCAAAATGAAATAATGATAGAAAATAAATTAAATGAGAAATAAGTTTAAAGTCCACTTCCCAATATCTATAAAGTCCAAATCAGAGCATCTAAATAATTTAAGTGATTTTAGTACTACTTCAAATATGTAAAATCATCTTTGTACTGTACAGTCCTTTATTCAACTCCAATATGTGAAAATTACACAATTACACCCATATTACTTCAATACCGTATCTGTCGTCCTAATGATCAATTAGGAATCTAGTCCCAAAAGCACTCATACTAATCAGTCTTATATAGTAAGAAATGAAAAAAAATCACACACTTATCCATGGGTTTGAAAATCACACATTCGACCAACATGAAAGTTTTCTCAATATTACAAAGAATCAAATAATAAAAGTGGTTGAGGAATTAAACAACTCATAAACAAGAAGATTAACTTTTTAGTTTTTAAATTGTGATTCAAATGAAAATTCATCAACAGAGCAAAATTCTTGAAAATCATAGGGTTAGGGGTAGGGTTAGGGAAAAGGGAAGATGATGCTCACGGTGCTTAAGGATGATGTGCTAGCGTGGTGGTTTTCGTATAGGGACGAGGTGGCTGGCGTAATGGTCTTCGCGGCTGGCATGGTGGTGGTTCGTGAGAGAGAGAGAGGGGGGCGAGGAAGAGAGAACTGAGAAGAGAGGAAGAAATGAGGAAGAAAGGGGGTTATTCGCGTATTAAGGATTTAATAATTAGCGACCGACATAAATCGGTCGCTTTGTCTGTTGCAATATAAAACCTGAGATTCGTCACTATTTCAATTGCTAAATGGCTCCCACTAACTTTTCATTAAACGCCTTTTAGCGACCGAATTTAAATGCGGTCGCTATGTGGCTCCCTCTTGCCATTCATTTTCACATCTCAGCAACTAAAATACCCTTCGGTCGCCAAATATAACCGTTACTAAGAGAATCCGTCGCTATGATCGGTCGCTATCTGGTCAACCAAGTTGACTTTTAAACTTCACGAGTTTCACTTTTGGTCGCAAAATCGATTGCTAATACCAAATAATCAACATTTTTCAAACCTACCTGTTTAGTCGTTATTTCGATCGCAAACTGTAACAATAGCAACCTCCTTGTTTCAGTCGCTAATATTCAGTCGCTAGACCTCTGTTTTTTTTTTTTTTTTGTAGTGTAATTTATATTGAAAGAGAATTAAGTGCAAGTGTTACTTTTTATTATATCATGATGATTTTAAGTAATTGAAAGTGAGGAGGGCAAGGCAACACTTTAAGTGGAGTTAATTTCTGGTTATTTCATTTAACATTATGTTTAATTATTTGTGCTATCACATTTCTAAATTTTAATACATTAGGATATTATATAGTAAACTATCTTTTTGTATTTCGTGGTATCTTTTTGTTATTTTGCAATTGACATAACATCCACAACAAATTAATCGAGATTACTTTACATTTTATCTTATACAATACAACTATTAACCTTTGCAAAAAATATTTTAATATATGATGCATTTTGTCTCTAAATATAAATATTGCAAAAGATGTATATCATTATAATTTTTTTTTTTAATTTTTGGTTAAACTAATCATTTGATCCCTATACGTGACGTCAATTTTGAATTTGGTCCTTATACGTGAAATTTTTTGAAATCGGTCCTTATATGTACATTTATTTTTAATTTGGTCCTTACCGTTTATTGGTGTCATAACGCCATTTGTTGAAGTTAAAGTATAGGGACCAAATTGAAAATGATTGTCACATGTAGGGACCAAATTCAAATTTTTATTCTGAATTCAATCCCTGCATGTAACAATCATTTTCAATTTGATCCCTACATGTGATAATCATTTTGAATTTGATCCCTATCACTTGACGGTGTTACAACACCAATAAACGACGAGGATCAAATTAAAAATAATTGTACATGTAAGGATAAATTTTAAAATTTTTCACATATAGGGACCAAATTCAAAATCAGTGTCACGTATAGAGATTAAATGATTAGTTTAACCTTTATTTTTTTATCAGATTATAATTTTTTTATAGAGTACTAAAAATCTTCAATGGATTCGCCACTTAACGATGGGAAGACAACATATGTTTCTTTCTCAAATTAGAAGTAAGACCAATCACGACTCAAAATGTTTTTCAACAACCATACAAATGAAGGAATCTTCTTTGAACTTGTATGTTTTGTTTTTCCTCTAAAAAAAAGCATAGGTAAATAGAAATGATAAAGTTTATTCAACTAAGGGAAACTGACGGAGTATATCATATCGCTCAAATACACATGCATGGAGTGTTTGTATCCTAAGTCCTAGGTCCTAACCCTTTTCGATCAAATATTTAGAAATTTCACCCCAATTGAAATGCTATTTGTCCCCCCTCTACTTGTCTTGTCCACGTGGTTTTGTCATCAAAGCATCTAGAATCCTAGATTATGGATCTTCCATAATAATTTATTTAAACTTAAAGTCGTAACTATAGTTGCCCTTATTGCCTTGTCCACGCGGTTAGGCTTCTAGCTTGATCAACCTATTAATTGAAAACCTTTTTTTTTTCCTTTTTTTCTGTACATTAAAGTTTATGAAAAAGAAAGTGTGGTCATGGCAATCGTGTATCTTCAGAATGTGTTTGGATTAAATATTAAAAATAAATTATTTTAATAATTGATTATATATAATTAATTATTACTAAAATCGATTATAATAAAATTACCTATATATTTGAATATGTTTATTAAAAATGAATTTAAAATAATTTTTTTTGTTGTTGGATTTTACAAAAAAAAAAGTATATATTAACTTACAAAAATTTAGATGAATAATATTTTTTTGAGTGAAATAAGAAAAATGTGATTGATTTCAAAATAATTAAATAAGATTTTTAAATAAGTTTAAACTTTCGGATTTTCAAATAAGTTTAAAAATCGGACGTCTATCGTTGTCGAACAGGGGATTAGTTTCATAGCCGGTTCAAAGGGTCGAAACTGTGGGACACGCCGATTAACCCACTTAGTAAACACAATTTTATCCGTACTGGCGGATATCTGCGGATAAAATCCGTAATGGTACTGGTCAGAGGTCTAAACGGGTACCCATGGGGATAGCTAGACTGATTTTGTATTACCCATTTGTTAACGAGGCGGGGGGCGGTTAATGAAGTACTCGTACTCGCGGATACCCATACCCGAGGATGAAATTACATAAATGCCCCTAAAATAACATATTTGTTCTCCATTAACTCTATCCGTCATTCATCTCCCATATGCCAAGTCTCGTCGTTCTCCCTCCTTGTGCTCACTCTTGCCGTTCTTCCTCCCTGTGCTAGTCTCACCGCCTCCCTCCCTGTGCTCAATGTCACCGTTCCAAGCAACCGCCTTCTTGTCGCTTCAGCCTTCAACGACGCCCTCCTCGATCAACCACCACAAAAGGTAAGCCCTCTTCCATCTTCCCTCCTCCTTTCTCAGCTTCCTTTTGTCGATTTCCTTCTATTTGAAATTATGCATATTTTAGCAATTTTTTAAGAAATTGAATTCTGCCAGATTGTTATCCCATGACTTAACTGATGCTGCAAATGCAGAAACGGAAGCCAGCTTTTTCGAAGCTTTGATTATATTACAGTAGGATGCACTTGGTTGTTACTAAATATTGTAGCTATTGAAGACAATTATTATAAATATTTACTATACTGGACTAATAATTAGAGTCTTACATGCTCTTATTGCTGCTTATAGCATGCCGAGAAATAAAAAACATGAGATATGATATTTGAAATTATGCAGATTTTAGCAAATTTTCTAGTAATTATAACATTTTTTTAAACAAAAAAATATCTGCGGATATCCATGTATTCGACCGCAAGTATCCGCAAAACCCGCTTAATATCCGCCCAACAGATACCTGTAAGGGTAATGGGCGAAGACTGGTATAAATTTCATGGGATGGGGGTGAGGGATTGCTACCCGTGCCCGTCGTGTCCCGTTACCATTCCTAGACCCATGCACTGAAAAGTCAAATACTTTAATTATGATGGGTTCTGAACAAAAAAAAAAAGACATTGTTATAAGTAAAATTAGGTCACATTCAAGGATGGAGTCAAGAAAGTATTTCAGGATCTAAAATAAATATTAAATAAACAATAATTTAAAATAACTTTATATACAATGCTTAATTTATTTAGGATCATATTATTTTGTATATGATTTGCATGCAATCTAACCAGTCTGCATACTATTTATTTTTAATACCCAAAGGATGTCTATCTCGTTCTTAATTCATATGTAAACAAAAAAAAAATAAGGTGTTTAAATATCAGTTAATATTTAATTTTATTATTTTATTACAATCGGACCTCCCATATTTTCTATATATATATGAGAAAAGTATTTGTAAAAATGATGTGTAATTAACTTTTCTTTCTTTCAACTCCTAGTCACATTTTCAAAAAAGGTAAGGACAACTAGACATGACCTTCAATGATAACTAAAGGCGTGTTTGGAAGAGCTTATAAATAGTTTATTTAAGCTTATAAAAATAATTTATGAAAGTAAATTTATAAAAATACTATAAGAAATTTGCTTTTCAGTGACAGATAAAATATGTCACTATATATTTAAAATCCATAGGTATATCTAAAATTTACATTCACCTACAGGGATCCAACCGCCTATTATGGGCGATGAATACTAATGGGAAGTGACGGTCACTATTGTTTTTTACCTTAGTTGTATTTGACTGTAAATAGGCTTTAACTACGGTCTACCTACCTTTACCTACGGTTTGGCTAAAACTAATACTTATACCTACAGTTTTAACGACTATCACTAAAAGTGTTTGTAGGTATATCACAAATTTTTGTAGTATATAACCTTTCTATAAGCTTTTTTTTGCTTATTTCAATAAGCTTTTTAGAGAAGCTTATAAAAATAAGATCTTTTTAACTTATTGCAAAAAAAAAAAAATTAGGACCCAATTGGATGGGTTTTTAAAAAAAAACTTTTATGATGTAGAAGCAGAAATAAAAACTGTCATTAGAAGCAGAAGCCTATTTTGGGTTTGGATGAGCTTTAAAATATGAGTTTTATGAAATTTGTTGTAGGGACATTATTGTCCAACAATTTTCACAAAACATTACCGATCTCTCTCTCTCTCTCTCTCTCTCTCTCTCTTTCTCTTACCGCTTCTCCTTTCTTTAGAATTTAGGAATTGTAGCTTCTTTTAAAAGCATCAAAATGTGTTTTTTCACTGTTTTTGTTTTTTTTTTTAATAAAAAAAACTGATCTAAACACCAATATATTCTTTAAAAACATTTTTATTTTAAAATAAGTGTTTTTCCAAAAAAGGACGCGATCTTATTAAATAAACGCTTAATTAAGTTATTTATTAGAGCAAGTCCTAATTCATGGTGCAATAATACATTGGGACGATGGATCATACTAACAGAACACCATTTCATCACATGTCACATGGTTATATCATTGGGCCAATCGTCATACATTTTGGAAAATGGTTTAGGATTTTAATTAAAAATTAATGTTAAAATTAATCATCATTAATCTCTAATAGCAATCAAAATCTAAATTTCAATATTCTGTTTATTTGTATAATAGAACAAGTACCGTTTAAACTCCGGACAATTAATTCTGTTCAAACCTAACGCTTCAATAAAAAGTAAATAAGAGTGAAGTGAGATAAGCGACTAGCTCCTGAGTAATCTTCGCAGCTAAAAGGTACGCCAATTAGATGTGTAGATGAGATTTTGTTGAGCACGTGGCTACTAGCTGGCAAGCCCAACGTCCATTTGCTTCTTATTACTTTTTCCCTAGCTTGAATGGAAGTAGAAATTTCATACTAGGAAAGGGAGCGAGAAGTCCAAGACTATGTTTAAAAGAGCTAATAAATAATTTATTTGAGCTTATGAGAATAAACTTATACAAATAACTTATGAAAATAGTTTATGATATTTCTATATGCTCTTTTTAGCTTATTACAATAAGTTTGTCAGAGAAACTTATGAAAATAAGCTGTTTTTAGTTTATTTGAAAAAAGAAAACGTATTGAATAAGTGTTTAATTAAGTTGTGTACCCAAACACAACTGAATAAGAGTGTATTTGAAAACCTTTTTGTAAAACTAAGTTTTGACGAGCTGAGTTATGCAAACTTGATTTTAGTTATAAGTGAATATATTGTAGTAATTGATTTATGTTTCAGTAATTTATTGTTGAAGCAGTTTTGGTAGTATGGATATTGTTTGGATCGTGTCATATAAGCTGATTTTTAGATTCGTAGCTATGAAATTGTTCTTCAATTTTATTTTATCATTTATTTCTCTTTCAACTTTTTAGGTATAGTATAATGAGAGTAGTAGTCGACAATCCATACTAAGTTTTGACAAATGGAGAAGTAAAATTGTTCACTTTTTCTTCAACCAAGGTTTGGAGTCCAAACCCAGTTATTAAAGGTGGTAAAACGGGCTATCAAGCTCAACCCGATCCGGGGCCATGGACTCTATCGGACAAGCTAAAAAATGTTTGATTTTATTCGGGCCACAAAATGACGTCCTTGCCCGACCTTATAAGGGCAATAGGCTTGTTGCACAATAGGTCACGAACTCTATTGGGCCGGGCAAAAGAAGCCCAAATTTTTTTTGGCTAAAATTTTCGGCCCAAAACTCTATTTTTAATAGGTATAAATAGGCCGACCTGCTGCTACCTCTATCAGTTGTAGTTAATGGACGTGGAACATATTGAAAAATTAAAATTGAATTTGAAGTATTCAAACTCAATTTTAAAGCTTTCAAACAGTATGCCAAACATACATTAGGATTTCTTCCTTGAATAACAACAAACCAAGAAAAGTTTTAAGATTAAGACACTTTGTGCTTCGTTTTTCTTTGATTTCCTTAAGGAAACTACAAACTGGTCAAGATAACTCGGCTGTTTTGAAAATAATAGAGTTTTTTCAATAAAGGATTTATAGTACTTTTTTTATAAGTTAGAAATTATCAATCCCGAGTTGTAATCTTAATTATTATTGGTCTCAACTATTTTGAATTCAAAATAAAAAATCAAGGATATTTTGAGGAGGATTTTTTTTTTTGCTTTGCCATCGTTTGAGAGAATGATAGTACGTTTTCCACTTGCAAAATCAGACATAAAACTTGGAAAGGGACAGAGGAAGAGTAGTTTTCAAAGCTTCTAATGCACGTCACATCCTTAACCGCTTACTTATCTCGCTGGTTATTATTAGGGTGTGTTTGGGAAAGTTGAAAATAATAGATTGTGCTGATAATCGATTATATGTATAATCGATTATTGTGATAATCAATTATAATCAGAATCTATTTTAGTTTGGGTATGTTTGGTGAAAAGCGATTTTAAGATAATTTATTTCATTTGGATGGTGAAAAAAAATCATTTTTAAACAGTAAATTAAGAAAAAAAGTATGAAGTTATTTTTATAATTTAATAATATTTATTTGGAAGTTAATTTTATAAGTGTAAATAGGGAAAAAAGTTTTGAGAATGAAAAATAATCAAATCACAATAATTTTAAGCTAAAACAAATTAGATTGCATAAAATAATTTTTTTCTCCCAAAAAAAGCTTTTTTATAAATTTAAGCAAGGTGTCAAACAAGAAAGATTATTTCAAAAATATTTTTTTTATCCAAAGCAACTTTTTTTTATCCAAAATAACTGAAAACTAAATAATCCAGCTTTCTCAGAATGCTCTTACTATAAAAGTCTATAATAGGCATATAGAATAATTTTGTGGTTCTCAACTGTGGTGGCCGCTTGCGCCGGAGAAACGATTGTCCAGGATCCTATTTTATGATGGATATTAATTTTTTTTATATATTTAATATATATATATATATATAATTAATAATATTAAAATTAAAAATTTATATCATTAATTTGTTTTTCATATTAAGAAGCATCATATACACACACATATATATATATATATATATATATATATATATATATATATATATTAAATAATTTGAGTAATATAGCACACATCGAAAGATTTTTGGATTTTTATTTAGTATTTAAAAGCTTAGATAATTTTTTGATAAGGACTTAATTTTATGTTACAAACATTTTGAAACTTATCTCAAACATGATAATTCTTATGATCTTAATGATGAAATTCTATTTGAAGAACTAAAAGTTATTAAAGAAGTCTTAGCAGTTGAATCAAAATCAAGCTTTATGATATTGAGTTCTTTGAAAATATTTAATTATTTTCCTAATGCATACATAACTTATAGAATAATATTAACTATTATTATTATTGTTGCATCTGGTGAGAAAAGTTTTTCTAAAGTGAAATTATTAAAATCTTATTTGTGATTTATTATGTCACAAAGTAGATTAAATAATCTTGCTTTAATTTTTATCGAAAATAATTTTTTAAAAAATCTTAATTATGAATGATTTATTAATGATTTTATAAAAAAAATATAAAAAAAATAATGTTTAAATAATTATAAAAATATTAATTTATCCATTTATACGGGACATCCAAAATGTGAAGACTAGCTTCTCAACCATGCCTTTTTCTTTGTCTTCATAACTTTCTTTTTTTATCGTTGAGTTGGTCGGCACAAGGAATAATTTTGTTTCTCGACGATGCCTTGTTTTTTCGATAACTTTTTCTTTATCTTCATAACTTGATAGGATGGGATAACTGCATTTACTGACTTTCAACGTGTATTGGCTGAGCCGGTGGCATGTGGTGGAATTGCGCATATCTATGAAGATTGAAGTCTTTGAAGAGCATGCCCACTTCAAATGTGTCTGGCACGGGCATCAATCCTTTGAAGTTAGATTTTCACTTGGATGTTTTATGTAGAAATTTTCAGTCATAAAATATTTTTTTTTTATATTTTAAAATTTCTCTTTTTTTTTTATAATTGATGGTTTAGATTTATCCAAACATGTACATATCGGATACTTCAAATAATATTTTTATATATCCGTAGTTGAATAGTATAATTTCTTACTATTATTTTTTAAATCATTATATTATATCAATATAAATGAAAATATCATAATAATTATATAAATGATAGTATTTTATTATATTTATAATTAACTTCTCTATTTTAATTTAAGATTGGCCTGGTGCTTTTACATTAATTACTAACATTATACATTATATTATATATATATATATATATATATATATATATATATATATATATATATTTTGTATCCTGTCATTTTTAAAACTTATCGTGTCTCAAATTTTATATCGTATATATCATATCCATCTCCTTTGTCGTATCTATACTTCTTCGGCACACATTCAAGAGCTCACGATCAATTACGAAGGTGAGACATTTAAAAATATATTATTCCATCTAAGTCTTTGATCATACAAGATTAATAAGTATTGATAAATGAGAGAGATTAAATTTATTTAATAAATTTGTTTAATGAAAAAGTCGCCACCAAATTCTATTTTAGTTAAAAAGATTAGAAAATTTAAGAAAAAGATGGTCTATGTTTAAAAATCAGATTTGAGAGTCTAACATTCATAACACATTAGTTTTAAAACTATTATCTCAAATCAATTGTGCAAATCTGTAATAAGCTGCAATCCACATTCAAACATTCTACTTGCTGTTTTTTCTATTGACGGAACATTCTACTTGTTATTGTAGGCTAAGAACAATTTTTTTTTGTTGCTCATATGTTTGACCTGTCACTCAAAAGTCAAAATATTGAAAAAGAATTTGTGGCTGTGTACCAGAGACGTGAACATTGAAATAGTAAGAACAGTAAAGGCATGGTAATCATTGATTCAGTTTAACAAGAATGCATATATCGAAAAGAAAAAAAAGAGTTGTTACATATTGGGGTGGATTAAAAATAAATTAGTAAAGAATTATGAATGAGGGTGACGATATTTTGTATATGTTCTTGCTTTGCTTGAAAAGTAAACATTGGGTCCTACGAAAGTAACCATTCATTATTTTTCCGTTTGATAAAAAAAAGTAAGCATTCCTTAGAATATACCAAGATTCTTTTTATTGCTTTGACTTACATTGCATAGGAAAATGTTTCTGATTTTCTTTTTTTTTGACTGAGGAAAATGTTTCTGATTGTTCTCATATATTATCATAGTTTTGTTTTCGTGGTGAAGTGAGGAAAGGTGTATCTCAACAAATCCCACGAAAAAATATTCTTTTTCAATAATTTGAGTGCCACATCAAACATAGGAAAGGTCTAGCATGAAGTAGCTAAACATGTGCTTCATCGTAAGGCACTAAAAATGACCTGTTATTTTACAGGTATCATAGGTGAGCTCGGTGGTAGTTGTAAAAAATTTGTTTTATAGAACAAACTTGTAAAATTGTTAATTTGCAAAATAGTCTCTCACTCCTTCTCCATTCCACCCTCATTGTCTAGAACTCTTAAATGAGATTCCACATTTCAATCTCATCCCCTCTGTTGCCATCGTTGGCATGTGCCACCGCCGTCTCGACATAGGGATCAACAGAAACAATAACTCTATCGGCATAGGAGGAAGAGGTGCTACACATATCTGTTTCTGATGCACTTGAGATCTTTTTTTGCAAAGATTGTTCTTGAACTTTAAATATATGCTAAACAAGAGGATCGAACCCGTGACACGAGATATGTCTTACAACGAAGCGCAAACCGCTGCGCCACCGAACGAAAAGATATCATCAGTTGACACCTTTTTAATTTGAAGTTAAACAGATAGCAACTTTTGTAATTATCGCTAACCTCCAGTCCGATCAACAAGGCCCGTTTTACAGGAAAACCAGGTTTCCGCTACCAAGTACTAAACGTGATTTTCTTGGGCCGTCTTCACATCAATGTCTTGAAAAAAACTTGCATCAATTTTTGCACTCGGTAAAATCCCAAATTTATGTGGTCAAATCCCTAATTTCCTCTACACTCCTTTACATAAGGTTGAATGGTTTCTATCAAATCATCATATAACAAGAAGAGGACTCGGTTCTAATCATCCATGGAAGCGAAGCTTTGGTCAAACTTGGTAGCGTCGTAGTGCTGGTGTTGCTCTGTCTTCTTCTCCCAAACCAAACTGGCGGCAACAACGAGGGAGACGGGAGACCATAACGAGAGATGGGCATAGGGGTCTTGAGACAAAAGGGTTTCTCTAAAATGTTGACCCCGGGACTATTTAGCAATTTCAGAAAAAAAAAAAAACAATACAATCAATCTCACGTTACCTTTTTTTGTTTGGGGCAACTAATCTGCACCGTTTATTATAGTTTTATTAATAAATCTGATGATAGCAAATGGTGCTTCATCGGTGAAGCACTTAGTTCACTGCTTCATGCTAGCCATCACCGAACAATTTGTGTATTGATAATATGACTATGGTTGTTGTTGTCATGATGTCATCTATCTTGAAGTATTTATTTTTCATAGGTAACCTTTTATTATCTTTATTTACATAATTTTTTAAATACTAAAAAAGAGTGAAGTTGCTTACCCGTGCGCTCAATAACTAGTTAATATTTACAGAAGAGAATTTAAAAAGAAAGGAAGATTCAATTGATTTTTCTTCTATGATTTTTTTAAGTTCATTTTAAGCGCGAAATTAGGTTAATTTGTTGGGCCTCATTTGAAACTATTCAACTCTTTGAACTTTTTTTTTATCGTTAATATATTTTTAATGCAAAAATAGAATCTAAATTCTTGAGATTAACAAGATGGACTAAATTAATTTTTAATTTATTTGAACATACAAGTTGTTTTATTTTTAAATGAGCCCTACATAAGAGTTAAACATAGAACAATACTATAAAGCACCCCTAAATTTTTAGAAACAAGTAAGCACTGATTTTCCCAATTACTCTTATCGACTTTGGTGACAACATCTTTTTAAGCAATTAAGTTCTTACTATGTTCCTACATTTACAAGCATTTCCATGCCACACCCTTGCTCCTACCTATTTAACGAAATTGTTGACATTTTAGCAAAGAGTACGCATGCGATTCATGCAGAGACTTTGAAGCATAATATTCTTAACGGGCAATGGCCTTTTATTCACGTGTTTATTGAGTTATAAGGTTATTGTACTTTTTGTTGGTATATTGAGTTTTAAGCTTCAAAAGCGAAACAAATGCTTATTGTGGTGATCAAGGTTTGCCGTGAAGTTATTGACAAATGTCAAAGTAAGGTCTATTGACTCAACTATGTATTTGCGTATGAAGCAAGTTGTTGAGAATGACTCAAAATCAGTAAATCTGCCTTGTGATCAATTCTGCAGAATTTGCTGAGCGAATGTGATATCGCTAAGCGAGCGAGAGGAATTTTCAAGTAATGCATTTCTATATTAATTTCGCTAAGTTTTTCTGAAGCACAGACGGGTTGTGCGAAACACAGACAAGTCGCGAAGCACAGACGGGTCATCACTGTGTCAATTTCGCTAAGCGGACGGTATTGCGCTAAGCGAAATGTAGATTCAGAAACAGAACAAGTGATTGAAGCATCTATAAATAAGAGGACTTGGAGAGGACTTGGAACAGATGTGATGAGAGATGTGATGATTTCGAAAATAGTGAAAGGGAATACATGCTTAGACTTGAGTAACTTCCAGAAGTGAGATTGAAAGGAGATTTTGAGAGGATTTGTGAGTAAGAGAGTTCTTGGATAGCAATTCTATCTTGAGAGAATCATAGAGTGATTTGTAAGAGATTGAGAAAGTGCATAGGAGTAGAAATAGCTATCTTGGGGTATTTCTTGGAGGCATGATGGGAATCACATGAAAGTACAAGAATAGGCAAGATAGGCTTAGATTTCTATCGTAAAGCTTTGTATCTCTTTGTTCATGATAGTGAAGATTGGCTGCTCTCTCCCGTGGATGTAGGTCGCATTGACCGAACCACGTAAATCCGGTGTTCATCTCTTTTATCGTTTTATTTTTGCTGCGTTTATATCTTGTTTGTATTGTACATTATTTGGTTTTGCATAGTTGCTGTCTTGGTTTGTTTCGTTGTTAACAAAGATAAATTTCGTGACCCCAAATTTCACAACACAAGTGTTGAAACTAATTGGTAGGATGCTTCTAATTTGGGAATGAAATGACTATAATATTGTCTAGATGTATTTATGATTGAGATCATTATAAAATTTATTGATTACCGTTGTAATGGTTATGTAAGCTGTGTTGAGGCACATAGTGAAGATGTGATATTGTGATTTGATTTGCATGAACATGCCATGCATATGAGAAGGGGTTTGGTTTTGGACATTGAGCAAGACTTGGTGTATCCGACCGGTTAGCGGAAACGACCGGGATATAAATGTGACCGCTGGAGAAGGGGACTCTA
Source organism: Ammopiptanthus mongolicus (assembly GCA_039655645.1). Taxonomy (NCBI): domain Eukaryota; kingdom Viridiplantae; phylum Streptophyta; class Magnoliopsida; order Fabales; family Fabaceae; genus Ammopiptanthus; species Ammopiptanthus mongolicus. The sequence goes on along the minus strand of CM077344.1, from coordinate 85,794,756 downwards.
GTGAACAACCTCGGAGTTTGGAGGGATGTTATGTAGTGACCGAGGTCACTTGCCAGTCAACGATTTCGACCGGGATAGAAATGCGGCCGTCAGAGTGGGAGACTCTGGTGAACAACTCTGAGGGGATACACAAGCATTTTGCCCAATGCTAATTTGACATCATGGCAAGAAATTATCAGCTATGGATGGTTTCGTACGTTGTAATTTACATATTGGCATATGGTTATATGTTATACCATTTGATGTTATGTTTTGTTTATCCCTCACTGAGTTCTGGGACTCACCCCCACCTTTTTTGATCCAGATTCAGATACTTCATGAAGGAAGTCATTTCAGGAAATCCTCGCACGTGTGTAGTGCTTGGGTAGCTGCTGTTGATTCCTTTTGATTGGTTTTGCATATGGGAAATCTCCTTGTTTTAGAGTTTTTAATCTCCGTATGATTTGTAAACTATTTTTGTTTGTTTGTTTCTTTTTTCTTTTTAAAAAAAACTTCAGTATTTTAACTCAGGGCCACCATGGCTTATGTTTTGTATAGTCGTTTACTCTGATAATTACTGTTGATATGTTACATATCTTGCTAAGATGTAACTTATACGTTCTTGAAAGGCCTTGGGAATAGAACAACGGAGTTCCATTCTGGCCGGTCAGGGGCGCCTAAGTTGGGTCTTGACAAAGTGGTATCAGAGCTTTATAGGTCCTGAGTTGGATTAGAGACTAATGAGTTCTGTAATAATTCTTGAACCCGGGAGGGAATCATTCCAGAAGTCATTAGCAACTAATCTGATTTTGTTTTAATATAAGCCGTTGAAAATGGGAGAATTCTCATATGACAATTATAAGCAGTGACCTGAGATGGATAATGTTTATTTAGTGGGGTTAGTGTAAGTGGTGTGTGTTTCTTTATGATGAATGTGTGCCATGTATGTGAGAATTAAGGAGCACTATGACACAAACATTTAGAGCACATCTCTACGAATGGAGTTGAGCAACTTGTATGAGGGAATCCTAGATTCCATTGGCCTTATACATTTTATTGTTTGTATTAAATGCATTAAAAGTTAAATATATCAGAATATGGCTATCAAGAATGCAGTTAAGTCCAAGTTATGACGCTTAAAGGTATGGTAAGGAGTATGATTAGTCATTCTACCTTACCAGAGTCACTATGAGAGTAACAATAAAGATTGCAGCTTAAATGCTTGACAGAGTACCAACTAAAGTTACCGATCAATCACTTTCAAGTATGGGAACATCCAACTAAGGCAAGACCTTATGAGCCTTGCGAAGGAGAATGGAGCTCCCCAAATAGTGAGCGGCAACCTTATTGATACTCTGAAAGGTCAAAGGGGTAAATGAATTTGATAATCCCAAATTAAAGAAACTTTGAGACAGGAACTGACTAGTTCTTTGAGGATATTGAGTTTGGGGGGGAGATAAGATTAGAGACAATATCTTTGAGAAAGAATTGGTTCTAATCCCTGAACCAATTCATATAGTTGCTATTAGTGTAGCAAATTTGGATCCTTGTGAGGATATTGTTGTTATTCTTCCCATTCAAGATAAGGAAATTATTCCTAAAGGTCAAACTCAACACCCTCAAGAACTAGAGCATCAAGAGCCGATGCCTTTTGCCATGATCCACTAAAGAAATGGTGAATACTATTTTGGATAATTATATAGTATTTCTCTAGGAACATAAGGTAAGTTGTATTATGGAAGATGGTTCAATCAACTCCCATCAAACCATATGACGTTTCTATTCGGAAAAGTGGGTTGAAGGTATGAGTACAAGCTTTAGCTAGACATTAAGGTTTGAAACTTATCCTGATACCTGAAGGTTTCAAAGGGTAATATGGAGAGGTATAAGGTTTGTCTAGTGGCAAAAGGCTATACTCAAAAGAAAGGATTGCTTGTAAAGAGACATTCTCTTCAGTACCATTGAATGACTCTTTCAAGGACAATCATGGCTCATGTTGGTTATTATAATTTGGAGCTTCACAAGATGGATGTCAAGACGGTGTTTCTCAATGGCAACATTGATGAAACAAATGCATATAATGCAAACCAGGAAACTTTGTGTCAAAAGACATAGAGAAGATGTTTTGAAAATTGACGGAATCTATCTATGGGCTAAAAAAAAAAAAAAAAAAGACGTCTCGTTAGTGATACCACAAGTCTCATCAAGTGATTGTCTCATTTGGTTTCGAGATGAATATCGAGGACAACTGTGGGTATTACAAGTTTAGTGGGAGTAAGTTCATTTTTCTGGTATTATATGTTGATATTATGCTAACCAAGAACGATATAGGCTTATAGCGCGAAACCAAGAAATTTTTGACAAAGAATTTTGTGGGGAAAGATCTTGGGGACGCTTCTTTCGTCTTAGGAATTTCGATACGTAGAGATCATTCTCGAGGTATCTTTTGGATTATCACAAAAGAGCTATATCGATATAGTTTTGGATAAGTTCGACATGAAAGATAGTAAATCAGGAGATACCCCGGTCACTAGGGGAGACATTTTAGTCTCACTTAAATGCCCCTATGAAAATCTGGAAATTCAGGAAATGCAAAAGATTCCCTATGCTTCGGCTGTGGGAAATCTGATGTATGCTCAAGTTTGTGCGCATCCGGAAATAGCGTGCATAGTAGGATTATTAGGCAGATACTTGAGCAATTCAAGGATTATTGGAAAAGCAACCATAAGGAATGTGAGATACTTAAAGAGAACAAAAAGGCATATGCTCACATATCGGAGATCTGACAGTTTAGAGATCATGAGAAATTATGACTCCGATTTTACAGGATGCCAAGATAGTAGGCATCCGACTATGGGATATGACTGGAGTAATTTTTTGTCACTTGGTTGCATTTAGTAAAAGATATTGAAATACCACTCAAGTCATGTTGTGACAAATAAGTCAGTCATATTGTACTTCAACAACAACATAAGTTCTACAAAGTAGAAGTTCATCGACATCAAGTATCTTGTAGTTAAGAAAGAGTTCAGGAAAAACAATTTTCTATGGAGCACATAGAGACAAATTTTATGCTATCAGATCCACTAACTAAAGACTTAACACCTAAGGTTTTTTCATGAGCATGTTGCTCATATGGGTGTTGTCACTGAGGATGCCTTAGTTTAGTGAGAGTCTCTATTTGTGTTTTATATTTGAGATACAAACCTTTTTCGGATTTTCTGCAGAAATAAAGTTATGTTTATGAGTTCATTATGAACTTGTTTGTATCTTGATGTGTGTAAAATTTATTTACACATTAAGGACTTTGGTTTGGAAAATTAAATTTTTGCAAAATTGATCTCACTAAAGACTTAAGTTGGACCAGTTGGAAATAGGCATGATTCAGAGATCACATTGCATGAAATTTCCATGCCACTCATCCATATCGATCTATGTCATCTAGTGCATTGATGTGGTGGTCGTCGGGGTTTAGTCACAATAGACGTTAGTGACGACAGCCGCGGTGGTCCCATTGTTGATGTATGAGGTGGACCAGATTGTAAAGGGGAAATTTAAAGATAAATAGCATTCGAATGCGCGCCTAAAGAATTCTGATATAATTATTACGATATATTGCCCAAGTGGGAGATTGTTGGAATATTTTGTATTTAATTATATTCCAATGTCATAATGTGGGCATATATCGTTTATTAATTATATTAGCTATTTATCAATTAGGAGCCTTAATTGATATGTGATCAAATTAAATGATAAGGCTAATTCAATTTCTGATTTGATAATAAATTAGTTAATTGATATGGACTAAATATGAGTGGATGTCATTGATGGCCCATTTCGGAATAATGGGAACCCTAATTGGCCATCACCCTATATATAGGCTATGGTCCCCAATACACTGGACACAATATCGCATACCGCCTCTTCTCCCTATCTGAAGAGCGACTATGGCATAAGGAGTCCCAGTTGAGGAAGAATCACAAGCCAACGGGTGTTCATTACCCGTCTCTCTTTTCTCTTCCCCCTCTCTGCGTTTCAGGATTACCGCTCTCCGTTCGTGAAGGTTGGTGATCAACTTCATCCTTAGAAGAACGTTGAGTTCAGGATCATATGCTGGATCCAGGTATTCCTAATATCTTTGATAAATCAACATGTTGTAGATCCTAAAGATATCAAGTTTTAGTTGTTCTTGATAATAGAGATGCATGCTATATATATGGTTATTATGTTTCCGCAATAAAGACTTATGATAGCATGCCTTGTATATGATTGTTGAGTTTAAATCTAACAAGATATACTAGCTATTGTGTTTTTGCTAATCTGAATTAAGGGGGTGTGTTAGAGTATAATTCAGATTAGGCAATTCAATTAGTGCTAGTTAGTGTTGGTTAAAGGTTTGTTAGTTAGTTAAATTGTTGTAACTAATAAGTGATCAATAGTCCATGTGGGAATTAAATGTGTAGAGCAATATAAATAGTAGGTGCATATGTGCAAGTGTGTAGAGTGATTAAAAGTGAATAATAATGAAAATGTGATCAATAAAATTTAGATTATTTTCTTCCTCTTAATATTTCTCTCTAGTCGGTGCTTATGTTTTAACAAAGCGAAGTCTCAATTCGTTCACAATATCCTTGGCCTTCTGCCAAAATCTTCATTTTCGCATGTTGCTTAGATTCTATTGCCTTTTGCTACCAGAGCACCTTAGCTTCTGCACATTATTACTGCCAAAAATATTATCCTAGCCATAAACCCTGCAAGAATAAACTCAGCGAAAACAGAAAGCAAAAATCACAAGTTTTAAGCATAAAGAATCCTATGTCTGCATGAGTCAAGTTCCTTCCATTTGAGCTCTTTCTTTTGCACGAACATCAACAATTTGATTAACTTCCCCATTCCTCTGAACAAAGACAACATCCTTTAAGATTAATAGTATGTTTTATACTCCCTCTGATCCTGATTATAAGAGACACCAATATATAAAAAACATTGACTAATTTTTAAGCTAAATTTCATTTCTATCCTTATTTATTGTAAAATTCATATTAAAGAGACTCAACAATTCCTCATACGAGTGTTTTGGTGTAGCTGACTCATAGTTTACTCATTTGTCAGATAGCATGGTACTTGGATTTATGAATAAATAAGTAAGCTGAATTAGAAGTAATTAAATAGAGGCATTTGTGGAATAAAATTTAAAATGAATCGATTTTAATAATTTCCTTTGGTATTGATGAATTAAGGTTTTGTCTCTTATATTCAGGATCAAATGGTGTAGTTTATTACAGTAAAAACATAAATCTCACGGGCACTCCTTTCTCTTATTAACCCAAGCAATGACATTTTTTGTATCTGATTCTATTATAAGCTCCTTATTCTTTACCCATTCTTGTTGTAAAAACATTTCCAGCACAAAGACAATCGTCATGAATTCTACTTCATTTGAGTCTCTTATCCCAACTGATGCAGCAAAGAGAGCTTTAACTAGGCCTTGATCATCTCTAAGGATTCCACCAATATCTTTTGGGTCAAGTTTTCCTTTAAAAGATCCATCAACATTCCATTTTAATTTATTCTGTGCAGGTGGACACCAAGATATGGTTGATCTATCCTCTCCTCTCCTCTTTTTTTTTTTTTTTTTTCATGTTTGATTTGAGGAGTCACAAGAGTGTGCACACAAAAAAACATCAGAATTTATCATTTCATCATACCTAGAAATGCAACATGTTGTCCATTCATCATTCATCAAGAGTCACCCAAAGGAGATTAAGCAATGACCCTCATCTATATTTCAACAGCCATTGCGATAATTTTTTTTTAAAAAATTCGAGACACATCAAAATTTAAACACAAAGCATCAAAGACTCGGATCCCTTTAATCTCTACGGTTTGAATTCAAACGAAATAGTAAGAGTAACTTTATCGCAGCACTCACTTTTTTATTTTTTGGAATTCTTAAATGGATCTCACATTTACACATTACTTATTTTTAGAGTAAATACTTAATTTGGCCCCTGAAATTATAGAGTCGTATCAACTTAGTCCCCCACAATATCAATATTATAAAATGATCCCTGAAATTACAGAAAGTTAATCAAATTCATCCCTCCATTGGTATTTGCATGGACTATAATGACATTAAATTGGTAATATCGGGGATGAATTTGAAACTAAGTGAATAATGTCAAGAATGAATTTGCTACATTTTACAATTCCAAGGATCATTTTGGAATATTGATAATGTGGGGGACTAAGTTGATACGACCTTACAATTTCAGGGACCAATTTGAGTATTTACTCCTTATTTTTACATTTTATAACTTAAGCACATCTTCTCTCCAACCCAACAACTTTCAAAAAGTTCTTAAATAGATCCGATCAGTGATCCCACATCCTTACATTTTATCAATAATTTATTTATTACGTCATAATTATTTTATTTATAAATTATTTTCTCGCCAAAATTCCATAAACACCGATGTTTGTGGAAGCACCCCTCAAATTTGGGATGCTTGTTAAGTACTCTCTGCATGGCCTCATGCTTATTAAGAATGCTGGTCTTGATAGGCAAACACTATTTTTTCCACCTATCGATGCAGATGCTATAACAAACACAAAGAAAATTGGTCACTGAAAGATTAAAAAGATTAAAATAAATTGCAGGGGATAAAGAATCTTTAAAAAAAGTGTAATCATGGCATGATACATTTTTTTTTCGATCTACTTAGAGAAGTTTCTCACCGTCAACCTGAGACGGAAACTAATCTCCCGCGGAAGTTTGTTCGATACCTCGATGGGTGGCATCTCTCTCAACTGAAGTTTTTTCCATATCTAAGACTCGAACCCGAGACCTTAGTTAAGGGACGAGATGCTTTTAATCACTCACGCCAATCTCAGTCGGTATGGCATGATACATTTACCAAGTCATCTCATGACCCCACATTTTAAACCCAAAATGGACCACATCAAGTTCACAAATACCCTTTCCTTTTAAATACCAAACCAGCAGAACCTTTAAAAAAATCATATCCAATGTGTATCCAAAACAAGAAGTGTTGCAAAGAAAGTAAAAAGAAACCAAATTAAACATGCTCAAGACCTTACAACTCAGATCACCACAAGTGAAAGGCACATCCAACCACCATCTCAGTATCATGAATATCTTAGTATCATGTATCCAACTCATGAATATCAGATCTTAACTCATGCAGCTATATATCACCATCGGATCAAAAACATTTTTTTTTTATTTTGCTTAAAAAGCAGATGCCATGAGATTTGGAAGCACAAGAGCCATGCCATCAAACAGATAACAAATCAGTATCTTAAACCAAATTTGTAACCTCTCTTCAAGTACATTCAAGCAATGTTCACATAACTGTAGATTGCATCTCTTGTAGTTGGAGCTTAGATTAAAATTACGATTTGCTAACTATTTCCTTACAATTATAACATAATAATCCTTCATTAATGAATACATAATGTTGCATTTTTCATATAGAGATGCTTGTTCGCCTCTGCTGTACCACTACAAAATAATTACCATATTATCTTATTTCTCTGCATCAGTGCTAATTGTTGGTGTTGCAAAATCTTGAAAGATATTATAGGATGCTGTTGGCGAGGAGGAGGGATGAGATGCTTCTATTTGGAACATAACCAATATTCTGCATGAATTGGATGTCTATGATTATTCTACAGTCACGCAGTATAAGCCTATTAAAATTGGATTTCATGTAAGTAGTGGGAAGTGTTGGTTATTTGATGTCCTAGGTTTGTTTCTGGAAATCAGATTAGACTCTTTATTCTAGAAAACTCTTTTTCTAGGAAGTATCAATACCACATGCACATAATATTATTGATACACAAACGAAGATACCACAAATTTTAAAAATTATAAGACATGCATCTCAAATTTAAAAAGATAAATAATATTTTAAAAGTTAACACGAAACATTATAAATATAATAAAATCGTATTATTAACTATTTTGAAGTATCCCTGCTTCATGGTCTTTTTTTTTTATAAAATTTTCTTTGTCCTAGAAGTTCAGGTTGCTAAGGAAATTGCATAACATAATTTGCGTTGATAGTAGGTCCATCTTAAGCATCCTCTGCCAGCCTCTCTAATTGCTTGAAGTCCATGACTGCCACTGACAAAAATGCATAGATGATCATAGTGCAAAACTTTGACACATCAACAGAGGCTACACTCACAAGAAATGCGATATTTTGGTTTGTTTCTTGGTCTATTTTCTACAACATGATCACATCGGATGCCACATTGTACGGAATTGCCGGAGTATAGCAGATACAAGAAGCAGAAGCAGATAAAAATTATACCTTTTGAAACTTGTGTGGCCTAATTCGCGCCTTTGATTGAACAATTAATGGTTTGGCAAAACAAGAAAATAATCGAGAAAAATAAATTTTTTTTATAATTTGGCCCATGCAGGTCTCGAACCTGCGACCTTCGCGTTATTAGCACGACGCTCTAACCAGCTGAGCTAATAGGCCAACTGACAATGATGTTTATCATATTTAATTAAGTTTGACTATGACTATCATTCTGACAAGAACCATATTCTAAAGTTAAATAACCTCATAAAAAACACCTTTTTAAACGTTTTCCCTTTTTTTTTTTGGCAATAAAGAAAGAGATAATATATCGTATTTATTTCCATTTGAAGAGATGTTTTTACTTTTTTTTTTGGGTAACTACGAGAGATATCATTATTTATGTAGGATAGAAAATCAAATTGAAGAAAAAAAAATAGATAAGTACTTTCAAAGGTGACTAGAGCAAAGGGATCTAAAAATCATCAGGGAGGGAATAAATATATGGTTAAACTAATCATTTGGTCTCTATACGTGACGTCAATTTTGAATTTGGTCCTTATACGTGAAGTTTTTTGAAATCGGTCCTTATATGTACCTTTATTTTTAATCTGGTCCTTCCCGTTTATTGGTGTCATAACGCCGTTTGTTGAAGTTAAAGTATAGGGACCAAATTGAAAATGATTGTCACATGTAGGGACCAAATTCAAATTTTTATTCTGAATTAGATCCCTGCATGTAACAATCATTTTCAATTTGATCCCTACATGTGATAATCATTTTGAATTTGGTCCCTATCACTTGACGGTGTTACAACACCAATAAACGACGAGGACCAAATTAAAAATAATTATACATGTAAGGACCAATTTCAAAATTTTTCACATATAGGGATCAAATTCAAAATCAGTATCACGTATAGAGACTAAATGATTAGTTTAACCAAAAATATATTATAATTTTGTGTGTATAGTAAATATTTTTGAAAATAAAAAAAAAATAGTATATATATAACTAATTGTATAAATGATGTTGAGAACAGGGGCGAGTAGGTCTACAAAAGGAAAAAAAACAGAGGAATAACACTAATAAGCATAGTTTAATAACTAATATTTACTAATAGGGTTAAGGATGGCAATGGAACAGGACAGGCACAAATAATAATCCCCAGCTACCCGTTCCGCCGGATGAAAATCCACCCTCTTGACTAAGTTTCACATGAGCAGTAGGTCCCCCTTCAAACCAACCCCAATATAATTTACCATATTGACAAACCACCACTCCTCTTCACTTTTTCAAATGCTTATTTATTGAAAAAGGTCAAAATGGAAGAATGTGACGCATTTATGCAATAGAACAAATGCTTGCGTCAGTGTCGCAGGTCACATTAAAGGGTTCAGGTAAGAAAGAGGTGGAGATATAATGGTGGGGAATTATGAGGAGGTTTAGAAAAAAATATTAAAAAAAAAAAGGATATTTTGGATAGAAAAAGGTTGAAAAAAGGAAAAGGGGTTGTATAAGAAAAATCAGGAGCCGCAAAAAGCAACTCCCTATGTTTTTAGTTAAAACCTAAATCCATACACACCCTAATTAGTTTGGCAGTGAACCTCTGTTTGAATGGAAACTGTGGCAAATTCTAGGGTGGGAGACAATGTCACACCTCCCATCCTGAGAGACCACGAAATTAAAAGCCCTCTTTTGCAAAAAAAGTTTACTTTTCACCCCTTCTTCTCTCTCACTCCCCCTCTCTCCTCCTCCACCACCCTCTCACTCATCCTTAGCCCCCTGTCTCTACTGCGAATAGATTCACGAACATCAGTAGTTGCCCAATCCCATTGCTTCACCATTGGGCGTCGGGCACCATCTTGCAACCACAAGCCATAGCGATCCCCTCCCCAAATCGCGAACCACCGTGCAACACCACTACCTTCATGTGTGTATCCTTCTCGCTCGTCCTAGATTGTGCCACCCCCAGATGGTGCGCCCTCGTCACATCATCGCGAGTCACGCCACATGCACCCCCTTCTGCACGACCCGAATTCGAGTCACTAGAACCACGATCTCTATCGCGCACAACATTGTCGATGCTGCCATCACCTCTTTTTAGAAAGTTCCTTCGAAAGCATCGTTTACTGGAATCCCAACAACATTCCCAACCTTCGCAAATCTGGATCTGGATTCATGTGATAGCCAGAAACATTGGGTAAATTGCAAGTGCAAGCGGATGAAGGGGTGGTGGCTCACGACCTAACACGTTTTTGGTGTTTGCAATGTGGTGGAGGATGGTGGTTCTGAGGGAGACAAGGACAACAATGTCTTTGGCTTGAGGAGATTTGAGAGTGAAGTAGACCAAATCTCTCGCAAACTTCCTTTCTTCATCCTACAAGTTGGTTGAATGGTGGGCAACTTCTGGGTTTTGGCCGAAAATTGCGATGCTGCATTTTGGGGGAAATCGCAACAAATGGTGGTGTACTCTGGACGGTGACCCATTTGGGACGGTGGCGCGACGGTGTAGATCTGCAAGTGGAGGGTGGTGACGCGGAGGAAACAGAGGCCACAGAGGACGCAACGACAATGGAGAAAGTGAGAGAGATCTAAGCCCGAGGGAGGATGTGCGAGAAAGGAGGTGAGAGAGAATGAGATGGGATGAATATTTTAAATTTGAAAAATATCAGAATTTTAAAATAATAAAAAACTTGCGTAAATGCTCGTGTTTCATGGTCTCTCGCAATAGGAAACATGACATGATCTCCCACCTAAAAGTCGTCGGGAAACAACATTATTTGCTTTTAATTTGAAGATTTGGAACGTTAAAAAGTTCAAAATTCCCTTTATCGATCTTATTTATCCTTATATTATTTTTTTGTCAGCCTTTTGCACTCACGTTTCCTATTTAGTCAAAAATGATTTTGGGTTTGGAAATATATATAAAAGGCACCTTTTTCATCCAATTTAATATGATAATGTTTATTTTATGTGATAAGTGTATGCATTTTTTAAATTTTATTATGTATTACATGATTATTATATTTATATTTACATATTTGCCAAAAATAACTTTTTGACTAAAGATTTTCAAATATAAATCACATTTACATCTCACTTTTGAACAAAATTAAGTTTACCAAATAATGTTTATCGATCCAAAATCAAGTTTGCAAATTTAAATTCAGACATGTGTCCCAATTAGCTTTTAATAAGTTCCAAATTATATGACTATGGTTCTGTTTGACAAGTCCAATAAGCTAGCTTATTACTTATTTGACTAGCTTATAAGCTTGTTTGAACAAAATAGAGGTGTTTAGTAAAGAGGCTTATCTCAATAGCTAATAGCTTTTCTTTATAACCTAATTTTGTTAGCTTACAACATATAACTTATAGGTTATTAACTTTTTTTTATCATTTTTACCCTTATTAATTTAATAAAATTCCTATTTTACCCGGCATGTCACAAAATAAAATTTATATAAAAAAAACATATAAATATCTCATTTCATTTATATTATTTAATAAAAAACATAATATTCTAATTATAAAGCTTTATTTAGATTTAAAAAGAATTTATATAAAAATCATATAAAGATTATGTCCTTCTATATTAATAAGCTAGTTCATCCGTTAATTAATTTTATTATACGCTTCAAATTCAATCAGCTAACTTTTCAGCTATAAGCTTTCAGCAAAAAATTAACTTATTAGCTATAAACTAACTTATCTGCCATAAACTAGTTTATCAACTATTTTTGTCAAACAAAGTCTACGTGAGCAAATATTTTTAATGACTTGGATTCCGCTTGAAATAGCTTTTAGGGTGAAGTTAGGTGAAATTTTTATATACCCCAATCTCATCTCGGACCATTTGATTCGCAAATGACTAGTCCGTGAGAGAGGTATGTATGTTAAGTCATGCATCTATGAAAATATAGACAAAATATCCTTTATAAATGACTTGAACAACCTTTTTATATTGAGTTAACTTTTGAGATGTGGTTAAACCTAAGCCAACTATTATAATATTAGTCACTTTCAATTTATCTTGATTCCGAAAATACAACATTTATCTTGATGACATGGTTTGGAGCTAGGGACGTGGGCGATGGAGTTGGGTGACGACATGAACTTGCTGCAACCGTCAACAGCATGGCCACCCAAGCTGGCTGCATGATTCTTCAAGCATTCTTTATAGGTCTCCATTTCGAGTTTTGGAGATTTTGTTGTTGTAGGAGTGTTGGTGCCGGTGGTGATTATGTTTATCTCTCAAACATCTAAACCAAAACAAAAGATGATTCAAGCTTTTATTTATGATGTTTGTTATGGTTAGGTCCCTCTTGATAACTAGGGTTCCTAATTTTGCAGAAAGAAATGGGGATTTGTAGGTTTCTAAAGGTACCAACTAATCAATTTCTTTTTAATTAAATAAAATAATATTTTATTAAATAAAATAAAATAAAATAAATATAATACTTTTATTTTTAATTAAATAAAATAATTTTTAATTTAATAAATTATTTTTATATTTCAAAAAGTGCCACCTGCCATGCCATGTGGTAAATCATTTATCACATGGGACGATTCTGACAGAGTTATGATTAGGGGTGTTCACATCCAAGTACATCCAAAAATAACCTAAAACCAATAAAAAAATAACCCGGAAAATGAACAAAATCGATATTCTTGGATCGTTTTTTTTTTAAAATCGATTATTTCGATTCGATTTTCGGTTTCTTTCTTGAAACCTAACCAAACCGCATATATAAAATTTAATGTTTATTAATTCTATTATTAATATGGGACACTATATTAGATTATTATTTGTTAGTTTTTGTTATCCTAATAATACTTATTAGTTTGATTTGATGTAATTTCTACCATTTTTAATGTTCCAAACATAAAATTGATAATTGTTAGTTCATATTGTTTTAATTTTTAGTATGTTATATGACCTATCTATTGTTGTTATTTAAACTTACTTTTTAGTTATTGTGTTGATAAAAACCAAATCATCCAATCGAAATCGTTTTTAATCGGATTGGATTGGCTAGGATTTGATATATACAATCTAAATCGAATTGCATCTAGTTTTTATTTTTGGATTGAATGACTTTTTGACTAAAAATAGATCTAAATTGATTTATGAACACTCCTAATTATAATGGTTAGATGACAGAAGGACTTGTTAGCTTCAAGTTGGTTAGTTTGTTAGAAGTTAGTTAAGTCTGTTATGTTTGTTGTAATTGTAGTTAGCTTGCTTATTGCCGAAGCTCTATAAGTAACAGTATGCCATGTATAGATTGATTAATTCAAGTTTGTTAATTGAATACAGTTGAGGTATTATACATTCCATTTTCTTCTTCTTCGTTCTCTAAAAATCTGTACAAGTGCGTGTGTGTGTAAACTAAGTGTTTCCTCCAACAAGTGGTATCAGAGCAAGAAGATTAGGGCCTGTGTGTGCTGCTTCGGTTTTGCTGTGATCATGGCTTCGAATGGCAGTTGAGGCTTCATGTCCAACTTGCCCATTCTTGATGGCAAGAATTTTGATTACTAGCTTGTAAGGACAGAGGCCATTCTTGGCTATCAAGAACTCCTGGAGATAGTGAAAAATGGAGTTTCAGAGAAAGATGATGATGCAGCCAAGAAGAAGGATTATAAAGCAAAGTGTTTGTTTCACCAGTGCATGGATCTTGCCAATTTTCAGAAGGTCTCCACGGCAAAGACAGCCAAGGAGGCTTGGGACACCCTGTAGAAGACTTATGGGGGTGCTGAGAAGACCAAGAAGATAAGGTCGCAGTCTCTCAGAAGGCAGTTCAAATTGCTGTCCATGAATGAACAAGAATCCATTTCAGATTACTTCAACAGGCTTCTGGTGATGGTCAATTCCATGCGATCCAGTGGAGAGTCTGTGATAGATCAGCAGATGGTTGAAAAGGTGTTGAGAACACTCCCTTCTAAATTTGACTACATTGTTGTTGCCATTGAAGAAGCCAAAGATGTTGAAAACATGAAGCCTGAGGAGCTTCAGAATTCTTTGGAGGCTCATGAGCTAAAATTGAATGAACGCAGTGCTGGAAAAGCTGCTGTAGAACAAGCACTGCAAGCTCAAGTCTCAAAGAAATGGGGTGCAGATCGAGGGAAATGGAAGAAAGGCAATAAGAATGGAGGCAGATCCAATAAAGAAGGATGGTCTTTAAGCCAAGATCAGTCCAATGACAGTGATAAAGTTGAATCCTCAAACAGAACTGGGAGAGGAGGATCTAGTCGAGGTAGAGGTGGAAAGAAAGGTCAAGATAAAAGAAAGGTTCAATGTTACAATTGTGAGAAATGGGGACACTATACAAGTGAGTGTCGGCATGCCAAAGAGAAGCAGAAAAGAAGCACTGATGATGAGGCTCACTTGGCTCAAGACAAGTCCGATGATGAACCTGTATTGTTAATGGTCACCACTCTGGATGATGCCTCTCAAACAGAAAATTGGTTTCTTGACACTGGATGTTCCAATCACATGACTGGACATAAGAATTGGCTTTCCAATCTTGATATGAGCAAGCAAAGTAAAGTACGGTTTGCTAATAGTAGGACAATTGCAGTTGAAGGAGTTGGTGACATTGTGATCCGCAGGAAGGGAGACAAAGTAGCCCTGATTGAAAATGTCCTATATGTGTCTAGCATGAAGTGTAATCTGTTGAGTGTAGGACAATTGGTTGAGAAAGGTTTCTGTAATGGCCCGGACTGCTTTCCGGATTGCCGACTGTCCCTACAAACCAACATGTGTCTTTTCAGCGTGCTTTGTCCTCACTCACACGCTTTCTGGAAAACTTCCAAGAAGGTCACCCATCCCACAATTACTCCAAGTCAAGCACGCTTAACTATGGAGTTCTTATGTTTTAGGCTCCCGAAAAGAAGATGCATCTTGTTAGTATAGGTAGTATAAATCAATTCTTATAACCCTTCCATCAACTATATGTCCCATACCTGTACAGCCTCAAGATCCCTCTCATTCCGGTGTGAATCGGTTCATTCATGTCTCCCTCCACCTAGAAGCCTTCCAGGAGCCGCTCATTGTCCGTGCCTCATGCACCGACGATCACTCCCAACCTTTGTCAGCCCCGGGTGTTACATGCCCATCAACTTTCACTTGGTTCGTCCCCGAACCACACCGTACTGGTAGAGGTCCGCTCTGATACCATTTGTAACGGCCCGGACTGCTTTCAGGATTGCCGACTGTCCCCACAAACCAACACGTGTCTTTTCAGCGTGCTTTGTCCTTACTCGCACGCTTTCTGGAAAACTTCCCAGAAGGTCACCCATCCCATAATTACTCCAAGTCAAGCACGTTTAACTATGGAGTTCTTTTGTTCTAGGCTCCCGAAAAGAAGATGCATCTTGTTGGTATAGGCAGTACAAATCAATTCTTATAGGCTTTCCATCAACTGTACAGTCTCATACCTGTACAGCCTCAGGATCCCTCTCATTCCGGTATGAATCGGTGCATTCATGCCTCCCTCCGCCTAGAAGCCTTCCAGGAGCCGTTTCTTGTCCGTGCCTCATGCACCGGCGATCACTCCCCACCCTCGTCAGCCCCGGGAGTTATAGTTTCTCTGTCATTATGAAGGATGATCAGCTTGAGCTGTATGATGCAAGTCAGAGGTTAGTGCTCAAATCACCATTGTCCAAGAACAGGACATTCCAGACCAGACTTCAAATTGCAGAAACTCAATGTCTAGCAGCTGCTGTGACTGACAAAGCAAATTAGCTTTGGCATATGAGGTTTGGTCATTTAAACTTCCTTAGTTTAATGCAATTAGCTGATAAAGAAATGGTAATTGGGCTTCCTAAATTGCTATGCCTGATAAAATATGTGAAGGATGTCTTATAGGCAAGCAACCTAGAAATGCATTTAAGTCACATATGCACATGAGAGCTATCAGTTTATTACATGCTGTATATTTTGATGTATGTGGATCTTTTGAAGTGCCTTCTCTCCGAGGAAACAGATATTTTTGTTCATTTGTAGATGAATATAGCCGCATGTTGTGGTTATATTTGATAAAGGCCAAAAGTGATGTATTTGGAGTCTTTAAGAGATCCAAAAGCATGGCTGAGATGCAAAGTGGGAAAGTGCTGAAGATATTCAGAACAGATGGAGGTGGAGAGTATACATCAAGTGAGTTTGAGTCCTATTGTATGGAGCATGGCATCCAGCATGAAGTGACAGCTCCAGACACTCCACAGCATAATGGCTTGGCTGAAAAGAGGAATAGAACAATTCTTGATATGGCTAGAAGCATGTTGAAGCAGAAGGGCATACCACATTCGTTTTGGTGTGAAGCAGTATCCACTGCAGCCTATATCCTGAATAAATGTTCCACAAAGAAGCTGAAAGAACAGGTGCCAGAAGAAGAGTGGTTTGGAAGAAAACTAGCAATGAATCATCTTCGAATTTTTGTTTCATTATGCTTTATACATGTCCCGAATGCCAAAAGAAGAAAACTTCAAGATAAAAGTGAGACTATGCTCCTTATAGGATACCATTCCACAGGAGCTTATAGGTTTTATGATCCAGCAACTCAAAAGGTGTGCCTCAGTAGAGATGTAATTGTAAATGAAGAAGAGACTTGGGACTGGATAGCTCACAGCAGTAGCCTCAAGACCAGTGTTCCAGTCCATTTAGAAGATGCAGAAATCAATGAAGCTAATGATCTGAGTTCAGCAGCTCCTACTCACTTGGAGAGACAGTCAAGGCAGAGAAACTTGCCAAGAAGATATGCAGATTTTGAGCTATTTTCTGATGATGCTATAATAACAGAAGGTGATTTGGTGCACTTTGCATTGCTAGCAGAGGCAGGACCTATAGATTTTAAAGAAGCTATGAATCAAGAAGCTTGGAGTACTGTTATGATTGAGGAGTTGCGGGCTATAGAGAAAAATCAGACCTGGACTTTGACTGAATTACCCTGCAACAAAAGATCAATAGATGTCAAATGGGTTTTCAAGTTAAAAGTCAATCTTGATGGATCAATTGCCAAATACAAGGCAAGGTTGGTAGCTAGGGGATTTCTACAAAAGCAAGGTCTGGATTATTCTGAGGTCTTTGCACTAGTTGCTAGAATTGAAACAATACGGTTGGTAGTGGCCTTTGCAAGTGGAAGAGGATGGTCCTTGTTTCAGCTAGATGTAAAATCTGCCTTCTTGAATGGTCCACTAGAAGAGGAAGTATATGTTTCTCAGCCTTGTATGGCTTGAAACAAGCTCCACGAGCTTGGAATAAAAGGATTGATTCCTTTCTGTTGCTGCATAAATTCAAGAAGTGTTTAGTTGAGTATGGGCTCTATGTAAGGCTTAAACATAATGGTAATCTGTTGCTACTATGTTTGTATGTGGACGACCTGCTATACTGGCAATGATATTGCTGAAATTGAGAGGCTTAAAGTTTTGTTAATGTCTGAATTCGAAATGACAGATTTAGGCAAATTATCCTACTTCTTGGGAATGGAATTTGTTGAAACTCCAAGAGGAATTGTTGGTTCTTTGAGGTATTTGTGTAACAGCAGGCCTGATATCTGCTATGCTGTCGGCCTGATCAGTAGGTTTATGAGCAAGCCCGAGAGATCGCATCTACTAGCTGCTAAGATAGTACTAAGGTACATAAAAGTTACATTGAGGTTTGGAGTGCTGTTTCCAAACCAGAATCAAATACAGGTTGATTTGTTGGGATACTCGGATTCCGATTGGTGTGGAGATAGGTGTGATAGGAGAAGCAGTACTGGTTATTTGTTTAAATTCTTAGGAGCACCAATCTCTTGGTGTTCCAAGAAGCAACCAGTTGTTGCATTATCATCATGTAAAGACGAGTACATAGCTGGTTTCTATGCAGCTTGTCAAGATATTTGGCTTGATTCAGTACTGCATGAAATGGCAGTTGATATTGTGAAGCCTATGCACTTACTGGTTGACAATAAGTTAGCCATAAACTTGGCAAAGAACCCTGTATCACATGGCAGAAGCAAGCATATTGAGACTAGGTTTCATTTCCTAAGAGAGCAAGTTAATCATGGGAAATTGGAACTGGTTTATTGTCCAACAGAAGAGCAGGTTGCTGATGTAATGACCAAGGGATTGAAGAAAGATAGATTTGAGAAGCTGAGGGTCAATTTGGGCATGATTTGTCTAGATACTTGAATTAGGGGTGTGTGTTGAAGCTAATTCAAGTTGGTTAGTTTGTTAGAAGTTAGTTAAGTCTATTATGTTTGTTGTAATTTTAGTTAGCTTGCTTATTGCTGAAGCTCTATAAATAACAGTATGGCATGTATAGATTGATTAATTCAAGTTTGTTAATTGAATATGTTGGAACCAAAGTGGTCATGGTCCAGATAATCCCTTAAGTTTTGATGTTAACAAAGAGCTAATTTAAGATGAACAAAGATTTGTTATGGACTAACGTTTTATATTAAGTGTGCAGGACAAATCTAAATTGAGTCCAAAGACTATCCATAGTCCAAAGACTTTGTCTCGTCCAACATAGTCCAAAGACGTTATCTCGTCCAACATAGTCCAAAGACTTTATCTCGTCCAACACCTATTCTTGGTTTGCGACTGGACGGTAATTTATAGAACCATTGAGTCCAAAGACTCTTTTGGTTACCTTCTGTAATAGCTAGTCCAATAAATGTCTTTTAAATTTCAAGCGCGAATATCTTGTAAAAGCATTTGAATTTATTATTCCCTGTAAAAGGCTTATACCCGTGGGACAAAACATTCTTTGTAATATTCGTACAAAAGTAAAGCATAAATGTCTCTATCACCTAAAGAAGTTGACCTTCTTGTTTTGGATAAACCAAATGCAACTTTCGTTCTACTCAGAGGATATGTCAGCACCACTTTTAGCTATCACCCTGATAGTCTATTCTGTTGATCAGAAATTTCAGAAGCTATCAGACTCAACGGATCAAATGCATTCAATGCTCATCAGAACGGATCCTTTTCCATCCGTTGAAGACTGAAGACTGCTCAAAGAAAAGAGGCTATATATACCTTCATCTTTTGAAAGTGCAAAGACATACAGAGAACGAAACTGAACTTGAGCAAAAATACAAGTGAAGCAAAACATAGCATTTCAAAATCCTTCAAGAGATACAAGAAAATATTAGCTCAAGAGATAAAAGAGAAAATCTCAAGCTTGCAAAGCTAGAAAAGCTACTCTGATTCTAACCTTCATATTACTCTCTGTGTAGAGCTATTTTCAAGAGTCTAAGCTTTAGTTTCGAATTCTCACATTTAGTGAGTTAGTAAAACAATCTTTTTCAAAACCTTAGTTTGGTTGAGCCTGAAGAGGCTTGTCTGTAAAAGAATACTTAGAGAACCTGAAGAGGTTGAGAATACTGCCTGAAGAGGTGTTGAATACTTTGTAACAAAAGGTTTTTGTTATAGTGGATAAAGCTCTCAAGTAGAGAGGACTGGACGTAGCTCTTTGGTGAAGAGTGAACCAGGATAATATCGTTGTGTTCTTTTCTCTCCCTTCTCTTACTTTAGTTTCTGTCTAACAAACTAACTGGGATTGAATTGCCTTTCATTACGCTGTCTTCCGTCTTAGTCAAAACTAAGTGAGCGTCCAACTTGGAGTTTGGAAGAGCTCTCTTTGCTTTTAATCATTTTAAGCGTCCAATCTTGCGAAAATCATTATCTGCTTACGAAAAGAATTTAAAATCGTTTAAAACACAATTCAACCCCCCTTCTTGTGTTTCAAGCAGGTTCCTTCAATTGGTATCAGAGCTCAGCCTCTGGGTTGAGCACTTTGCCGTGTAGAGGAAAAGATCCTACTACAGATATGTCTGGACCAGGTATGCCAAGCGGGAGTCAACCAGTTATGGAAGGCACTTCCATGACCAGACCGCCGTTCTTCAACGGTACTCATTACTTGTACTGGAAGGAGAGATTCAAAGGTTTCATCCTCAGTACAAACTCAGCTCTCTGGGCTAGAATCACAAACGGTCCTAACGTTTGTCTCAACTCTGACGGGACAGACAAAGCAGAGGACGACTGGACAGATGCTGAACGGGCTAAAATGGAACAGAATCATAAAGCAAGATATGCTTTAATGTGTGCTCTCAGTCCTGATGAATTTCAGAAGATTCACGCATGTGAATCAGCCAAACAAATATGGGACACCTTGTCTAATCTCCATGAAGGAACAACCAAGGTGAAGGACTCTAAAATCATCATGCTGGTTGGCCAGTATGAAATGTTCACCATGGCTGAAGGAGAGTCCATCCTTGACAAGATGGGTCGCTTTCAGACGATCATCAACAATCTGAAATCCCTTGGAAAGGTCTACACTACCAAGGAGAATGTCACCAAGATTCTTAGGAGTCTGCCTAAGAAATGGAGACCTCTGTTCACTGCAATCACCCAGGCCAAAGATCTCTCCACTTTGACTCTGGATGATCTTGTAGGGACGCTTCAAGTTCATGAGCAGGAGCTTGATCTTGACAATCCCGGAAAGAAGAACAAGGGAATTGCCCTGAAAGCTCATAGGTCCAACAACTCAAAAGCCTTAAAAGCTGATGAGTCCAGTGATGAAGCTGATCAGTCTGATGATGATGTATCAGACGATGACGAGCTATCCTTTATCTCCAGAAAGATTCAGAATATGTGGAGAAAGAAAAATGGAATGAAGAGAAGGCCATTCCAAAAGAAAAGCTTCAAGGATTATGTTGAACCCAAGGATAAAAGTCAGCTGGTCTGTTTTGAATGTAACAAACCAGGACACTTCAAAGCTGATTGCCCTACGCTAAAGGACAAGAAGAAGTTCTTCAAAAAGAAGAAAAAGAACTTCATGGCAACTTGGGAGGACTTGAACTCTTCTGAAGAAGAAGAAGAAGAAACAAATGAAGAGGCTAATCTATGCCTATGGTCCAATAAGCAAGATGAAGACTCTTCGGACGATGAACAATTTGTTGTTCCCGGAGAAAGAAGTCAGGAGTCTACCTCTGGAAGAGGATGGAATGTGAATGTTCCACCCATCTTCAAGGGAACAGAATATACTTATTGGAAATCAATGTTCCAATTATACGTCCAAGCTCAAAATTATGAGCTGTGGGACATCTTTACAAACGGAGATTATCGTCCAACGATTACCCTTGAGGACGGTTCAACATCGTCCAAACATGAAACAGACTGGACGAGTGATGATATCAGACGATGTTCTCAGAATGCCTATGCTAACTGGTGTCTTGTCAACGCCCTTGATCGTCCAAGACTGGACATGGTCTCGCAACTCCAAACAGCTAAGGAGAAGCTGGACGCTCTGGAACGTCTGTTCAGACCAAGGAGCTCTTCTACCTCAAATCTCTGCCTGATGGCCAAAAGCTCTTCGGACGCTGAATCAGAAGATGACGAGGTATCCGTTTCTGACTCTCTTCAAGAAGCATATGATGAACTGCTAAATGATTCTTCTATATTGCATCATCAATACATCGTGCTTAAGAGAAAATTGTCAAAAGTAAATAAGGAGTTGGAAGAATCCAACAAACTAAATAAGCAGCTTGTTGAAGAGAATAATAAGCTTAAAGCTGAGAATGTCAGTCTAACTGACAAACTCACCTCTGAGTCCAGTGAACCTCATGAGGTAACTAGACTAAAGCAAGAGGTATCTGATCTCACCAAAAGCGTAACTAAGCTTGTTGGAGGATCAGAGAAGCTAGACCTGATATTGAGGTACACTAGATCACCTCATGATAAGTCTGGCCTAGGCTATGACTCTGAGAAACAAACTGTGTCTCAGAAAATATCAGGGTCCAACAAAAATCACAAGGCTTTTCATTCCTATGGAAAGCAAAAAGAAAATAAATTGCATGCATCCAGAACTTACTGCAAGATTTGTGGGAAGAGTGGTCACACCTCTTCAAAATGCACTTACAAAAACAAAAACAAAATGCATGGTCGAAGACCACCAACTAACCCAAAAGGACCCAAGTCTATCTGGGTACCTAAGAGTATGATAATACCTGTTGCAGATCTGCTTAGCAACACAAAAAAGACCCCAGTCCTGGTACTTGGACAGTGGTTGCTCACGTCACATGACGGGAGAAAGGTGTATGTTCCAAGAAATCCGTGAGAAGTCTAGTGGATGGGTCACCTTTGGAGGCAACCAGAAGGGTAAGATAGTAGGAATAGGTAAGATTGGTAAGCATCCTCTTCCCTCTATTGATAATGTTCTTCTGGTTGAAGGATTAAAACACAACTTGCTTAGCATAAGTCAATTATGTGATAGTGGGTCTGTTGTTTCCTTCAATAAAGGTGAATGTATGGTCAAGAACCCTGATGGGTCCATCTTATTCGCTGCCAAAAGGCAAAACAATCTGTACAAGATTAATTTGGGGGAACTTTCAACTCAAAGTGTATCTTGTCTAGTGTCTGTGGAAGATGAGCGGTGGATCTGGCACAAAAGACTTGGTCATGCTAGTATGAGATTAATCTCTAAACTAAACAAGCATAACCTTGTAAGAGGCTTACCAAAGATTGTGTTTAGATCAGACGCTCTCTGTGACGCATGTCAAAAAGGAAAACAAGTTAAGAACTCGTTTGAGTCCAAAAACTTTGTTAGTACTTCTAGACCACTGGAATTGTTGCATATTGATTTGTTTGGTCCAACAAGGACGGCCTCTGTCAGTGGTAAGAAATATGGACTTGTCATAGTAGATGACTATACTAGATGGACATGGGTTAAGTTCCTTGCTCACAAGGATGAGTTTATCAAGGTCTTTTCTATATTCTGTAAGCGAGTTCAGAATGAAAAAGGTGTATTCATCAGCTCGATCAGAAGTGATCATGGAGGCGAATTTGAAAATGAGCTCTTTCAAAGGTTCTGTGATGAAAGTGGTATTCATCACAATTTCTCTGCCCCTAGAACTCCACAACAAAACGGTGTTGTTGAGAGGAAGAACCGATCTCTTCAAGAGATGGCTAGGGCAATGCTCAGTGATAATTCTGTCCCTAAGCACTTCTGGGCTGAAGCTGTAAACACTGCCTGCTATATTCAAAACAGAATATACATAAGACCAATCTTGAATAAGACTCCTTATGAATTGTGGAAAGGACGTAAACCCAACATTTCTTATTTCCACCCCTTTGGATGTCAATGTTTTATTTTAAATACTAAAGATCAACTAGGAAAGTTTGATGCCAAAGTAGATAATGGAATATTGTTAGGATACTCTGAAACGTCTAAAGCTTTTAGAGTCTATAACTCTAGAACTTTGATTGTTGAGGAATCCATTCATGTTAAATTTGATGACAAACAGCCTGATAAGAGATTATCAGAGCTAGATGATTCTTTTGCAGATATGAATCTGAATGATTCAGATGCTCGTCCAACAACCAACAAAGACGAGGCATCAGACGCTACGAAGGATGCATCATCGTCTCAACAAGCTGTAAATACCCCTCGTTCGTGGCAATTCAGAACTTATCATCCCGAGGATCAAATCATTGGCAAACCTAATGATAGCGTCCGGACAAGGTCAACTTTCAGAGAGCAAGCTGACTCAGCCTTCATCTCTGAGATGGAACCAAAGTCTGTGGACGAAGCCTTATTGGACGATTGCTGGATCCTCGCTATGCAAGAAGAGCTCAACCAGTTTCAACGTAGTGAAGTTTGGACACTGGTCTCCCTGCCTAAGGATAAGTCTGTAATTGGAACCAAGTGGGTCTATCGCAACAAGCTGGACGAGGATGGCAAGGTGGTAAGGAATAAAGCAAGGCTAGTTGCCCAAGGCTACTCACAAGAGGAAGGTATTGATTATACTGAAACCTTTGCTCCAGTAGCTAGATTAGAAGCTATACGCATCTTACTTTCATATGCTGCACATCATAACATCATGCTTTACCAAATGGATGTAAAAAGTGCATTCCTAAATGGTGTAATTAATGAAGAAGTATATGTTCTCCAACCACCCGGTTTTGAAGATCAGAACCGTCCTGAGCATGTATATAAGCTTAAGAAAGCTTTATATGGACTCAAGCAAGCTCCTAGAGCTTGGTATGAGAGACTCAGCTCTTTCCTAATGGAGAATGGCTTCTCGAGAGGAAAAGTGGACACAACTCTTTTTAGAAAAGTAAATAAAAAGGAATTTATTGTTGCTCAAATTTACGTTGATGATATAATATTTGGTGCAACTGATGAATCTCTTTGCCAAGAGTTTTCTGAATTAATGCAAAGGGAGTTTGAAATGAGCATGATGGGAGAACTAAAATTCTTCCTCGGACTTCAAGTAAAGCAAACATCAGATGGAGTGTACATTCATCAGACGAAGTACACAAAGGAGCTTCTAAAACGCTTCAAGTTGGACGATTGTAAACCTATGAATAGACCAATGCATCCAACGTCCGTGCTAAACAAAGATGATAAAGATAAAAAGGTAGACCAAAAGGTATATAGAGGTATGATTGGTTCCCTCTTATATCTAACTGCGTCCAGACCTGATATCATGTTTAATGTTTGCTTATGTGCTCGTTTTCAATCTGATCCAAGAGAGTCTCATCTCTCAGCAGTAAAAAGAATCTTTAGATACCTAAAAGGTTCTACTAATCTGGGTCTTTTGTATAAGAAAATTGATGAATACATATTAGTTGGATTCTGTGATGCTGACTATGCTGGAAACAGAATAGAAAGGAAAAGCACAAGTGGAGGGTGTCACTTCATTGGTGCTAATCTTGTCTCATGGTCAAGCAAAAGGCAAAGCACAATTGCTCTATCAACTGCTGAAGCTGAGTACATTGCTGCAGCCAGTTGCTGTTCACAACTGCTTTGGATCAAGCATCAGTTGGAAGACTACAACGTGTTTGTAAGCAATATCCCTATCATGTGTGATAACATTGCTGCTATTAATTTGTCAAAGAACCCCATACTGCATTCTAGAGCAAAGCATATAGAAATAAAACATCATTTTATTAGGGACTATGTGCAAAAAGGAACAATAGATATTCAATTTGTTGATACTGACCATCAATGGGCAGATATCTTCACTAAACCATTAGCCGAGGATAGGTTTATATTTATAAGAAAATATCTGAACATGCATTTCATTGATTGACTGAAAGTCCAATGCATGCGTCCAATATTTGCATTACGTCCAATACATGCTCGTCCAGTGTACTTTCTGAATGCTCGTCTAATACATTAATGAAACTCAATCTTTGTCGAATGAAATATTATCCTTCATTCCCTTAACTGAGTCAGTTCTTTGTCTTCTTTATTTGCCAAAAATGCTTTTTACGGTTTCAAAGTCTGAACGTGTGTCAGACATTTAATGCACGTCGTTTCGCTCTCTCTCTCTCTCCCTTTGAAAATACGAAAGGTTTTCGCTCTCTCTTCTTCTTCCTTTTAAAACCTAAGTTTTGATAAAAATCAAACCTTTACAAAAAGCTTTAACCTTTCTTCTTGCATCTTCTAAAAGGAAAACCCTTTCTGAAAAACCTTTTTCTTTAAAAATCCTCTCTGAAACTATGGCAACCTCTTCTGCTGCTGGCTCTAAGGGTAAAGGAAGAACCTTTAATGCTCAGACTGCTGATGTCATGGTCGAGTACAAGTTTAACCTACAATTCCTGGCTGATAATGGGATTGACATCTTCTCTAACATCCATGCTTCTGGATGGTCAAGCTACTTTGAAAGTTCTCCGGTAATCTACCCTGCTCTAGTTAGGGAGTTCTGGACTAACCCCATTGTCTCTGCAAGGGAGATTCGCAACAAAGTGCTTGACACTGAAGTAATAGTATCTGAAGCAACTATCTCTAATGCAACTGGGTGCGCTCAATCAGGCATAACTGTTGAAGATGACTGGGAAGAAGAGATTGGTGATGCTTCCACCATCAGAGATTGTCTATTGAAGAACTTAGGTGACAAACTCATAGCCTCAAAAATGACTGACAAGGCTAGGGTTCTTCACCAAATCTTGAACAAGGCTATCCTTCATAAGGTTGGGTCAAAGGATAACGTTTCAAAGGCTCATCAATTTTGTCTGGTTCATTTGATTCTTGAAAGGCAAATAAACCTTCCCCACCTACTCTTTTCCTTCTTCAAATATGCCATTGAAGGCTCTGGGAAGAACACTGCACTCATCTATGGCGCTCTTCTCTCCAAAATATTTGAGAAGCATATGGTCTACGACGACCTAAAGAACTTGGCTCCAGAACGAAAGTTCAAATACTACGGAGTTCATGGCATTGAACGTGTGCATCAGCCTGAGTTTAGCAGGCAAAGTTTGGTAATGATGCAGTTGGACTGCTTTAAAAAGTCCAAACTTGAAGGAAAACAAAAAGGAGCTCAGACGCAAGGCTCAGAAGAAGCGTCTGAACAATGTGTTACTGCTGGACGCTCTGCTGAACGAGCTCGTCCAATAGCTAAGACTTCTTCGTCTCGTCCAAAGCTCATCGTCCAACATTCAAGAAAAAGGAAGCTGGTTCTAGCTCCCACTGATGAGGATGAAGAGGACAATCTATCCATCTCCAGGGTAGTTAAAGGGCCAAGATTGGAAACCTCATCTGCTGCACCTCTGCCTAAACCTTCGTCAACAAGGGCAAGGTCATCTTGAGCAAAGACGAAAGGTAATACTGAACCTATCTCCAGTTCAGTTATTATTTCTCCTGTCGTCCAATCGTCTGAGATAGAAGACTTAACCTTTGAACCTTCCCTACCACTCTCACCCACTAACCTACCACAAACTCAAACTCTAGCCTCACCAAATGAACCCGAAGACTAGTTCACACCCTGGGGAGATCACCCCTTCCAACCCTATGGTGCTCCCTACCCCAGACGGATCTTTCCCATAAGCAAATATAGACGCCTCCCTGAAGTAGACTACAACAACAAATGCTCAATTTGGGCTGAAGTCAAACGCAAATTTCCTGTTCTATTCCTTAAACACACACCCCCCACTACTGAACCTCACCCCAAAAGCCCTCTTCCATTACCCGAGTATGAATTTGAACAACCCTCCACATCATCCACCTCACCACCTAAACTTGGCTATCACCCCATCCCATACACTTCAACTAAACCTTTGCCCTCTGAAACATACACTGCCCTTGGACCCTTGGTTACTTGCCTTGAGAAGAAGACGTTTCCTCCAAGGAAAGTCTATCCCAACCTTATCAAGGACAAGGCATTCCAATGGTGCCACTACAATATAAAGAGGCACGTTGTTCTTCGTCATGAAGACAAGAAAGGTTACAAGACGGAGTATGAAAGAAGGGCAAGGACGTTTGGCTTAAGTAACTTCATCCTTGATCCCGACCTTTCTTTCATTCCAAGCTATCCATCAACTTGGAAGGAGTATTCTGATGTCCGGGACTTTCTTCCTTACTATGCTGTGCGGAGGGAGTATGACATGACTCGAGAAGCTAAGATCCATCATAACCTTCCAAAGAGATTTTGGTCAAAGTCTTCTTGCACTAGCGTAGGAGTTGTTCCTCCTCGAGCTTGCCCAAGGCTCCCTATCCTAGATCCCAACAAGGATAAGGACCTTCGCAAAAGGCTTGAGTCATGGACGCTGCCTTACAAAAATGCTTTTGATCCCCTGTTTTGGACAAAACATCGAGATGACTCTGGGGCTCTTGAAAGTATTTGGAAGAAAGATCCTCGATTCAGATTTGACCCAGATGCTAGGATCTATTGGGAAAATCACATCTGGAGATGCTCCCAAGAAGCATCATCATCTGGATTATCAGTTGAGGAGAAAGCAGAGATTCGAGTCTACCCGAGACAATATCGAATCCGTGAAGCAAACTTCATGATCATAGACGATATCTTTGGGATACCTCTTTATCCTAGAGATGTTCTGCCTATGCCTCCTATCAGATGGAGTGAAAACAAGTATGATGATGCTGATATCATACTTGAAGTGCTGCGTCCACCCGAACCTATCGTTGCTCCTCTTATTCCTCCTACTCTTCCTCCTAAGCCGGTCATTCCTGAAGAGACTGGGGACACCGAAATCATCTATGTGGAACCCTCCTCTGAAACTCATGATAACGAAGTGGAACAAGTTGCAGACTCAGCTCAGTCCAAGTCTCAACCGGTCCCTCTCTCAATGGTCCATCCTAATGTTCCATCTCCTTCTCAGGCTCTGAGTATAGTTCCTGATCAAAGAGGTGTGGACGCAACCCGGGCCACTGCTGAGAGCTCCGCCTCGGTTATTCCTCTTGAGTTTCAAGAGTTCGTCCAACGGACCATAGAAGCCAACAATGCGGTGCTCCTTCAGCAAATTGCGGCCATGTTCAAAGATTTCATTCCCAAACCTCCTCCCTCTTCTTAAATTTTTTTTTTCCTTCTCTTTGTTTTCAAATCAACTGACTATGATGTGTTTCTCACTCTTTTGTCTGATGACAAAAAGGGGGAGAAGATGGATTGATTGATTATTTGATTGATTATTTAAAGTTAAATGGGTTGATTGAATCTTTAAATGATACATGAGCTCATATCTGTTTTATATGCTTAAATGCTTTAAATGATTAGAATGTTTGTCTTAGGGGGAGCCCTTCAGCTCTCTAGGACTCTTTGTTCAATCAAAATTAGCATGTTTTGTCATCATCAAAAAGGGGGAGATTGTTGGAACCAAAGTGGTCATGGTCCAGATAATCCCTTAAGTTTTGATGTTAACAAAGAGCTAATTTAAGATGAACAAAGATTTGTTATGGACTAACGTTTTATATTAAGTGTGCAGGACAAATCTAAATTGAGTCCAAAGACTATCCATAGTCCAAAGACTTTGTCTCGTCCAACGTAGTCCAAAGACGTTATCTCGTCCAACATAGTCCAAAGACTTTATCTCGTCCAACACCTATTCTTGGTTTACGACTGGACGGTAATTTATAGAACCATTGAGTTCAAAGACTCTTTTGGTTACCTTCTGTAATAGCTAGTCCAATAAATGTCTTTTAAATTTCAAACGCGAATATCTTGTAAAAGCATTTGAATTTATTATTCCCTGTAAAAGGCTTATACCCGTGGGACAAAACATTCTTTGTAATATTCGTACAAAAGTAAAGCATAAATGTCTCTATCACCTAAAGAAGTTGACCTTCTTGTTTTGGATAAACAAAAGGCAACTTTCGTTCTACTCAGAGGATATGTCAGCACCACTTTTAGCTATCACCCTGATAGTCTATTCTGCTGATCAGAAATTTCAGAAGCTATCAGACTCAACGGATCAAATGCATTCAATGCTCATCAGAACGGATCCTTTTCCATCCGTTGAAGACTGAAGACTGCTCAAAGAAAAGAGGCTATATATACCTTCATCTTTTGAAAGTGCAAAGACATACAGAGAACGAAACTGAACTTGAGCAAAAATACAAGTGAAGCAAAACATAGCATTTCAAAATCCTTCAAGAGATACAAGAAAATATTAGCTCAAGAGATAAAAGAGAAAATCTCAAGCTTGCAAAGCTAGAAAAGCTACTCTGATTCTAACCTTCATATTACTCTCTGTGTAGAGCTATTTTCAAGAGTCTAAGCTTTAGTTTCGAATTCTCACATTTAGTGAGTTAGTAGAACAATCTTTTTCAAAACCTTAGTTTGGTTGAGCCTGAAGAGGCTTGTCTGTAAAAGAATACTTAGAGAACCTGAAGAGGTTGAGAATACTGCCTGAAGAGGTGTTGAATACTTTGTAACAAAAGGTTTTTGTTATAGTGGATAAAGCTCTCAAGTAGAGAGGACTGGACGTAGCTCTTTGGTGAAGAGTGAACCAGGATAATATCGTTGTGTTCTTTTCTCTCCCTTCTCTTACTTTAGTTTCTGTCTAACAAACTAACTGGGGTTGAATTGCCTTTCATTACGCTGTCTTCCGTCTTAGTCAAAACTAAGTGAGCGTCCAACTTGGAGTTTGGAAGAGCTCCCTTTGCTTTTAATCATTTTAAGCGTCCAATCTTGCGAAAATCATTATCTGCTTACGAAAAGAATTTAAAATCGTTTAAAACACAATTCAACCCCCCTTCTTGTGTTTCAAGCAGGTTCCTTCAGAATACAGTTGAGGTATTATACATTCCATTCTCTTCTTCTCTGTTCTCTAAAAATCTGTACAAGTACGTGTGTGTGTAAACTAAGTGTTTCCTCCAACAGGACTAACATTGCAACATTAAAAGAATTGGAGGACCAAAAGTATGCAAAAAAAAAAATCAGGGACGAATATCACAAATAGGCTATAATTGGGGGGAAAATGTAATTAAGCAAAAAAAAAAAAAGGTTTAATGAACTTTTTAGTCCCTGTAAAGTTCACTAGTTTTGGTTTTAGTCCCTGTAAAGTTTTTTCTTAGAATTTAGTCCCTGTAAGTTCAAACGTTTTGGAAATAGTCCCTGCCGTTAGACGCCCTCTGTTAACTGCTGACGTGGCTGACGGAACGCCACGTCAGCACCGCCACGTCACTGCCATGTCATTGCTACGCTGGAATTTTTTTTTTTTTTAAAATTAACAATAATAAAAAAATAAATTTATTTACACTCATTTATTAATATTATAAAATTATAAAATATTGTATTTAATATTAATTTATTTTAACATTTTATATTAACTAAAGCTATCTAATATTTACGTTTTGAAGCTGGAAAATTTTCCTGTTTTTCGTACTAACTTAGGGACATGTTGCATATTCTCTTAATCCAACATTAACCGGGAAACCAAATGATAAATCAAAGAATTTTTTTCACTTTGATCAACAGAACCACTGACAATTGAAAGCTAATGAATTTTACAATTGAAGGAGAAACATAACACAAAATTGCACAATACCGAAAATGGTAGCCTGAACTTCCACTAGCAGACTTTATATATGTGTGTCAAAATTCATCAAATTCATACAAAAATGGTAAGGGCACCAACCTATCAACCCAAAATTTACATCCAGAATACTATCTATACTTTGCCAACATACTCAGGTCCCAAAATGAACAAAAATCCAAAATTTACATCCAGAACTAAATAAAGTCATCAGAACAAAAAAAATATGTTGTTGTACCAAGGCTGTCACTTTGTCATTGACTGCCACTTTTTCCTTCTTTGCCACCCTTTCCTTCTCTACCTCTTGTGATCACCATCTTTGCCGAATTTGCTTCATTCACACAGTTGGTCCAGTTTTGCACCAGCTGAGCAACTGTCATGGCCACCATTTCTCTAGGGTCATCATTGGGTGCCTTTGAGGATGATCCTTTCTTTGTTTTCCTGTTCTATTAGATTGTTACTCGACACTTTTGCAGGAGTGTGGCAAATGGTCCCCCACCAAAATTAGAAAATGACAAAATGATGGACCAACAACATTAAACAATGGCTGAAACCAGTAGCAAGTTGGTATAACATAAAGCAAAGAATTAGAAGATGGACCACATACCTACGTCTTGGATTTTTTTTGCCTCGTACGCGCCGAACAATGAGCTTTGCCTAACCCACCGCGAAGAACCCTTCGATGAGGACCAGCACCAACACCACGAAGCGTAAAAGCTTGGTGACAGTAAGAAAGTGAGGAAGGAGAGTAGCCCAAGGAAAGTTGCTTTTCTTAGGTTTAGGTTTTTCTATTCAGGGACGAGGGAGTGCTATTCAAAATGGGTATTGTACTATTGTTGGGCTGATAGTTTTAGTTAACATAAAATGTTAAAATAAATTAATATAATTAAATATAAATGTTAAAATAAATTAATATAATTAAATATAATATTTTATTTTATAATATTAATAAATGAGTGGAAATAAATTTATTTTTTTATTACAGTTAATTTTTTTAAAAAAATAAAATTCTAGCGTAGCAGTGCTGACGTGGCGTTCCGTCAGCCACGTCAGCAGTTAACAGAGGATCTCTAGCAGCAGGGACTATTTCCAAAACGTTTGAACTTACAGGGACTAAATCCTAAGAAAAAACTTTACAGGGACTAAAACCAAAACTAGTAAAGTTTGTAGGGACTAAAAAGTTCATTAAACCAAAAAAAAAATTAACATTTGTTTAGTATTTCCCGAAAAAAAAACAAATAAAAAACCGATGGTCCATAAAAAAAAAAAATCTAAGACTTTCCAGGCATACACATTGCATAATGGACGAAGAAGTCATCACGTGGTAACCCCCATGCTATTTGCACACGGGGACTGGTAAGTGCAAAAAGAAACAAAATGTGACTTGTACTAGTTTTACTACTATATATTCAGCAGCTGTGGCAACAAAGAGGTCAAAATCACTCGAAGCATTTATTTGAGCGCAGAGTTCAGAGCTTTCAATTTGCATAACAAAGCAGAGAAAATGGTAGTGAAGGTCTACGGTCCAGTAACGGCAGCATGCCCTCAAAGGGTGTTGGCTTGCCTCTTAGAGAAAGGGGTAGACTTTGAACTTGTGCATGTTGATCTTCATCAAGGAGAGCAAAAGCGACCTGAATTCCTTCTTCGACAGGTGAAGTGAACAAACCTTACTCAATTTGGTGGACACAAATGTCAAATTGTTAGTGAATGTGAGTGTAAAACTTGTCACACAAGAGTGCATACTGTAACCATATATATATATTACTAATCTCACACATTATATTGATGAGGGAGGGCCAAACACCCCTACCAAAAAACCCTGGGTGGCACACATACCGAATATATAAGTTTCTAATTTATTATAGGATTTAATTGGTATACACTGTCAGTGTAAAATTGTAAAATTTTTTTACACAGATAATTAATCAGAAGTTGTCACATATGCTAAAATATTTGACTCTTATGCTAACTACCTTAAAGTCACATATACCATTACACTGACAGTACATATCAATTAAACTCTTTATTATATATTATCTTTGGATGGATGCACGAATTTCCAATTTAATTAAATTTTTTTTTTTTGTCATTTCTGTGTTTTATAATTTGGAGTTGGAGATTTAACTCATTCTTTGTTATAGTATATACTATATAGTTGAGTTAGTTTATAATTAATTGAGGTAGTTAGTCATTAGTTACATACACATGTCATTAGTTAATGACTTTACTCTCAGGTATGCAGAAACCATGTATCAAGCTTATATAACAAACCTTAATTTTATCATTTTATCAATTTTAAAATTTTATATTTATTTTCTCTCTCAACTGTGTCTTACTCTTTTAATGTTTCTCAACATGCTATATACATATGAGATTTTCTTGCACTAGAATTCTTCAGGTGTTTATATATGAAAGCTTTAGTTACCTTCCCTGTGATAACTAATTGGAGTTAGATTTCTCTTGCAGCCCTTTGGTCAAGTTCCTGTTGTGGAGGATGGTGATTTCAGGCTCTTTGGTAAG
This sequence comes from Ammopiptanthus mongolicus, assembly GCA_039655645.1. Lineage (NCBI taxonomy): Eukaryota > Viridiplantae > Streptophyta > Magnoliopsida > Fabales > Fabaceae > Ammopiptanthus > Ammopiptanthus mongolicus. The sequence continues at coordinate 85,761,157 of CM077344.1, read as the reverse complement.
AAGCACCAACAATATTTTTGAATTTAATAGTTCCATTTTTTTTCTTTCAATTTAATTAATAATGTGTGCCCATTCAAAAGTTATATAACTTTGTTTTAGAAGTTTCCTTTTCCTTTAAAAATATAAGTTATACACGAAATTTCCTTTTATTTATAAAAAAAAATTACAACTAACTGTAAAAATATACACGAAATTTGTTAATTGAGAGTTTTTAGTTGATAAATGTTTTGTAATCAACTAGTATTAATATCCTTTCTCAATCTTTTATGTTGAAAAAATGCAAAAATAAATAATAAAGTTTTCAATTTTGTACAATTAAATTGAATATATATGTTCATTAGATAACATAAGAAACCCCTACTGGGATAAGTGAGAAAGTGAGAAAAATGAGAAAAGGGAGGTGTGAATGGAACCCGAATTCCTTACATTCAATAAAACATACATTCACTAAATGTGCATCATTAAATTCATCTTAGATTTTCTCAAAAAATTTCGTGTGAATGAATGCCCCGAACACTAGAAGGCCATCGGCTAACATGTTCATTTAAATTCAAGGTTTAGTTATACAATGCATGAATGTTCTTTAATCAACGTATAAAATTTAAGAAAGATAAAAATGTCATTTAATCAGAAAATATTTGAGTTAAATTGAAAAAATTAAAACTAAAGAACAGGGCCTTAAATTGAAAGCTTCCAATAGCTTTTTTTTTCTCCTGATTTTGAACACAGAATCCAGGGCAATTATAAGGTACTATGCAGCAAAGTATGCAGACCATGGTCCTGACTTATTAGGTACAACCTTAGAGGCAAGGGCTTTGGTGGACCAATGGCTTGAAGTGGAAGCCCACAACTTCAACGAATTGTGCTTCACTATGATGCTTCAGCTTGTTATACTCCCAAGGATGGGTCAGCCTGGGGACTTGGCATTGGCTCACAGCTGTGAGAAGAAGCTAGAGAAGGTGTTTGATGTGTATGAGCAAAGGCTCTCTGAAAGCACTTACCTTGCTGGTGATAAGTTCACTTTGGCTGATCTGAGCCACCTTCCAGGGATTGAACATCTCATAGAGGATGCCAAAATGGGGCACTTGGTCACTGAGAGAAAGAAAGTGAATGCTTGGTGGAACAAAATTTCAAGCAGGCCAGCTTGGAAGAAATTAAAAGACTTGGCTCATTAATTAAAAGATGTTATCCATATTAATTAATGTTTAATTATTAGTTGCTTTTTTCTATTAGAGAGGGGGAAAAGGAAAAGAGAGTGAGGTTATCTTAATGTGATTGATCAATGTGGGGATGTGTGTGTAGCAAACAATAAAATATATAGGTTTTTATTGGTTGTCACAGTTATTAATGCATCAAATATAATTGTCTTTTCTTGATTCCTTAGAGCACTCATTATTATTACTGGAATCAGTTTCAATTTAGTTCTAGGTAAAAATGGTCTTTTAATCATTTTTTTTATTTCTTAAATGCTGGGAACAACGCAAGAGATTCAAGATACAGGTAAACTGATCAATCTTACTTGATATAGGATCAGTTTTTCACTGTCAGCAGACACAAGAAATGTATTACATAAAAAATATGGCAAATCCAAGAACTCCTCTAATTATAAATCCATAAAAAGTACCACTTCCTGCCCTCACCATTCCTACTTTGGTTGTCAAACTATTTGTCAGAGATTTTGATAGCAGGAATAGTCTAGCAGTTTGAGCACTTGATCAGATTCTCGGTTTGAAGTTGTTTCCACTTTGTTTTGTAAGGATCCATTTCTTTATTTCTAGTTTCCTGTTTTTATTACCTTTTTATTAATAATCATAAAAATGTCACGTTGTTTCCATTATGTTTCTTATTTTCCCGAGAAATTGCTTGCATCTTTTGAAAGTCCTCAGTTTTCCAATCAGATGCATCTTACTAAGATGATTAAGTTTGCATTTACTACAAGTTCCTTTTGATGTCGAGAAGGAACAAAGGCATGGTTTCTTCTACGATATTACACGATAACTTCCAAACAAAGGAAAGTTGAAGAAACTCCCTTTGCTGATTGTTAATATATGTGCTAGTTGTTAACCCAACTACTTTAAAATTCCAATTCCCTTAATCTATTTGCAGATTGTTGATCCAACTACTCTAAAAATTCCATAGTACTCCTTTACAGTCCAGTGATGTCTCAATTCCTCATCCAAATGAAATGAGTATTTATAATTGAAGAAAATAAGGAATAGAGACAAAAAAAAAAAGATCCTACTCAATGAGCATGATCACTCACCATATATTTCCCAGATAGCTTTTCTTCTTTCAGGGGTCATGAGGAGAGTTCCTGAAACACAATAACCCACATGAATTAGACTCAAACCATGCTGCAAACCCAATTGAAAACTAAAAGTTAACATCCTCACTTACCCAGGTAAAATATTTTAGCATATTCTGCAGCAAATTCTCGAAAACTGTCAAAAGCTTCACTCAACAAACCCAAGTTACCAGGCAGACCAATATCTGGTTTCACCCCATGTTCCCTAGTAGAACTCAGCTTCCTCCAAGCCAAAGATGTCTGCTTCAGCACCAGTTCTCCTGCAGCCAGGTTTGTGAGCATGTTTCATAGCAGAAGGAAGTTGCTAGCACTCTCTAGTCTTGACAGACCAAAGCTTGCATACTTCATATCTATACTCAAAGACCAATATTTCCATATTTCTTTCTTATCTTTCTTTGCTCTGATCGAACACAAATCTCTGGGCATAAACTTGGAAGAATTAAAGAGCTTCTAATCTCGGATTGAATCAAGTAAACCAGTGGGAATTGGAGACCTATATAGGATGCGTTTGGATAAACAGTTTAATTAAACACTTATTCAATAAACTGTCTTGAAATAAGCTAAAAATAATTTATAAGAAGGTCATAAACTAATTTCATAAGTTTATTATCGTAAGTTATTCTCACTAATCTAAATAAGCTCGTATAATCTCTTCCAAACGCCCTTCTTGGGTTCTGGCTGCTTATTTGCTGACCTGATTCCTATCATTATTGAATTCCTACTTCTCAAATCACAATCCTTCACAAAACCATTAATCTCCCCTAAATAAAAAGTTTAGCAGACAATACAACCAAACCAAGCAAATTAACAGTCTTTTATACAATACAATTCTTGGAAACCACAGTTCCAGCAACAGCAAAAGTTTCACTACCAAAGTAATCTGTCATTGAACAAAAAAAAAAAGCAGAATATTCATTCAGTTTTACAATATCATCAAACAAAGATTGAAAAAAAAAAAAGGAAAAGCAATAAATTTAATCAATCATAACCAGAACTCACACAACGGGGATCCAAGTCCATAAAAAGCTGCATCAGTCAGAGCAAAAAGTATGAATCCAACTGCTAGTGTTAGTTACAAGTTTCCATTCATTTCAGGCTTTCAGCATCCAATCCAATAAGCAAAAAAATATTAATCATGAAGCTAGTTAATAAACTCATCTGATTATGTTTCCTAAGCTACATGGAAATCCATTCACTTACATAAAAAAGTGGAATGAATAACATGTAAAAGAAAAAAGTTTTACATGCACAATTGGTAAGGGTGTTGCTGCTTTGTCAGAGGAGCTTCCTATTATTTAAAACAATATAGGCATCAATCAACATCATGGTTATGGAGGGAAAACTAACAACAGCCACGAAGAGCAATTTCCCTCACATAATCTGACCCACCAAACCAATATCTTCACTACTTCTAATTCCAAACCGTGTTTGTCAGATGTCCCTTTTGAATTCCCGAACTACCTGTCCCTGTAATGTGCTATGTCTATACATCCGTTCTGGCTTATGGGACTTGAGGCCTTTATTTTCTCTATATTGTCTGGTTCTGGGTTTGACACGCTTGTCGTCCCAAAGTTTTGGACCTTTGTCATTGAATTTTGTTATTTGAACGTGATGATCATCACTTACCTTTTATATATATATATATATATTTGCATCTAAAAAAATATATCTAAAAACAAAAGGAATTTTGATGTTAAAAAATCTTTACTCTTTTGATTCAATTCCCATTCCAGCTCCTTTTCATTTCATTTCTTTTTTTTTTTTATAGGAAGATAAAAAGTAAGTGAAAAATAAAAATAAATACATGTTATATCTAGATTTTGATGCTCAAATAAGAAAACTAAAAAACAGCTCCTTTTCATTTCTTTCATGTACTGGGTTCCTAAATTTTTATTAATATATATTAATAACTAAGATTTAATTTTTATGTATTGACTATGTGAAAAGTATATATTTTTAATAAATGATAGGTAGTCTAAAATATATTTTTGGTCCTCTATTTTTTGGTCAAAATTCATTTTGGTTCTTTATCTTTTTTTTTTTTGATAAATTGGATCTTTATCTTTTAAAATATTCATTTTGGTCCTTTATATTTTTAACATTACACAGAATAATCATTTCTGTCCAACTGTTGAGGGAAAATTTTGATGTGACACATAACTCCGTTAAGTCATTCTACGTGAACATTTTTGGTAAAAAAAAAAGAGACTTAATTGCACTTTTGGTCCCTCAGGTATCACGATTGTGAAATTTTGATCCTCCAAGTATCATGATAGTACAATTTTTAAAGTCAATAGCCTACGACCCTACGTGACTCATGTTGGACTAAGTTGGTACATAGTAAGGTCAATTTGCCAACTTACGAAACATTCTTATATGACATCTTTAACATCTCACACACTTTAATGGTTAAATGCACATCACTAAGTGTCACATACGAATGACAAGTAAACTACCAAGCTAGACTCACTAAAGGCCAAATCCAAATCAGTTCCACGTGTGTTTTATAGGATATTGACATAAAAAATTACACAATCGTGATACTTGAACGATCCAATTGGCACAATTGAAACCTAGAAGATCAAAATTGTACAATTGTGATATTTGGGGACCTAATTGGCGCAATTAAAACCCAATGGATTAAAATTGCACAATCTTGATATTTGAAGGACCAAAAGTACAATTAAGCCATTTCATTGTGAAGGATTGTTTATGCTCAATCAACTTAGCTTATGGCAACTCCAAATTAGTTCCAATCGACTCATCAAAAATGCTAAATCCTTCACCAACCGAACTAAGACTGTCTCTGTGAGTGGAGACATAAAAAATGCTTACTCTAACAATCTGGAGTAGAAGTTCGATAGTTTCTTTCAAGCACTCACAGCTTCGCATCTAATTGAGACCCCCATGGCAATCCACTCTAAAAAACGACAACACCTGTTTGCAATGAAAGCCAATTAAGGTTGATTCAGAAAATAAAAAGCAAATCAACAATCATCACCCTCACCCAACTTGACCTTATCTCTATTGCAATAATTGCATTAACTCCATTAGTCAGGAATCGATATGTCTCCGAACACCCTCAGCTGTGTCGGAACACACTGTCACCAACACCTCTTCTCTTTTTCCATTGGCCAGGTGTTCACCCTCTTTTTTTCACCACTTAACATTTTTCCCTAAATTGTTTGAAACCCTAACTTATTTTATTTTGAAGTTTTATAATTCTAATTTTAAATAAAAATGATTTTCATATACCACATAAGATGACTTAATAGAGTTCCATGATATATCAAAAATTTCCGTCAACAATTGAAAAGGAGATGACAAAAAGAACTATTTTATGTAACATTAAAAAGATATATGACCAAAATGAAGCTTTTAAAAGATAAATGACCAAAAAAATAATTTTAACTACGAGATAAAAAACTAAAAATATATTTTAACCGATATAATATTATGCATTAAAAAAATAGGCAAAATTATGAAAGGTCAAATTAAGGTTGAGAGCTACATAACTGCAGTGAGCTTCACGAATTCATATTGTTAGACAAATTGCCATTTTAACACTTTTCATAATACTTAAAAATCTGAAAACAAATCAAACCCATCTCAGAATGATCACAAAATCTTTAAAACTTCTCAAAATTAATACAATATTTTTAGAATTCTTCCAAATCCAAAGTTTCAAATTAATTCAATTCAAATAAAAAACTCATACTGTAATGAGTTGTAATTCAGGACCAAGGGAATTGTCTCAGTAGCTACCATTGTCTCAATTGCTTTATGTTCTTCACGGCCCTGAACTTGCCTTTAAATCATTTTATGTAATTGTGTCATAGTATAGTAAAATATTCTAAAGTTGGAGTAGTACATCACGTTGAGAATGACAGCTCCTTAATTTTTTTCACAATAAACTTGAAATCTTTCATAGGCAGCTTCCACATCACAACCAAGAAGACGAAACAATCACATGCTAAGAAGTAAGAACCATATCACCATATCATTCGGATGGGGTAATAAGAGGATGCATGAACACACGTCTTTCTTGGATGGAATAAATCATATCTTCTTAATTGGAATAAAATAAAATCTTTTAAAACTACTAAACTTATATTAAACAATTAGCAATAAAACTAAGGATGTTGATTTGAAAAGATGGATCAGATTTATTTGGCTTGATTTCTCTGAAGAGAAATAAAATCGCACAGTTTATTCAGCTTCGATCATCTGGGGAAAAAATCATCACTTCCATCTGTTCAAAACATTGATATTTAAGAAAATATTTTGAAAAATAATCAAATATTCTACAATTGAAGAAATAAAACAAAGGCATTATTTATATAAATTTGCAGCTAAGATTATTCAATATTCAGCTTCTTAATTATATGTTCATTTCTTTAATTCGTAGAAAATCAAAATGAGCAACAATACACAAAGACACCCTGCTTGATACTTGTAAATATGTAACAGAAGAGCCAAACTTGCAATCCACACAGGAAGCAGTGCAAGCATTAAACTCCTGTTTTTCCTTTAATATCTGGAGAATACATTCTACGTGCAGATGGGTATATAGCATTTCAATGTCATATACCCCTTTGCTCATTACTCCAAGTCCAAGATTCAGAATGACTCTTGGATGTGTTTGTTGCAGGGGAATTGACATTGAATGACTAAATCACGTTGAGAATGACAGTTCAGAAGAAGCAGAAACAAACACATGCTAAGAATCATATCACCATATCATTCGGAGCTTCCCACAATAACAAAAGGACGCATGTACCCATATCATTTTACATGGATGGAATAAATTTTACATTAAACATTTATTTTTGATTGGATTAAAAATGTTTCTAATACTACTCAACTTATATTAAATAATTAGAAATGAAACACAGAATGTTGATATGCAAAGATGGATCAGATTTATTTGGCTTGAATTCTCTAATGAGAAAAAAATCGCACAGTTTATTCAGCTTCGATCATCTGGGGAAAAAATCATCACTTCCATCATGGCAAGTTTACTAGACACAAAAGCTTCACAACAAAACAACAGAACCACAATTTTGAAACCAACAAATCAACACATCAAGGTTATTGTGTCTAACACTAAAACATGTCACTGTTAACTAAAAAGTTAAAACCTATAAAAACAGATATTCGCATATAAAATTGAGTTGGTAGGAAGATCAGAGTTTTGGCTTGGAAAATTCAATCCTCTTAATAGAGGACTGAATTATGTACAAAGTAGCAAAGTTAGAATCAAATTCGATCATATGGGGAAAGTCTCCTCATATCTTTTCCAACTCAAACTATATCTAACTTTAAATTGAAATTTACATACACAGAGAAAGCATATATCATAATCTATTTCCTAGCATAAAAAAAAAATTAAAAAATAAAAAAAGGGGAAATTTTGAATACATTTTGAGAGCAGCAAAATAATTTGTTTTTCCTATCTGCAATATGAACTGAGATGAAAAACAGTGCACAAGCTATTGCAGGAGAGAAGGAATTGCTGTGGCGTCATCTCATACGCAGTGCCCAAGAGGGTTAGAGCACTGGTAATCAGTAATTGACGCGTTATTTCACACAAAGAAGAAAAACCCAGAACCCTAAAACGACCCCTATATTGAAAAGGTTTGAAAGATTGGAACTTGCAGAGAGAGGATAACGGGAAGAGAGAACGTGAAGGTGTTTATAAAGGGGAGAGTGTAAAGAAGAAACCCTAATTTGATGTGTTTGTGCGCAGCGTTGCAAGTCGCAATTGCAAGAAACACGGATTTTGAAAGAGGTTGCGGGTCGATGGAAGTGACCCATTGGGCCGATGTGGAAGTCCTTTTACTTTTTGATTTGGGCTATAATTTTCATGACCCATTCTCAATTTCATACCCCCTTTAAACCACCAAAATTATCAAGTCACCCTTCAATGCAATTTTTTCACGCGTATTTTTTTTCTAATTCGCAATTGCTCCCGTATGAAACCACACGGGGGTGTAAATGATTACACCCCCGTGTGATAGCATACGGTTGTGTAAAGTTATATAAAAGACAATTGTATGCAATTATACGGTAGTTGATGCTCATAAATAGTCCACCGTATACAACTATAAGGTAGCTTTGTTTGAATAAATAAATTACCGTATGCTTCCATACGATACGTATATTTTAGAAGAAAAATATACTACTGTATGGAATCATACGGTTGTATATCAAATTTATCCACACGTATGATTCCATACGGTAGTCTATACCACAAATTTTGATACACTACCGTATGGTATCATTTGGTTGCCTAAAACATCAACCTACCGTATGATTCCATACGGTAACGTTACAAAATTTTTAATATACGGTATGAAAATTAATTTTCTGGATATGAAAATTAAAGCCCTTTTGATTTTGGTCATAGGTCATAGGTGTGTTCATTCCAGTGTTGAACTAAGCCCATATCCAATCGGTCAGAATAAAAATTGGAATATAAATACAAAATTTGATTTATTAAATTGTTAAACATATAGTATAGGTGGTGGTAAACCAATCAAAATAAAAATTTGTAGATTTTATTTGGATAAGGTTTTTAAAAAATTAATCGGTTCGGTTTAGTTTTCAGTTTCATTTTATAAAGCCGGTTCAAATCAAACAAGTCAAAAACTATCATACACAAATTTCTTATATGGCTGTTAACGTCTGATCTGGTTGATGACTTGTTCAACGTTCTTCTTCCCCTAAATGTTCCTCCTTTGTGTTCAACCTTTTTATTCTTCAACCTACAACCTTCTTCTTCTCCTTCAATCTCTCCTGTAAATTGTTTGGATATCTACAAAATGTAAAGGAATAAAATTATATCAATTTTTAGGGTTTACTTCATTATTAGGTTTTTGGGTTTCATTATTGCAGATTTGAAGAGTTTACTTCATGGCACTCAACTTTCCGTTATGCACACTGGCCACCTAATTTACTTCATGTTGGGGTTTAATTTTTTATTGTTTTCTCCATTTCTCCATTATGTGCTCTGCCGCCACAGAAACCCCAATTGGAAGACGGTTCCACGATTCTCCATTTCTCCACGAATCCAAACACAGTTCTTCAGCAACTTGTAGACGCGTCAAGGGTGCTGGTGTTCTGGTGACTCTCCAGTGACGAGTCTTCAGTTGGTGATGAAATTTTTGGTGACTTTTTTCCGGTGATTTTGCCCTCCCCCTTGGTGGTTCTAGTTGGCTCCTTCAGCTAAGGGAGTTTCATACTTCAAATTTGGTGGTTTTGGCTAAAAAAATAAGGTTTTGACTGTCATGGAATTTTGGGAAGAAGACATTTTCTTTAAATTGTTAGAGTTGTCATGTCAACTGCCACGTGTCAACTTCAGAGTGAAAAAGTTATCATGTTAATTATCACATAAGCAACAGGTAACGGCATCAATAACGGATGTGACAGAAAAGAAAACTTTGGGTAACGTTTGATATTTACGGGACTAAAACAAACATTTTTTAAAGACAAAAAACCAAAATGAATCTTAAAAATAAGATAAAGGACCAAAAGACTAATTAAGCCTTTAATTAATAAAAGTTCTGATTTGGTCCTTTAAGTTGTTAACATTAGACCAAGCTGTGAAAATTGACACTCCACTCGTCGGAATTTTGAAAAATTGACGGAATCTAGGCTTCCTTTCTCTCTTTCTCTTCCCCCTCTCTTCCCCTGCAACATGCCACTAGTTTCTTTTTCTGGGGGAAAAGAAGTAAATGGGAACGTCATGATCAATAGATAAAGATGTCAAATTGATGAATCTAATACTCCCTTCCAAAAAGCAGGCAACTGTGTATAGATAATAATGTTTTCAAGAGATTAGCAAAAATTGAGACAATGACGGAAGAAGCTATTAAATTAACATTGCTTCTCTTCAATGTAACCTATTACAACCCTATGTTGAATGACAAACGGGGAACTATCACCAAAAGGGAGCAACAGAAGGGGATTACGACAATGTGCCTAAGTGGGTGCTACCTCACCACCAACAACATGCTTAACAAACTTGTGGGAGAGTCCGGAGAGAGAAACTTTCCATGGCATACACACATTATTCTCACTTCCTCCCCTCTACCATATTTGTGTAAGAGTCCCTCTATTCTTCATCCATTAGAATTAAGCTACCTTCCATGTTTATTAGCCAAAAAAATGGAAAGCATGATCAAAGCAACAATCAAGAAGGAAAAGCCTCCTATTTAGATGGGTACTTGTTGAAATTCCACATTGGATAATGATATGATCTGATTAGTGTTTATATGTGGGGGCAACCCTCACTCTATGAGCTACCTTTTGAGATTGAGTTAGGTTCGAACCCAAATTCTAAGATGGTATCAGAGTCTATTCGAGATCCGTTGGACCACCCGCAGATTCCAGTCCCACAAACTTCTATAATAAAACTAGGATGGAAAGTTCTAATACATTATTAACATCTTAACAAACTAATTGTATTCCAAAAGTTATAATCCAAAATAAGGGAAAGACCAAGTTTGATATAAACATGAGTTGGTAATGTTATTTATAAAGCAATGTGTAATATTTGTTCAAACAGAGAGCAGATTAAATGTAGATAAAATGTCACCAGAAAGAGGAAGCAGTGTTACATTATGTGTATAGAACTACAGATAAACGTTGCTGAATGAAAAGAATTATAATAAATAAATAAAATAAAAGTATAGATCCTATATTTAAAAAAATGGAATTTAAAAAAGAATAGTGTTAATAACAAGAAAAATGCTAACAACACACTCTCTAACACTCACTTTCCAACACAATCACTCCTATTGGTTGAAATTCATGTGGGTCCTACAAAATTCAAGTGGGACCCACATAAATTAGTGGAACCTACATGAATTTCAACCAATAGGAGTGATTGTGTTGAAAAGTGAGTGTTAAAGAGTGTGTTGCTGGCACTTCTCAAATAACAATAAAACCTATTTTTGAAGTTGAAAAATAATCATCCACAGGCTACTATTGTAGGCTGCATTGTTGTGGAGGTGTCCCTGTCACACATTTCAGGACCAATATTTATAGGTGTTTCTCCCTGCAAGGTGACATACTTGAGAGGTCAATAACTCGAAAACCCATTTTGCAATTTCTTCAATTTTTCAACAATGAAATCATACCTTTGCAAGGTTCCTAAAGTATGTCATTGTGTAATTTCCGGTGGGAAATAAAACTTCAATAAGATCTGCTAGTACCAATTGAGGTTGGGAGACTGCTTCATTATAAAAGTCTTCACATGAAGAAGATCACACGTCCGAACACAAACAATTATACATGGAAAGTAAGTTATCAAGTAGCACAACGTTCATGCAAGGATAGAAATGTACTCAATGATCAATTGGATTTTCTAGCCTAAGTTGGTACTTTACTTTAAAATCTTGTAGAAGAAAACATCTTTTAAATTCCATATTGGCTTTATAAAAAGTGTTTTTATCATCAGTTCATCACTCATTGAAATTCAAAACATAAAACTATATAAGAGACACATGCATGGTAAATGCATAAAATTGGAATTACGTACCAAGAGCTGTACAATTTTGAATCCTTTTGTCATATCTCCATAGGCTTGTGTTTGAAAGAAATGAAAAACAAGAACGATCTTCAACATTTAGATTTTGGATAAATGTCGATAACGTGTAGTTAACTGGATCAGAAGTTAATGTTTCATCAATGACCACTTCCACAGTCTACATCAAGAAATAAATTTACTCAGTAAAATACTAATCAACAAAAGGAAATTCAAGGCAATGAAATAGCCCCAGATATTGTAAAGAGTTTTCTTTTTTGTATGAAATGTAGTTTAGGATTTAATTTCAATATGATCATAGACGAATAATTTGCATTTTTAGAATAGGAAAGAGCAACATAATTCTGTCTTTGAAGCAAATAATGCATACACATTTTTAGAACCAAATTTGCAAGGTGAAGAGAGAAACAGAGACAGACACACAAGAGAATGGTTCCTAAGTTAAACTGAGAACTAGCAAGCAGTAAGATTACATCTTGTTAGTAAGGCAATAAATATTATACTCCAATATCTTTAATTGTTGCAAATTTTAGTCAACAATTAATGCTAAAAACAATACATATATGATAAAAAATGCGTTAGATGATATGGCCATGGCCTTTTGTGTTCCAAAAATTAAATATAGCTTTCAAAGCTTTTCATTTAAATAAGTAGACATGAAGTTCTACTAAGTACTAAGTAATTTATGAAAATATTAGTGATTCAATGCCCAGAGCTAGACTACATTTGATTTTCTTATTTAATGCAATATAATTCAACTTACACATAGGATGGCATGCAATTCCTCTAAATCATCAGGATTAGAGACATTGTAAGTGTTCTTGTTTATAGAGCCATCCACATTCTCTCCACCCGCGTCTTCAACATACTGTTTGCAAAGTTTGTGTATCAAAATTCAAAAGGTGATAAGCCAGCTATAATATAATAAGAACGTGATCAGAAAAGATGAAGTATAAGCAGTATAATATATTTACAATTCAAGCATTGAGTCAATGGGCTTGACGTTAGGGATAAAAGGGAAAATGGAACTATTTTAAATCAAACAGCAAGATACATGTTTTTTATAGACACGGTTGCTAATAATGATGAACAAAACAATATTTCACTACACATCACCTATACCATGTTTCTCTACTAGCTGTGGTTCCATACCTTCAAATGATATTTTTCCTTTGTAAAAGACCAAACTCCCTGCAAAGATGACATTTCAGTTTTAAGTTACACAATGTTTTGTCAATAAACAAAAGCCATGTATCAGAAATTGGCACCAGAAAATTTGAGAGAAAAAAAGGAATGGTTTTTAAGTGTTTAATAGAGGGTCCATTTCTAATTATTATTATTTAAATGATAAAACAAGATCAAAACATTAGAGCTGCCAATATAATCTGGGAATCGAAAGAAGGCTTCAGAAAGGCTTGGAAATTTGTATTGAGAAGTGGGAAAGAAGACAATTTAGTAAAGAGATGTGTGCTTTTGGAGATACATACATTATCATACTTCATCCAAGCTACTATTGGCTTGAATGATGTCCGAGATTTTGCAATTTTAGCCAAGCACAAATAGTTTTCCTTAACCTATACAAGTACAAACCATTTTGTCAGAGTAACATATCACAAAAGCTAATCAGTTGCAAGGAGATTAGCCCAGAAAATTATGAAAAGGTGAATGTGTAATTTCCAAATACAACTATTATTTTACACATAAAAACTTAGAAGAATTAGAATTTTAAAATAGAAATACTTTTATCCTGATTTTATCAGCCAAGCTGAATGAGGAAGAAATTTCAGCATTAAATGATATCTAGTAAAGAAGTAAGGGAGTGCTGCCATCCAAACTTATGGATTGCTGCTGCTAATACTAAGTGGAAAGGAAACACATGGTTTGTTGATCATTGAACATGATCTATTGCCATTTGTTGATGCATTCCACATTCAAATTTGCGCACAAACGTGTGTGTGTGTGTGATTGAAGTCTTACAATTAAGTGATGACACATTCCAGCTCAGTTTTGCCCACAGTTCATTTTCATGCTCAGAATTCAATGTTGTGATGTGAAGTTCAAAAGATGAAAGAAGCAGGATATTAATATGTTTATTATTTGAGACTAACTGTTTACATAAGTACCTATAATGCACACAAAAGTGGAACAAGTTATAAGTAAGACCTTACCAAATAAAAACTGTTAATTTAGTTAATTCTACTCTGTTTATCTTTTGTTTTTTATTCTAAAACACTTGATATGTGGCAATACTTAATTCTACCCTCACACAAATAACTGCCTTTTTTGTGCTTTGTCTACATATGGATTTGCTTAAGTTGGTGGTAATAGGCTGATGGCTTACAAGGAACATCTGAATAAATAGAAGAAAGTTAGTAGTTTCACCCTAAACCACAACTAGCACAATAATATAGGCTGATACCATAGGGGACCAAGGGGAGCAAACTGAATTTTATCCTAAAAGTTATTTGACTTCTGATCATTAATCAATACTATAGTATCAGATTTTTCAACAGCTTAGCAAGGCCGTAAGTGGAGATTCCTGAGTAAAATTGCAGTCTAGGCCTTGGACTGAGCAACAAGATGAACCTACAAGACTACTGAATAATGATGATGGTATAAGTTTCTGAAAAAATATTCATCACACAGTGACAGTAATAGTTATGCCTTAGACTGAGTGGTGTTCTTACTGCAGTATAGACTTCATTGGCTCTAGCTTCAACATTTGCAAAAGCTCCCATGAACTTAATCCACTCTGCTCTCTATAAAAGTTAATGCTGTAGATTGTTAGTCATTCCAAGCATAGAAAATCTGAAACAGTGACAAAGTACCTCTCTCCCATAGAGGAGTACATAAATTAGTATGTATCTTAAATATTGCATTTGAATCTTCCAAGTAGGTTCTTAATCACTAATCAGAATAAGTTGGCTGGCAAAATTGGATTAAAATACACCATTCTCCATGAGTTACTTTATGGTAGTATGTATAATACTTTAACCACGTGATAGAGTGCAAGCAAAATTCAATGGTTGATGATAACTGCCCCTCAACTGCTACTATGTGTGTGTTATATCTATGTTGTTGCACTTTTCTGCACTTTATTGAGGTAAGATTTTATCAGACAAATACAGAGAAATTAGGGGCAGTCTAGTGCACGAGGCTACCACCTGGTGGGGTCTGGAGAGAGTAGATATACGCAACCTTACCTCCCAAGAGGAGAGGCTGTTTCCAAGATTTGAACCTGTGACCGTCAGGTCGCAAGAAGGTTAAGACTAAATTTTGCAAACTGTGACATTGCTCAATCAAAGCTTGAATGGGATAGGTGTACTGATTCTTTGTGTAACAATACTATATTAATACAACAACTAAAGCCTAATCAAAAATTGGCTTCAGAAACATCCTGCTAGCCTATGTTCACATTGAACATATGTTCTGATCCATTAGGCTCTTGAAAATTTGGTTACAGTATAATATTCAGTTGCTTACCTGCAAGGGGGTATCCTCAACAAATGGAACAAACGTTGCAAAATTGCAAGCTGGCTGTTGATTAGGGTCACTAAAGAAGTGTGCTGAAAACTGTGTCAGCTTTTGGTAATCACTTTTGTTGAACAGTTCTATCTGTCCTCCTTCATACAATTTCAACACACATGGAGAAGCCACAGTGTCTGAGGTTATGCCTTTCAATCTCTCCAGTAAGCCTAAAAGCTGCTCAAAACAAGAATAGGAAGAAATAAGAAGGCAAAGCAGGTATGAAAACCCTTCTTTCCAAATTCACACCAAAACATTTGAAGTTTAATATGTAAACTTGCAGTAGTAGGAGATTCTCACCTCTATGAAGGAAACTTGAGTTCCAATCCCAGGAGGCAAAGGAAAGAAAATGAAAACGTTAGGCACAGCAAAGGTGAAAGAAATAACTACTATATTAATTTACAGGTGAAGAATAAGACATCCTTAAATTCTTAAAAAAGAATGATTAAATTGAATTGCCAAATCATTTGTTTTAGCATTGGCACATTGAACTGGTTACTGCATTGGTTTGCTGGTACAATCAAATGATTTGTGGTGAATGAGAATTAACAAGATGAATGAGACTGAGCAGGGAGGTTGGAATATGCATGGCATACCTGGAAAATAATCGTTATCAACAGAATAGTTTGACAAAGGAATGACAAATGATTTGATTCTTGATGTGCAATATTTTGTCCTTGATGCAATTCTTGAATTATTCTGGCAATGAAGGAATTCATGGAAGAAAAATGAGTTGGCAAGAAACACAGCTTATCTGGAAAAGTCCATCAGAAATTGGGGGGGGGGGGGGGTGCAATTTCTATGTTTAACTGAGTTTGCTAATAAGGTAGCTGATTCTATCCCTAATCATTGTTTTCGAAATATACAAATTGGGCAGGTAGAAGGTGATCATACTAATTTATTAAGCTGCCAATAATGTTTGGCACAAAGTGAATGGCATCAACTAAGTGTGTTTGGATTCCAATTGGAAATGTCTGAGACGGACATTTGGACAAAAGCTACTATCCCAAACATATGTTTGAGACCTTACCAACGAAAATCCAAACACAACCTAAAATATTTGGGTTCAATTTTTACCAAAATCCGTTATTGGTATGATATTTGAGAGCGTCTCAATCCTTCCCAGAACCTAGAATTGGGCGGCCATCCTTAATCCTAAATTTTTTTTAGTACCAGATTAATTTATTAAGCCCTCTAAATTAGTTTCTAATGATTAATTTGTTATCTTCACATAATATATCTTCGTCTCTTTCAGTCTTTCTTCAATTCGGGAGAGAATTAACGCAAGCAATTCAAAATCTAGAGAATCTAGAGAATCTAAATAACATTGGCTGGTCAATAAAGAACATGAAACATGACATCAAGTCAGTTAAAGCCACATGAAACATTTTATTTATATATGAACAAAGGTGAAGATAGTAATTTGACTCTAAAGTACTAAAGGCATTCATATTAGTTTGATAACAGATAACAGATATAATACAAACCCTTCATTTTATCATCCACATTTATTTAAGCTAAAAAGAAAAAAAAAAAAAAAATCCCTATCATTTTCCATTTCATTATTCACCTATATAAACCAAGGATTAGGTTCGTCTAAAGCGACTTAAAATGTAAACTAAGAACATATGAGCACACTTTAACTAATTGAGGATTGTTATCCTTTCTCACTTTACACTTCAGTTCACTTTAGATGAGCTTTATCCCAACCCAATCTTACACATGAATTCAAAGACAATAAAAACCAAGTTGTTTCCAATAATTTCCTATTATATCTTCATAGTAGTGTGTACCTGGAGAAGAAGGTAGCTCTGGCCATCAACGGCATTTTTAATGACTTTGAAGGTCTGGCCGTAGTAAATATGGAAGTTTACAGCATCTTCCACCTTTGAAAAGTTACCAACGTTCACTGTAATGGTGGCTCCATGAACACCTCCACAGTGGTTACTGAACCAAATCAATGCAAAGAAGAAGAAAATGGCTTGCTGCCAAGTACAAGAAGAAAGAGCTAAATCCATGAACTGAATGAGGTACAAGTTCTTCTTGCTATATAGAAATATTGTGATTAGTTAATTGTGCTAATTAGATATAGCATATGTTTGCTCATTATCATTTTTTAAAGTCACTTTTACAATGAGATAAAAAGCTACTTAACTTTTTGGGCAATTATCTACAGCTATACTGCACCAATCTTTCTAAGAGAGTGAGAGAGAGAGAGAGAGAGAGAGAGAGAGAGGTGCAGTGAACAGCTTTTTAAGGATAAATGGATTGGAATGGTGATGAAATTATAGTTTGAAAGGAAGGTGTGAATTAAACCATGTTAATCATATACACAAAATTTTGAGAACATTAATCAAATTTTGCATATCATTAATTATAATTTCGATAATATTAATCAACTTATTAAATACTCATAACATTTATAATCACGATTTGTCCATTCATTCAGGATATATGTAAAAATATCTGTTGGCATGTAGCTAGTGGGATTTGTACTTTATATTAACACAAGAAGAGGAAACAGTGAGTGACCCGTGAACCCATCTTTGGGTTATTTTGTCATCTTCTTTTCATCGCACTTTGATGTTGGTTCCTAACTTGTTTAGTATCTCTCTTACTTTTTTATTTAACTTTCATTGATCCCCAAAATGTGAGTGATCTACACCCATGTGCTGTGAACTCACCTTAGCTCAACCCTACCATCCATCTCATCACATTCAAAATCATTCATTCCCTGCTTGCAGCTTATACAATAACTCTAACAAAGTTCTCACATTACCATTTAATTGATCAGAAACGGTTTAATTTGTTCTTCTTTGTCATTTAATTTTTTTTCAACCAACGACTCACAAGAAATTGGCTAGTTTTTAATCTTTTTAACAAAAGAACATGGGCATGAAGAAGTTGTCATATGACATGTTCAGAAAAAGGATTAGGATCCCTCGCATTTGCATTCCTCATCTTGTGACTGAAATTTAGTTTATTGTGTTTTTTATTAATTTTTTACATTACAACAGCGACTATTTTATTGCTAAGATTGTCTGCAGTCGGGATCCATATCCTTCCCCAAAAAAAAGTTGGCTTGTGACATCTTAACATGTACTCATAAGTGATTATATTTATTCAACTAAATTAATAAGTCACATCTTATTTTGATTATCAATTTTATTTTAAATTATTTCAAATATAAATTACTTATTTACTAACTCTAATAAAATCAAATTTGTAACAAAAAAAAAAAAATCAATTTTTTATTTTTAATAATTTTAAATTATTTCATTAATCAAATATACTTATTCATCTATTATAATGAATGAATATTAATTTAAAAAACACAATGTTTAAATTTGAATCTCCCGTCTTGATTGTCAGTTATTCTCCACAATTTCTCTTCTCGTCAATGCCGCACATAAAATTTTTCAACTATAAATCCAAATCTGTTTACTTATCTTTTTCATTTAATTATTTTATTTTTCGAGATAAATATTTTTAATTACTATAATTATAATAATTACTATAATTTCATCAATTAAATGCTATATTTACCAAATATGCTTACTTTATTTTTTCATTTAACACTTTTTCTTTTTAGGACAAATATTTTAATTACTAATATGAAATTCAGGATTGTTTATTAATTGTCTAATATTAATTTCGAAAGTTTTTTATATTAAAATAATAAAAAATTGCATTTTATTTGGACTATGTCTTTTACATGGTAAAATAGAATTATATATTTATAAAAAAAATAGAGTATATTTATTTTATTTGATTTGTGCAAAAATATTGTGCATATAATGATAATCTACTGGAGCACCCGGAAATAAATAATGGTAATCTACTGATATATTTTCTATTCTACTAATTAAAATTCTAAATTGTAATTCTAATTTGATCATCCAAATGGTCTCTAAATGTGTTCAAAAAGAAGTTTTTCCAAGGTGAGTATTTTTTTTTTTTTTTTACGGATCCAAGCTGAGTATGTACTTTAAGATTTTACCAAGCAATTGAATCTTTTGTTTTGGGTTACCTCGTTACTATATTTTTTTCTTCTGTTTCTCATAATATGATCCCTACCAAATTGATAAAAGATTAATCTCTAAAAATATAATCAAATGTCTAAGCGAGATCCCGTGCTAATAATATTTTTTCCGATCATGAATCCAGAAACCAAATCTCAAATCGCACGCTTAGTACAATATTTGAGCGACAAATTAATTTAATAATATATTTATAATTAACTACGAATCTGACTAAGAAATATAAAATATATTAGTTACTTACAGATAAATTATTATATAATTAATCATGCATTAAGATATTGGGTCAATGGATTATTGGTCCAACTGATGAGTCACCTGTTGAACCGTATAAATAGGTATATATAAAATTTTTAATTTTTGTAATAAAACAATTTATATATATTATTTAGGGCCGGTCCTAAGAATTTGGATGCCTGGACGATCAAAGAAAATGGTGCCCTTATAATTATTTGAATATCATTCTCCTTGCATGTTTTTTTGCAAAATCATTAATAATCCATTTATAATCAAGGTTTTGCAAAAAATAATTTTCAATATAAATAAAAGCAAGACTATTTAATCTATTTTGTGACTTAATTGATCGAAAATAAAATTTTAATAATTTCAATTTAGAAAAACTTCTTTCAGCAAATACAACAGTAACAGGGATAATTAATATTATTCTATAAGCTGTGCATGCATTAGAAAAACAATTAAATGTCTTCAAAGAATTCAATACCATATAGTTTGATTTTGATTCAACTTTTAAAATCTCTCTAATGATTTTCAATTCTTCAAATATTATTTCACCTTCAAGATCAAAAGAATTATCATGTTTTAGGTAAGTTTTAAGATGTTTGCAATATGATTTCAAATCTTTATCAAAGAATGATTTAAGTCTTTCAATATTAAACAAAAATCCAAAAATCTTCTCATATTTACTATACTGTTCAAATATTTTAGTAAGTGAGCCAATTGCTGGATTTGCCCATGACTTCCCCTTCTTTCACCATAATTTTTGAGTCACAGTATGAGAAAAACGTTTGTCAAAATAGTTGAAGAAAGAATGTATAAAAGAAAATATTGGCTACACGCAGTACGAGGGAAAATTTGGACAAAATCAATATTCAGTATACAAATAGATAAAAGAGACTAAGAGAGAAGCTTCATGTTAGCATGTCCAAGCCTTTTATGCCAAATCCATTTTTCATCTTTCATGGAAATCAAACATGTTACATTTTGATTGCTCAAGTCCTCTAGATCAACCTTGTAGAGGTTGTTTTGTCTTTTGACAGTGAAGAGGGGGTAACGTCTACGATGAAGCACCTTACAATATGGTACATCGATGAGGCATTTAAAACAGCCGTTAGATTTATTAGTATAATATTGAATGGTTGAGATTGTTTTGTTTAAAAAAAAAAATTAACCGAATACCTGCTGTTGTGCTTTGTTAGGAAATTATAATATAGTCCCTGTGTTTTGCAGATAGGGACTTATCTCCTCCTTCATCCCACCGTATTTGCTTCGGGGTGAAAGTTGGAAGAAGATGGCATGATCACTGCAATTAAGGCTCCGCCAACCGCCGCCTCAAACGATGACTTCTGTTACCGATCTCCATCCTCCACCCAGCAATAAGGAGAAAATGTCGTCCTTAATCGAAAGATGTCACCAGAAAAGAAATGTGGTGGTTGATACGCCGTTATATTCGATGGTGGAAGTTCCGGCAGCCGCGTCGACTTGAAGACGGGGAAGCACCACGCCCTTCGATTCCACCTGTTCCAGAAGAAGGGGAGATAATTTTCGTTCATATTTGGTAATCGATTACCAAATAACAGCCCTAATCGATTCACTCGGAAGAGGAGTAACCGATTCAGTAGGTAATCGATTACAAATTTTTATAAGTAATCGATTCACTGCAACACAAATAACTGAATCGCGGTAAATTCATGTGCAAAACAAATAACAGCCCTAATCGATTCACTCGCAAGAGGAGGTAATCGATTACACATTTTGATAAGTAATCGATTGCCTATTGAAATTGGTAATCGATTACAAATTGTGTGGTGGCCGCCCAAATTTTCTTGGATGCCCTCCTCTGCAATTACTTAAATTTTACTTACCTCATAAACCGGCTACACACGATCAAAAAAGTCCCTCACCGGTGTGTCACATATTGCGATACTTCATACTAGCATCCACCTAAGAGAGGGCGTGATAGAGAGAGACTAAGAGTGACGAAAAAAGAGGTCAAAGGTTGTGCTTTTTTCTGACACAGTGAGGAACAGGTTAGAGAAAGAAAGAAAGAAAGAGAGAGAGATTGGACAAAATAAAATTGTGGACGTTGATGGAAGAGATGAAGAATTGTGGGTGTTGATATAAGAGATAGAAGAGAAATGAGCTCTTTATTTGACTAAACGTTCAATTTTTTTGCCATTATTATACAGTTCATTCAGCCGCTAAAATTATGCTCTCATTAGTTGATTTGTTCAATTTATTTAATCATTGCATTCATTAAATTTTTTTAATTAATTATATATATATATATATATATATATATATATATATATATATATATATTTGCATATAATTCCTGAAAAAAATATTTGTATATGATTTTAATAATATAAAATTTTTTATTTAAATATTTATACTACTAAGTAAAAAAAAAAATAATTTTGGTGCCCCCAAAAAATGGAGCCCTGGGCGATGGCCCATCCCGCCCATGCTCAAGGCCACCCTTGATATTATTGTTTTCAAATATATAACTTTCAAATACTTTGATCAAGTGGCATGCTCCCACTGCATCTTGGTAAATTCACTTTCGCGTGGTGATGTCACATTGACTGTATGGTGACATCAACAGTTGGTCCGATTCTGCGAGTCAAGTCGCCGGTTCACACCAATTCAAAGTCGAGTTGATGATCATGTCAGCACCGGTTCATAGGTCTATTCGGTCTGAGATGCTAACCAGACCGGCCACAAGTTCGATTTCGATCAAATCGATCGGGTCGATACGATTTTAATAAGACTCATGATTTCTATCTTCACGAATCATCTGGAACTTGACTTGCTTGTGTTTGGTGACAAAATCCAACACAAAAATGATAAACGTGCATTGGCTCTTGATGGTCAGAATATCATACAATTCAATGAAAGCAGAATTACTCTAAGGAAGATTCTATGGTATCCCTTAGGTAACTTACCTTTGCCTATATGGTCCAATCAGATGGTGAAAATTTAATCCCATGTGACGTTGACATGATTGAGGTGGCGCATTCTAGTTGGACATAGGGTGCTCAAACCCTCTATTTTCCAATGGTACCATAGCAACTAGGGGTGTGCACAACCTGGTCCGGCCCGACAACCCGTCCCAACCAGAAGTGTTCGGACTGGGTCAGACCCTAACTTGCAGCGTAAAGAGGACGAACCCATGTCCCATTTAGTGACTCAAGACCGAGTCAGGGATTGCTTCGGGTTGGCTCGGCCCGAATACTACAACTTCCTATTCTTTTTTTATATTAGGTTTAATTGCACTTTTGGTCCCTTAGGTATTATGATTGTGCAATTTTAGTCTCCCATGTTTTAACTGCGCCAATTGGGTCCTTCACGATTGTGCAATTTTGGTCCCTCAGGTTTTAATTGCGTCAATTGGGTCCCCCAAGTATTACGATTGTGAAATTTTGGTCCCTTAAGTATCACCATTGTACAATTTTGGTCTCTCAAGTATCATCATTGTGCAATTTTTAACGTCAATAGCCTATGAAGCACATGTGGGATTGATTTGCACTTAGTGGAGCCAGCTTGACACCTTATGTTTCATTCCTATATTGCACTTAGTGATATGCATTTGACCATTAAAGTGTGTGAGATGTCAATGATGTCACATAAGAATGTCTTATAAGTTGTCAAGTTAACATCACTAAGTGTCAAACCAGTCCCATATGGGCCACGTAGTCTACTGGCATTAAAAATTGCACTATCATGATACTTGGAGGACCAAAGTTGCACAATCATGATACGTGGGGGATCCAAATGACGTAATTGAAACCCGAGGGATCAAAATTGCACAGTTGTAATACTTGGGGGACCCAATTGACGCAATTAAAATTTGAGGGATTAAAATTATACAATCGTAATACCTTGGGGATCAAAAGTGCAATTAACCCTTTATATTATAGATATTATAGATTATAGATTTTACCACACCCTAGCTATAAATCAGATTTTATGCGTCAGCCTATTTGACTCACGATTTCTTTCCGCCGCGCCTGATCATACGGACTCGCCCACGAACGACGTCGTCGTAGGTGCACCGTCAACAAGCTGAAGCTACTCGTCCTTCTTCACCGCTGCTCAACGACGCACCTGACCACCACCTCACCCACGAACCTAACTACAACATCAAATGCCTGTCACTGTGTGAGTCTCTCGTTCAATCTGGATGGACATACATACTGATTGTTTAAAAATGTGAACAAAGTAAGCTAGCTACCTAGGTACCTTTATACGGCTTTCACCCAAATTAAGTTTTTATGATTCCCTTTCCCTTTGAACACCTTTAGCATCTCAAATAAAATATCTCTCACCCAAACAATCTGTTTTCGCTGCTAATTTGGATTTAATGGATATCATGGGTTAGAGTTTGCCTCTGATAATATCCTCATTATTCCTTTTCTTCTCCTTATTTTGGTAAAGTCAATTATCAATTTTGATGGTAAGCAGTAAAATATGGTGATGATTGAAAATTAAAATAAGCACAATAGAGAAGTCTTATTTTGGGGGCTGAGCCTGATCATCTTTTGCTTTTAACAATATATATTGTTTCTAGTTGCACGCATGTTGCATCAACAGAACCTTCCATGTGTCGTTTATCCCAGTATAGCACCAAATATATCATTTCTCATAATTTTTCTTAATTGGCTATGGAGGATCGAGTAAAACATTTGAATGACATCTCCCGGATGTGCTCCAACACAATCTGTTTAGTAAGCTTTAGCTTTTTGCATTAGCAATCAGCTCACACTTAGATCAAGGCTGCGGGTTGTTTATGCTTATAAAGTACAGAGTTTTGTTTTGAAACTGAGTAATGAATGCAATTGCGCTTATGATTGCTTATAATCTATTTATGCTTATAATGTACAGAGTAATGGACGAGGCTGCAGCCATTTCATTTTAAAAGTAGAGAATGTTATATTGCATAGTGCATGGTGAATGGTGCATGTTATATATTGACTGAGATGAAGTTGTGTGGTGAATGTTATTACACTGAGATGACTAAGATGAAGTTGTACTGTGGTGAATGTATATTGACTGAGATGTTGTGTGCTGAATGATTTTTTAAAAGTAGAGAATGTTATATTATATATTGCATAGTGCATGGTGAATTTTATATATTGACTGAGAGATGAAGTTGTGTGGATAGGAATTTCGGGCCGGTCCCGTCCCACCTTGACCCGGTTATAATCCAACTTGCACACCATCGGGTTCCTTCGGGTTTAGGGACGGGTTCGGGTTCACATAATTGGCCCGGTCACCATTTAGGCTCAGGTGAGGGACAAGCTTAACCCGTCCTAACCCGTCTCACGCACATCCCTAATAGCAACGCCCTTAATCTAAAACAAATTATGGAAGATTTTATGGTACCTCTTGGGTAACTTACCCTTGCCTATGTGGCCCAATCAAATAATGAGAAGTTAGTCTCATGTAATATTGACATGACTCATTTAATTGAAGTGACGCATTATGATTGGAGATAAAATATCCAAACCCTCTAATTTCTAAGAATACCATAACAACGCCCACAAATTAGAGCACACCTGAATCACATGATAGGGAGAGCCTGCATATCAGCGACATATGAGGATATTTGAATAGGTTAGATAATTAATAGTACTCATATTTTCAATAAGAAAATAGCTATTTCTACCAAAGGAATATTATCTCACATTCTCACTGAATCCTCGTGATCATGCATTTGGTAAGAGCAACACAACGAGTCAAATATATTGGATCAACTCATTTAGGTTCTATTTGGCCAAAATAGCTGATAAGATAATTTATAGTCAATAAGTTATTTTTTAGCTAAAAGCTTATAGCTGATAGTTGATAGCTAAAAAAATCAGCTGATTGAATTGAAGCTAGCGTTTAGTAAAATTAGCTGTTGAGTTAGCTTATAAATATAAAATGATATGTTTATATGATTTTTATATAATTTTTTTTTACATTCTAATTAAAGCTTTAAATTAGAATATTAATTTTTTAATTTTATTTTATTTTAAAAATATTTTTATTGATAATATAAATGAAATGATATTTTAATGGTTTTGAAGAGGAAGAAGTCCAGAAAGCCATTTGGGATTGTGATGACAATAAGATCCCGAAATCGAATGAGTTCAATTTTAAATTTATAAAGAAGTTCTGAAAGACCTTGAAGGGTGATTTTTGTAGAATGTTGAATGATTTCCATGTGAATAGAAAGTTATCAAGAGGAAGTAACCCTTCTTTCATTGTACTCATTCCAAATAAAGATAATCCCCAAGGGTTGGAGGAATACAGGCTGATCTCACTAGTTGGATGTATTTATAAAATCTTGGCAAAACTTCTAGCAGGTAGACTGTGAACACCTCATTTTGACCGGATAATCATAAAAAAGTCTTTTTTTATAGAAATCCAAAAATAAAAAAATAAAAAAATAAAAAAAAAAATAAAAATAAAAATAGCAGGTAGACTGTGAACACCTCATTTTGACCGGATAATCATAAAAAAGTCTTTTTTTATAGAAATCCAAAAAAAAAAATAAAAATAAAAATAAAAATAAAAATAAAAATAAAAAAAAAAAAAAAAAAAATAAAAAAAAAAATGTCTTTGGGCCAATAAACCAAGTTTCAGCCCATAACCCGTCTATCTCCATAACCTGTCTACCTCCATAACCTGTCTATCTCCTCCATAACCCGTCTATCTCCTCCATAACCTGTCTATCTCCATAACCTGTCTATCTCCTCCATAACCCGTCTATCTCCTCCATAACCTGTCTACCTCCATGACCTGTCTATCTCCATAACCTGTCTATCTCCTCCATAACCCGTCTATCTCCTCCATAAGATAACCTGTCTATCTCCTCCATAACCCGTCTATCTCCTCCATGACCTGTCTATCTCCATAACCCGTCTATCTCCTCCATAACCCGTCTATCTCCTCCATAACCTGTCTATCTCCATAACCCGTCTATCTCATCCATAACCCGTCTATCTCCATAACCCGTCTATCTCCTCCCATAACCCGTCTCTCCTCCCTCTCAAGAAAAAACCCTAGCCGCAGCCCTCTCTCTCTCCAAACCTGGACTCTTTTTTTTCAAACCCGGATCCACCCATCTCTTTACCCATTAGGTTCTCCTTCCTCATCCAAACCCTAGCAGCCTCCATCATCAGAATCTGTTCCTCCCCCAATTTGGAAGCCTAGCCGCAAATCATCTCCTCTATGCAAAAATTTCGCACTCAATCCATCTCAGATTGGATTGATTCCAGAGTTGCGCGCGTCAAGCCTCGGAGGAAAATCGTCACTTTCCTTTTCTTCTTTCATTCAAGATCGCGACCCCAATCAATTCTCAATAGGTGAGCATAATTCCTTCTCTTTTGGGTTTGAAAAATGTGAACTGATTGCACTTCCTTTTCTGGCAGGTGGAGCAGCGAATAGAGGAAGGGGAAGCTCTATAAAAGGCAGAGGAGGAGAACCAAGAAGGAGGAGGCTTACACAGAAAAAAGAGACAACAATAGAGACAAAGGTTTTTTTTCCCGCAAGAACATATAAGGAAGAGTTTTTTTAGTTTTAGGGAGAAAGTTTGTAACTTGGGTTCCATATTTTTGAGAGCATGTGAGTTGCCAAAGTGCTGTAATTGAGGGGTTGAGATCAATTTAATTGTTGCTTTTAGCCATTTGAAAGGCTGGTGCATAAATCTCTGCTCCCTCTCATTTTTTCTCTCTTGGCCATTATTGTACAGAAATTTTGAATGAATGAATTTGATGGGCACATGTCCTGTTTTTTTTTTCTTTTTTTCTTTTCCAGGAAATCTACTGAATTTGTAATGTGAACTTCCTTATTTTGTTACTTGATGCAATTCTACATGAATCATGTTATGAAATGCTTGTGCTGAGACGATTACCTATGCTTCCTGTATATTGTTTGATAAAATGTCTAGGCCCACTGAAGTTGTTAGAGTTTTGTTTATATGTTAATCAATTTCAATAAACATTAATATTTAATTGCTCACTAGCTTGGTCCCAGATGTTATGATTGTTTGACTGTGAAGTTCCCATGGCTTTGATCTCAGAATTTTTATCATGATGTGTTTGTGAATTTTTATTTGATTTGTGACTAAGGTTTGGTGGGTGCCAATGTTAAGTTCAAGTTTGGTGGTCTTCCTTTCATGTGTGCATATGGCATGTCAAGATTAATCACTCTGCATGTTTTTTTTTTCCTCTCTAAATAATGGTGGTTAATTTATCATTCATGCTTGCACAATTTGCATATGATGAAACGCTTCAGTAATGAGTTGCACCATAATTGCTGAGTTAGCATATATGTAGTGGGGTGTTGGCTTGACTTGTTGTTGCTCGGTTCATGAATATCTTCTTGAAACATTGTCATATGGTCACCTAGTATTTTGTTGCCATTGCACCCATGAAATTCTAGCTAATCTCTTGTGATTGAATCCTATTATTGTTGTAAGTATACAATCCACTTAAGGCTACGGTGATTGAGGTTTGGGGCACGTTTCTCATATGCCAATTTTTGATAAAATGATGAAAATAATTTGGAATGATTTTAAACCTGATAGGATGGATTCCAAGTGCTATTTGAATACATGCTTCAGATGATTGCTCACGTAATATTGATAGAAATGGGTAGTGAATTCTCTTATCCTTCTTTAGTTTGTGTTTTGATTTGAAGATCAATCATAGGACAACTCCCAGACTTTGTTGCTTTTCTGTGTTTTCTATGTTGCTTTTTCAATCATGATTCTTCACATT
Source organism: Ammopiptanthus mongolicus (assembly GCA_039655645.1). Lineage (NCBI taxonomy): Eukaryota > Viridiplantae > Streptophyta > Magnoliopsida > Fabales > Fabaceae > Ammopiptanthus > Ammopiptanthus mongolicus. The sequence continues at coordinate 85,732,729 of CM077344.1, read as the reverse complement.
GTGCCCTTTTTTATGATAATGTTGCGTAACAAATGGAAATGGAAAGGGTAGCAGGTCAATGACTGGGGAATTTATTCCATCTAAGTAACACCCAATGAAGAGATTTGGCATGTGTGACCAAGTTTTTGTAACAGAGTGAATGCTAGTACTTGCTCTCCTTCGAGTGTATCAGTGTGATCAGGTAAGTCTGTTATCAAAGAAAAATTATTTCATTAGTTTTTTTTTATTATTTTTTTTTAAAAAAAAGAAGAAGGAATTGTTTCTTTAAATCTTAAATGAGGTAAAATAAATGTTGAAAATTTATTAAATATTTGCACAATTAATTTGGGTAACCGTTTTCTTAACGGGTGTATTAGGGGTGCCATGGGGTTAAATCTCCATCCTTCCCTATGCGCAATCGGCTTCCGAACTCGGCTTTGGTTTCAAAGACCACGGTTTCAAGGTTTTCCAATTTTTCCTAAATTAAATAAAATTGGTGGCGACTCTACATTTTTTTAATCTAATCTTTTTTTTTCTCGCTGTTCCCTTCGCGATTACGGTCGCGACATAGACTAAGGAAAGTCACGGGATCTATCATTTCTGAATATCAATCTGCTTTCACTGAGTCAAGGCATATCTTCGACGGAGTGGTGATTGCAAACAAGGTGTTAGATCATGTAAAGAAGAAGGGAGATGCGTGCATTATTCTCAAGGTAGACTTCGAAAAAACGTATGACTCCGTATGTTGGGATTTTCTAGACGATATGATGTGGAGGATGGGATTTTGTACAAAATGGAGTGTATGGATTAGATGTTGTCTTGAGTCTGCTTCGATCTCGGTTTTGGTAAATGGAAGCCCTATAGAAGAGTTTCATGTGAGCAAAGGTCCGAGGAAAGGGGACCCGATGGCGCCTTTCCTTTTTCTGAGCAAAAATCTATTTAAGGTTTACAAGGTGGGAGATGATAACTACACAAAAATTTCTCCTACAGTATGCAGATGATACCTTGATGGTCGGGGAGGCTTAATGCTACGGTACTTAAAAGTATTCTAAAGATCTTTTGAGCTAATATCTAGTCTCAAGGTGAACTACCATAAAAGTAGCGTGATTAATTGGGTTGAATATGAACCTAGAATCCATTAATTTCTAAGCTTCTGAATTGTAAGGTTGGCTTACCTTTTAAATACCCGGGCCTCCCAATTGGGGCAAATCCTGGAAGAATCTCCATGTGGAATCCTATAATTGAAATGATGCTTGGGAGGCTATTAAGATGGAAACAGAAACACCTATCCTTCAGAGGACGTATCACTCTCATTAATTCGGTATTGTCTTCCTTACCTATCTATTTTTTGTCTTTTTACAAAGCTCCTAAAGTTGTTGTAAACTTTATTACTACAATTCAAAGGAATTTTTTGGGGGCAGGATTGGAGGAGAGGAGGAGGACATCTTGGGTTAGTTGGGATAAGGTGTGCAGGCCGAAGGAGGTTGGAGGTTTAGGGATAAAAAATATGAAGGGATTCAATGTAGTGTTAGTCGGGAAGTGGAGACGGAGAATCATTAGAGACCAGAGGCCCTGTGGTGTAAGGTATTACAATCTAGATATGGTAGGGGTATCTCAAGTGGCATGTTAAAGGGAGACGATGTTGCTTTTAAGAAGGGGTCCTCTTGGTGGAAGGACTTAGGGAAAATAAGCAAGGGTGTGAGGGAATCTAGTATGGGTTGGCTAGAAGCTAGGTGCAAAAGAGTGTTGGGAGAAGGGAGGGAGGTAATGTTTTAGAAATACGTTTGGGTAGGGGACAACGAGCTATGTGCCTCCTTCAGTAGATTTTTCACAATATCGGAAAACAAGGAAACAAAAATGTGTGAGATGGGCGAATGGAGAGATGGTGTTTGGGAGTGGAGGTTGAGGTGAAGACGAAATTTCTTCGAATGAGAACGACAACTTTACCGTGAACTTATAGCTTTGATTAATGTGGTGCATATTGAACAAGGTAAAGTTGATTGTTGGTTTTGGAGACTTGATCCATCGGGTATGAATTCGGTGAAATCTGCTTATTCATGTATTCAGGTGGACAATACGCTCGTTGATGAAACATTCTTTAAACCCTTTTGGTTTAAGCTTGTTCCACTAAAGGTGACAACCTTGGCTTGGAGATTAATCCTAAATGGGATTCCAACAAGATCTAACCTTAGGAGGAGAGGAATACTTGACTTTGAAGCAGATCTGAAATTTGTTTTTTATAATGATATGACAAAATCTATGTACTGTGCACACTAGTGCAAAATATGGATTCTACAACAGGTTTCTAGATCGGTTGAAAAGGAACCGATTTAAAAAAAGAGGCGGTGGCAATTTTGAAAATAAGTTCAAAATTATTTACATCGGTTCATAAAGAAACCGATGTATAAAACATTTAACATCGGTTAAATATTTCAACCGATGAATACAATTTAAATAAAAAACTATTTATTTATTCCCGCCAAGTATTTACATCGGTTATTACACAACCGATCTCATTAGTAAACTTTCAAACTCGGTTATTTTACAACCGATCTCATTATTAAACTTTCAAAATCGGTTCAATTAACTAACCGATTTCAAATCTTCATTAAACCCATTTCTCCAACGTTAATCTTTCATATCTTTCCCTCCTCACTGTTTGCCCTCTCTCTCGTTTGCTCCTTCTCCTTCATCCTTCACCACCGTAACCTAGCACCATCCTTCATCCTTCTCCTTCTCCTCACATTTCGTTGCTGCTCCTTCATCGCTGATACACTGCCCACGGCTCCTTCATCCTTCATCCTTCATCACCTCTCTCTCGTTTGCTCCTTCTCCTTCATCCTTCACCCTCTCCTCTGAACCTTTGTACCAAACTTTGCCCACGGCTTCACCTCTGAGGTGAGTTTGTTTACATTTATTTTTTCGTTTTTGGCTTTAGGTTTTATGATATTATAGTTTATTCGTAATGGCTTTATTTTTTCGTTTCGTTTTTGGCTTATAGTTTATTTTCAATTCTACTTAGGACAAGGCAGCACCTGTTGCTACTCCAGAAAAGCCACCTGAAGAAGATCTGAATCCATTCTTGATATTCCCTAACCTGAGGAAAATTTGAAGGTACGTATCTAATATCCTTATTTTGATTATTAATTGCTTCCCCATTCTATTCTGTTGAACCCAATGCTTCACTCTGTTAGTGTGCTCATGTCATATGGAGTCGTTTCCAGTCTTGCTCATGACATTTATATGAGTGTTTCCATGCAGTGGTCTGCTTAGTAAACTGAGTGAAACTTCCATACAGTTCTCTTTCTTTCTCTCTACATTTTTGTTGTTGTCTGCTACCTGTTACTTTGGTTTTGCTATGTAACTTGATTAGTTTTACAGTATGCATATGGCATGTAACTTGATTAGTTTTACAATATCGCATGTAACTTGGCAGGAAATCCATACGTGACATTCTAATGAAGAAAAACACTTCTCCTTCTGATTAGATTTTCTTATGAAATTAAAGGGAGAAAGGAAGAGAAAAAGTATTAATGTATTAGTTTTACTATTTGCTGCTTTAACTTAGGGATTAATTGGACTGTTGGATTATCTTTTAGTGTTAATAAATTAGCAAAACCTTAGTTTCCCGTTTGAGATTCAATATTAATGAGCATATGTGTACTTTATTAAGGTACTACTCATTGTATTGAATCTTGAATTGTCCAAGTTGGACAGTTTGGGGAAAAACTTATTCTTCATTTGGTTAATACTTATTCCTTAATTCTCATATCTTATACTTGAAGAAATTTCTGTCTGCTGCATTTCCTTTTGTTCTCCGGGTGCACATTTGTCGCGGTGGATGTCACCGCGGTCAAGTCGTGTACGTCGGAGACCAATGGGAAATGCTGCCGAAATTTCGTTAAGTATGGGCATGAAAGTTAAGGACTAATTGTTAACTGAGTGTTGAAGAAGTTTCTTCTCGAATGGGATAGGGCCATACCCTGTGATAAAAAGGAGTTGAAGATCATGGACTAAGTGAAGTTGGTGTTGTTGTAGTTATGGATCGTAATTGGATCGATGCTAGACGCACAAGTCATGAGTATGAGAATGGAGTGGAAGAGTTTTTAGAATTTGCTAAAAGAAATGTTCCCGATAGTAATGGAAGGTTTTATTGTCCTTGTGTTAATTGTTTGAATGAGAGACGACTGGAAGCTGAGAAAATACGAGAGCATCTTATTTGTGAAGGGATATGTAAGAGTTATACAAGATGGATATGGCATGGTGAATTGTTAGACAAACCAAGTGTGTCCCAAAGAGAGGAGGTTGATGACGTAGATATGGACGATCGACTAGAGGACATGATCAGCCGGATATCGAGCGTATGAAGAAAAAATGGATTTCGTATGCGGGTGAGCGTTGGAGAGCATTTAAAACACAACTAAGCGGGAAATACATACATGGGCGTGCAGACAAATCTCCACTTGAGATGTACCCGTTCCTTGATCAAGAGACATGGGATAGATTTGTTCAGATCCGATTGGATCCCGCCTTTCAGGTTAACTTGAGTTATATTGTTTAACTTTACCAACCAAATTGATTTTATTAATATACTGAATTCAGTTGATGTTATTTATATTAGGAGAAAAGGAAAAAGGCGCAGGAGATCCAGAGTAAGAATCTCTACCCCCATCGTTTGTCTCGTGGGGGATATAAAAAGCTGAGGAGGAAGATGATTGAAGAGAAGAAGAAACAACTTTTGGAACAAGCATCCCAAGCTGATCCTACGGCTGATCCACCTCCAGAAGTTGTTGATCCACCTCCACCCCCACGCCACCATACATGGAAGAGAGCCCGACAAGGACCATCGGGACAATATACATCTGAGGAGGCACGTCTTGTTGCCGAAAATATTGTAAGTATATATTCAATTCTAATTGTAATTGTAACATGCTTATCCATCATCTTACACAAATTAATGTGACAATTGTATGTTGTAGGATTCCTTGGACGAACAAAGCACACAAGGAACCTTTGTGTCTACTGGACGCAAAGATGTCTTGGCTGTTGCGATTGGTAAAGAGGACCACCCAGGCCGTGTCCTTGGTGTTGGATGGGGTGTTGGCATTACCCAATACCATGGACCATCTTCACATCATCGGAAGAGGGATGATATTGAGTCCATCAAGGCGCAGCTTCGAGAAGAAATAAAACGAGATCTTCTCTCAGAGTTGGCATCTATGGGTTTTTCCCAGCAAAACACAAGTGCCCAACCGTCTGTACCTGTGAGCACTATGGGTTCATGTGATCATTCACATCAGCCTGATAAGGAGGACGATCAATGTGAGTTGTATGTTGATGATCATCATGATCGCCGGGTAGTGGCATTTGGGAGGGTACATAACTTGGGAAATACCTTACACCACCAGACATTAGAGGATGATCATGTGAGGGTGGTGGTGGAAGATGTTCTAGATGTTGATGCTCTAGTCCCTGTGCCCACTGAGGAGGTTATTACAGTTGGCCAGGCCCCCGGTAATTTCATCCCTTGGCCGAGAAGACTTGTGAGGTTTTTTGTTTCAGCCAAGGTATTCATGTAATTGTTCACTTACATATGTTTTTCTATATTTACAATTGAAATAACTTAATTGTGTTTACTTGTGTACTAATGCTTTACCTCTATTGTTTAGGATGATGGAAAAGATCATCGACCCAAAAGGCCTAGGTCGGATCCGAGAAAACTTGTGGCGTCTGGTTCATCGAAGGTATTCATATAATCATTCAATAAGTTAAGTTTTTTTTTTTATTTACAATTGAAATAACCTAACCGTGTTTACTAATGTTCTATATTTGCTGTTTAGGGTATTGACAAGGAGGTTGAACTTGATGCTCTGGAACGTCTCGCATTAGCTGCCGTGAAACTTGGGAAGGAGTCCGCTTTTATAAATTTGGAACACGATGGCAAGCCCGACACTTTCTATATCCCCCAGAGGGACATTATGGAGATATGCATTGATAGTGAAATGCTTTGCATGACAGTTGTCTCATTATGGTGCACGTAAGTTATGTTATTTCAACTAATTAATTTGTAAGTTAACTAATTAAGTTTTTAACTATTATAACTAATATTTATTTCAATATCTTAGGTATCTGCATCGCCTGTGTATTGATAGGGGTAACCTCCATCTTTATGGATTCCTTGACCCTCAACTAATTCAGGGTGAGACACTTAGGTCAGATGAGATTACTGCGTACATGCGACGTGTGCTTGATGAAGGCAAAAAACAGTTCTACCTAGCACCTTACCTCCATCTGTAAGTACAAGTTTTACTAGTGATTTATAATTATCTGTGACTTGTCTCTAACTGTTTCCAAATGCAGTAAACATTGGCAATTATTGATCATTTGTCGTGGTATGAGTGTTGTGGTCTTCTTTTGTTCGTTGGGAAGGAAGCCGACAAAAGAAATCAAGCTTATTGTTGAAACGTAAGCTTTTAATTAATTTAATTTGTACTACATTTGCTTTATTAATTACTCTGAAATATATAACATACTTTAAATTCATATTTTCTTCATTATGATAGAGCTATGAACGCAAGTCGTGTTTTGGATGGTGGTAGGCCTAGGCCTATTAGGTGGATTTACCCTAATGTAAGTAGTTTATTAATTAGTACCCGAGATTCAATTGCAGTGTAAAATAGTTACTATTATGTTTTTACTCATTATATATTCAAATTGTGTATTCATTTGTAGTGTCATAGGCAACGTGGCGGCTGGGAGTGCGGATATTATGTCATGAAGTGGATGTTCAACATTGTCTCCGCGAGTATTACAGATCGATGGAAGGAGGTAATTAACTAATAACATTTGTAAATAGTTATAGATTAATTATGTATAGTTATAGTTGATTAGTTATAATTAATGTGCAGATTTTCGACAATCCGGAAGCATTTTCTGAAGAGGACATTAAGGACATTAAGGAGCGTTGGGCAAACTTCTTTCTTGAGATGACTTCTGAACATTAATTTATATATGGATGACATTTTATTTCTTTAATTTGTTTAATTTGTTATATTTCTTTGTTGTTTCTTTGTTATGTATTAATTTAATTAATTAGTTTGAATTTATTACATTATATATTTAGTTGAGTTTGTTGAATCAAAAGCTGACTTTTGCATAATCAATAAAGTATAGTTTGGCTTATTACTTAGTATATATAGTGATTTGGATTCTGTTATTGTTGGGATTCTATTTTGGCTGGGATTGTTCTGGTTGTACATATATGAAACAGGGTTAAGGATTGTCACTGGTTTAAAACAAAGTATTAAAAAAAAAAAATGGACTATCAACATCGGTTACAATAGAGAACCGATGTTGAACTATCAATTTCAATCGGTTCTGAGTTACAACCGATGTGAAAATATACTTTCAACATCGGTTACACTACCAAACCGATGTTGAATTGTAAATTTCAACATCGGTTCTATATTATAACCAATGTTAAAAGATCTTTTTCAATAATTATTAATCTGTTGAATGAGAACTTTCAAAATCGGTTTTGTTTATAACCGATGTTAAAAGGTCGTACATTCTACATCATCTGTTTCTACATCGGTTCCATAACCGATTTAGAATGATATTTTTAACCGATGTTAAACATGTTTATTGCACTGGTGGCACTTGTGTTCCACTTGCAGGTTCTCATATGATATTTGAAGGCTTGCTATGCTTGGCTTGGTTTTGAAGTAGCGTTTTTTGAAGATTGCAAAGCTCTTTTTCTCTAACACTCCGGTCTCATCTTGTTATGTTTCACAATTGTTTGGTCTCTATAGATTCATAGGAATGACATTATGTTTAGGGATGATGTTTTGGATTTTGATAACTTAGTGGAATTGATTAAGGGGAGATCTTAATTGTCATGGATTAGAGCAAAGGTAGATGAAGTTTACTTTTCATTTATAGAGTGATGTATGATCAACCCCTTAGAGTGTATCTGCCAATGCAACAGGGGTTAAAGTTTTTGATGTAAGGGTTGGAGTTCCCATAATGCTCCTTTTTAATATTATGTCTTTGATTGATAAAAAAAAATCTTTAGATAAAATAAAAATAAGATGGACATTCTATTTATGTGATTGAATACAATTAATTCTTAATCAAATAACATATATGCCAAGTAAAATACAAGTATTTGGGTACATCAGTCTTCTACGTAATTTGTAGGAGCCCAATTTGAGAAATTGATCCTTGTAAATTAAATCCTTATGTTAGAAGCTAAAAAATGAAATTAAATAAGAGTTAAGGGTTGACTATGATATGGTTAGCCCACATGGTACAGAGAGCAAAAGATATGGTGAGGAAAATGCCTATCTTCTTCAAGACCACACTAAATCCTTTCTCACTACTTTTGATACCAACAAACCAAATTTTTTCTTGCTCATTCCATATGATTTTCTCAGCTGGTTGACTCATTATTATCTTCATGCTGTTAGCACTATAGCAGCATTTCTTTTTCACATCCTCGGGATGATCTGGCTTCCAATTTTCAACTTCTTCCTTCAAATAAACACAATGCATCAAGAAAAGTGCAAAGATGAATACAGTGGCACTTGCTATTGTGTTTGATGGCTTTATCAGCTTCCCCATCACATAAGCCTTGAACTTCCTAAAGAAGGACCATTGGTCCTCAAGTTTCATCAATGTCTCACCATTCTCTATGGAATAGTTATTTGCCATTACTGGATTGAGTTCAACTTTGACAGTGTGTGAAGGAACTATTTGGTGAAAGAATGTTTCAGGTACTTGACGAGATGAAACAAACATTCCATGACTGATTTTGGTTTCCTCAATAACCTCAAAGCTTGTAGAATTTGAATAATCAGTGTTACTGTCATCTATGAAGTTCTCACCAGGGTCATCATCATTCATGAACCCCAATGAGAAATCGTTAATGTCAGTGTCATTGAGTTCTTTGTTGCAATTGTGTTGCTCAGATTCTGCTGAAAATAAAATCTATTGTTAATATTGTTAAGGAAAAAAGGGGGAAAATAGAAGTTTACAAGACCAAGGTGATCATAAGTCATAACAAAAAGCAATCATAAGTATAGAATATTTATTTAATACCTTGCACATCATTCTCTTCCCTGTTTGTTTGAAGGCTTGAAATATGCTCAATCGGAACAATCTTTTGCTCTTCCATAAAGCTCTGTCCCATCGGGTGAATTGTAAATTGTGAGTTGGACAATTACTCTTAATGCAATTTGCTAGACATAAACTTAATTAAAGTCCATTTTTGGGACTTTATTAAAGCCAACATCCAATGGATTTCTAAGATTGATAAAATATCTAAAATGAGCAAATATATTACGTATAAGCCAAATGCTAACCAGTACCCTAAGGGTATTAGTTAAGGAAAATGATAGAAATTTTGCATTGAAAATAATGTATTCAATACATTGGATATTCAAAAGTTATATTTTTCAATAAATCTTTTCTAACTTTGGATTTCTTAAACAATGCTTTTAAAACATTTGTTAGCATGATCCTATCAATAAAGGAAACTTTTAAATTAAATGTTAGCATTATTACAGCATACCTTTTCTAAATATTTGCTTGACATTCCAACCCATCTCAAGTTCTCTACCATCCTCTCTGTCTTCAATTCATCATCAAAATCTCCGATCGCTACTGATCTTGTGTTTTGATCTTCCCATGTTTGGTCAACATATCCCATGGAGTTCATATTATTTGCTTGATTGTAATTGGTGCCAACCATAAAAGTAAAATCATTTTCATGTGGCTCATAATAATTTTCATTGCCACTCAATGCCAGTGAATTATTGGATTGACCTATCAAGTCCTGGGAAGCTTGAGCAACTGAAAGAATTTCTTGCAAGATATCTGTTTCATTTCTGCTTCCATACATTGAACCCGAGGCATGTGTCATCTTCAGCTCAGAAACTTGAGGGAAGTCTTCCACCTCCAATGGAGGCATGGAAAATCTATGCTGCATCCTTGCACACTCTAGTGCTACATCCACCTACAAATAAAATCATGTGCATGATGGACAAAACCATATAAAGGGAAAAGGTAACGTGCACAAAATTTATAAGGATATGGTGAATTTATGATATGCATGAAAAATACTTGTAGGTACCTTTGATGGAGGGTAAGGCAAGGATCCATAATTGGGAGAGGAGAATGTTGGAAGATTGAGTAATAGGTCTTCCGATAACAAGTGTGACCATTTCCCGTTATTATCCCTTGTCCCATTATTGATATTGACTGAAGTCCCACCTATGTTTTGGTTTGAGCACGTATCCCATGGCATCATATAATTTGAGTTCTCCAAAACTTCGTCTCTTCCTAATTCAGAGTATAGCTCAATGCTTGATGATTGATCACTTGTTATCTGATGATTTGCATGGCTGGTGACATTAACATACTGCTCTCCAACTTTTGGGGTAATCACTACACTCTTCTTGAACACGCGACAAAGAGCATATGTATCCTGAAATTATATATATGTTTAAAAAAAAAAAAATAAGAGTAATGTTTAAAATTTAAAATGAAAATATTGTGTTATATTAGACGGACAAAATATAGAGGAGCCCAGAGATTAGGCATCTATTTCATAAACTCCGAAATTCTTTTGGTACCCTTAATATATATAGCAATTTATATTTAATTACATGTCTCATTTAGAATATCATATTTTTGGCTTAATTGCATTTTCCGTCCCTCCATTTTTTTAAATGTATGATTTTGATCCCCTCAAAAATTTTAATTGCACATTTAATCATCTAATTTGTTAAATTATGCAAAATCAGTTCAAACAGCCTAAAAAAGATTATATCTAAACATCCAAAAAAATGACTAATTTTCCACAATTTAACAAATTAGATGACTAAATATACAATTAAAATTTTCGAGGGACCAAAAGCGCACATTTAAAAAAGTTGAGGGACGAAAAATGCAATTAAGCCTATAATTTTTGTTTTTTTTTTTTAAGTAAGTGACAAATTGCTAAATTTTGTTTATAAGCAATATCGGTAAAGGGAGTATAAGGGTACTCCAATCCTTATGTTTATAGGATTTAACTTCTCTAAAGTGCGTAAAACTTTAAAATGATAAAGTAAAGAATTATTTAACTTAGAATATTTAGTGGGTTGAGATCTCTATAAACTTATTCAAATCAGTGATATATAATCCCTCTTACTTTCTCATTTTAAAAGAATCAAATTCATCTTTATAATGGCCAACCAACTAACAACTTTATGCAATTTAAAAGACTATTACACCAATCAGAGTAGGGAGAGGAAAAGAGAGAGAGATGAGGTGGACCTGCAAGCCAGTATCAATTTCGCATTCTCTCTCGTCAAGACGGTACTCATGCATAACCCAACCTGTGCGAGTCCCATGTGGTGCCCTCCCTCGATAGTAAACTAGGGTTTTCTTCGTTCCCACCGCACGAGTCTGCGAATTCACCTTACGATCTTTTCCTGTGGCCTTCCAATACCCAGATTTGGTTGCACGGTTGGTTCTTGATCCATTTGGGTACTTCCTATCACGAGGGCTGAAGAAATACCACTCCAAATCTTTTCCCGGTAACAATGACTTCCCTGTAACAATTATTAATTGGATTCAAACTTCATTAAATTAATAATCACCATATATATTTTCACAAACACTTGTAGTAGTAATTGATTTGCATATTTTGAAAAGCTAAAAACTAACATCTATACTAATAGATAAAGTGTCAAAGATAATTAATTGATTTCCTTTATCTCATTAGTTTTGCTTGGTGATTACTGGAGAATATTCAGCATATTTGGTGATTTTAATCGTGTTAAATTTTTTTGCTAAGAAATTTAACACTTTTTTCAATATCAAACTCGTTGAATGATAAAGCAGATGAGTTTTAAAAAAAATGAAAATATAGAACGCGAAGTATATATTGCATGGGGGTCATGTATATATCTTGTAGAGAATGTAATCCTTTTCCTTTATTGACTGTTTTTGACTTGGGAATCCCACTATTTTCTCATTACGACGTTCACATGCAATAGGATGGAACCCTAAAGTTGAAGGGGCATCCTCTCTACAACGTTAAGTATATCCCTTTCCGCCATATAGATCAACCTAAACACATGAAATATTTTATGTGAAAGCAGAAAAATGTATATACTTGACCAATAAAGCAAGTTTGTGTTACATATAATTGAATAAAGATTAGAAGCAAATCATATCAAAAGAAGTGTGCGTCCACTTTTTTGAACATACTTTTGTTGGGTTCGATTGAGAGTGTTCTCATGATATTAACAAATAATGATTTGCCATTCAAAATAAGATGAGATAAAAAATTTGGTATTTTATAATTAACTTACGTATGCCACTTCATATTATGTTAAAGTGTGTGTCGCGGAATTTTCTTCTTGTCAATATTCAAAACTCAAGTCAACAAATTAGTATTAAAACTTCTATAATATTTTCCACGGGAAAATTAGCAATTCATTCAGATCGATATATGACATGATGAAAAAATTGTTGTGTTTAAAGAATTACCTGGCAAGTCCCATGGTTCACACTTGTAGAGATCTACTTCAGGGATGATCTCTAAGTCAATCTTGCGGCCATTGATCTTTCTTTTGAGGTAATAAGCAACAAGTTCTTCGTCCGTGGGGTGGAACCTAAAACCAGGAGGCAATGAAACAGGTGCCATATACGATCGATGTATATATTTGAATCTAACAGACCTAAACTATGGACCTCTTGATTTTAACAAATTGATAACAAAGAGTAGTATAGTAATATCTGCCTCGTGACCCGAAAAAAACTGGGGCACAAAGCTTCAATTCCAAGGTAATGATGATCACCAAATAATACCCTGCCATAAAAACAACCCCAAAGAGCATTATTAGCAAATAATTAATAACAAAAATTTTCTCTCTCTATATATCGTATATTTATTGAAAAACATAATATATAGTTATAAGCTAGAGAGACCTTAATTAGGGAGGAAGAAGATCCAAAGGCAGAAGCTGGGAGAGAGATAAGCACACAGGAAGCAGAGAGAATGTTGGGATCGCAAAGAGGAGGGAGAGGATGGAATGTTGGGGTTGCTTGGGGTTTTGATAAAGAGGACAAAAAGAGAGAGAAGATAGATTGGAAAAACAAAAAGCAAAATGGGGGACTGTGCCACCCCTCTCTCTTTCTTTTTCTCTTTTTAGTACTTTTCATTTGTTTTTATTTTATTTTATCAAATGGATGATTCCTGTTATCTTTGGCTTGAAGCTTGAATTAATGATTGTTATTAATTAATATATTAATTTTAAATTATAACTCTCTTCCCTTCTCCGATGATCCTATGCTTCTTAGTTGTTCTTTGTTGGATTCTTGTTTTCTCTCCGTATGCCAATACATGAATGGGATGTATTTCCCACACTTTGGAAGAAGAATCTTCTACAATAATAACGTGACCAGGGAAACGGTAGCAAACGAACTTCGGCGGCTGTTCTTAATTATAACTGAACTAAAGGACCCTTTCACACTTCTTTTTCTTACCATTTAGGGCATGTTTGTTACAGATTATGAAAAAATGATTTTCATATAAAATAATTTAGAGATTAAATGAAAATCATTTTTTCATAATCTATAACAAACATATTTTCTCTTTCATCTATAGAATCAGATTTTAGTGAGAAGTTAAATGGAATAGCTTCTCATTTTAACCCTAAAAATAATTTTTTTTAAATGATTTTCTAAAAAATCTTAAACAAACACAATTAAAATCACTAAAAATGATTTTTAATTTAAAAAAATGATTTTTATGGTCAAATAATCTAAAACAAACGCACTCTTATTCTCGAACTCATAATCTATTATCAACCAAACAATTATTATAATTGTCAATATTAAAAGATTTGGATCATCTCCTTTTATGTTTTCTCTCATCTTATTCGAAAGAGAAAGAGAAAAGAACAAGGTGAATTCTCTAGAATCTCAAGGGTAAATTCACCCTGCCTAGGGGGTCCAATTAGATGGTGATAACCATTTGACTTGACTTACTAACATGATCTATTTAATTGAGGTGGTGCATTCTGATTGGTCATGATAACTTTTATCCCAAAATTATTGGAGGTACCACAGAAGGCATCAAAAAAACAAATTTACTTTTATATAAAGTTGTCAAGTCCTAACCTGTGAGTCAATCTAACCCAACCCGGCTCACTGATGAATTAGGTTGAAGATAAACATGCTCACTTTTACCCCGGGTTAAAATAATCCAGCTCACTGGTGAATTAGGTTGAAGAAAAAACAAGCTCATTTTTACCCATGGTTAAAATAACACGGCTCACGCGTTAAAATATATTTTTGATCCTTTATCTTATTTTCAGAATTTGATCTGATTCTTTAACTTTAAAAAGATTCGTTTTAGTAATTTATCTTATATATAACGCTACACTATTTTGATCCTTTCCGTTTGATTTGCACTAACTCGTCGGAAACCACCGTCCGTCATTGGATTCTGGGTTCCCTCACCAGAATCTAGGTTATTAGAGAAAGAAAACAAATTTCTTCTCCTTTTCTCTTTCCCTTTCTTTTTCCTTCCTCCTCCTTCCTCCTCCTTCCTCTTCCTTCCTTCCTGGAATTTTGAATTATATGTTTGTGTTCCAATTCCAAGGTTTAACTGAATCAAACTCATGTTCCAATTTTAAGTGTCATATCCCAACCCAGTAACAATATGTATTGAATTAAAGACAGAATCCATAAACAAATTAACTGAACCTGTCACTATTGTCGTGTTAATTAACAAGACAAAAAAATATAGGAAAGAATGGTAAGCATAGGTGCTCCACCTGGTCCTTTTTCTCTTGTTGTTCAAAGAAATCAATTCTCTTCATCTCGGTCACACAAACATCATAATCACCAGTCTGATATTGAAAAATCTGAAGGCTTTATGAGGAAGAGGAAGGAAGAAGAAAGTGAAAGAGAAAAGGAGAAAAGATTTGTTTTCTCTCTCTAATATCCAGATTCCGGTGAAAGAACTCAGAATCCGACTATGGAGGGTGGTTTCCGGAGATTAACGGTGGTTTACTAACACCGTAAATAGTGTAACGTGATAAGCACTACAACAAAAAAAGCTTTTAATAGCGTTTATTTTTTGCATTTTAAGCGATATTAAATCAAGCGCTATTAAAGGTTGAAAAAACAATAGCGCTTAAAAAAGCGCTATAGAAAGTAGGAAAAGATAGCGCAACTAAAACCCAATAATAGATAGCGCTTCCTTGAGAAAGCGCTATCTATTCCTGGGTTTTAGATAACGCTTTCTTGAGAAAGCGCTATTTTTTCCTGGGTTTTAGATAACGCTTTCTCAAGGAAGCGATATCTATTCTCATATTTTTTTTTAATAATATATTTTAATTTTTTCTCACTCTTCCCTATACTTAGCAAAACCTTGACAGTATAAGCAATATTTGGGACAATAATTGACACGATATACATAAATTCATTTCATTCATTAAAATTGTTACATATATATATATATATATATATATATATATATGAGTACAATAAAAAAGTATGTACTAATTAACAATATTGTTACAATATGGAAACACTACTAACCAAAACTATACTAGTATATACAAATTCAAACAATACTAGCTATAACCTATACCAAAAGTCACCCAAAACTTCCGGCAAACCATCAACCTGCAAAATTGGAGACAAATCAAGCTATAAATGAAGTTGAAGTATAATTCAATCTAATCACAACTTCCAACTTAAATTAACACTAAAAAGACAAACTTTATTACTTTTAATTATTGATATAATTACCTTAGAACGTAGTATTTACAGTCTATGTTGTTATATTGACGAACGCACTATAAAACGAAAAATAATAAGTTAATTGATTTTAAATTTAAATAATTGCATAATTACAATTTGAACAAATACCTCTACAAAGATCTATTGTCTTTGATGATTTTGAAGATTGGAACTTGGCTCCCCTACTGCATCTACGATGAATTGTCAAAGCACTGAAATACAAAAGCAAACAAATTTATTAAACGAAGTAATATTTAAGACATACAATAATATGTATTAAATGCAAAGTTTACAATCTTAAACGGTCCACTTTGGTAGGGATGGCAACGGGGCGGGGCGGGTACGGGTAGCACTCCTCCCGTCCCCGCACCCGCGGGGTGAAATCCCCCGTCCCCGTCCGTTATCCGCGCGGGTATCTTACGGGCGGGTATCCAGCGGGTTTCGCGGATATTCGCGGGTTTGCGGATATCCACGGATTATTTTTTTTAGAAAAAAAATGGTTATTTTTGCTTGAAAAATTGTTAAAATATGCGTAATTGCTATTAAAATAACTGTGTTCATACAAATAGATATAACGAAATTACGAAAGCATTATCCAATTACAAAAGTTACTAACAAGAGTAATCAAATATATTTGTTTTCTCTAAAAATAAAAGTTACAAAAGCTAGGATCCACTTAAAACCCCTTGGATTATGTTTTCTCCTAACTTAATAATAGTTCAACTTAATATAATTAATATTAGTAGGTACTTATTTTTCCGTTAGTATTAGCTTTAATAAGGAAGGATGAAAAATTAGGTTTAGCAATTAGTAGATATATATAATAAAGAGTATTATAGTAATTTAAGTAACGGGTGCGGATATCCGCGGGCACGGGTAGCGTGATACCCGCCCCCGCCCCGTTTATAAGCGGGTATTGAAATTACCCGTTTATTTTACCCGCGGACACCCGTTTAACTATCCGCCCCGTGCCCGTTGCGGATTTTATCCACGGGTATCCGCGGGTACGGATAAAATTGTCATCCCTACACTTTGGACAATTCAAAAACAAATTGTATATTGTGGTATGGCAAAGATGGTCAACTTGTGTTCAACAAAATGCTAGGGTCAAATGGGACATGCAAGATCAATTCTAAGAGTTCGGCGGGGAGATCAGCCCAAGTTTGCAGGTCCAAAATTTCATTTTTCACCTCAGAAGCTGCTCTTCTGTTGTCCGTGATTGTATCGCTTAAACTAAATAATAAGCATCAGAGATATATGTGTAAGATACAAGTGGCAAAAATTCACTCAATTAATTATGATGCAAAAACAAGGGTAAAAGAATTAGAACTTTGTAACTTGAACACTTCTCCATCCCAACAAAGATGTATCTAACTTCTATCTCTCAAGGAAAAGCTCAAATGAAGAACAGAAAAAAATTCAACGGAACAATGGCCTAGACATTCATATCTCTTCTCAAAAACTTATAAATTTCTATAATATTGGAGGTTATATCATGACATGTATACCATACCATTCCTGAAGATGCAGCACCCAATGGCAGATACCCCTTAGGGCTCGTTTGGTGGTCAGGATAGGATAAGGATGGATAGGATATGAGAGCTGGATAAGGATAGGATAGGATATGAGCATGATAAGCTCTTATCCTGTCCAATGTTTGATGTGCATCAGATAATGACAGGATATGATATAAAATATCCACAAATGATAAAATTATCCTTATATCAAAATTACATTTTTTTTCAAAAATAAATTTTAATATTACGTGGTTGTTTTATACATTTAAATTAAAAAATATTTAATAATATATATTTTTGGCTTTTTAATTATAAATTAGTCCATTTTTTTAAATTATAAAAAATTAATTTTTTTTTTCACTTTTTATAAAAATTGTTCATTAAACCACATATTTTAATTAGTATTAAGGTTGACTAATTAGGTTTGAAACCGTAATTAAATAATAACAATATTAAAGGTAAGAGATAAAAGAAAGCATTTTCTTATCCTATCCTGTTGGTTCTAACCCAGCTCCACCCTCAGGATAGAATTATAACTAAGCAACAGGATAGGATAAGCTAACAGGATAAGCTTATCCTATCCTGCTGGTTCACCAAACTACAGATTAAAACAGGACAGGATAACTTATCCTATCCTACCTCCCTTATCCTGACCACCAAACGGGTCCTTAATGGCTAACGCCACTCCCAATTCCAGAATGTCCACCTCCTCCAACTGCTCCACCGCCGCTGCTGATGTCTCTCCTTACCCCTATCCTGCTACTCTTAATATTAGTAATTTTGTTAATTTCTCTTGATCTCACATCCTCTAACTATCGCCTGGCGCTCACTTTGAGAAAGATAGATCTTGTGCTAAAACCTTTACAATACCACCATCATTAAGAACTCTATAAATACTATGATATAGGTTTACAGGAGCATTCTACAAAAATCCTAAAAATGGTTACTAGTAGAGTTAGTCATTATGTACCTAGTACAGCTCCAAGACAAAGGACAACATATCAAAATCAAACTTCAAAGCACACATGTATTAATTATTTCATAGTTAAAAGCACACAGTAGTAGATGATTCAAATCAAATACAGCATATTTACAAGTCACAACACTCTGATTTTCAATAATTCAAGCTAAAGTAACCCATTCTTAAACAAAATCGTCAAAATCTGAGACTGATATGATCTATAAACCCTATAGAATTCACAAATCACAATCACAAACTAAGTCCATTTCGAAACAACTCCTTTTTTTTTTATAAATTCAAAGTCATTATAAAAAATAGAACTAAAGAAAAACCTTCACACCCTACAAATCCTCACTGATCCAACATGAAACCCTATACGAGTGTTTACAACTATCACTATGCAATTACAAGAAATTAAAGGGGAAAAATATAGAGATCAATGCAAACTTCAATTTTAGGTTAAGGATGAAGAGAACGCACGATTTCAACTTCCTTCACCTTTTTCCCGACATTATGCCAAGCCAATTGGGTAAGGAATTTGCGTTTCAATTTGAGAGAGAGAGATAGATAGAAGAAGGTGAAGAAGTTGAAAGTTGCAACACAAGTACAGAAGAACGAAAGGTGAACATATTATTGTAAACTATACGCGAAGATGGTGAACGAAATTCAAAATCACCATACGCGAGTGAAAGAGAAAAAGTAAAGGTGAAAAAGCATACCTTAGACGAAGCAATGCAGACGCGAACTGGAGAAACTGGAACAGTGGAGGCGCGAACAAATGCACGAACAATGAAGGTACAGACTAGAGAGAGATGGAGTCACGAACATTGTAGGGATGGTGGTGGTGTTTGGAGCTTAACAATGGTGGAGGTGATTGTCGCACACGAAGAAGCTAGCTGTTCGAGAAAATGTTTAGTGAGGAGGGAAGTTACACCGATAAAAATATATGAAAACGGGAATAGATAACGCTTCCTCAAGGAAGCGCTATCTAAAGTGCACCTATAATAGCGCTTCCTTGAGAAAGCGCTATTATAAGTTTGACTTTAGATAGCGCTTCCTTGAGAAAGCGCTATCTATTCCTGAGACAAGGAATAGATAGCGCTTCCTCAAGGAAGCGCTTCTAAAATCAAACTTATAATAGCGCTTTCTTAAGGAAATGCTATTTAAAGTCCTCCGCCTCTTTTTTAATAGCGTTTCACTTAAAAACGCTATTAAAGGTGTGCTATTTAATCCCTTTTCTGTTGTAGTGAAGATAAAAGACTAAAACGAATCTTTTTAATGATAAAGGACCAAATCGAATTCTGAAAATAAGATAAAGGATCATAAGTATATTTTAGCCTAAAATAAATTTCTTAATTTCTTCTTAACGTAGTTAATTCTGGTTCATTTATACAAGACACCACCAAAATGGAAGCTGGTAACAGTGGTTCATGGATGAAGGAGCATAACGGTGGCATGGGCGTCAGAGCTACGATTGGGTCGTGCTTTTAGGGTGGAGCGCAATGGCTTGCTCACGAATTTGTTAAGGGAGTTTGCAGCGGCTTCGTGATGACCAAATGGTACCTAGGCAGCATGGAGGTTGCTTGAGCGGTGGTATGCGACTGGGCCAGGCATAGCGTGGGGGAGGTCTCAGATCTGAGACGAGGATAGTGGAATGAAGAGCTCTGAGGTGTCCTGGTTCGGATTTTGTTAGCGTGTTTGCAGATAAGAAGAAAAAGAAATTGGGGGTAATTAAATAATTTAACATATCAGAACTTTTCCATTCCCTTCAACATATTTCTTTCCCACCGTCAGAGGAGGGAATGAAATTTTTAGATTGTATTCACAAATTTTATTCTTGGTCATATTTTATGTCTTGAAATGATTTTTTATTTCTAGTGTTAAACATGAGAAACTTTTATTCTCACCTCACTGATCTTCTAAGAATCTTATATGTCTGATACCAAACATTACTTATGCATCAAGTTTAAATTACTTTTCCCTGAAAGCGCAACTTGCTTATTATCGTACCAAACAATTTTTTTTTTTATAAGCAAAATGTATATTGATACAGAGTACAAGGGGTACTCTAACCTGTATATAAAGATAATCAAAAGAGTGGCAACACAGTGTAAATAAAATACTGGAATATCAACATGCCAGTAGTCATTTTACACCAGTTGAAAAACCCAACAAAAACCCACTAGAAAATAGTCATAATGCTAATTATTTCCTTAACCCCTTTCCCAGCAACCCACCTACGCATCAGAAGAATGTCACTTAGAAGCATATGCCTATTACAAAATATTTAGCTGTATAAAAGCATACATAAAGACTAACTAAACTTATCTACGTACTTCCATAAACCACAGTCGATAAGCCTGCCGATTCCTTGTTGCATTAAAATCTTCTTCAGGGTCAAACCGAAACCAAAACTGCTTACTGCATCCCAATGGTACCAGCTGCTTTGTTTTTAACATGATTCCTATGCATCAAAAGAGAATCAACAAGTAATAAAACAACTCTTTTTTCAGCTAGCAGCCATGCCAAAGATACCGTTTCTACATCCAAGTTTTATCACAAAATCGAGCACCTGCTCACCACACAGAGCTCTTAACAGATCGGATTTATACTCTCGGGTCACAGCATCACCACATGACTTATACTCCCGAATTTATGCACTCCACCGAGCCAAACACCAATCAGAGAACAAGAAACTACCTGGCTTTACTTTTACCCGAAACCAATCCCATGATCTAACTTTAATTCGATCCATAATTTCTATCAAATCGAATTCCTTCTGATTGAAGATTATATCATTTCGGATTAACCAAATTGACCATATTACAGCAAACCATATTATCATCCATACCTGTTTTGTTTCTTTTGAAGTACCACGTCTATGTTTAGCAAAACCATTAAGTTTTAAAGACTATTCTTCTCCCAATCAAATAAAGTCCCCCTCCAACTTAAATTCCAAATCCAATTTTCAGCCTCCCATTTTCCCACTTCCGAGACCATAACCTTTTGATTTTGAGTAACTTGAAACAATATCCCGAACTTGCTCTTTAAACATTCTAACCCTAACCATTTTTCATGCCAAAATTCCACTGATAATCCTTCTCCAATTCGCTTTACCAAGCCATCCTTAAACCACCCTTGTTATACATTCTTGATTGATTCAATACCACATAAATCCTTCCACCACACCGAAGCACCTTTTGATTTACTGTATGGTTTTACATTTACAAAACCCGGATGTTCAATACCATATCTATAGTTTAGAACTTTGAATAACAAGCTGTCCTCTTTTCTAATTATTCTCTAATACCACTTCCCCAACAAGGATAAGTTAAATAGCTGAACATTTTTAACCCCAGACCACCACAATGTTTAGGCTTACACACATCAATCCACTTCACCCAAACTTTTTTTTTCTCTTTTTTCCCACCCCATAAAAAGGATCATTGTATCCTACTAATTTCCTTTAGCACCTTAAAAGAAGCTTTGAAGAAAGAATTGTAGAAAATAGGATTAGAAAGCACCGCTTTTACAAGAACAATTCTACTGCCTATAGAAAAGTGTCTTCTCCTCCATCTTGACGATCTTCCCCTTACTTTATCAATAATATGATAAATTTATTTGTTAAATTCTAGATCCAAATGTAATCGATGTAGATACAAAGTATGGCATGTTCATCATAGACATACAAGATTAAGAGCAAATGTATACTTGACACCAAAAGGGATCCATCTGGTCGATGTTCATTCAAGAGTTGTGATTCTAAGAACTGAGAAAACGAGAGAGATCAGAGTGTGAGAGTGAACTAATCTATTTCCTGGAGCTACGGTCAGTAGGATCATAATTGCTTAATGGGGAGGCAATATGTATAGTGTCCAGATGAGAGCAGGGACTTCTCAACAGGCTTCATAAATGAAAGGTCCAACCCATCATAGGCCATTCATAAGGTTAAGCCCAATACTATATCATCATATATATCAAGTGCTTTAATATCAACAAATCATGACCATAATATAATATATTAATAATAATTCATAACAAATGATTAATGTCAATCCACATAATCGATTAATTAAAATAATTAATCTAACATTCTCCCACTTGGATAGCATTAGTCAATTCTTAAAAACATAGGAATTTTAAGGCTAGAATATTAATTATGGTCAAATCACACATTAACCAACAGTATAAGAAATATAAGTTTTAACACTGTAGAAATTGTATCCGATAGGGAAACAAATCATACATGTTAAAAACTTAGATATAAAGAATGATGAATATGGAAAAACATATTTAAGTAAAATATGCAATCCAAGAATGGTCCCAGCATCTGAAAATGCTATAAGAGATATGATATATCAAAGAGACGTCATCTCATACATATCTCATATCAAATAATTTCAAACTCCCACTAACCCAAAACACCATAAGACTTTAACCAAAAATATGAGTTGCAGTATTTTGATAAACTCCAATAGTTAAGTCTTTGGTTAGCGGCTGTCTAAGCATGTTCTATCTAACAATATGCCTAATTCAAGTTTGAAATTTGTAAACGCCAAAAACATAATCCACATGTGTCTAAGTGCTCACAATAGCCTAGTAATAAGAGTAATTACATATGGGCTAAAGCAACAAATGCACTATAATATTCGACATTCAATTAATCCAAAATTCTACTAAATAAGTAACTATGCTAATTCAGAAACAATTAGGAAATTCAAGAATCTCCTACATGGAAGGCATAGACACCTACTTTAGATAGAATGATACTATAGATTAATGTGGCCACAAGAATGTCAATAATGAGCAAGAACTTAAGACTATTGGTCCAAACATAAGATTTATAAGTACTCCAACAGTGCAGAACATCATACTCGATAGGAGTACTAACATTATACCTGCGAAGAACTTATATATTTGTAACCTATCAAAATGTGGTATTTGGATAAAAAAGAAGCACAATATGATTGCATGCTAAAGAGATTAATGTACAATTCCCAAGAAATGGCATTGACATCTACTCGAGATGCCTACTGAGATTCAATAGATTTTATATATATAACTCAGTAAAATAGGACAAGACTAAATAACAATGTCCTTTTACAATATGCATATAATCACAAAATGCGCACAAATATATGGCAATATAAGATGAATAAGTCTCGAGACACAACAATTAATATTGTCTATACACTCCCACTAATCCAGTATACCTAAAAAAAATTAGGATTTCCATTAGAGCTCATTAGTATTAAAATACTCTAGAGGTATAATATTTAACAGTGGGATCTTAACTCTACAATATAATATCCAAAATGAGTCCAAAACTCACCATCTTTCCCTCTTAAAGAGTAGGTATATAAATTAGAGGGAAATAGACTAGTGCAGAATTGTCAAGAGAAGTGGTTGCAATATAATAATATGAAACCCGACATAATCATTGACAGTTTTCACAAAATTTGGGTTTCATAATTAACCACATATTTTACATATAGAATTAAGGAGATTATAAGTGTTCGTTTGACACTTCATGACATAAAATCTCTTAGAGTCATTAACAAACATAAATTCTAAAAAGAATTTTATAAACAAGGTAACCTTCATATTATAAAGTATGATGATCATTTGAAAGGCTTATCATCATATGAGTGAGATCAAAATCCTCAATATTTTTAAGCACATTATGGGATCACTTGCAAGTTTTCAACAACTCACTCAAAACTCAAGTGTTAATTAATGATCACAAGCACTTGAGCACAAGATTAGGTTATGCGCAGTGGAAGTAGATGGGACCTATACTTAACTGTAATTGAGGATAAAATAACAAATAGTCTCTAACTCCCACAAACATTAATATATTAAGCAATATTATATTGTATCTTAAATAATTATAAAAAGAATGATATTGCTCGGTGTATATTCCAAATATATTATTTATAATGATAAAGAACAATGATATAGAATAGAGATATTATTCTCAACAAAATTGTAGACTAATTTGGGATTTTATTATATTTTCTTAACAAGGAAAGGGAGTTCAGTGTATTTTAATATTCTCGACAGGACTATAATATCTTCAATATATATAGGTCCATAAAATAAAGCAACACAAAACAATATGTGAATAAGAATTCGTGCTAGTTGATTGGGCAATAAATTAAGGTAAAACCAATGGATCACTACAATCCCACTTATGAGATCGTAATTACAATATCCAATACTCTCCCACTTGATAGAGAAAATAGTTGACCTAATGATAAAAGAATATTCAAAAAAAGGTTTAAGAGAATATTCAACTATTTTTTTTCTCTATCACATAATAAGAAGATTAATCCAATAATCATTGCAATTCATTCGAGTAAAAAAAAAAGGTTTCGTTTAACACAAATTTGTACTGCGATAGACAAAAAAAGGTTTAACATAATATTGAATTACAAAAGAATTATGCGCAATCAACTCACATTTCAAGTTTCACATAATAATATACAAGTTGCATTTAATTTTGACAGAGTTAGGCAGGAGGGCTGATATCAAAGACAACAAGGGAAACATTTAATTTAATATGCACAAAATAGAAAATTAAATTATCCCCATTTACAGCCAACTATGCCATTTAAAGAGAATTTCTTATCTACTGCAATCCCGCCTAATTAAGGGTCCCGAATTACAATAAATAAGAAATGTAATAATATAATGTAAACAATGGGCCAATAACAAGGAAACATTTATCGTATTAGTATAGGATTAAATAATTCCATACACAAAGTCAAACACGCTCTTCACAAAAATTTCTTACTTATCGCGATCCTGCCTAAGGGTCCCGAATCATAATAAGTAAGAAATGTTTACATTGTATTAACCAAAATTCTCATTTAAAAAAAAATATTCAACAAGTAGTCATGTTCAAATAAATTCAAGATATGTACACTAGTATAAGCATGAAATTAACATGACTTTGTCCACATAAAAATCATGACATTAATTTCATGATCTCAGCACTTTAATAGAAAAGAGTGCAATAACAAAAGTTATTATTTATTCTTTGACCGAGTGAAGTATATAAAATTGCATAAAGTAATTTTATATATCCCAGAATAGAACTCTAAAACAAGATGTGTAATCACACATTTATACTATACTCCCACTATAAATAAAAAAATATAATTTCAAAGGGGAGTATTATAACGAGCAATCAATAAATTGCTTGTAGAGTTCTTTAATTTCATAATATTCTGGGAACGAATAACCACAAAAGGGGAATAATATCTTATTAACAAATTTCTTCTTATATGCAATTATATAATGAGTCAAAAAATAAAGATTTTGCAACTAACCTCAGAGAGTGTCATTCATCCTTCTGTTTAGAGCTAATGAGCTTTGATGACTTATATAATGAGAGTATCATAAAAACTTGTAGATTGTTAGCTCAAAAGAAAAAAACTCTAATTATAAATCAATATGATTCATATAGATCGTAAGGATGACAAAATTTTCAGTTATCTCGAGGATTGCTTAACAAAATTATCTTGATGATATTTTACAAGTGAGTATATTAATAATAATGAGGCAATATAATTATAGGATTTGGCATAAAAGAATACGCAATTTCATTATTCACTAAAGTATAGGATTTAGTTATGTTATGATCCAAAATTTATTTTGTGACTAAGACACATGATTAGAGAAAATACTTAGTACATATCTGTCACAAAATTAAGAATAATAAATTTTAAGAAGAAATTTATGGGTCTAAATTCAAAGAGTATATTAGTGAAGAAAAACATAATGTATATTAGAATGATAAAAAAAAATTAATTTTGCCAATTTAAATCAAATTAATATACATAAATGACAAAATAATATACATTTTAATAATCAATAATTCACTACATATGTTTATATATAATAAGAAAAGAATAGGCTTAATCCTTAATGACCCAAAATTTAATTGTGACTAAAACTAATTATTAAAGGGTGTCTAAAAATATATATATGTCACAAAAGAATAGTGAACAAAAAAAAACTAAGATTCAAATACTTAAAGCAAAGTAGTGAAAATGAATATATATAGAATATTAAATTATGCCAAAGAATAATTATATTTGACATTTTAAGATTAATTGCAAAATCATAACACTTTTAATGAGAGAGTGCAATACACAAAAGTGTCATTGACGCAAAAGGGAATTTGACGCAAAGGGAATTTTCACAGAATTATACAATGCACAAGACTTATATTATCAAAATTCTAATACCGCTAGGGTACTCGAAAAATAATCGATATAAGTATAAAGCAAAAAAATGCATTGTATAATCACAAATTACATTAATAACAACACACCGATAAGGTATAATTATTATTAACGCCATACAAATTATAATTAAGGATAAAAACTTAATTATTTAACAAACACAAAATTTGCATAATTATACCCACGATAGATGAGACTACAGTTATACAAATTAAGAGTAATTATGCTTTATAAAAGAATACGATAATTTCATATCATGCATAAACATAAATAAACAATCTAAATAAAGGCCTAAAAATAATTCCATAATAAGGCATGACACATTAATAGGGAGAGTATAATATACGAAAGTGTCACTAACAGAATAAGGAATAAGTATAAAAATTTTAGGCACAAAATCCGAGAATACAATATTGAAAATTACATATTATTCTCGTATTTCACAAGATAAAATATTTTAGGGTCTCAAAAATTTCCCTAAAAAATACCAAAAAATATAGAATATTACATAAATAATTTTTGGAAAAAACAAAAAAATTTCTGGGCCTTGGAACTGGGCCCACGAGCTCCCACGCGCCGGGCCCGAGAGTGGGCATCGCAAGAGATGTTCATCTCCTTCGCCTGTCAAGCAGAAACGGGTCGCGATGACCCGCGGTGGAGACTCGATTCGATCTCGCTGTATTCATCACGGTTTCGAGCGATATTTCTTGGGTTTTGTTCGCAAAGATCCGATCTAGAGAAGCCCCAAATTTATTTTGGAAATCAAAGCTTGAATCGGGTGAAAAACGAATCAACACAACCCGAGTTTGTGCACCGATGGGTCGCGATACATAAGCAACGAATTCACCCAAAATTTGCAGCTATTTCGAGAGTTGTTTTATGGGTTTTGTTCGTGAGATACATACCAAGAAAAGTCCCAAATCAATTTTTGGAATAAATCATCTAAAGAGGGAATCGTAAAACTATCAAGAATAGAGTTTATACGCTCAAAATACCGCAATGGGAATCTGAGAAAATTCTCTCAACTTTCTCAACGAAAACATGTGATTCTTGAGGGGTTTAGAACGAAATGATCAGACGAAGATAATCCCTCAAACAATTGTGAGAAAATTTGTTCCATATGGGAGAATTTGAGAGAAAAAGATTTTAGGGTTCTTGGCTCAACCCTGTTCTTGACTATTAATGAAACAACCATAACCTGTATCTATTTGATTCGGATACCAATTGATAAATTTATTTGTTAAATTCTAGATCCAAATGTAATCGATGTAGATACAAAGTATGGCATGTTCATCATAGACATACAAGATTAAGAACAAATGTGTACCTAGCACCAAAAGGGATCCATCTGGTTGATGTTCATTCAAGAATTGTGATTCTAAGAACTGAGAAAACATGAGAGAGATCAGAGTGTGAGAGTGAAATGCTCTCTTTCCTGGAGCTACGGTCAGTATAATCATAACTGCTTATGGGGGAGGCAATATGTATAGACTCCAGATGAGAGCAAAGACTTCTCAACAGGCTTCATAAGTGAAAGGCCCAACCCATCATAGGCCGTTCATAAGGTTAAGCCCAATACTATATCATCATATATATCAAGTGCTTTAATATCAACAAATGAGCATAATATATATTAACAATAATTCCTAATAATTGATTAATGTCAATCCACATAATCGATTAATTAAAATAATTAATCTGACATAATAACCTTCCAAGTATCAACTCTCTTAGGATTAGCACCAATGAGAATACCCAAATATGTGAAAGGTATAGTCCCTATTCTACAATTTAGGAACTCAATAGCAACATGTAAAAAAGAATCTTTTACATTTAATTTAATACTGCTACTTTTAAAAAAAAAATTTACCTTCAAACCCGACGAAAGTTCAAAGCATCTTAAAACAGCCTTATGACCCAAAGGTTTTGAAATAAAGAATCTCCCACCAGAAGAGAATCATCTGCATATTGCAAGTGGGATACCACCACATTATCTACCCTAAACCCTAAACCTTTGAAGTTTGCAGATGTAACAACGTTACTAACTAGTCCACTTAAACCTTCGGCCACTATTAAGAAGAGAAAAGGAGCTAAAGGATCCCTTTGCTTTAGTCCTCTTTGTAGCTTAAACTCGATCTTTTGTAGGACTTCCATTTACTAGCACCGAAGAAAAACCAGTACAAACACATGCCTTAATTCAATCTCTCCATCTTTGACAAAAAACAATTCTACATACATCATGTAATCTAGGAATGACCAATTTACTGAATCATATGCTTTTTTCGAAGTCTAGTTTGAGAATGAGGCCTCTCCTATCTTTCTTTTTTGCATAATCTATAACCTCATTGATCACCACCACACCATCTAGAATTTGTCGATTTGGTAGAAAAGCCGACTATTCTGAAGAAATCACCCTATCCAGAGCCCTCTTTAACCTCTTGGCCAGTATTTTTGCCAAAATTTTATAGAGGCAGCCAACCAAAGATATCACTGTAAAGTCCTTAATACTATGAGTTAAATCTTTTTTTGGTATCAGATGAATAAAAGACCCAGCCAAAACTTTAGGAAGTTTAGCATTAGAATGAAATTCCATAAGATAGTCGCATTCCTCTCCTATGATCGTTTCCCAAAAGGTCTTTAAAAAAGTAAAATTGAAACCGTCAGGTCCTGGACTTTTATTGCCTTCACAATTCCACACTGCATCTTTTATCTCTTCCTTTGTGAATATAGCCACAAGGTCTTGTTTATCAGTGTTTACAATCTTCTTGGCTGCCACCCCATCTAGCACTGGTCTATACCACCTTGAATCAGCAAATTGGGTTGAAAAGTTATGAAAAACTTCCTTCCAAACGACGCTTAGGCCGTCGATAATGGTATTTATACGTTATCGTCGGTTAAAGCCGTCGGTAATAAATAAATACCCTTACCGACGGGCGTGGTCGTCGGTCAGCGTTTTAACATTACCGACGAGCGTGGTCGTTATTAAGCGTCATTTGGAATTTCGCGCACAAACGGCTATTTTTAACGTTACCGACGGCCGTCGGTAATGGTATACATAAGTTACCGTCGGTAATGGATAAACACCTTTACCAACGGGCATGATCGTTGGTAAGTGTTTTAACATTACCTATGACCTAGGCTGTCAGTAAGGAAAAAATACCCTTATCGACGAGCGTGGTCATCGTTAAGCGTCATTTGGAATTTCGCGCACAACGGCTATTTTTAACGTAATGGTATTTATACGTTTTCGTCGGTTAAAGCCGTCGGTAATAAATAAATACCCTTACCAACGGGCGTGGTCGTCGGTAAGCGTTTTAACATTACCGACGACCTAGGCTGGCAGTAAGGAAAAAAATACTCTTACCAACGGATGTGGTCGTCGGTAAACCTCGTTTGGAATTTTGCGCACAAACAGTTATTTTTAAAGTTACCAACGGCCGTCGTCGGTATGGAAAAATTACCCTTATCGACGGCTCCGCCCGTCGGTAGGCCATCAGTAAGCATCATTATCACTAATACGTGCGTCTCTTCCCCCTTTCACTTTCTTCCCTTTGCGACCACTCTCTCTCAGAACCCTTTCACTTTCTCCTCTTCTTCTTCTTCTTCTCCTTTTTCTGGCCAACCACCACCGAGCTTCTCTGCACCCTCCACACCGCGAGTTTCTTTGCAAAGGTAAGTCTTCTCCAGCCTTTTAATTTCTCTTCGTTTTCCCCATTTCATTTTTCCTCTCTGACTATTCTCCCTCCTCTGCACAGGCCACCGCCACCACCACACTTCTCCCTCTCAGGCGACACCACCACCGTTAGCTTCACCACACAGGTAAGTCTCTACTTCTTCCTCCTATCTATTTCTGGGTATGAATGTATGAAAATATGTTCTGATTCTGCTTCTTCCTCGTCTCTGAATGTACATAATGATTCTGTTTCTATGATTTAATGTATGTTTATATGAATTTTTACTCTGTTTTGTATGATTAATGATTCTGCTTTCTTGTTTAATGGATGTATGTTTGAAGATTGTCTGACTCTGTTTTGTATAAATTTTTTAAAAAATTAATTTAGAATTACCGACGGTCTAAGTCGTCGCTAATTGGTGTAAAACATTACCAACGGCCTGATCGTCAGAAATGGGGCGTAGGTGGTTACCGATGGCTTCGACCATCGGTAATGCTCTGTGTAACGGCCTGAACTGCTTTAAGGATTGCCGACTGCCCCCACAAACCAACACGAGTCTCTTCAGCGTGCTTTGTCCTCACTCACACGCTTCCTGCGAAAACTTCCCAGGAGGTCACCCATCCCAGAATTACTCCAAGTCAAGCACGCTTAACTTTGGAGTTCTTAAGTGATGGGCTACAGAAAAAAAGATGCATCTTGTTGGTATAGGTAGTACCAATCAATTCTTATAAGCCCTTCCTTCAACTGTACAGTCCCATACCTGCACAGCCTCAGGATCCCTCTCATTCTGGTGTGAATTCAGTTCATTCATGTATCCCTCCGCCTAGAAGCCTGCCAGGAGCCGCTCCTTGTCCGTGCCTCATGCACCGGCGATCACTCCCCGCCCTCGTCAGCCCCAGGTGTTACATGCCCACCAGCTTCCGCTTAGTTCGTCCCCGAACCATACCGTACTGGGAGAGGTCCGCTCTGATACCATTTGTAACGGCCTGGACTGCTTTAAGGATTGCCAACTGCCCTCACAAACCAACACGAGTCTCTTCAGCGTGCTTTGTCCTCACTCACACGCTTCCTGGGAAAACTTTCCAGAAGGTCACCCATCCCAGAATTACTCCAAGTCAAGCACGCTTAACTTTGGAGTTCTTAAGTGATGGGCTACCGAAAAGAAGATGCATCTTGTTTGTATAGGTAGTACCAATCAATTCTTATAAGCCTTCCTTCAACTGTACAGTCCCATACCTGCACAGCCTCAGGATCCCTCTCATTCCGATGTGAATTCGGTTCATTCATGTATCCCTCCGCCTAGAAGCCTGCCAGGAGCCGCTCCTTGTCCGTGCCTCATGCACCGGCGATCACTCCCCGCCCTCGTCAGCCCCGGGTGTTACACTCCGACGGCTTTGCCCATCGATAACGTTCCGACGGCGTTTTGCTTAGGCCATCGGTATGCGTTACCGAGGAGTTTATTTCTGACAGATTTTTGGCTGTCGGCTTTCCGTCGGAAAAGACCCATTATCGATGGCTTTTTGTCATTACCTATGGCTTATGACCGTCGGTAATGAGCTTTTTTCTTATAGTGGGTGAGGGTGTCGACTGGATAACTGACATAAAGTGGACATTAGCCCATCTTCATGAATTAATCAATTGCAATGAAGTTAAACCACACCATGAGTATTTATAAAATGTTACATATTGATACAATTGATAACCAATTTCAGTGCATTCTTGCAATCTGAACACATAAGTGAATAAGAAAATTTTGTTCGTATACATGAAGATTTTCCAAAATGATTCAGGGAACAAGAAAGTATCATAGAGATTATTTAGTTATCTTATAAGCAAGACACCGGATTAGCTTATAAGCTAGTTAACTAGTTTTTTTTTACCCAAAAAAAGCGTCTAGAGCTGTTTGACAACAGAGTTCTTTTTAAAAAAAAAAATTCTTATTTGACGTAGAGGTAGCATATGGAAATTGGATAAAGTTCTCATGTCTCATTATGGTGTACCACACCATATCCCAACTAATAACATTTATGTAAGTTAAAATATTATTTAATATTGAAAAATTAATTAGAATACATGACAATATATTATTGATTGAGACGTGATGTGATATAGTAAAATGGGACATGATATCCTCATCCACGGAAATAAGCTAGATGCTTCACGATTTTATTTTTCTAGTTTTCCCGTGTCAGTTTTAAGAAATGACAACCTGTTACTATCCTCTAATTCATACCCTTATTTTCAACCTTAGACTATGTTTTGGAGGATGGAATGAGGTGGTTAATAATGAAGTGGGATGGTTAAAAGGACTTAAGCCACTGTTTGGGAGTTTAGTATGCAATGGGAGTGGGATGGTTTAGGATGGTAACTCAAACCACTTCATTCCACTCAAAACCCCTAATTTTTATACCCTTCAAATTGAGGGGTTTGAGATTCCCTCAGTAAACTTACAAACAATGGAGTGGTATACTTCTACCTATCCACTCCACTTCATCTCCTTCAAAACTCTCAAATATAGCCTTAATGTCAAATAAAACTGAAAGAAATCCACCTCTTCCTCTCTCACCTCTATATTCTCCAAGATTGCCCTCCCCACACATCCGACCTCCCCCATTGGCACAACGGCATAGAGCAGCACCATCATGTTTCTGCTTTCTCTTGTCCAACCTCTCTCCATCAGGTAAGTTTGATATAAATTTCTTGTGTTTCTTTTTATTATTTTCCCCCCGATTTTTACTTTCAACTAACAAATCCGTATTACATATCTTCTCTTTTCCAAGGATTATAATCTTCCTCTACTTTCAACGAGCAATTTCAACGCCAATGACGTCGAGATAATATTTTATCATTTTTTGGTATGCTTTATTCATGATTTTAGATGCAAAAATTTTTATCTTGTTTTTTTTTTCATATTGTAATTGTGTATTTTTTTTGTTCTTTCTTTCAATTTTCCTAAATTGTCGGCTTCAAGTGATAACTTGATTCTCCAATTCAAGCTTATTTTTGTGCAAGTGAAAAGACTCTTCTTTAATATTAGCTAATTAAGAGGGGTGATAATAATGATTGGTTATTCTGACGTTTGTATGTCAACTGTCAAATACGTTTTTGTTTGGGGTACTCAAGCCAGTGCTAGTTATGTTACATTAGAATTTCAACTTTGAACTTAGTTCACATATTGATGTCGGTCTAGTTTCTTTATAAGCAAAAATAATATTAAAGGGATACAACGATATCTAAATTAACCCATAAACATTACATGAGACAAAAAATAAAATTAACAAGAGTACTATTACTACAAACTCGATCAACCCAAATAACCCTGCCAAATACTTCTTAGCAACCAATGAATCGAAAACACAAAGGCAGACTAGCAAAATTATGCAGCAAGCTTTGACCAGAATCATACTTTGCATAAGACAAACCACCATCAAATTGGAAAGGTTTTAAATTGCGGACAGCATCACCTGATGCGGCCACAACATCTTGGTTGTGATAGCCGTCGCAACCACTTCAGAAAGTGATTGCGAATCGCAATGACCGCATCATACTATAACGGCCGCAATGCAACCACGGCCGCAATCTCAATTTAAAACCTTACACTGTCCCACAGAAAACGTGTTACACCTCCAGACCAAACTTTCCATCTAGGTGAAAGTGCTAATCTCAAGCAACAAAGGTGAATAAGCTGAGAGCTCCGCATCAAACCGGGACAAAGTGCATAAATTAGTAATAAAACCATTATAAACAGATTATAATAAAACCACTGTCCTTGCAAAATTTCATTCTTTTAAATTATTAGAAAAAGAGTTACATCACAATTTACGAGAAAGAATTACTAATCTCAAATTGATGTTAACATTGTTCTCCACATTGATTCTTTCTTGTACTTGAATAATCTTGGGATGAGCATGTTTGAGAAAGCTGAATTATTTGGCTTTCAGCTGTTTTGGATGAAAAAAGTTGTTTTTTGAAATAATCTTTCTTGTTTGGCACCTTGCTTAAATTTATAAAAAAAAATTTTGGGGGAAAAAAGCTGTTTTATGCAATCTAATTTGATTTAGCTTAAGATTGTTGTGATTTGATTATTTTTCATTCTCAAAACTCTTTTCCTTATTTATCCCTACAAAACTAAGTTCTAAATAAATATTATTAAATTATACAAATAACTTCATACCCTTTTTCGTAATTTACTTTATAAAAGTGATTTTTTTCCATCACCCAAAAGAAATAAATTATCTTAAAATCGTTTTTCAGCAAACATACCCAAACAAAAAATAGATTCTGATTATAATCGATTATCAGCATAATCTATTTTTTTTAGCTTTTCCAAACGCACTCACCCTAAATAAAATGAAGATGAACATTGTATTGATACGTATGATTGGATACAATTAATTAAATCTTAATCAAAAAACTATATGACCAAGTAAAATAAATGTATTCGGGTACATCAGGCTTCTACGTAAAAGCTCAATTTGAGAATTTTATCCTTGTAAATAAAATCCTTAAGCTAGAAGCTAAAAAAAATAAATTATAAGAGGTTAAGGGTTAACTATGATATGGTTAGCCCACATGGTACAGAGAGCAAAAGATATGGTGAGGAACATGCCTATCTTCTTGAAGACCATACTAAATCCTTTCCCACTACCTTTGATACCAACAAACCAAATTTTTTCTTGTTCATTCCATATGATTTTCTCAGCCGGTTGTCTCATTATTATCTTCATGCTGTTGGCACTATAGCAACATTTCTTTTTCACATCCTCAGGAACTGGTTTCCAATTGTCAACTTGTTCCTTCAAATAAACACAATGCATCAACAGAAGTGCAAAGATGAATACAGTGGCACTTGTTATTGTGTTTGATGGCTTTATCAGCTTCCCCATCACATAAGCCTTGAACTTCCCAAAGAAAAACCCTTGGTTCTTCAGTTTCATCAATGTCTCAGCATTCTCTATGGAACAATTATTTGCCATTACTGGATTGAGTTCAACTTTGACAGTATGTGAAGGAACTATTTGGTGAAAGAATGTTTCAGGTACTTGACGAGATGAAACAAACATTCCATGACTGACTTTGGTTTCCTCAATAACCTCAAAGCTTGTAGAATTTGAATAATCAATGTTACTATCATCTAAGAAGTTCTCGCTGGGGTCAACATCATTAATGAACCCCATTGAGAAATCGTTAATGTCACTGTCATTGAGTTCTTTGTTGCAATGGTGTTGCTCAGATTCTGCTGAAAATAAAATCTATTGTTAATATTGTTCAGGAAAAAAAAGGGAAAAAGAGAAGTTTATAAGACCATGGTCATAACAAAAAGCAATCATATGTATAGAGTTTTTATTCAATACCTTGCACATCATTCTCTTCCCTGTTTGTTTGGGGGCTTGAAATATGCTCAACCGGAACAAACTTTTGCTCCTCCGTAAAGCTCTGTCCCATTACACAAATAATCAAGTATAGCAAACATCTTTAGGGATCTAGGCTAGCAATAATAGTTTTGTTATATATATATATATAACCTGTGTGATATTAATGTAATAATAAAGTATCTTACACAGAAAAAGCTTTTTACATAAGTGACATAATCACTCTCATTGCTATCAATGGTGTACAATTTGCTATGTGAGTTGTGTGAGTTTCACAATTACTCTTAATAATGCAGTTTTGCCAGACATAAACTTAATTAAAATCCATTTTTGGGACTTTATTAAATCCAACAATGGATTTCTACAAAATGGATTCTCTCCGGGGCATCCTTTGCAGCAAGAAAATGAGAATGGGAAAAGAGAGAAAAGGGGGAGAGAATTGAAAAATGATGAAGAGAGAGAAAAAAAATAGGAGAGAGATAGAAAGGATGGAGAGGGGATGGATGGAGAGAATCCAAATCTGGATTTCTAAGATTGATATAAGATTTAAAATGAGCAAAATTATGTATAAAGGACACTTTTAAGTTAAACATATGTTAGCATTATTACACCATACCTTTTCTAAATATTTGCTTGACATTCCAACCCGTCTTAAGTTCTCTACCATCCTCTCTGTCTTGAATTCATCATTAAAATCTCCGATCTCTACTGATCTTGTGTTTTGATCTTCCCATGTTTGGTCAACATATCCCATGGAGTTCATATTATTAACGTGATTGTGATTATTGGTGTCAACCATAAAAGTAAAATCACTTTCATGTGGCGCATAATAATTATTACTGCCACTCCATGTCTGTGAATTATTGGATTGACTTATCAATTCCTGAGAAGCTTGAGCAACTGAAAGAATTTCTTGCAAGATATCTGTTTCATTTTTGCTTCCACACATTGAACCCGAGGCATGTGTCATCTTCAGCTCAGAAATGCCAACTTGAGGGAAGTCCTCCACCTCCAATGGAGGCATGGAAAATCTATGCTGCATCCTTGCACACTCTAGTGCTATATCCACCTACAAATCAAATCATGTGCATGAGGGACAAGACCATATAAAGGGGAAGGTAACATATATAATATAGGGAAAATAAATTGATTAGCCTATAGGCAAAATAAATCAAAGCATGTCTGGCACGTTTTTTTTTTCAGTTTTCACTTTAGTCTTATATGTTTTTTTTTTTATTTTTCACTTTGGTCCGCAACGTAGAAGCCATGTAAGCATCGTCCGTTAATGTGATAGATAGAAATCAATTTTAGGACTAATGTGGAAGATAAGACATAACGTATAAGATCAAAATGATAAAAATAAAACGTATAAAAGCAAAGTAAGTAAAACGTTCGAACGAATCAACCTATTTTGCCTATAATATATAAGGTTGGTGAATTTAATGTATGCATGAAAAATATGCCTACTTGTTTGGGTGGAATTATAATCTTTTTGGTCTATCTCAGTGTTTCGATTATTTGACCTGTGTAATAATCATTCTGTTTTTGTATAGATAAGGCCAATATGTTACTTACATAGGTTCTGACTCGTGCTAATCTTTTGTATACAGGTTTAAGTATCCCTAAAATACTCGTTTTTATATACTTTTGTTGATAAAAGAAAAATGCATGAAAAATATGCATACAAAATACTTGTAGTTACCTTTGATGGAGGGTAAGGTAAGGCTCCATAATTGGGAAAGGAAGATGTAGGAAGATTGAGTAATGGGTCTTCCGATAATAAGTGTGACCATTTCCCATTATCCCTCGTCCCATTATTGATATTAATTGAAGTCCCACCTATGTTGTGGGTTGAGCACGTATCCCACGGCATCATATAATTTGAGCTCTCCAAAACTTCGCCTCTTCCTTCCGAGTATAGCTCAATGCTTGATGATTGATCACTTGTTATCTGATGATTTGCATGGCTGGTGACATTAACATAGTGCTCTTCAACTTTTGGGGTAATCACTGTACTCTTCTTGAACACACGGCAAAGAGCATATGCTTCCTGAAATTATATGTTTTAGATATAATTAAAGATTGGATTTAATTGATATGCATTGTCAGTGTAAAGACTTTTTATACAGACAACCAATCAGAAATTGTCACATAAGCTAAAGTGTTTCACTTTTATCCTAACTACCTTAAAAATCAAACACACCATGATTTCTGATTGATTGTCAGTGTAAAAAACGTTACACTGATAATGTATAGCAATTAAACTCTTAACGATTAATGTTTAAAATTTGAAATAAAAATATTTATTTATATGTAATCTTCTACAACTTTTTTTTTATTACCAAAAAAAAAAATTGAAATACAAATATTTTATTATATTAGGCGAAGAAAATGTAGAAGGGCCTAGAATTAGGCATCTGTTTGATAAATTCGGATATTCTTTTGGCATCTTTAATAAATAGCAACTTATATTTAGCCACATGTCTCGCTTAAACTACTATATGTTTTTTTTTTTTATATTTTAAGTAAGTGAAACATAGCTAAATATTTTTTTATAAGCAAACATAGCTAAATATTAACCATTATATTATTAAAGTCGACTGATATATTATGAGAAAAATTAGTATAAGAGAAACTTATATATATACATAAAAAGAATAAAGTTACGGCCGTGCCTTGATTGTGTTCTATAAATAAACAATTAGTTATGTTGAAAATAAAACACTAACATATAATAGAGTCATAAAAAAACTGAGATTATCTTATATAGCTTTTGGTTGGAGGGAAATGGAGGGGAGGAAAGGGGAGAGGAGAGTTTTTTATAAACTTTTCATTTTCAAGTGTTTTCTTTGCTTCTTTTGTATACGGGTTAGAGTACCTTTAGTATTCTCAATCTATATACTTTTTGCTTATAAAAAAACAGTTTAATGGAGGAGAGGAAAGGGGAGATGAGAAATTTTTATAAACTTTTCTTGTTTGGTTCATGTTTTAGAGGGGTGGGAAAAGAAATGGAGGGGAGCAAAATCCCTCATCACTCAATTTTGGCTCTCCTCCAAAATTGGGGGATTTGGAGGGGAGGGAAGAGATTTTAAAATATTTTTAATGCATTGACTAAAACATCCTTACTTATGTATTTTGAAATCCAAAATCATAAGAGTATAAAAGTAAATTAATTTTAAAATGTCTCCCCTCCCCTTGTGAACCGATTACATGAATAATGTTATTTTCCCCTCTATTAAAAATATTTCACCTCCCCTTCTCTTACCAAACATAATATTTAATTAAAATCTCTCTCATCCTCTTCCCTCTATTAAAATCTCTTCTCTCCCCTCATTTGAACCAAACGTAGCCTTAGTCGAAAATATTGTTTGAAAAACTAAATTAGATATTAAACTGAAAAAGTTATTGGTTATGATTTCAACTGATAAATTAATAATTCAATTAGCATCAATTGAAAAACATACTAGTTTTGTAACCCAAAAAAAAAAAAAAAAAATACTAGTTTGTCGTTTCTCCACCAGTTAAACCTACTTGTATGGTCTAATTTTTAAATCATTGGTTAGAGATAGATGCATAGATAAATAAATAGATTCATAGATATAGATTGAGAGAAGAAAGGAAGTGAACCTGCAAGCCATTAGCAATTTCGCATTCTCTCTCATCAAGACGGTACTCATGCATAACCCAACCTGTGCGAGTCCCATGTGGGGCCCTCCCTCGATAGTAAACTAGGGTTTTCTTCGTTCCCACCGCCCGAGTCTGCGAATTCACCTTACGATCTTTTCCTGTGGCCTTCCAATACCCAGATTTGGTTGCACGGTTGGTTCTTGATCCATTTGGGTACTTCCTATCACGAGGGCTGAAGAAATACCACTCCAAATCTTTTCCCGGTAACAATGACTTCCCTGTAACAATTATTAATTGGATTCAAACTTCAGCTTGGTTAGCATATATATAGCTTCATTAAATAATCACAATATTTTCAGACACACGTGTAGTATCTGTTTTGCATGTATTTTGAAAAGCAGAAAACTAACATATATTTATAAGCTCCAAAAAGTGACAAAGATTAATTGATTTCCTTTTTCTCATTAGTTTTTCTTGGTGATTGCTAGAGAATATTCAGCATATTTGGCGGTTTTCAATATCGTATTACAATTTTTTGCTAAGAAATTTAACATTTTTTAATTCCAAACTCGTTGAGTGGTAAAGCAGATGAGTTAAAAAAATGAAAATATCAAACACGAAGTGCAATATTGCATGGGAGTCATGTATATATGTATATTCTGTAGAGAAATGTAATCCTTTTTCCTTTGTTGACTGTTTTTGACTTGGGAATCCCACTATTTTCTCATTACTATGCATGTCTTGATGTTCACAATAGGAAGGAACCCTAAAGTTAAAGGACCATCCTCTCTACAACGTTAAGTGCATCTCTTTCCGCCATAAAGATTAACCTAATTACCCACATGAAATATTTAATGTAAAGCAGGAATATATACACAAACACACATATACTTGACCTATAAAGCAAGTATATGTGTTGCACATAATTGAATCAAGATCAGAAGTAAATCAAGTCTAAAGAACTGTGCGTCCACTTTTTTGAACATATTTTTGTTAGGTTTTGTTAATTAAGAGTGTTCGCATGATAACTAACAAATAATGATTTGCCAATCAAAAGAAGATGAGATAAAATTTTGGTGTTTTAAACGTCTCTTCATGTTATGTTAAAGCGTGTGTCATGGGATTTTTTTCTAGACAATTTCCAAAACTCAAGTAAACAAATTAATTAGTATTAAATTTCTATATTTTCCCTGTGAAAAATTAGATATTCATTTAGATGGATACTCATGCATGACAAGATGAAAAACTATTATATATATATATATAAAGAGTATAAATATTCGTTTATATTGATGTAAGTCATTTTTCTCTTATATCATTTATCTTATATTGATGTAAGTCATTTTTCATACAATATTTATTGATTTTAACTTTATTAATAGTTTATACTGTTTGATAAAAAATAACATCGACCACTAAGAGGGTATACCGTGTAAAAGATCCCTCCTTGTATATAAATATATGTCTGTTTAAATGATTACCTGGTAAGTCCCATGGTTCACACTTGTAGAGATCAACTTCAGGAATAATCTCCAAGTCAATCTTGCGGCCATTGATCTTTCTTTTGAGGTAATATGCAACAAGTTCTTCGTCTGTGGGGTGGAACCTAAAACCAGGAGGCAATGAAACAGGTGCCATATATTATGTATATATTTGAATCTAACAGACCTAACTATGGAACTATTTCTAACCGGGAGAGATAAGCACACAGGAAGCAGAGAGAATGTTGGGATCGCAAAGAGGAGGGAGAGGATGGAATGTTGGGGTTGCTTGGGGTTTTGATAAAGAGGACGAAAAGAGAGAGAAGATAGATTGGAAAAACAAAAAGAAAAATGGGGGACTGTGCCACCCCTCTCTCTTTCTTTTTCTCTTACTTTTCATTTGTTTTTTTGATCATATGGATGATTCATGTCATCTTTGGCTTGAAGCTTGAATTAATGATTATTAATAATTAATATATTAATATTAAATTATAATTCTTCTCTTCTACGATGATCCTATATATGCTTCTTGTTTGTTCTTTCTTGGATTCTGGTTTTCTTTCCGTATGGCAATACATGAATGGGATGTTTTCCCCACATTTTCTTTGGCAGAAGAATCTACAATAACGTGAGGAAATTGTAGCAAACAAACTTCGGCGGCTGTTCCTAACCGAACAAAACGACCCTTTCACACTTCTTTTTGTTGCCATTAATTCTCTACTCACAATTTATACTAATAGGTAGGGAAATGCTAATTAATGTCTTGGGCCCTTGTTAAAAATTACTCCCTCCATCTTATTATATATGTCATATTTCGCTAAATCACACGATTTAAGAAAAAGTAATAAATGAAAGAAAACGAATAGCAATTTTATCAAATTAATATTGTTTATATTTTCTTTATTTTTATAAATTCTGTTATCATTAATGATAAACTACAAATATCCAAGTATTGATAATATAATAAAATGCAGCTATTGGTCACTCAAATGTTTCACTTTAAAAATAAAAAAGTGATGACTTCGATTAATACATCACATATAACAGAATTCTAAAAACATAATTAGAGGTAAAATTAGCAGAAAGCATTTAATATCACATTAATGAAAATAGAAAATGACATATTTTGGGACATTTTTTTTGTAAATGTGACATATATAATGAGACGGGTGGAGTAAAAGACAACATTTTATGAGAAAATGGTGTAATCAATGTATGAAGATGTGAAATTTTTAGTTAGTTTTTCAATAAAATCTTGTCGACAGTTAGCATGACCCTTTATAATAAATCAAAAAATATTCGACTACAATAACATGTTAAACATTGTTACATATATATATTTTTTATAAGCAAAAATATATATTAAAAACTGAGAGTACAAGAGGTACTCAAATCCTTACAAGACTATTTGAGATACAAGAAACACCCCAAGGGATTTACGCACCAATCCAAAAAGCTAACATCCAAATGTCTACCTACCCTATATATAAACCAACCCCAAGCTAGAACTTTAATATGGAAAACAATATCCATGTGGTCAACTACACCCCCATTAAAAATAAGTCTATTACGTAAAAGCCACAATGACCAAACAGTGGCGCACCAAATCAAAAACTTAACTCTCTTCAATCTCTTCCCGCTGCACAACCAGCCATGTTGGAGGAAATTTTCCACTACATTATCATGCCAAACACTCGCCACACCCATCCAAGCATAAATCGCCATCCAAACGTTATAAGAAAAACAACATTCAAAGAAGAGATGGGAGACATTTTTAGCATTACTAGCACAAAACACACATGATGCATCAATATAAATACCTCTCCTACCAAGTGCAGTTCTAGTGGGTAACCTGTCCAGCAAAGTACGCCAACCATGAGCCACAACCTTAGATGGAGCATATATGAGCCAGAGACCTTTGAGAGCTTGAGATAAAGACCTATCATCATGGAAATTAACACTGTCCAGCGAGCACAGACTTGTGTAGGCTGATTTGACCGTAAATAGCTTAGAAGAGTGGCCCATCCAAACCCAAGAATCGTGGACCCTAGGACTCAAAACAACATCAGCCAGTAATGTATTTAAAGCTGCCAAGGATTCTTCCTCCCAAGCAAATAACCTGCGTCTCCAACTCCAGCACCATACCCACCTCCCATCCGCACCCCACTCACCTGAGTTTGCAATAGTGGGTTTCTTATCCACATCTGGTTGAAATAATATTGGAAAAGAAACCTTAAAAGCCTCCAAACCAACCCACCTATCCTCTCAGAACCGTGCCTAGTCACCACAACCAAGATTAATCCTTATCATATTAGAGAACCATTGGGGATTCAATCCCAAAAGGTCCCTCCACCAAATAGATGAATGTCTAGATGACGGAACCCCTTCCATAATTTGGCTTGCTAAACAACCATATTTATTAGATAGAAACTTGAACCAAATAGCATCCTTTTTCCTGAAGACAACGCCACTTCCATTTAGTGAGAAGACTATGATTAAACCTCTTAAGACATTTCACCCCCAATCCACCCATATCTTTGGGTTTACATATAGACTTCCAACTTACCCACCAAATTTTTCGCTCCTCCAGACAGCCACCCTAAAGGATTCTTCTTTGAATGCCAGTAAAGAATGCAACACCTTTTTTGGAGCTTTAAAGAAAGAGAAAAAAATACACAGGCAGACTAGAGAGCACAGAATTAATCATGGAAATCCTACCTCCAAAAGATAAATGAGTCCTCTTCCATAAAGCAAGTCTTTTCTTGAAAAGATCCTCGATCGGCTTCCAAGTAGTCGCTTTCCTAGGGTTAGCCCCAACTGGTATGCCTAAAAACTTAAAAGGCACCTTACCAACTTGACAAAATAAGAAACATGCAGCAACATTCAGAAAATGACTCTCCACATTAATACCAAAGAGATTACTCTTAGCTAAATTCACCTTGAGACTCGAAACAAGTTCAAAGCCACGAAGCACCGCCTTAATACACCACAAGTTGGACCATGTTGGTTCACACAAGAGGATGGTGTCATCAGCATATTGAAATATAGGAAAAGACACGTCCCTAAAGAAACCGACTTCTTGAAACCGCCCCACCTCTACAGCTTTTCGAATCAAACCTGATAAACCTTCACCAGCAATCAAAAAAAGAAATGGAGCGAGAGGATCACCCTGTCTAAGTGATAATCCGTTAGATTCTTTAGTAATTGTGCCTTATTGAGTGGTTTTTACTCCCTTTTGTCTAGAATTTTGTCTCTGTTTTGTCCCTTTTTGAGTCTTTTGAGTCTTAGTTAGTTGTCTTTATGTTTGTGATGATTTCTTGTAATTAGAGTCAATTTAAGTTTATTTTTATGCTTTTTAATTTTTATTTCTCCTTAATCTTTTTAGGATTCAAGAAAGGTGGGAAGATTGAAGAGAAAAGTAAATTTGTTCAAGAAGATTGGAGCTTATGGGAGGAAGAAAAGCCTACAAAAGTGAAGTTATGAAACTTGGGTTCAGCGCTGGACGTGGGGGAGCCAGCGCCCAGCGCTGGTTACCCTGATAAGAAGCTGCTCTCTGGAAGGTCAGCGCTCAGCGCTGGGCGCTGAAGACCCCTGATAGAGTCTGCTCTCT
Organism: Ammopiptanthus mongolicus; assembly: GCA_039655645.1. Taxonomy (NCBI): domain Eukaryota; kingdom Viridiplantae; phylum Streptophyta; class Magnoliopsida; order Fabales; family Fabaceae; genus Ammopiptanthus; species Ammopiptanthus mongolicus. Next base: position 85,688,449 of record CM077344.1, on the reverse strand, counting down.
GCCTCACTGGTGCTGGACGTAGGGACTCTGGCGCCCAGCGCTGGATCCTTGGTGAAAATACGCTGTCTGTCTTGCTGGCGCCTAGTGCCAGAAATCTAGCGCCTAGCGCTAGATAATTTTCCTGACAGGGTATTTAAGCATTTATTACCCATTTTGAGGGGGAGCCAGCAGCTGCACGAAATTCTAGACCTAAAAGGGGAAATAGGAGCTTCTTCTATGCGGGAACAACATCATTTTCATGGAGTTTGCATCATCTTTGTTCATTTCATTTCCCTTTGTAGTTTCCTTTATTATGTCTAGCTAAATCCCTTTTTGTTGGGGTTAGATGCAGCTTCTTCCTAACTCTCATGTATTTGACTTGATATTTTAATGTAGTTTCTACTTCCTTATGAGTGCTTAATTTCTATGCTTAATGCTTGTTGTGGCTTGATCACCCATGATTTGATCTTTGATTTGATTTGCAATTGGAAAGTTCTTATATATTGAATCTAGACATGAAATTAATCAAGCCTCCCTGAACACCTGAAAGTCTTCTGTAGGGCTGCTGTTTACTAAAACCAACATAGAACTATTACAAACACACGCCAAGATCCATCTCCTCCATGTAAAGGAAAACCCTAGTTTTACCATCATATGTTCCAAGTAGCCCCAATCCACTGAATCATACGCTTTTCAAAATCAACTTTAAGACAAAGGCACTTTTTCTTTCTTCTTTTTGCTTCATCCAACACTTCATTAGCAACAAGGACTCCATCCAAAATTTGATGATTCGGTAGAAAAGCCGTTTGGAAAGGTGAAATAATTCTGCATAAGACCTTTTTCAACCTCCTCGCCAAGAATTTTGCAATGATTTTGTACAAGCACCCAATGAGAGAGATTGGTCTATATTCATTCAAAGATTGAGGGTGATCGGATTTAGGAATTAGAGCCAGGAAAACCACAGAAACAGCCTTAGAAAGACAAGCATTTAATTGAAACTCCTTAGTGAAAGACAAAAGTTCATCTTTAATCAACTCCCAACATGTCTTTATAAAATGAAAATTGAAGCCGTCAGGACCAGGACTTTTATTACCATCACAACTCCAAATAATATATCTAAGCTCCTCCATAGTGATAGGTGTCGTTAGCATCACATTTTCATCATCAGAGACTTGTTTGAATGATAAACCATCTAACATAGGTCTTCTAAAATCATTTTGTACAGCAAAATGATTTTGAAAGAAAGTTTTTACCTCAGTTTTTACCTCACCAACTGACTCTAGCCATGAATCGCCTGCCTTTAAAGCAATTAAATTATTTGTCCTCCGCCTCCCCTTCAAACATGCATGAAAAAACTGAGAATTTGTATCACCCTCCAAAGTCCATTTCTGCCTCGATTTTTGTAATAATAAGCTCTCCTTATGACGAATCTGCTGCCAAAAAGATCGCGTCACTAGCTTCCTATGTTCAGCATCAACGAAACCACCATCAGCTACAATAGTATCTAAATAATTCAATTCAGAAACAGTATTTTCAATTTTCAAATCAATGGCCCCGAAGACATCTTTATTCCAAACACGCATATTCGCTTTCAGCACTTTGAATTTCTCCTTCAACACAAAACCCATCCAGCCGTCAAAATGACAGTTATTCCAACAATTAATCACAATGAGTGTGCTTCTATATTAGAGCATCTCTAGTGGTACAACTTATTACAGTTGCTTAAATCACTACAACAGAAAAGGGCTTTACCAACGTTTTTTTTAGGCCTTCGCTAGCGCTTTCGGGCGCTAGCTATCTATCCGCTAGCAAAAGAGGGGAAAAGTTCGCTAGCGCTTGAAAAAGCGCTGGTAAAGGTGCAAAGTTTTCAGCGCTCTCTTGAAAAAGCGCTAGCAAAGGTTCACAATTGCCAGCGCTTTTTCAAGAAAGCGCTAGCAATTGTGCACATTTGCCAACGCTTTTCCAAGGGAGCGCTGGCAATTGTGCACCTTTACCAGCGCTTCTTCAAGGAAGCGCTGGCAATTCCCTTATTTTTTTTTATTTTATATATATTTACATTTGTTTTATCTATTTCCCCCTGTAAACCAAAACAATTTGCAAAATCAACATAAGCAAAACAAACAATTAAGATACAGATGATTCAAAACCAAACAGGTGAAATAAATTGACACAAGCATAATGAAAGTATAATAAGAGAGAAGTAGTTGAGAAACTCAAATTTGCTAATAATCAAAATCAAAAGCATTGGGTGGTAGTTGAGAAACAACCAAAATTTCAAGCATAAAAAAGAACAAAAAAGGGATTTCTAATAATCAAAATCAAAAGAACAATTGCAGTAGTTGAGAAACTCAAAACTCAAAATCAAAAAAGGGAGAAACTCACAAAGAGAAACTCAAAAGAACAATAGCAGGAGTTGAGAACCCAAGCAGAGAGAAGTGAACCCTCGCAATGGAAGCAATAATGGCAGCGAGAAGAGAGAGCAGCGAGCAGGAGGTTGCGCGAAGGAAGACTGGCAGGAAATTAGGGAAGGTTTGAGGGTCGCGGTGGTCCTTTTGGTGCAGCGAGCAAGACGATGGTGACGCGGTGGTCCTTCTGATGCTGTGAGCAGGACGATGGTGGCACGGTGAGGGGCTTAGGGTCGCGGTGGTGCACGAGCAGAACGACGGTGGGGCAGTGAGAGTCGCGAGAAGGAATATGGAGCTCTAGGCGCTCGAGACTAGATTGAAATTGAAAAATAACCTGTAGGTGGGAAATTGAAATATTAGAAAAGGGACATTGCCAGCGCTTTCTAAAGAAAGCGCTAGTAAAGGTTCTATACCTTTGTCAGCGCTAGAGAGCGCTGGCAATTATAATAATAAGAGTATTCCCAGCGCTTTCTTAAGAAAGTGCTTGTAAAGGTTCTACACATTTGTCAGCACTCTTTTTAGAAAACGCTGACAATTCCCATAATAAGAGTATTCCCAAGACTCCCAATTTGCTAGCGCTTCCTTAAGAAAGCGCTGGGAATACTCTTCCGCCTCATATTTTCTAGCGTTTCACGGGGAAATGCTGGTGAAGGTAGAGTCAATTATTCCCTAATGTGGCGTAGTGAATCCCCTTTTTATGGGCCCCTCTATGCCACATCATCATTGTTTTTTATTTTATACTATTTTAAGCAATTCCTCATCGAATGGTGTAACTCTAAAAAGTTTATCAAATTGGAACCCACAAGTTACCTCATTTTTTCTGTAGCTTATTTTCCTCTCTTGTCTATGATTTTTATTGGGTTCTTATATAAGAACCTACTGCTTATAAAAACAATTGTCCTTACATGTGAATGTCACATCATCTTACTCCAATAATGCAACCAAACAAGAACCGGTTCTTATTTTTAAGAAGTAGGTAACCAATTCTCATTGAAGTTGCTCTTAATTAGGTAAGTTCGATGATCAACAACTTCTACAATATAAGCATACAAATTAATATATGTTTGTATTGGTCTGTAATATATTTGCCTATAAAAAAATTATGTGTACTTAGATTTTGGATATAAGGAAATTTTCCACCTCATTATTATATTTTTATTGAAAATACAAGTGAAAATGAAATGTGGGTCTTAATTGAAAATTTTCGAAACCACTAGGAAATTTTCCACGTCACTAATATATTTATGACTTTCTTATAAGTTTTTATTAACTTATTTAATAAGTTTTTTTGACAAGTTTATTAAAATAAATTAAAAAATTTATAGTAATGTTATAAATTATTTCCATAAGTTATTCCAAACATTTGCTTAAATGCATATATAATAGATAAGCTCAAATATGATTTTTATAAGTTGTTTCCAACATCACCTAATAAAGGACAAGGTAATATTATTGATGGTTGAATGCTTGTTAATTACTTTCTCCAAGAGGGGTCGGACTACCTTATAAATAAAGGTCAGGTTTGAATTAATCGTCCCGAAAAGTACAACTCACTTATTATCATACCTAATACGGGTAATTGTTATCCTAATTATTAATGTAATTGCATTTTATATATTTGGACAACAAATAATTTTCAAAAAATTGCGTGTGGATACATTTGAGGAGAAGAAAGAAAACCAGTTGTTTTCTCGATCGTATAAGCTAGAGAAACCCTAGCCACGAATGTTAGATTTTAGGATAATGATAACGAGTGTTCTAAGAATATCGATTAAGAAAAATTAGAAAAGTAAGTTTTCATTAAAAAACTAAGTATAACGCTTATTCAAATCTTAAATCTCAATGAAAACTTTCTTTTTTTTGATTCATTAACCAATGCCCATATGATACTCATTAGCATTAATCTCCTAGATTTTATGATATATCATCTAATTATTAATTAATTATATTTTTAACATATTACTAGTATTTGTAGGCAATTAAACCAACCCCTTTTTTACAAAATAAAATAAAATAAAATCAAACAAAACCTAATTTTGAATACATAAGTTCATAATGTTTTAGTTTTAGGATAGGATAAAAATCTGTTGTCCCAAAAAATAGTATTTAGATATTCTCCGCTAATCAAATATAGGAAATAAATATATATATTAATGAGTTATAATTTTATTTTTATAAATATCAAATTATTATTAATAAAAAACAGAAAAAATAACAAAAAATTAAAACAAAAAATCTCCTTCCTTAATTTTAATGTGCTCATCCAACGTATGAATCAATGGTAGCCAATATACAGCTCAGTCCAAAGGGGGACCCATGTGGGCCAGCTTTTGCCACGTGAAGTCAATAAAGCATCCACGTGGCATGGTGGGATCACTTGGAAGTTATCTCATGCTTTTCTTATAGATGCCAAAGATCCCAACATATGTCTATCTATCTCATTCTTTCCCTTTCATGAAACCATCTTTTGGTGCTTTTCTCCTTTATGAGTTTATGCCCCGATTGCTTTTTCATCATCGTCTCCTCCTCATGGTCCTCAATATATTATTAAAATACTTCCTTTCGATTCGATTTTTGTTTTATCTGCTTAGATAATAATTAACATAGCGAAAATTATAAGGGCGGGGAGTTATGTTAATTGGATAAAACATATATATTTAGGAGTGAGGTTACTTTTTTTGGTGCTATAGGAGTGAACTTTATTACTAACAAGCCACACACTCCTTTTAAGTCCTGTCCCTCTCACTCTAAATAAACTTCAAAGATGATGTCTTGAAAAATAAATATTGCCGACTCAAATAATCAATTTAAAATATTAATATTGTTTCAATAATACAATCCATTAAGAACTTGTCATTAACTTTTAAAACCTATTGGGCATTGTTCTTAGAACTCAATCCAAGACTTGGAGGAAAGCGCTGTCGTAAATACTATAAAAACTCGTTTGGTGATCAGGATAGGATAAGAACGAATAGGATATAAGAGCTGGAAAAGGATAGGATAGGATATGAGCTGGATAAGCTCTTATCCTATCCGATATTTGATGAGATATAAAATATCTACAAATGATAAAATTACCCTTATATAAAAATTACATTTTGATTTTATTTGGTTTTTTTTATGCATTTAAATTAAAAAATATAAAAAATATTTGATAATATATATTTTTGGCTTTTTAATTATACATTAATCTATTTTTTAAATTATAAAAAATTAAATAAAAAATTAATTTGTGATATTTTTTTCACTTTTTATAAAAATTGCATATTAAACTACATATTTTAATTAGTAAAAGGTTGACTAACAAAGTTTAAAATCATAATTAAATAATAACAATGTTAAGGGTAAGGGATAAAAAAGAAAACGCTTTCTTATCCTATCCTGTTGGTTCTAACTTAGCCCCTCCCTTAGGATAGAATTATAACTAAGTAAGAAGATATGATAAGAAACAGGATAAGCTAATCCTATCCTGCTGGTTCACCAAACTATAGATTAAAGCAGGATATGATAGCTTATCCTATCATGTCTCTCTTATCCTGACCACCAAACGAGTCCTAAAGTCCAAGACTAATCGATCTAAACTAGAAGAAAATCATGGAGTTGTTACTTTGTGTAATGTACTAGGATGAGATGATTGCCATGGAAGGAGGCAATTAGTAATGGCTTATATATTTTGATAACAAAAGAAATGTCGGTGTATCCTATACTCTCCCACATTGAGAAGGCAATGTCTATTTGAAGTCTGAACATACGCACGTATTATTATATGTATCCCATAATCTAAATATTATGCTTTACTTCTATAATATTGTATTTTTATAAACAGCGTATATCTGTTTAAAGTATATTATTGTTGCCGAAAGGAAACTCATTATGCATCCTTTTCAGCCACAAGTCTGAATGCTTAAAAGAAAATATCTAGGCATAGTGCAGGCCCCACATGGATCAAAAGCTTCGAGTAGAAAAAAGTGAAAAAAATAATTGTATAATTTGATTTGTATGGTTTTAATTAGAAAAAATGAGAAAGAGTAAAGCTCTAACCTATTCAAGCTTCTGGGGAAAAGTCTGATGGGTAACGAATTGTTTTTGAGACGAAATACTTTCAAATTATATTATTTGCCGCGATCGAGATAGCAGCGAGATGACAGAAACAAAATAGAATGGGATGGAGATGGTGGAGTAACCACTAATTTTATTAAAATAGAAAAATTGAAAAAAAAAATTAAAATGGAATGGGTCTTTAAAACTAGACTTCGATTCGAAAATCGATTCCATCGTACACAAGCAAGGATTGTGACTAAAGTCACTAGACCCCACAACATCGAAGACGGGAGTTAATTGTGTAAATTTCAATAACCTTTAAAAATAATTATTTTACCCGAATTAAAAGAATAGAAAAAAGAAATAAGCAAACAAAATAGAAAAATTAATTTTGACTTGAAGATTCTCCTCATACTAGGAAAATTGAAGTAGCAGGTGTAATTAGAACAAGCTATATGATATGGAAATAGAACAGAGAAGATTAAGAGACATTCTGTTATTGGTGACTGTACACAGGATGGAATGCCCCAAGATACTCATGAACTAAGGATGCTTAGATACAAGAGAAGACTTGCTCTTTCTTGGAGAAAGTTTCTCATCTAGGGCATGAAGCCAACATGACCACCTACCAGTAATAACTATAGTGAAAAACTACTAAAGATGAATGGCTAGTAAAAATTAGCCTTTTAACTGACTTTCTCTAGTGTTTGTATATCCTTCAATCTCATACTTATGGTAAACTGTGGCTTGATTCTCTTCCCACCATCGTTCAGCTTCCTTCTCAGAGAATCGTTGCCGGCTGCAAACGACAGATGCCACGAAGATTCAGACAACATATTATGTAAGGAACTAGTGTACATTCTGTATTGATATCTGCTAAAATGGATGCTACCATCCACCTTCCCATGAATAAAGCAATACAGAAACAAAGATAACAAATGCATATATAAAATATAATAAGAAGAAGTAGAGCAAAGCACACCATATGATAACAAAATACCTATGTCATGTTTTATACACTAGAGTAAGTATGCAGATAGAAGAGCAGACAGTAACATTTAAATTGAGTAATGATACTTCCACAACTTTATCCTTACAAACTCACATGTAAGCCATTAGGTAAAACCTTGGTCCCATTGTAAGAATAAAGTCTATGTGAGTATCATTATTATTTAATTTTGGCTAACCACAAGCTCAGAATAGACATTACCTAAATCTCACTCGCTTAAGGCCCTTTTTCCCACATGATAAGGTTGTCAATGTGATGTAAACACCAGGCTGATACTGTTCTACCCATTCAACCTTCAAGCTGTCCGCACTGTCTTCTTTTGATTCTGCTCTAGTTAAGTTTGAGTTCTCCACTAATTTATCATTTTTCAGGAACATACTCCTCCCAATTTTGGATTTTAATGTATCAGAGAATACTATAGGGGAATTGGATAGACTGTCCATGTTGCCATTTTTTGGACTCTTGATATCTGTATGTATGGGTGTCAAATTAGGCAGACATTCATGTACACCAACCTTTCCTTCTTGTCCAGCATTATCTTTTCCTGATATTGTATGAAGCTGCAATATTGGTAACTATATCAATTAATGTGTACAAGGAATGTAAGGCCAAATTACAAAGACTACATAATTAAAGTAACATCTCATATCCCGCAGAAATTTCATATCCCTATGCTTTTGCTAATAGATAGTTGGGGAGACTGGCTTTGCTAGATTCGGGTATGGAAATCAAACCTCCACCTTTGGTGGGGCAGGGAAAATACTATTTGAGTTTGAGCTACAGCTCATTGGCGGGCAGAAATTTCTTATTCTTATTTTAGAGCTATTATGTTATATATCGTCATTTGTCAAGTATGCGGGAATAGGGGCATTATTAATTTCACTGTAGACCTACAATGAAGACAGTTCAAATAGAGGAATTTCAAGAAACATTTAATTCAACCGTGCTAGTTTTTTTTTTACTATGAATTCTTATTTTGGAAAGACGAAGACCGGGTTCCGAAGCTAGAATCTCACATATGCATATGCTACCATTTATACGGTAATATAATAAGTTTAACTATCATTTATTTGTTATCTCTTCTCACGCCTTATGCTTTTAACATTCATTTTCAACCAACAAGGAGGCTGAAAACTCTAGCATTCCATCTTAAACCTAAACAATAATAACAACAATAATAAATAAATAAGAAAAGAACTTACCCTTAATGCCAAAGCTTTTATGACCTCTTTTGCTGCCTTGCACTTAGCAGCTTCCTCCCTAGCTACAAGCCAACTCTCCTCAATTTTTTGTTGAGACTCTTTTATTTTATGGTTTTTCAGCTCACACTGCTCTTCAAGTCTCAGAGCCTAAATGAAATAGTAGCATGTGAAAGTGAAGACATTCAGAACAGAAAGTAAATGTGATTTCAACTAGCAAATGAACAGGAAAAGTTTAATTTACAAGTTACAACTGAAGATTACAGTAAACTAATTAAGAATGTGAGCAATGTTGCAACTTAAGGGCTAAAATGCGACAGCAGTCATCCCAAAGGAAACTGGGAAAAACATCTAAAAATGGCTGATTAAAATGGAAGGAATTTGAATTGTGGTTGTCCCTTATAAAGAAACTTTAGAACAACCTATGCCTTAAAACAAAAATAATACCTGCAAAGAGGGCAAGAAAGGCATCAAAGACATGATTCAATAGTTTGGAGGTGAAGCTAAAGTCATTCTTTATGTTTAAATGATATCTACAACAATTTGTTTTAACTACTGTCGAGTTATGATTGTCGACTTGTCGTTATTCAACGTGCGAATATACTGATAGATGGATAGATAGACAATTAGACATAATAGCTACTTGTGGTTTTAACATAAGGATAATGATTTTTCCTCTATATTTGTTTGAGTTCCTAGAGGGAAAATACTTAGGTTATTGTTGTAGTTGTTCCCAGATGAATGATTGTTGACTTGTCGTTATTCAACGTGTATATACAGATGGATGGATAGATAGGGATAATAGCTACTTGTGGTTTAAAATAAGGATGATGATTTTTCCTCTTTATTTGTTTGTGTGCTCCTAGTGGGAAAAGGCTTTGATTGTTAACTTGTTGTATTTGTTTATTGTGTCATAAAAGAATTTTCTTTAGAAAAAACTATGCAGGAAAACTAACTCATTTTCACAGTTTTTACTTACGTAGTTACGCGCATACAACATTGCAACAAATATTTGTTAAAACTATAAGCAATTTAAGGGTGCCAATAACTGGAGTCATTACCTCAGCTCTCAGCCTCCGAACCTCTTCTATGAGCATCTTATCAGACTTTGTTGTATCTGTCTCAGCAATGGGGAAGTTGCATACTGTAGATTCTATATTCATTGGTGAGTCAGTAGCTGCTTTATTTTTGGATGAAGAAACATGCACAACTGAATTTTCTGTACAATTGATTTTAAATGAGCTAGGGCATGGAACTTGCCCCCATTGTGACACTCCACCTAACATAGAAGAACTATCTTCTAAATGCTGCTGGCTTTCTTGTTGACTATTCCAGTCCTTGCGTCCGCTCGGCATGCTTTTCCTGTAACAAGATTGACTGAGAGACAACAGCGGACCCTGTGTCACAGTTGTTTCTCCCCTATCTTCAGTCAGATCGGGAATTTTATTTTGATGCTTCAGTACCTGCTGAGTGTTGTAATTTCTGGACTTCGATGCCATTCCAGAATGTGTACTTCCTTGCCGTTTATTGAAGCACTGATCACAAACCCGAAAAGCCTTGCTCTTACTTGGGGCTAGAGATGCATTTATAACCTTTTTACTACTACAAGCATGGCAGAACAGAAGACCACAGTTATAACAGTTATGCTTCTTCCTTGTGAACCCAAATGGCAACCTACAACCACTACAAGTTGATTGGTCACTGATAGAAATAGGTTTGTGTAAACAGATTGCAGCTGTGAAGTTTGGCCCACAAGTTATAGTATCTACCTGCCTGCCTCTTAGAGCTTCAACAAAAGAAGGTGTGTATCTGTCTTCAGTATCACCTAGCCCTAGCTGACCATTTTCACCCTTGCCCCATGTATAGACACTCCCTGCAGAAGTCAAAACAGCAACATGATATGAACCAGATGATATCACTTTAACAAACTCTTGTTTAAGCAGTCCTTCAACCATAACTGCTTTGTCCCTCGCATGTGGATTTCCCAGCTGTCCATGTTTTGCAGTTCCCATTGCAAAAACTTTACCCATAGTAGTAAGTGAAACAGTCAACATTCTTCCACAAGATACTTGAACAAAATCATAGTCAACAAGTTGTGAAACACATGCTGGTACAAGCTTGCTTCCCTTATCAGCATGACCAAGCCTCCCTTCATCTCCATCACCCCATGTAAACAGCTTACCACTAGCAGTATTATACCTAAAACGGTCAACCATGACTTCGACAATAGCAGCTGTATGCCATGATCCACAAGCAACAGACCTCACCCTTAGACCCCTTAGAGATTCTACTTCTTTTGGCCTTGAAAAGCTCTGACGATCCCCATGCCCAAGAACTCCAAATGTACCTTCTCCATATGTAAATAACCGCCCACAGCTAGAGACAATTGCAGTATGCCATTCTCCACAAGCAACGTTTGAAATACTAACACCGTCTAAAGGACCAGAAAGTTTATGTGGTATCCACTGATTTCTAACTCCCCATTCATCAGCCAAATCTGCGCAACAAACATCATTCCCCCATGTATATACTTCACCAGAATCTGTCAAAGCACATGTATGATACTCACCACAGGCAACATGTTTTATATGGATACCATTAAGAGAATCAACTATTTTAGGAGAGCTAATGTCTAAATCAATTTTTTGCCCCAGCCTTCCCCACTTCCCTTGACCCCAGCAGAACACTTCCCCTTGTTTTGTAACCAAGGCAGCATGTTTTCCTCCTAGAGCTATATTTTGTACATCTAACATCATAGTCGATTCCAGTAACTTTGGAACTAAAGAATAAATTTCATGTTGGTTGACAAACCTTTCATTAACAATCCCTAAAAGACCTCCAATTCCTCCCCCCCATACCATTACATCCTTCAATACATTGTTATTTCCTACACGTGGGGAGGTAGGAGGCATCAGAGACCTATAGGACAAATTCTTCTTGTACTCCTTGTCAACATGAGGTGATTTAACCTTACTAAGAATATCTGGATCAGTATATGGCGAACTTGGGACTGAATTATCTATTATGCCTTGAGTGATGGAAAGGAAAGATGCCGATGAATAATTGTTATCAGATTTATATGACAATCCATCAGAAAAGCACCTTTCTGACAGTGACAAAGAAGGACTTGCACATACGCTATGTACCTTCAAAATTATAACAAAAAGTAAAAGTCACATGATATTTTTAAGACAATTGTTTTTTGAAAGAGAATGAAAGATCTAAGTAGTTTATATTAATAAGGAAAAGAGAAAAGAATACATGCAAACGACTTCTAATCTAAATTACTCATAGAGTTATATGATTGCATTGCAGTAGTATTCATTAATATTACTGAAACATACAGTGAATGTGTTAGGGCCCAGCCCATAAGGAAATAAAGAGAAATGTGATAGTTAGTTAGTTAGAGGGGATTAGTTAGGAGTAGGCAGTTAGAGTAAAGCCTATAAATAAACCCTCCAAAATGTAATTAGGGATGCATATGGAATCATTGAGTTTTGACCAGATTATCCGATGTGAAAGGAGAGTACTCCTTTGGGTACACTTGTGTACATTTCTTTTCCCTATTCTTTCTTTCTCTATTTTTCTGTTACTATTGTTGGGATTTCTTCCTTTCCCAAAGAAAGGTTTCTAACAGACTGAGTCATTGTGTATGTACCACTTTACCACATTGGTTCAAAAGCACCAGAAAAAATATTCAACAGACAAAATCTCTGACACCAGAAAATCATAGGCATCTCTTAGGCGCAATTCAGAATATAATGAAAACACAGTCTCACATAATATTACTGAACCTACAGCATTCTGTGTTTAGCTTGAGTAATAAGTTTTGTTATAGGCTAAATCATTTTACCCAGAAACCAAAACTTTAAACCATTTTAAGAGTAATGATGAATTTTTTTAATCAAGGATTGATAATTTTGATTTTCAAATTAGGAGCCAAAATGAACACGAAGAAAGAACAGCCAGACATTATACTAATCATAAAAATCTGTTTACAAAATTTAAACAAATATATAGCAACATACATTCATTTTCTTGATTCTCTTTTCCTTGATGTGCATGGACATAGAATTTATTGAAATTATACTTGTAACCATGACCATAATTTCTTCAATAAAATAAAGCAAAGTCTTTTGAAGCTGAATATTATGAAATGAGATATCTTCACAAAATGAAACATTATTTATTTTACTTGTCACTTTTATCATCATATTTTTATCATTTGGCTACCAATTTTGGAGTATACGTGCAATGTGTGTCATAGCTTTCCAGTATATATGCCCCTGCCCCTGGTGTCGTATTATTATCAACCAGTTATTTGAGATAGAATTCTCACTCATTATATATAGTTAAAATAACAACACAGAAAATGTATGAAACCTGGGTAAATTGAGAAGTTTCATCCAGAAGGCCAAGATTTTTCTTTCTTCTCAAGATTCCAGCTGGACTACTGACACAACTCTGCACCCCTTTGCAGCTTCTTAAACTACTAATAGTTCTAGGATGCTGGCACCTAGAAATCACAGCTTTCAAGCCAACAAACCAAGAAGCAGCCTGTGCTTTGTCCTTGCATATCTGTAGGTAAAATAAATAAATAATTCAAATTATGGGTATAGGAAAACATATGCAGTTATATGTCTTGTGAAAATGACAAATATTACCAGATCAAGAGAGCGTTCACCATTAGCATAGATTAGTGAAAACGAATGGCAATCCTTTTCAGGTTCATCTTGCCTCTGGGACCTTATCTGAAAATGGTAAGCCATTTATTAGACCAAAACATTATTTTTATTCTTTTCATTTCGCTTTCAAACCTTCAGGTTCATGTGGACAGTGCATCAAGCGAGAACTCATGGATGATTGTTACATACATTTCCCTGCCCTTGAATAATTTCTGTAACTGCACTCAATCGCAAATGCTTTTCCTGCTGCCTGGAGTACCAAATCAAATTCCTCTCATCCTAGAATCGGGGGGAGACATATTTTAGTAACTTTATCATAATGCATGAAGGAAATAAGAAAAATAAATGAAATTTCATAACAGGGATGTTACCATTTCATGCAACTATATAGATTTTAGGAGTCAATACAGTTGAATTTAAAGTTAGCATAGTGGATGTAGCACTTAACATTGAAAAGCACAACAAGAAGAAACAACAAATCTAATTTTCAATAACTGGTGTTTAATAGAAAAGCAGCATTTAGTTTTCATCCATCAATTGATGCTACTGCACAAAATTTCCAACAATAAATAAACAAAGACAATAGTACTCCATTAATGACCAACTCAATTAAAAGCTTCTTTTGAGAGAATAATAAAGATATGAACAACATTGAAAAGCCAAAGACAAGGGAAATTATATTTTGGAACATTCACAAATGTGGTGCTTCTAACTTTAATATTCATATAATACGTCTGGAGAATCAATAAGAAATATAGTCCATAGGCAAGTTTCACATCCATAGGGAGTCGTCACAAGAACAACTTAAAATTAATATTCATATAATACATCTGGAGAATCAATAAGAAAAATAGTCCATAGGCAAGTTTCACATCCATAGGGAGTGGTCACAAGAACAACTTAAAAAAATTTGCCATCTCACATATACTTACCGGAGAAAGTCTGAATGGACAGAGCTTTGGCTTTCCTCTACGGCCACACTTGAGTAAATATGCACCTTTCTTTATAGATACAATTGCCTGAACAGAAATACAAACCAATTCTTCAGTTTTAGAGAAAGGGAAACCAGTTCTCTTGGAGGTAAACAAACAGTAGAAAAGATTTCACAAAGGAAATACTGAAACCAAATCAAAATATCAGTCACATTGGCAATTTCAAAACAAGTACTAAAATTCTGGCTTCCATAACCTCCACACCCACATATGTGTGTACATCATCAGTATAGGAATGTCTGCATATGTAAAAAGAAAAGAAGTAGAGAGAAACAACAATTAAAATTGGAGGGATGTTATCATGTAAGGACCAAACTGACAACTGATCCCTCTTGTGCTTGTCTGGTTTTTTGAGAACAAATAATTTGGAAGAGAAAAAGAACTCTTTTTTTTCTCTTTTGACAAAGAGAATGCAACAATTAAACATCACTAGCACCAGATAAATGAGAATGAAGAGCTGTGCGTTGAAAAATCCAAAAGGAGAACCAAAATCAATAAACCAGTAACAACATCAGAAATTCATCACTTGCCATTACCGGCAACTTAATGAATAATTCACAAGGAAAGAGACATAATTCTGAATTTTGAATTCAAACCCAGAAGTAATTACCTTCCAAAATTTGGATCCCCATTATAGTTCATGCATATTGTAGAGAATAATATACCAAAATCACAGGGTCAAATCAAACAACTAAAAATCACTGTTAGAAAGGAAAAGGAGGAATGTGGTTCATATGCAAATGAACCAACAATTTCATTTCAGAACCCAAAAAAATTTAAAATTTTGGAAAGATGAGCTAACAAAAGGTAAAAAAAAAAAACATGTGAACACTATTATAAACATTATAACCATCATTTTTGAAATGGTGTCAAATGAGAAACTGAGAAAGGAACAGAATTGGTATAAACATAAACATTATAAATAAAAAAGAGCAAAGGACCTGTTCAACAGCTCTGTCAAATGGGACTGTTGTTAAGGACTCTTCTCCCATTGTCATGTTGTGGTTTTCATTTCATGGAAGAAGAAAGAAGAGAATAATGGCAGACAAAAGAAACAGAAGAGAGTCCTTGGTTTTCACAACAGTTGGTTGGAATCTTATTATTAACAACAAAATGATTGATGAGATAAGAGGTAAGAATGCAAAGGAAGATGCTTTTTTCTCTCATGCTCTAATTCTCTCTCTCTCTCTCTTTCTGAACTGTCTGAATGAACAGAACAACAAACATAACATAAGAAAACCGGTTGCTTAGACAGAGTGAAAGGGAGGTTCCCTTCCTTTTATGGGTTCCCTTTGTTTATTATGAATCTGTTTTCTTCTTTCATTCACTGTCTGTGGTGTTTGTGTTCACTTCGTGAGTTGTGCTTTTGCAGAGAAAAAGAGAGAGAGAGAGAGAGAGAGAGAGAGAGGCCTGTAATAAATTCAGGACTTAAAATCATATGCACGTGTACACCACATCACATGCGATTTCCTCTTTTTGTGACTTCAAAAGAAAAAACTATTACCACATGCTCTTATTGTCCTTTCCCCTCATTGCCATTTTCTTTGCAATTGCTTTTCTTCTATTTATTTATCGGGAAAAACCCATACATCCTCCTTAAATTTAATCATATTTATAAATAAATACTTTCAATTACTTCTTAAATTTTTATTATTAATGAAATTAATCTTTTAGCTATTTTTTTCTCTTAATTAATCCTTACACTCGTAGTTAATTAAATATATTAACATGAATTTGTTGGTATATCAAACATTTTTTTATTTTAATCAACTCAATTATTTTAGGAAAATACTAAAAAATGCACATAAATTTCAAATATATAAAATAGTATAAAATTATTAAATTATTTCTGTATCTATACTAGAAGCTAATATAAGAATTGATTTTACTAATAATAAAAATTCAAGAGCTAATTGGGACGAAAAAATAATTGAAGGATCAATTTCACTAAGAGTAAAAATTTAAGGACTAATTGGGAAGAAAAAATAGTTGAAAGTGCCTATATACAAACGGGCTAAAGTTTAAGAAGGCTGTAGGCATTTTTTCTTTTGTATATGATGATAAACATTGCCAATCAGCTCAAACATATTTCATAGATAACTAAGTTCTTTAAAAATATTGTGAGGATTTGATTTATGATGCATGTATAAACTAGACTTTTTTTTTTGGAGAAGCAAATGTCACTTCTATAATTTCTATGCCTAGGAAGGATTAGTCTTTAGCATATGGGATATTTGGTGCATTCGAAAAAATGAGAGTAAATCCCCAATTTGATTCCTGAAATTATAACATCGTTTCAATTTCGTCCTTGACATTAATGAAATTTCAAAAATGTCCTCGAAGTTGTCAAAAGCTAATCATTCTAGTCTCTTTGTCAATAATATCAGAGATTAGATTGATTGAGATTGAGGACTACATTGATTAATGTTTACTAATTTTGAGGATATTTTGAAATTTCGCTAATGGTATGGACAAGATTCATACGATATTATAATTTTATAAACTAAATTAGGGATTTACTAAAAAATTTGATGATAAACATTATTGTAACAAAATGAAAATGATAAACATTAATACCACAATTATGCATAGGAGAAGATGATGCTATTTGGGTCTTTGGACCAAATTAATTTCCAGTTGTCTTTCTCATAAAGGTGGCCTATTTCTTACGGTTCAAAGCGTAATTACAGGAGCTTACTTTGTCGTACAAATTGGGCAGTATTTTAAATTTTAAATTTTGAATGTGAAGACTTTTTTTGGGTGAGAATTTTAAATGTCAATTAGTACTAACCATGTGCTTCAAAGCAGAGTCAATTTCCTTAATAAATATATTTCATTTTAACATTAATTTCTTTTTGACCATAAAGGGGATCACCTTGCAGGATCACCTACTGCAAGCTTAATGCGTTTCCAAGTTGGAGTCGAGCCCTAAAATTAGTATATGTTTGGATAAGTGTATAATAAACGTAATTTTAAATAAAATTAATTTTATAAAATTGATTTTATTAAAATTAAATTTAAAGTGAAGTGATTTTTATTCTAATATTTTTATTTTGAAAGCAAATTTGATGTAAAATTTAATTTAAATTTTTCAACATTTCTATAATTTTTACTACATTTGAAGATAAAATTAATTTTGTCTCACAATAATCAAACACCTATATTTTTATTAAAATTACGTTTGATAGTGGACAAAGGTAATTCAAATACTCCCACGATGAAATCAAACACCTACCTAGAAGGATAAAAATTATTACCATTTGTCTATTTGACCAAACAGAATTTCTCGTTTTCTTGGGACAAGAAAGTTTATCACTATGCATAGTGTAATTTTCATTAGCAGACCAAATTAGTTTTCAAATGGTGGGCTATCACTTGATTTACTCAAAAGATGAAATGAACTTAGGATGCTTGTTACAATTATTGCAACTGATTAACAAGAAGTATTCTGTATTCATAGTCCTTATTTTTGTACTGCTTCCATTTTGTACGAAGGGTGCTATGATGCACCTAAAGGTGGTGTTACACGGGTAGCATAGCATGATCCCCCATGGACAAAAATTGAGAGATAAAGAAAGAGAAGGTAGTTTGCTAGCAATAGTAGCAATTGATATGGTTGATAACCGAGGGACATTTCTGCATCAGTAATTTCCATTTGCTTCCAAAGTTAGGTTCACTAAAGTCAGATTAACTCTGGCAGTTTGTCTAGCATGTAGGTCCCATGGACAGTTCATCTTGACCTTTTAGATTTTACGTTTTTTTTTTTTCATTTTCTTTTCTTTTGTGTATTTTCACATTTGAATCCTGTGCTTAGTCATTTCCAAATATCCATTCACATAACAGTAAATCTTACCAGTGCTTCAGCCAAAAGGGGGCCCTGCCCAGCTTAATAGCCAAAAAGAAAAATATACACACACTGACGTTTTTATCCCCGCATGAATAAGTTTTTCATTTAAATCAAATTTTTTCAATACAATCATCACATGTAAAAATATATATTATCAATCTATAACAACTAAACTCAATAATTAATATTATTAATAGTTATTACCCCTAAAACAATTGATTATTGATTTTTTTTATTAACTTATTAACCTAATCCTGCATCAACCATATAAAGATATAAGAAATTAAATAATCATATTTTCTTTAATGTTAGAAAAAGTGAGATAAACGTCACAATTATTTAGTCTACTGCATTTTAATCAAATCTTATATAGAATTTGGCGAGACATACATAAAAAAAACCATCAAAAAGCAAATTAAAGTATATAATCAATAGGTCTAAAATTACATCATATTGGTACCAATATTGCTCTATCTTCAAAAAACTTGAAATCACTCATATTATCTAGCAAATAAGGATAAGTAGAAGAAACAATGCTTGCAATCAAATCGAAGGAATCTAAAATCAAGAGATCTTCTGTAAAATAAATATCAGCCTCACTATCATTATCAATTCCCAACTTCCCATCACCAATATCAAGAATCCATTTTCCGAAGTCCTTAACCACTTGCTCATCATCAATATTTGAACTTATCCGCATCCTCATATTTTCGGTTAACTTCAACACCTTACAATGCTTCCACAATATGGATGAATTAATAGTTGCCATAGCAATATCCGCCCTGCTTCCCTTTGGAATTACAGGTAATATCTGTCTAAAATCACCACCAAGCACAACAACCTTTCCACCAAATGGTTTAGTAGAGTACTCCACCTTAACAACTTCCATTATATCTTTCAAAGCCTTATCCAATGCTTCAAAACCCCATCTGTTAACAATGGGAGCCTCATCCCAAATAATTAAAGTTGTCTCACGAAGTAAGTCAGCTTTAAAACTATTTTGGTTAATATTACAGAATGACTCTTCATTTAATGATAATGGAATGGCAAATTGTGAATGAGCAGTTCTACCCCCGGGTAATAAAAGTGAAGCAATACCGCTAGAAGCTGCATTAAGAACAATTCTACCATCGGCACGGAATCTATAAGTCAAAGTTTTTCACAATAAAGTTTTCCCAGTACCACTATAACCATCAATGAAAAAGAAACCACCAACTTTGATTACCACAGCAGAAACAATTTCATCATATATATATATATATCAACATGTGATTGGTCCGAATGGTTAGGAACTCGAACACCTTATATAAGCAAATGATCAGGGATTCGAATCCTAACACTTGTGTATGGAGAAAACCTAGTTAGAGGAAAGAATCCACCTTGCGTACTGTGACACCCTCAAAACCGGTGGCACTTTTTGTAACCCAAAACACCAAATAAACGATAAATAAAACTTGCTGGTTTAGCTTTCGGAAAACGGTTCATTTAATATATCTTCTTAAGTCCTGAAAATCGTGATAAATTTTTTTCTTGTTTAATACCCATAAAACCACAACATAAAAGAACAGAAAAACTCATATATATATATATATATATATATATATATATATATATACACCATCAACTAAAGATATGGATAACCCCTTTACAAAAGAACTACAAAAGATAAACTTCTAAAAAGCTAGAAACTAGGCAGCGACAGTCTGGAACCATATCTCTAAAACTCATGGCCATCAGTAGCCGCTAACAGACTACTCCAAAAATTGCTGCCTCAAAAGAAAAGTCTACACTCTAAGCTGGTCCATCTTGAAATAGACAGATGCAAACACTAGAAGGGGGTTGAATGGTGTTTGACAAATTTATGCGGAATTTAGAAACTTTTTCGCAAGCACAGACGGGTGATAGTAGACGAGTAAACTTAGACAGGTCAATCAGACTAATAACTCGTTTGAAGGTTTTCACAGAAAACACACAATCATGCAAGATGAAAAAAGGTTTGATAAACACAATTATAAACCCCTTTAATTAGATGATAGTTAAGATAAATAATCAAACTAAATAGTCAAGGGAAAGAGAGAGATCACTCAACAGGTTTTATCTTGGTTCATCCCTTAACAATGAGGCTACGTCCAGTCCTTGGCAGCACCAAGTTTTCTCACTATAACTGATTTAGGTTACAAGACAGACAAGTATTATTTTCACACCTAGCCTCTTTAGGCTCCAGACGAGTATTGTTTTCACACCTAGCCTCTCCAGAATCCATACGTCCAGTCCTTGGCAGCACCAAGTTTTCTCACTATAAGTGATTTAGGTTACAGGACAGACAAGTATTGTTTGCACACCTAGCCTCTTCAGGCTCAGACGGGTATTGTTTGAGAGAAGTTGTAAAATAAATTATAATTTGCAAGTCTTTCACAAGCACTTAGACGAGTGTATTAAATGTGAAGTTCTAAAAGACTGCGTAATAACTTCAAATGATTGAAGAATAAATAATGAAAGAATGAAGATTAAATGCGCAGAGTAATTGCTCTTTGATTGCTTTGTTCGCTTTCTTCTCTGCTTGAATCTTCAAGGTCTTCTTCATTAAATAGGCTTCAAGATTTTAAAGTCGTTAGACACAAAGTTTGAAAGCTTGGCTTCTTGCAGATCTTCCATAAATGCAAAGAGTCGTTCTGATCAACCATTAAAGCATACGGAACTTCACTTACTCTCTCTCATCAGAAAGGTGAAGACTTCTGATACACCTTTGGTCTTAGCAGGTTTGTATACTTGTTTTTTGCCATCAGAGGGAAGACTTTCCCTTTTGATCTAAGATGCAGTTGTGTTCAGGCAAAGCACTTTGTTGAAGTTCCTTATCAGAGACGAGACAGCTTTCATCCAATGTATTCTTTAACGTTAGTCACCAGACGGGTGAGTAACTTCATTAGACGGGTTGACTCTTTAACAAAGAGATGACGTCAGTTGCATAGTCTTTTAGATGGGTAAGTCTTCCTTTGATCAGACGGTTGAAGACTTCATTAGACGGATTGAACTTCTCTTAGTTCAGACGAGTAAACCTTAGCTAGTTCAGACGTGTGAACTTAAGTTAGTTCAGACGGGTGAACTTATCCAAGTTCAGACGAGTGAACTTTCCTAGTTCAGACGAGTGAACCTTAGCCAGTTCAGACGAATGAACTTATCTCAGTTCAGACGAGTGAACCTTCCTAGATCCAGACGGGTGAACAGTTCATATAGACACTTAATGTTTTAATCTACACACTAAGTAGACGAGTTAAACACCACAGACGGGTTCAATTAAATCATTGAATAACTGTTTTAATCTCATCAAAACTATGATAAATGCACATAAGAGATTTGGAGACTCAACACATCTAGTGGAAGCCATTGGACAGTCCCTCAAAGGAGGGTCCAACTGATCCGTCAGAAGAGTGGTCAGGGGAAGATACATCCCCGTTGACCATCCCTAGATCTCCGGCTCCCTCAGCCAGAGCATCGCCATTTTCCAGAGGATGATACTCAGGAGTCGCAATGAGCTCCTCCTCCTCGGGATCCTCTTCCTCTTCCTCCTCTTCATCCTCCCCTTCTTGCCCCATGGGTACCAAGGCAAACGGAGGTGGAGGAGATAAGGGAGGCTTCTGCTAGGGCGGCTGGGCGACTGGGATGTGGTGATGCAATTCCCCGTGATCTATCAAAAACTGCAGCATCAGCCAGATCGACGGTAACGGAATCTGAACTGTCTCAACCGTGTGTACCCTCTCTTGAGGTCCCACCTCGAGGTTCCCCCTCAGGGTACAAACTGGGCCCGTATATGCCGCACTGGTAGCCCCGGGATGTATGACCCAGGCGGCGGGGTCCTCTCTATGCTCGAAGGTGAGGGAGCGAACTCCCGTGTGCGCCAACCCCTCGCTCCCCAAGCTCATCTGTACAATATATATATATATATATATATATATATATATATATATATATATATATATATATATATATATAAACAGAGCAGTCCAGAAAATATGCAAGGGTGAGAAACCAATATATGAATCCAAAAACGACAACTATATGCCCAATCCAAACAGCAGATTCATATAATATAACTCACTCAAATCATCATGCATCACATAGTGCAGCATATGAAATCAAGTACTACAGCAGTAAATGCACAAGGGCTTCGTACCCCACAATCAACGTTATTCTCTAAACGTATGCATGACACTTCCATATATCTCAACTAATATTCAATCTAGATTTCCGGAAACCCTATCACCATATACACGAGTTGATCAGACTCAACGTCATTGCCCCGCAGGAAACAATGACAAACGCCAGAATTAAAATTCGCCAAAACGTGAGCACGTAACCTTCCAGGAAATAATACATGGACGTGCACGTCAGTGGTACTCACGATGTATAAGTCATACTATATTGTCCTCTTCAATGGGCACAATACGCTCTCCCTGGCACGTATGACATCATTTTCCATCAAGGCATAATGTTACATAATGACCTTAAGTCATCTCAGGTTCCCCTTGCCTATCAAGGTCTCCTGTTTCACGGCACGTCTACCTAACACACAAATACATGAGAAACTATTTAGTTCTCGATGATTGATCTTTGTTGCATCAATATTTCCTCGTTGTAGCATCAATGCTAACAACCACCATAATGTTTTAGACTATTTAAGCCTCAAAAACATTTTCTCAAAACAGGACATTTAATCCAAAAACCACTCAAATCCAAACATCCCTAACCGATGCACCAATCTAGAATTTTGGATTCAAGATCTTAAAAACATCCTCAAGCCTACAGGACCACAAAGATCGTCCCTAAGCCGACAGGATTACAACTAACACGGATCCTTGATCTATGTGTTTCTGCAGAACCCTAGAACCCCGACGTCTCGGTTTCTAGTTTCTAAGCTTTAAAACCACTTTTCTTGAAAACTCAAAAACCAAAAATCCAAATCTCCGATACTTACACAAAGTCATCGGGATCGGTTTTCCATAAAACAAAACTTAATCTAAAGACCATTTCTTTTTCTTTCGTTGTTAAAAACACAAACCTTAAACAAAGCTTGTAAAATCCTTTTGCTTGGATAAAACCAATAAATTTTGTAAATCACGTTTATTAAAACGCTTTTGCTCAAACGGTTAACTTTATTCATTTAAAAACTAATAAAGATTTCTAACGTCCTATTTAATTTGCTCTTTTAGGTTGATTTTACTTAAAAGCAGTTGTTCATTATATTTTATTTCAAAAGGGATAATTCACTTAATTTCTCTTAACATAAGTTGAGAAACAATAAAACATCTTTATTTCCTCAATTTAAAATTTCAGACTTTTAAAGCTTTTAAGTTACACGATGTCGGATCCTAATCAAAATTAGGTCCTCTAACGCCTTAAATCCCATAGCAGGGCACATGATACATCCATATAATTATTCAACAATTATAGCATGTATTCAAATATGTCAGCAGTTATATCATGCATATTCCAATCAACAGCAATAAATCAAACAATCAGCCAACAATCAGATACAGAATATTTAATTACAATACAAACACCGATGCAGCACATAGCTGTCGAAAATGGAGTTCCTCAGGTTTATCCCCTTACCTCTTGTAGTCTTAAGGGAAGTTGCGAACACCCGATCAACTTGACAACTGGCCCAACTAGCTGCCGATCACTACATACACACAATCCATAAAGGCATTAACTCAAAAAAAACAAAGATTTCTCCTACTGCACTACCCCTAAGGTTCGGCCCTATTACACTAAAAATAGCTAGGGAGCTCCAAAATTTCTTATTTCTTGGATAACACCCTAACTAAGTATGATAACCCTAGATATCGGCTCAAAACATCAAAAACCAACCAAAACCCTATCCTACACACATAGGGGGTTTTCGGCCTCCTCATAGAAAATATAGCTAGGGAGATTTCTTGGCTCTAAGCTCTTGGACCATACAAGTATGTCATGAACCTAGGCCATAGAAATTGGTTTGGTACAGATACGATTTTCCTACAATTTTTCATGAATTTTTGAAGATTTTACGGACAAAACCCTAACACCTTTGATCATGAAAATTAGAGGAGAGAAATGAGAGATTGGGAGAGATAGAGATGAGATGCTACCTCCTATGGTGATCTAATCTAAGATTGATGAAGATTGCTTCAAGAGAAATCAAAAACTCAAGCTCCAAAAATGAGCTCTAATGGAAGGAGAATGGAAATATGAGAGAAAGGAGAAGATGAGGTTTTGGGGGAGAGCGGGCTGCGAGAAAGTGAGAGAAGATAAGAGTGAATGAGAGATATTTCCATTTAAGTAACTTAGTGAATAAGAAAGGTAACATGGTAGTTAGTAATAAAAATTAATCAAAGGCAATTTGGTCAATTTACGTCCCGATATTTGAAATCATCATGACACTGGTTTGAATCCTCAAATAACTTTGCACAATTCTGGCATGAAACACATCTGATCGTGGGTCTCGAAAAACCCTAAGACAGTTCGAATCGTCTCCCCTGTCGATTATCAGTCCGAATATAAAACATTATTTATATTTTTGGACGTTAGGACACATTTTAGCAAAAAGATAGAGGATCGAATTCTAAGACTAATGGTCTCGCCCGTTAGTCAAGAAGAGGTCTGTAGAAAAACACTATCATCCGAAAAACATAGATCGGGCTTCGATTGAGTTTTCGGTCCAAAACTTAACCGTAGGCTCCTACTATTATATGAAACATGAATATGATTTTAGTTTTCCCAAAATCATTTTCTAAAGCATAGATAAAAATATAAACTCATTAATTGAGTTTATCATCCTTAAAAAGTACGAAAAATCGGGATGTTAGACGTACTCAACAGGTTTCCGACAGAGATTAGTTAACACTGTCAGTAGTGAATAAAACATGTTTACCTATATATATCCTCGATTATTTCTGTATTAACCTATTCACCTTACAGATTCTCTTTACTTCTTACATGTTTCCTTGATATTGATCCTTTTTCTCAGTGAAATGTAATTCGTTGTCATGTAGTTCAGCAGACAGTAGACCTTTGTTTTTTTTTTTTAAAGTAATGTTACCGTTGTATCTCTCTTTTTCTTCTCTTGTTTTGGTGTCTCATGAGATGCCAATCCATCTTACATATGGAATATGTTCATGATTCATTCACCCGGTCAAACTGTCCCTTTTCAAACCAAAATGAAATATGTGTGGTCAGTCAATGCCATAATGTTACTCGCTGGTTACTAATTAATATTTGGAAAAAAAATAATGTTTCTAAAATTATTGATCTATGTCGTCTTGAGTTAGCTTAAAGCTGCGGGACATGATGATTGTGACTTGTGAGTATATGGGTTCAAATTTCTGCAATGCGCTCTACCAATTTCTTATTCCTTATTTCCCTTCTTCCTTCTTCCCCTTCCCCTTGTAAGGCTTACTATGATTTTCTAGTCAGACCAAAAATTTATTGATTTATAAGATAGTTAACTAATAATTGGCTTATTAGAGTTTCCTATTTAATTTTTGACAACTCACAAATATTCATTTAACAATTCACGTGATAAATCTATTAAGCCTTCATTTGGTATAGAAGAAAGTAGAAGGAAAGAAAAAAAATCAAAAGAGGAAGAAAAATAGAAGAAAAAACAATGTTTCCCTCGTTTGCTTTACCATGAAAAAAGGGAAGGAATGAAAAAAATCTATAGGACCCAATAAAAGATTGGGCAAGCCTCATTTTGGGTTAAGAGGCGTAAACATCTCTATCCTTATTGCATCTCATTTTTATTTAAGAGTATTTATATCATTTCATATGAGGATTTGTGCGGTCTCTCGAGCACATTAGATGAGGTTTCTAACCTTTCAAGAGGGGCATTACCATAAACAAGCAGGCTGAGATCCTATTGAGGATTTAAGATTTTATGATTCTGTCCATGTGGCAACCATTTAAGGTTTGTATCGTAGAGTTTGGCACTCATTATCAGATTGGTGTTTCAGATATGTTAGCCTCCCTTCGACATTAAGATTAATGTTTTTCTGAAAGCCTCTAAGCAAAAATCAAGTGCATTAGATGGAAAAAAGATGATACGCATTTATTTATTTTTTAGGAAAACAGTCTTTCTCGTTCTCCAACTTTTTTTTTAAAATTTTATCTTAAACTGACAACTCATAATATTTAAACATCAATTTCATCCAAGTCATATGTGTCTTTTAACTATCACGCAAATAACTAATGGCGTGATGACAAAATTAATTGTCAGGACAATTGTAACTAATGGGTGTAAACTTAAAATACTAAAGTGAAACAAATAAAAGATAAAATTGAAAAATCAATTAAAAAAAAGAGGAAGAAAAGACCTATTTTGCCTAATATTTAATTGAACAATACTAGCTAATCAACTTAAATTATGTAAACTGATTGCATACCAATTAAAAAGAAATGCAACTACTTTTGAGGATTAGTCAATTCTTATATATTAAGAGTGTGTTTGTTTAAGATTATTTGATGATAAAAATTATTTTTTTAAGTTAAAAATCATTTTTAGTAGTTTTAATTATGTTTGTTTAAAATTTTTTAGGAAATCATTTTTTTAAAAAAATCATTTTTATGGCTAAAATGAGAAGTTATTCCATTTAGTTTCTCACTAAAATCTGATTATATAAAGAAGAGAGAAAATATGTTTGTTACAGATTATTAAAAAATGATTTTCATTTAATATCTAAATTATTTTATATAAAAATCATTTTTTCATAATCTGTAATAAATTGATCCTAAATTGAAGCTATCATTCTTAAACGTGAGACACCCTCGTTAATTACTGGCTTCTTCGATACACATTAAAGTATAACTTTTTTTATATTTTACCTTTTAATTGAATATTCATTTTCGATATACTCTACTTAATTACATTTATTGTATTATTTATTTTTTATATGCTCTACTTAATTGCATTATTTTTTTATATTATTTTGATTTAACATATTCCACCATATACCAACTAATTACATCACCATTTTTAAATTTATCTTACTAGATCATGTATCCTTGCAATACACGAGTGTATCATATTTTTCTGTTTTTTTGTTTGAATATATTTTTTTTAAATATAGGAAATAACATATTAAAAGAAGAACAAATATATATATATTTGTGTTATATTTGAATGGTTCGCGATAGTGGTTTGTATGTTTGAGTCATTAAAGTTAAATCGTTGGAAAAATATACTTTTGAGAACAACTCTTAAAATGACGTTATGATTTGCAAATTATCATTTTCTTAGATGCTCATTAAATATCCCACTAATGCTGAATGGTTGTTCTATCGTTATTGACATCAGATTTGAGTAATAATACAGTGTGAAAAAAATATTCAGGCATTTGGAAGAATTCAAGAAGAATGATCGACTCAAATAAAGTGATACAGTTTTTGCATCCAGCATATACTTGGATTTCTACTTCAAGAAGAACATCTTCCAAAAATGGGTAATTTAAAGAATTTATTTTCACAATTCTACTTGCTGACCTCTATGCCTTCTCTAAATAATCTTTACATGGCATACATGGCATTTAAATTAATTCATCGATATTAAGGAAAGCAACGCATTGAAATCTTTATATGAGAAGTCGGAATTCAAAAAAACAGATTTCAAAGTTTATTGAATTGCTTATGTTTTCACAATCAAATAGACAACCACCTTTAAGTCAATGCAAGGCACATTAAACCAAATTTAATCATGGACACAACAACTTAATCAGAAACCACCATCTATCAAAATCATAATTTTAAAATAATAAAATTACCTCTTTTCGGATGATGCCCAGGCTATACATGTACACAATAAAATAAAATCACAAAAAAATGTTGCTTTTAAATAGAAAGAGGTGAAATCGCAACCAAGAAGATGAAGTTTAAACTAAAAGGTAAAAAACCTAAATTTGTTTTCAAAAGCTCAACATATTATTTCATCACGCAAGACAACCGAAAAATTTAAAAACACCATAGAGAACCAAATTCAAAGACCAAAGAAATAATGAATAAACAATTCAATAATGTATTCACATACCCAAAGAAGATGAGGATTCATAATAGAATGGAGGCAATCCTTTTTTCTTTGAAAAAAAAAAAGAGAAATGTATAACATGGTTGTGCTTATAGCAATTAGCACATCAAGGATCAAATTACATAACCAAACAATTCCTTATCTTTTGGAACAAATGAGTCAACAAATATAAACCCATTATAATATATAATCTCACGCTAGCTGCATACCAAAAAAAATATTGCATCGTCCTATCTTTAAAATTTAACTCCATTCACAAAAATTTCCAAATTCTAAAATTTCAACACCAACAAATATGACTTGAAGCACAACGAACAATCTTATAGAGCAAACACACATATTGCCATTATTTAATACATACTCAGATTCCCACTGTCAAACACTTGGTGTGCAATAAGGAGAAGATATTCAATTTGTCGTTCGCATTTATATGCTCAGGTCCACAACTGATCAAGAGCAAAATAACATTTCATTAATCAATCAAAACAGGAAAAGAAGAAGAAAAGAATCATGAACAGGACAATAATTGTGATTTGCTTCAGTGCTTGTAGCGTTTGTACTCTGGCTAGCATGAGTCACGTTGCATCAGTGCAACCTTTTCAGATTTTCTATCATATTTGTTTTACAATATATGAATAGCTAGATTTTGCATCAGTGCAACTGAGTTTTCTACCATTAAGCTCATCAAACCCCTTTGTTGGTATAGTTTTCATGGCATTCTAGTATGCTGGATTAAAACAGTTGGATTGTTCTCCTAATGTAGGTTTCTTTCTCCTTATGGTTTGGTCTACATAAACAACTTATCTTAACCTGATGCTATCGATTCTTATGGTGCTTTTCACTAACAAATGGAAATACTAGCCTAGAAGCTCTATGAGCAGTTGCGACGTGAAGCAGCAGCTGTGAAGATAGAAAAGAACTTCAAAGGATACATTGCCAGGAAGTCTTACATAATAGCACGATCATCTGCAATTATATTATAGACAGGTTTAAACTTTAAGGTCTATGAAGGCTCGTGACGAATTTAGATTTAGAAAGCAAACACAGTCTTCAATTCATATCCAGATTCTCTAGTCGATCTTCTTCATAGTTTATATAATGTTAGTTGAGAAAATGATTCCATGCAACCTTTTTATAATGTATAGTTCATCTCATCGCACAGGCAACATCATCTTCATTAAAACACTCATTCCCTAATGCAGTAGCATGTTTGCAGTAAACACATGAATGCCAGGTTTACACATGCAAAAATCTATCCATTCACATCCCTCAATTTATTCAAAGACCTATTATAAACCTGAAGAACACAACAATCATTTTAAAAATAGTTAGCATCATAAATTACTTAAATAAAATCACAAATACATGCTTATACATTCTTATCAAAATAGATTACAACACAACATTCACCGAAAAAAACACATACAAAATCAAATGACGCTTATTCGTGAGAGTATAAAAAAAATGAAACAAAAATAAATTAAAAGGGTAAACCGAACCTCGAAGAAGATAATCAGCTGAAGTTCCAAACTGCGCACACACTGTTTCAAAGAATAGGGGAAATTAAGAATTTCGTAGGGAGAAAAAAAATTGAAAGAGAAAGAAAATAAAAGGGAAAGGAGAACCTGGACCAAGATGATCAGCTCTACCTCCTTCCTGCCCAAACACTGTCTCAAAACGATTGGAGAAATTTAGAATTCCAAAGCACCAATCAGGAAATCTAAGAGGTAACATGGAGGAAAACGAAAATTACCCAGCACCGATGGAAGTCACTTCGTCTATGATTATTTAAAGAAACCAAAAAATCGACAATCGGTGCAGATGAGGATGTGTAGACGGTGAGTCAGTGGTGGTCTTCCAAGATGCGCCGACAAAGAGTGAAGAGTCAATTGTCAGTGTGAGCACTGACAGATAGCGAATAGGGCTGCTAAATTTCAGCACATAACTAACCAAGAGCAAGTGCTTATCGGTTCCTATAACCAACATTAGTGGATCAAACCAAACCAAAAAAAAGTATCCTTTTATGCATGCTGAAAGGGAGTTCCAAAAGGTCAAATCAAGAAATTAATATGAAGGAACAGTGCCATGTGGTTAGGCATTTGTCTCCTAAACATGACAAATGAAATTGAACATGCCACAGAAAACATTTTTCTCTGGTTCAAACAAAACCTGCTTGGTGCGGTGAAGATAAGTGTTGGAAAATCATAGACTCACACACAAATTGCCTCATCAACATGACTTGTGAGTAAACCACAAATACAACCATCATGACTTCTGAGTAAACCACCAAACCAGGTCCTCCCTGGGTTCACCATAAAACGGTTGGGATTGAATCAACTCCTACAACCAGAGCATTACTTGATTGTAACAAAAAATGAAAAGCTTTAGCTTAAACCATTTACCTATCTCTCAGTATAAGACCATTTGATCTCTTAACCCACACAGATATGAGACCCATAGTCCATAGAAGAGGTAAGCATTCATGTTATTTGGGGTAATGATACTTTAAATAAGTAACCAAGAAGGAAAACAACCGTCCTTCTATATACTGTGGATTTAACTCCTGCTAAATTCCTTTCAGTAGTATTATTAATATTCTTTAAAATAAAGCCATTGTCTCGTAAGTACATGGTTGTCCACAAAACCACTTGTTCAATCAATCATTTTCGTCAGAGCTCCGTACAGAACATTCAAGCTAAATAATCAACAGATTAAGATTCTTTTGATATTGAGATGCACAAAATTTAGAGAGTTCAGTAATTCTATATTGCCAACTGAGCTAACTACTACCAAGTTGCCTACTAACACTCCCTTCTATTATTTTGTTTCTCAACTCTATGCAATTTTTCCAAATTAACGCTAATGTATAATGTTAGATAGTAGAACATAGGTTGAGGGCTCATTCAGTTCTATATAAGTAAGCATCTTTGATATTATGTTTCTTGCTTCAGCATTCTCATGTTTAGAGCAAGCACCTAGTAAAGTCTTCCAAAGAAGAGATTATTAATGAAATGGAGCTTCCTGTATCAAATCATCTACTTCTTGCAATATACTTAAAATAAACAATGTCAAAGTCTGAAAAGAAACACCAAGTGAAACTAAATTTTAAAACCACAACAAAGAACCAAAACATCAATTTTAAAAGCACCAGTGGCAAAGTCTGAACACTGGCAAGTGATAGTACGTACATAAGCAAGACACATTGAACTGAAAGCAGAGCATTGTAAGATATCTATTTCGACACTAAGAGTTCCTTCAAGAATAAAATATCAGCAATGCATGGGCAAGGTTATCTTTTAACGTGGATCAGGAGATAAAGTAGTGTGATCAATAAAGCAGCCATCATTACTTGATGAGTGCTGCTAGTGTTATATTAAAATAAAATCTATTAATTGCATTGATTGGTGACTTGATGTTTCTAAAAATAAAACAATCTATTAAACTTATATTACATCATAATACCAAAATAAAAAACCTCCAGAAAACAAAATAAAAACTACTATAGCCAGAAAAACTACTAAAATATCAGCAAAGTATAGGTTATCTTTTACCATGGACCAATAGCTAAAGTAGTGTGATCGATAAAGCCACCATCAACTTCATAAGAGCTGCTAGTGTTTTGTTGAAATAAAATCTATTCATTGCATTGATCGGTCACTTGATGTAACTAAAAATAAAACAATCTATTATACTTATATTACATCAGAACACCAAAATAAAAAACCACTCACACTTAAATTAGTCCAGAAAACAAAACAAAAATACTAAAGCCAAAAAATGCATCAAATTATCAGAGTGCATTATGCAATATTTGAATACGAAAGCAAAATAACTCAAAACAACTTTTTATACCAAAAACAATCTACTAAACTTATATTACAACAAAACAAAAAAAAACCAATCAGAATCAATTGCACCTAGATTAAAACATGAAACCCAATAAATTTGTTAGTACAATCAAATCCACAAACATTCTCTGTGCATGCAAATAGACAATTCGAAAATGCATATACATTCTCTGTGCAAACATAATCAATTCAACAAACAGAGAACCAAATTCAAATAGCAAAGAAATAAAGAATAATGTATTGACCTATCCAAAGAAGAGGAGCAGGTTGCGATGATTTTCCACTAGCTGAAAGAAATCTTCAGAAAGGAACCTAAAAAAACACAATCAGCATACCAGAAGTATAAACCAATTAAACGAAGAATCACAGAAGAAAGATTTGCAGAGAGAATCAGCGATACCTATTTTGTCCTGGGGCACTTCCGAGTATATACTTCTATTGAGCATGCCTTCTATGCCTTCCTCTTCTTTTTCTTTTGCTTTGGTGGTTGAAGAACCACTTTGAAGGCAGCGTCAAAGAAGGCTTTCACATTCTATCATTCCAAGTGCACATGAAACCCCATGATATTAACGACAAAAGAAAGAAAAAATCACAGCATAAATGCTAAGCAAGAGAAATGCACCTGCTACGTGATTGAACTACACTCGATGTAGGCAGGAGCACCAATCAACTTTCTCAATTCTTCTCCCTTCAACCAAAAATCAAAACAAATATCAATGTGTAGATCAACATAATTTCAAAACCACAAACTATGATTATTAAAAGAAACCAAAAAACCGACAATCGGTATAGATGAGGATGAAAGCTGTAGGCGGTCAGTCAGTGGTGGTCTTCCAAGATGCGCCGACAGAGAGTGAATAAGGCCAAATGACAGTCCTTTGTATAGAGATAGGGAATAGGGTTGCTTCCAGAATGGACTTTGTGACTGTTTCACGCCCAAATTGCTCACCATTTTCATTTGGAAATAAGGATTCATCTTTAATTGTTTTCATAGATGAAGATATAGATCCTGGACAATTTTAATTGGGCTCGTTAAAGCCATTTTTATTGCCGCTGAGGCGTTAACATTCTTGAGCATTACATTCTCCACTCTCTAGCAATGAAGATGTAGGCAATAAAGAAAAGACATGAGAAAAGCAAACATATTTTTCTAGTTACCTTCTCAATCAAACCAAGAACACCAGACTTTGTGGCCGAAAAACTATGATTATTTAAAGAAACCAAAAAATCGACAATCGGTGTAGATGAGGATGAAAGCTGTAGGCAGTCAGTCAGTGGTGGTCTTCCAACATGCGCCGACAGAGAGTGAAGAAGGCCAAATGACAGTCCTTTGTATAGAGATAGGGAATAGGGTTGCTTCCAGAATGGACTTTGTGACTGTTTAACGCCCAAATTGCACACAATTTTCATTTCGAAATAAGGATTCATCTTTAATTGTTTTCATAGATGAAGATATAGATCCTGGACAATTTTAATTGGGCTCCTTAAAGCCATTTTTATTGCCGCTGAGGCGTTAACATTCTTGAGCATTACATTCTCCACTCTCCAGTAATGAAGATGTAGGCAATAAAGAAAAGACATGAGAAAAGCAAACATATTTTTCTAGTTACCTTCTCAATCAAACCAAGAACACCAGACTTTGTGCCGAAAAACTATGATTATTTAAAGAAACCAAAAAACCGACAATCGGTGTAGATGAGGATGAAAGCTGTAGGCAGTCAGTCAGTGGTGGTCTTCCAAGATGCGCCGACAGAGAGTGAAGAAGGACAAATGACAGTCTTTTGTATAGAGATAGGGAATAGGGTTGCTTCCAGAATGGACTTTGTGACTGTTTCACGCCCAAATTGCTCACAATTTTCATTTGGAAATAAGGATTCATCTTTAATTGTTTTCATAGATGAAGATATAGATCCTGGACAATTTTAATTGGGCTCGTTAAAGCCATTTTTATTGCCGCTGAGGCGTTAACATTCTTGAGCATTACATTCTCCACTCTCCAGCAATGAAGATGTAGGCAATAAAGAAAAGACATGAGAAAAGCAAATATATTTTTCTAGTTACCTTCTCAATCAAACCAAGAACACCATACTATGTGGCCGAAAACCTCACCAACCACAAATCACTGCGAATGGGCATGAACCTTTGACTGCTCAAGAGATACAGAAAAAAAAATCAGGGGATAGATCAAAAACTGAAGACATCAATTAAACGACCTATTTATCGAAAACCCAGACAGGTAAAAATAAATTGAAAGAGTAAATGAAAAAGAGATAAAGTTTGAGAAAGAAATAAAAGTTGATAAAGTCATAGTAGAATGAGAAGAGGTAGAAGGTCACCTTATAAAAGAGACGGAGAATTGATATGGAGATGAAAGAGAAAGATACGGTGCAATTGGAATGGAGTGGAGATGAGGAGTGTTTTCGTGACTTTGGAATGTAGGAGAGATAATTTCACTTCATCACAACTTCCCAAACGTTTGGTTATTCCAATTTTTTTTAAAAAGAAAACATTAAAATAAGTGATTTTACAAAAGGCCCAAGTGTGTTTACATTGTTACGGCTCATGTGTCTGCAGATTAACTCATTAAGTGAAGTGGTTTTACCATAATACCCCAGCAACTACCTTCCTTTTAATAATAAAGATTTCACAATCATATATGCCCCTAGATCACATTCTTCTTTTCTCCATAATTAAAATATAAAGCTTCTTAAACTTGCAATGCATTAGGTATTTTATTTTATTTTTATATCTAATGTGAAACCCATATAATTTTAAGATTTCATATTAATGGATGTCCTATTAAAAAATTTAAAACTGAAATAAAAATTAAAGCTTTTTATATTTTCAATAAGTTTTTTTAATTTATAACTTTATTTTTATTCTGAATGGGAAACCTATAAACTTTTCACATTCTTACCCCATTAATCGAGCCTAACTCATTAAACTCGTTATCTTTAATTTATATTTTTCAGATTTATTATAAATAAATAAATTATGTATATCTTCTTTATAATTTTCATCATACATACATATTTATAAATTTAAATATATTTTTTGTAATCTAAAATTTATTTAGATTTCATTTTAATTCAAAATTAAAAATATTCACGCAATGCATAGAATACTTGTTCGTAGCTTATATACATCTCTAAATGGTCATTTAAATCATGCTGGTATATACATCTCTAAATCATGCTGCCTCATGTGGATTCTGTCTTTAAAATGAAAAATACAATGATATAATTTTTTTTTCTTGGGTTGACAAGAAACTCTGATATGTTTGAATAAATAAATTCCGATACCCACATTCTTTAAAAGGAATTACTTATTCAATAAATTAATATATGTTAATTTGGCGTCTGAATTGCGGTTTGAAATTGAAATTGAGCCTTGAAATTATATTTTTGATGTTTGGAAATCCTTTTGGATGTAGAATCACAATTCCAAGAACCAAATCTATGGAATTAAAATATAATTAACTTAAACCCTTCTCAATTTTTAACTTCACCCCAATAATTATCAATTTCACACACATGGAGGAACAATCCAACCAAAACAACATAACATGATCAGTTGACCACCACCGCCACTACTATCACCCCCACCACGCCATTGTTGTTGTCGCCACTACGATGTCATCACTATCACTACTGCAACCACTACTGTCCAACCACCACTACTATGACCATTGTTGCCATCACTACTACTACTACAGTCAATTTCAGGAAATTGAATTTAGAATTGTAATTCTATGTCTTAATTTTTTGTACAATCCAAATATAAAATTTACAATTTTAAAGCAATTCCAGTTTTGAGAGTTGGAATTGAAATTAAAATCATAAACTACAGTCCAATTTCATTGTCCAAACCGACCCTTTAAGGATAAAATTTTATTGCAAAATTGAATAATAAAATTCTAAGATACTCTAAATTATTTATTCACCCGCGGGGTGAAATGAACAAATAAGTTTTAATTTTTTTTCCTGGAATTCAATCAATTGTAGGATTGCCTTGAGTGAAAAAAAGAATAATAACAAGTATGGATATGGCTTTGTTAATGTCGTTCTTTTGCCAAAGGAAAAGGTAGAATATAAGTTGCTTCTTGCCTATACTATCTTCTTGGTAGAGGTTAACTTATTTTACAAAAATACTCCCTTCATAAATGATGAGTTATAATTAATGACACTAACATAAATTTCACTAACATGAAAAATAGATGTACCTCGTAAATACGAATTTTATTATAAATAAGGGTATAGTTGGAAATGAGCATTTAATATATCTTAAAATTGATGAATGTTTCTTATATTTTGGATCAAAAAATTAGACCATTTTGTTTCTTATAATATAAACCATAGGGAGTATATTATAATATTCCCCTTATTGAAATTTAGCGGTCAATGTTTTAGTGCAGTGGCACAACTGATAGAAGAAGAGAAATGCTAACAATATATTTTTTAATATACTTTTTATTATTAGGTAAATTTCATGTGAGGCCCACTAAATCACAGAGTCTCATTCTCTATTCAGCGGGTCTCATATAGGGATGAGGATCTCTTGTCCCATTTTGGTGTACTACACCATGTCCCAACTAATAATATTTTGCCATGTACGTTAAAATTTTATTTAATATGGAAAAAAAATAATACATGGCAGAATATTCTTGGTGTGGACATGGTGTGGTACACCAAAATGGGACAGGGGATTATCATCCCTCATATAGAGAGTATGTTGAAAGAAGTGTGGTAAATAATATATTACTAACATTGCTCTTTGAAAGAGGTTCCAGTTATGGCAGGGATTTAACCTGCTATGAATTTGATTTATTATTTTTATATTTTTAGATTTGGACAAAATTAAGTTATCCTATGATTAATGAGTGAGCTAAGTTTGGGAAATTAAATAAAATATATAAATTTAAATTTTATATAATTAAGGGCATTGTTCCGATGCCCACTCATTTTGAAGGGCATCGATGCCCTTATTATTTGCACCACTAAAGTCAACCACATCATCCCCTTTTGCGACTCTGCCGCATACAAGAGCATGCCTTGGCCAAAACCTTTTATTGATCCTCTTCTTTTTCTTCATCTTGTGCTACTACCATTATGAAAACCAGCATTTGCAAAGTTGTTGCCATTACCAAGTTTGTTGTGGTGGCCAGATTCTATAAGTTTATCCAATTGCCTTGCATTTCGTATGTGTCAAGAAGAGGTTTCTTGGTGTGAACCGAGGTCCTTCTTCCATTGCTTCCTTCAGTTCCTTGGCTATTATCATTGCTTCTGGCTTGTCACGTGAAGGCCTGGTTGCACGTTGAGTTCTTCTAACATCAAACTCACTCATAGCCTTTCCTTCAGACCCTGAACCCTGTCAGTACCAAGCCCATGCAGCTGCCTTCCCAACAACTAATTTATCGATGTTGTCTTGAGGTTGCCTTCTCTCCACGAGAGAGTTGAGAAAGAAGAGTTTGGACAGCATGAGATAACCTATTTGCACCACCAAAAAGCCGCCCACTCAAAATGAAGAGGCATGTGAGGTGATCCTTAGCAACAGGAATACACATTCCTATGGGAAACTGGTCACTTTGTAAAACACTTATAATAAATGACCTAACAATTTTACATATTTGTCAAAATTTTAGTGGTACAAATAGTAAGGGTATTGGTGCCCTTCAAAATGAGTGGGCACCGGAACAATGCCCTATAATTAAATCATAAAATTTAAAAAATATAAACAAAAATATATAATATTTATTACCTTGATGATTACTGCTGCACTCTCCAATATCCTATCCAACACCACTTCACATACTCCAAACTTTCACCATCCTATAGACACTACTACATCTTACAAGTCTCTGTCATCCCTGAACCACAGTTCTACCACCAGGCAGTGAGACACTAGCAAGAGTGGAGACAAGCCACGTCTGCAGAGTTGGCTGCCCTTGAAGCAAACAACACTTGGACAGTCCTACCTCTCCCACATGGCAAACAAACAATAGGTTTTAGATGGATCTATAAAGTCAAATACAAGGCAGATGGGACACTGGGCAGGTACAAGGCACGCTTAGTAGCCAAGTGCTATAGCCTATACCCGACGGGCTGGGATCGATTTTCTAGATACCTTTTCCTTGGATGCTAAACTCATAACAGTGAGAGTCCTACTAGCTATTGCAGCTCAACAAAAATGGCATCTCTTACAACTTGACATTAACAATGCATTCCTCAATGGTGATATGCTTGAGGAAGTGTACATGCAGCTTCCTTTAGGCTATCAGATTAAGGGGGAATCTTGTTTGCAAGTTAAATAAGTTGCTATATGGTCTAAGGCAAGCCTCCCGTGAATGCTTTCAAAAATTTTCTTCTACCATCACTCAGCACGACTTCAAAAAAGGCAATGCTGATAATACCCTCTTCACCAAAGGCTCTGGTTCAGACTTAGTCATCTTACTCGTTTATGTAGATGACATAGTTATTGCTGGCCCCAATATGTCTTTGATGCAACAGACCAGACTCATACTCAAAACTCACTTCAAGCTCAAAGTGATTGGTGATCTCCAGTACTTCTTGGGCCTAGGGATTGCTAAGTCCCCACAAGGTATTCATTTGTACCAGCGCAAGTACACCTTAGAGCTACTCACCGATAATGGGTTTTCTGGTGCCAAGCCCCTCCAAGTGCCTATGGACCCTAATGTTCAATTAAACGATTTCGATGGAGACCTCCTTACCGATGCTTCACTGTATCCAAGACTCATTAGCAGACTCATGTATCTCACAATATCACGACCAGACATCACATTTGCATTCAATCGGTTAAGCCAATTTATGGCCAAACCGTGCACACCCCATCTACAAGCAGTTCACCACCATGCTTCAATACCTAAAAGGTACACCTGGTCAAGGCCTGTTATTCCGAGAACAATCATCCTTGCGCATCACTGTATATGCAGATGCAGACTGGGGTAGCTACCAAGTAGGGGTGGCAAAGTGGGTTGTGACCCGCAGGTCAACCCGCCAAAATTTGGCGGGGTGGGTTGGGGTCCTCAACCCACCAACCCACTTTGACTCGTCTCGCTTAATCCACCCGAAAATGGGTTGGTGGCGGGTTGGCCCGCCAACCCGTCAGATTAAAAAAGAAAAAAATTATTATTAATTTATTGATTATTTAATATTATTTAATTTAATTGTTACTTGGAATTATTTCATATTAAAAAAATAATGTCTTTACTTTTGTAACACGAATTGTATGGCATAAGATAAGATTATTCCAATTTTTTAATAAAAGAAAGACTATGAAGATTACTCAAAAAAAGAAATGTTATATGATTTTTTTTAATTTTTTTATTTTTATAGCGGGTCAACCCGCCAACCCAATTTACGTTTTTATGTGTTTAGCGGGTCAACCTACCAATCCGCCAACCCGCCTAATGGTTGGGAGGTTCAACCCATACGACTAAAACGGGTTGGGCCGCCCCGTCCCGTTTTGGGTGGGTTAATGGCAGGGCGGCCCACTTTGCCATCCCTACGACCAAGTCACTAGGCAATCCAAAATTGGATTTTGTGTTTTCCTAGGCTCGTCCCTCATATCTTGGAAGTCTAAAAAACAAAACACAGTCGTTTGTTCTCCAGCTAACGCCGAATACATGGCATTGGCAACTCTGACCTCAGAATTACTTTGGTTAAGACAACTGCTCCCACTACAAAAAAAATGTATTTTAGCGATCAAGCCTTTAGCGACCATACTTAATCGGTCGCTAAATATGAAAATTCGGTCACTAAATCGACCGCTAAATGGTTAAGCAATCGACTTAGCGACCACCAAACGATTTAGCGATTAGGCAATTTGCTACCACGTTTGGTGGTCGCTAAATTGGTCGATAAATGGTTTAACGACCAAATTTTCATATTTAGCGATCGAACTTGGTAGTCGCTAAACACCTCTTTTTTTGTAATGTCCGAGCATTTGAAGTCTCGGTGAACTCCATCATGACATTCTTTGATAGCAAATCCGCTATTTACTTGGCCTATAATCCCACTTGTCATGAATGTTCCAAATATGTAGATATTGACTGCCATTTCATACGTGAACGTTTCCAAAGTGGTTTCCTCAATTTGATACATGTCAACACTTAACATCAGCTAGATGACTCCTTGACCAAAGCTCTTCCTAATACGTTGTTTCACACTCACATGTCCAAGTTGGGAAACCTGAATATCTACCTCCCACTTGAGGAAGAGTATTACAACTTTCGGTTTCTGTTAGGTTTAGTTAGTTATAACTAGAAGTTAGTTATTGAGTTAGTTGACTTTTATATATATATATATATATAACCAAAAATCATCAATGAAATACACATTGGATTCTTCTCTCCCCTAACTCTGATTTCGATATGTTCAATATATATATTTAAAAATAAATTATATCAATATAAAAAGTAGTAATTTAAGTCAATAAGTCATATAAGTTGTTACAGATTTTTATAAAATCATATGTTCCAATATATTCATCAGGTCGCGATAGACCAACTCGGAGGAGTAAGCCCCGTCCCCAACTTGTAAGTGATGTACCAGTACCACCAAAGGTAATTGGGTGTTAATAAAATGTACATATACGCTATGAATTGATAGGGTTCGCATTGACGAGTTGAGATATTAAACTAGTGATTCATATGATAAAAATATCTAGCAATAAAGTAGTAATTAAATTGATAGCTTAAAATATTTACAATTTAAGTGTAATATGTTGATATCAAAGGTTTGTTTTTTTTTTTTTTTATATGCACCAAAAAAAAAAGGTTTGATCTTTTTCTTTTGGTGTCCACAAGGGTATCACCAATTGATAATCAAAGACTAATCACTTTCGATATGTAGAGATTATCGAAGTAAGTTTTGTCTTTTCCAACAAAGAATTTTTCATACACACGATAGGAATCGAACCCCTAATAATAAGGAACTCAGCTATCGACCAACTATAGCCCCAACGGGGCCGACACTTCCTTAGGCAAGCGTTTTACCAAATTGAGGTTGTGTTAGAAACTATTTAACAATTTATGGCACTTTTGAAACTAATTACCAATTTAGGGCACTTTTTGCCCAAGTTAGCGTTGACATCGAAGGCACCACTTCGGCCGACGCTTTTGTGGCGCCATGTGGATTGGAGCCACTGAGACAGAGTTAAAAATATGTAAAAGTGATCTACCAATAATAATTGAGTTAACATTTTTTTTAATAAAAAATTCACTTAAAAAATATATAAAATAGTATACCACTTTTCTACTATAATTGAGTTATTTTTTAATCCAAATTTTATCTAATCATATCAATAATAACTAAATTAGAATCAAACAAACTTTATA
Source organism: Ammopiptanthus mongolicus (assembly GCA_039655645.1). Taxonomy (NCBI): domain Eukaryota; kingdom Viridiplantae; phylum Streptophyta; class Magnoliopsida; order Fabales; family Fabaceae; genus Ammopiptanthus; species Ammopiptanthus mongolicus. The sequence continues at coordinate 85,647,035 of CM077344.1, read as the reverse complement.
TTTGAAGATAATATACAAATGTCAAATATTATAAATTATATATAACCAAGTTATAAATAATACTAATATAAATAAATTGTTACATTTTGTATAACAACAGCGTGGAGATAACCTAGTTGGTATAAAGGATTGGCTATAGGTACAAGGTGATGGGTTCAAATCCCATTCTAAACAAAATAACTACTTTTATGGTGGGGAAGTTGCTTGGTAATAGGTTTTGCCACGTCAACGCTAACGTCGAAGGCGTCATTCCACGTCAGCGCTGACTTGGCTAAAAAAATCTCATTTTGGTAAATAGTTTCTCAAACCACTACTCAAAAAGTTCATTTTTGCAATCGACATTTTCCGACCAATTAAAATTCGGTGGCAATAATTGTTTTTGCCACCGAAACTCCGACCGATTCCTATTTAACAAAAACAGAAAAAATAAACACCTTAAAAAATTATTTCCGATCGATTTTTGCGACTATTTGTGCAGTGGCAAATTTTTTCTTCCAGTTCGGTCAAAAATTCGGTTGAAAACATTGATGGGTGAAAACTCAAATAAGTGGGCAAATATTTTGACCACTTGTCCGACTGCAAACAGTAACAAGTTTCCCACCGATTTTAATATCGGTCGGAAACTACTGATTTTCCCAACGATTTTAAAATCGGTCAAAAACTCCTGATTTTACTGCGAACTAGGGCTACCCCCTTTTCACTTTCCTTCATTTTCTCCTTTCCTTCCTCACGAGCTTCTCCCGCTCACACACCTCACATCGCCACCTCACACCGCACACCACCACCACACCACCACCTCACACTGGCCGACCGTGTAGCACACACCACAACCCATTTTCACTTTCCCTCATTTTCTCCTTTCTCTCTGGTATGGGTTTTAATCATTGAAGTTGCTGCCATAGCAATTTTCTATTTCAAACAAACAACTCTCCCTCTTGATTCCATAATGCTGCCATAGCAATACCACTGTGGGTTTGATTTCTTCCTCTTGTAAGTCCCTATTTCTCTTCCTCTTTCTTCTCTCCTTCTTGATTCCAAATGTCTGAAGTGTGTTATTTTTCTATTTTCCATTTTTTAATTTTTTCTGGTTTCTGATTATTGTTTCTTCTTGTTCCTGTCTTGTTTCTGGTTTCTGATTATTATTTTACTTTATTTATTTTTTTGAACTGTCACTGATTAGAGAAGGCCAGGCTCTTCCTTCTCCTCACAAAGAAGTTGTGCTCTGCAAGGGTCCCCTGTGCTCTCGGTGAGTTTCTATCTCTTAGCCATTGTAAATTGAAACCATTGTAAAATGAAATGGGAATATAGTGTTCTGGAATGGGAATAGTGTTTCTGTGTTTAATGGGTGTTGAAGATTGAATGATGAGAAATCATCATATTCTGTGTTTTTTTAAATTTTATGGACTTAATGTGTGATTTTGTTTTTTGTGTGAATTTCTTCTTCTATTTGTAAAATGCCAATTATAGGTTCTTTGTGAACACGTTAAAATCGAGAGGAAATCAGATTTATTTCATTGTGAATAGGGTTGATAGTTTTCACATTGATTTGTGATCAATTTTGACATTTCTGTGTGGTATCGTGTTGAACTTGCATTAAAACTTATACACCTGGACAAAATATGAAAAGTCAACCTGGAAAGATAAAAGTTGATTTAATTCTTCTTGCTCCTTTTCTACATGTTTACGAGTATCGCCATATACTAATGCAGCCTTAGCCAATATGTTTCACTATTGTTCTCTGCTCCATTTACAAAATATGTAAAGAATGCTCCAATTGAGGTCATACATACATTATTCATTGGCTTGGATACAAAGACAATGTGGAAAGGGTGAGGAAACAAAAACTTTTGCCCACCTCCAAATTCGGGTGCAAAGGGCGAGGAAACAGAACCGCTTTTCCAACCTCCAAATTCGATTGCAATTTTATTTGGTGCCAATTTCATATTTTTTAGCGCACATCTCATATTTTTAGTGGCAATTTGTTTCCGACCAATTTTCCGATAGATACTTTGGTGGCAAATTTGGTTGGACCAACTTGTAAATGACCCATCAAATTCCGACCGTTTTTTTTATTTTCCAACCGAAATTTTCTGTCGTAAATTTCCGACCGAATGGACAAAATGATGGGAGACATCTTTGCGACTGGGGTTTTTGTAACCCCCATAATTTGGTCGGAAATTCAATCCGAAACCTCTTTTTCGATCTAATATTGTGAATTTCCAACCGATTTTGGAGGTGGGAAAAACAGTTTTTTTTGTAGTGAACAACCAAACCTCTTTAGGCAAGTGGCAAAGGAAGCTTGATGATGAATAGTTATCATTGGGCTCACCATATCGCAACATTTCCCATGTTTCGACCCGCCTATTTAGGAAGTATAAAAAGAAATAGATTGAATGACTTCTTTGGCAAGGATAAACACATTAACTGACTTTTGGTTAGAAAGTAACTCTTCAATAGCTATCCTTTTGTTGCATAATATATGATTCCACCAACACTCACCATTTTGTTTCTATAGTATGAGTCATCACTGAGTTGAATGCAAGACCAAGGAAATGAGATACACCATGTGGGAGAGAACCCGTCCTAACCACTTTGTTCAAGCGTTTGCAAGATGATCTCATCAAGTTGATGGAAATGAGATAGCTTGAGAAAATCGGCAAAAAGAGAACTCTGATGGAAGAGGAAGGTTCAATATACTGATCGAAACAACTTTTTTCTTTACAAATTTTTCAGATGATTTTGGTGAGAAGGAGATGTGGAAAGTCTTTTGCAAATGGGGAGGGGTGAGGGATGACTACATTCCATGTAATAAGGATACAAGTGGGAAGAGGTTCAAATTTGTTAGGTTTAAAGAAGTACAAAAGCTTAAAGAACTAGAAGCACACTTGGATGCAATTTGGATAGGAAGTTATAGATTGAGAGTTAACATCCCGATGTTAAAGCGAGGGAAGAATATAGAGCAGTTACAACAACACAAGGTGTACAGAGAATAGGCCAAAACTTCATCATTAGAAAGGGGTATCTTATGCACATGCAATGGTAGATGGAGCATTAATGGGCGAAAAGGAGAGGAGGAATACATAATCTGAGTAGACAAAGTGTTAAAGCATACAGAGACAATGAATGGAATGTCTTAGAGTTTAATACATCAGAAGAGGACATGAAATGACTTAGAAGGTTATGCTAGCACAACAAAAAATCCAAAAGGCTCCATCAATATTCAAGAGAAATGTCACATGGATGGTATATGTTTTTCGTCACTACCGCATTGATGGGGGAAACCTAGTTCCGTTAACTGCCGAAGAAGAAGGTGAGATCGAAGACATTCTATTTGATGACAGTGACTGTTTGTTGAAGTGGTTTTTAGAGATTAAACCTTGGAGCCCGAAACTTGTGGCAAAGGAAAGGCAAAGGATGAAAGAGGAATCTAAGTAAAATAGTAAGAATAAAAATGAGAAAAAAATATATTAAGTTATAAGCTATAAGCTCAAACTCTACTTCAAGTAGCGTCTGGAAAAAATACTATAAGCTAATGAGAAAAATGTTTTCCAAACAAAACTACAAACTCATCCGCTATAAGGTATATATCCGTTATAAGCTAACAGTTTGACCTTGCCAACCAGAACCAAAAAGTTTATCACATCTCATGCAATATCTTTAAACTTTGAATTTTGTGAACTATAAAAATATGTGTCATAAGAACTTTGTTCTCTTAAATAGATTTTTTCAACTTAATTCGGATTAGTTAGGATCAAAAGTAATTTTTGAAATATTGAACATCTAATAAAACTAAAGACAAACCAACAGAAAAACTTTGTAAAATTCTCCTACAAATGTTTATTCTTCTGCAAAGAAGAAATTAAAGTTAATTTATTAGCCAATAGATCAACTCTTATTCTTGGCATCCCTATCTCATATCAAGAGATTCTTTATCTCTCAATGATTGGACCTAATAGCTTGTAACTTATGATTCCTTAAAAAAATATTTTGGACAATTTATAGCGGCGGATTCTACCATGAAGCTTGTAAAAAGTGGTACATGGGATGTACCACTTTTTTTAACCTATAATTAATAGCAAGTTTTTAGGTTTTTAATTTTTAATTTTTTTATTTTGGAAATTCCATTTTTACCCCTCCCCTCCCCATCCCATCCCTCACCACCACTCCTCTACCCCTCTTCCACCCCTTTCCACTGCCTTCTGGGGTTCAATTTTTTTCCTTACATTCAGCATCATGACAAAGTCCATCGTTTACCCTTTTTTTCTTACATTCAGCATCAAGTAAGATGAAGGAGAAGACATTCATTGTCTCCGACATGAGAAAATGATGAAGGAGAAGACATTCTCCGTCTCTGACTTCACCCCTCTTTCGTCGTCCCATCCCCATCAAATCCCTGGAACGATGGGATGTGGATGGCGGAGCATGGCGGTGGAACAAAACAAAACCATGACGTCTAGTTGCTGCACTAGCGAAGAGATTGCGTAAGGGATCATTGAGGGTGGCGGTTCCGAGGTCGAGTGAGTTAAGGTTAGGGGACTGAGTTGACTCGGAGTTGAAGATCCATTTAGAGAGGTTAGGGTTATTACCGAGGGAGAAGGTTTGGAGAGAGGTGAGGCCGGAAAATGCGGGGATGGTAGTTGCGACAGAGGTGAAGTCGTTATGTCCGAGGAAGGTGGTTTGGAGGAGGGAGCGGTTAGAGAGGGGGTAGATCTGGGTTGCGTGGAGCAAATCTAGTTGCTGCCATGTCAGGGGTAGGAACCTTTGGCCAAAAGAGGGTAGGATGGGTGGGATAAGATGAGGGTACAATTGTCATTTTCTTTTTTTGTTGCTACCTGTATTACCAGGTCCAGGTTACTCTTTTTCTTTACCATCAAATCGGGACCATTTAATAAATTATTAATATATTCAATGACAGAAACTAGTGCTTCATCCCATGTACAACTTCATGCTTCATGATAGAATCTACCGTTTATATCAATGAGTTTAGCTTCCAAAATTTTAGCTGTTCTTTCAAATATGTCAATTTACCATATTGTAAATGAAAAAAAATAGTGAAATAAAAAATTTGTCTTCTTAAATGGATTTTCAAGATTGAGTCAAATTAGTTAAAATTCCACATAACTTTCGAATACCACACATTACAGACAAAAAAAATCTAGAAACATACCAATTAACCAAAAACTTTTTCGAAGTATCCTACAATTACTTGTTGATCCTTCCGCAAAGAAGGAAGTTAATTCATTAGCCAATAGATCAACTAACAGTCATGGCATTTCTCATTCAAAAGATTCTTTATCTCCTAATGATTAAACCCAATAACTTTTGACTGTTGATGATGAGTGTAATAATTCTAACCCCGCAAGGATTCTTCATTATGATGAAAATTTTGGACAGTTTATATCTTTGTGTTTAGCTTCCAAAATCTTAGGTTTTCTTTCAAACATGTCAATCTACCATGATTGAGTCAGTAAACACTCCCCAAAAATGAGAAAAAAGAACTTTATAGCATTCACCTTCTGTAGCCAATGGCCAATGCTAACCAAAAGAGATTGTAGTATATCAAAATGATTTATCCAAAAGCAACTTTAGTTATATGTCCTTTTAAAAGGATTGCTCCTATAATTAAGAATCTTGCTGAGCTTGTAAACAACGCTTAAAATCCAGAATAGAGACAAAAACGTATTTCATTCTTTCTTTATATATATATTTAATTGGTATGCATTGACAGTATATAAATTTTTTATACTGTTAACCAATCAAAAATTGTCACATAAGCTAAAATGTTTGCCTCTTATCCTAATTACCATAAAAGTTACTCATATCAAGATTTCTGATTGGTTGACAATATAAAAAATTTACACTGACATTGCATAGCAATTAAATTATATACATATATATATATATATATATATATATATATATTGTCATAACCCAAATTTCGTAGCCGTGACCGACTGACCGAACGACAAAAACTCTTTTTTCCTTTCACAATGTTGAGAGTCCCACATTGGATAGTGATATGGCTTGAATAATGGTTATAAGTGGAGGACAATTCTAAACCCATGAGCTAGATTCTGGGGTTGAGTTAGGCCCAGACTCTATCAGGCGTCTGGTTTATCAAAGCAAGTACAGTTTTGAACAAAACATTTTTTCACAAACAGGTATTTGAATATGCACACTTTAACCCCAAGGTTAATCACGGATAATTAAAAGATAATAATAAAGAAGTATTAAACTAAAGGAATAGAGAGAAGAATTAAAACACGAGATTTATCCTGGTTCACCCTAATCTTTGGACTATGTCCATTCCTTGGCTTAACCAAAGTTTTTCACTATAAGTGATCACATTACAGCCGAGTATTCTTTGCACACCTGGCCTCTCCAGACTCAAACGGTGAACGAGTAATGGTTGCACACCTACCTCTCCAGGCTCAAACAAAGTATTCTTTATACTAGTCTCTTTAGGCTTCTCAAAGATATGAGTTGTTTTTAAGCAGCAACTTCAGATTATAGAAAGCTAGTCAATCAGATAACACTCAAAGAGTGAATATATTTTGCACGGGTATGACTGCTATAATGAAAGAACTTCTCTAAAAGATTTACAGATGAATAGAGAAGAAACGAGAGTTTGCAATGAATAACTCAAAGAGATAATTAAGTGCTTTTCAATCTTTTTCTTCTGTATGTTTTTCTTGTATGTATGCTTGTGTCAAGTTCTCTTGTATGTTTTTATCTTGTGCGTATTCTTTTTCTTGCAAACTGCATTAAGGTTTTCTTAAATAGTCTTCACACAACAAAGATTCGTTGTGAGACATTTCCTTGAATATGTCTTCGTTTGAGGTTGCTTTTCTTCACACGTCCTGAGAGATCACTAATGCAAAAGAGTCATTATGAGAGAAGCAGTAAATGATAGAGAACGTTGAAGATATTTTTGTACTAACGTACATACTTTATCTGAGCAGCAACTTGTTCAGAGCAGCAATAGAGTCTTGGCAGCACAGAATTCCTCTTTAGTGCAATCAGTCAGAACAAAGTTCTAAAAGACTGTTGTTGCGTACTAAAGATATTGTTGACAAGTACTATACAACAAAGATGCTTGGTTGCTCGTCTGTTTTTAGGAATAGGTTCTAGTATGTTTCGAAGTCATAAATAACCTTATTAAATATGTTAACATATTTAATAGTTCTGCTAATCACTTCTGATAAGAGATAGGTCAAGAGGCATTTTAGACGCTTGGCAAACAGTTCTGCTTCAGATTTTCCATAAGTCGCTTGAATTTTTGTTTTGCATTCTTGACTTGCTTGTGAGACTTGAAGTAGATGCCAAAAGGATGTCTTGTCTATATTTAGTTTAGACGCTCTTTTACTTTAGACGCTTCTAGATAAATATCTTGAAGTTTTTTCTTTGAGAAGATCTTGGATGCTTTTTTTTCTTGAACAGATCTTCTTCTTCAAAGATGTCCATCAGATGCTTCAACTGATTTGCTTCAAAACAGTTTCTTCTTTATTCTCTTCATACGCTACTTGAGCTTTGATATGATATTCTTCAGAGAAAGAAATATTGGACGCATCAAGATTATTCTTTGTTGTTTGCATCTATCAGACGCTTCAAAAGAGTAATCAACTTCTTCAATATTCTTTAGACGCATAAGGCTAAGATGAGGGATGTTGCCGAAGGTCTTCATAAAAGATTATGAAGGTATGCTTGACTTGTTTATCATACGCTTCAAGGCTTGAATTGAGATATTATAGATATAAAGCTTATATTCTGCACACTCAAGTAAATCATCGACAATATTCATATAGTTAAGTTAAATCATTAACCAATTATTTAGATGCATCAAAACACAGTTAACAAACGTTTAGCGCAAACTATCAGACACATAGTAATACACTCAGACGCTTGGAAACCTAATACACATGTCAGTACATATTTAAATAATTTTAAATTTTTAAATAAGATTTGACCAAATGAAAAGGGAATTAGAGACAAATATGATAACAACAAGTAGATTTTGTCTCTAATTATGTCACTAATTAGTAAAATTAACATTTTGAGACTAATTAATATTTTTTATCTCTAATAGAGAGACATTATTAGAGATGAAAGACCATTAATTTCGTCTCTAAGTACAATATCAAATTGTAAAGCGCAAGAACAAAGTATTTTTAGTCAAACCATAAAGGGCTAAATTGTCAAATTTATAACATAAGATAGAAAAGTACCTCTGAGGTAAACCATATGAAGGCAAAATGTCAAATTATAGCACAAAGCAGGAAAATATTTTTAAGACAAACCAGGTGAGAATAAATTGTAATTTATCCTACCACAAAAAAAAATGGTATTTTATCCTTTAAAGTAGGGCTGGCCCTGAGATTTTAGGTGCCCTATACGAATTGAAAAGTTGGTGCCCTTTTAATAATTTTTTTAATAAATCAAATTGGGGGAGAACACCCCAATAAATTTTATTAAAAAAGAAAAAATGTAGATACAAAAGAATGGGGAGGGAGGGGGGCCAAACCAAACCATAAAAGGAAAAACTAACCAACAAGGTTAAAACATTCTTAATCCAATAAACATAAACAAGCAAGACTCTTACGTGTAATAGAGATCAGTTAGTCAATTAGTTATTTTCTTTAGAGTTAGTTGTGCGGTTAGTTGCTTCGATTATGCATCTCAGACATGTATATATAATGGATGCACTTTGTAACTTATACTAGATTCATTCATTCAGTTTTGATAGCAATAGAGATGAGCCCAAAGTGCTCTTTATTTTCTCTGGTCTCACCTTCTTCATCTCTTAACATGGTATCAGAGACTCCTTTTTAGGGGCTCCGACCACCATTGTTGCGCTCTCTGATACTTCGTGTGTTGAATCTCTTCTCATTCTTCTCTCTGCATTCGTTCTTGGTTGAACAGTTTCTTGATCAACAATGGCGAACGCTGATGAAGGACACGTTAATGGCGGCAATAACAATCGAGGCTATCAACTCGATATGTTGGATCCGTATTTCATGCATCCAAGCGATAATCCAGGAACCGCTCTTGTATCACCACCGCTAACAGGTGATAACTATCATTCATGGTCCAGGTCGATGATGGTGGCATTAAGATCGAAGAATAAGATTCGATTCACTGATGGCACTCTGCCAAAGCCGGAAGCCACAAATCGTAACTCTTTAGCGTGGGACCCGTGCAATACAATGAACCTATCTTGGATCAATCACTCTCTTAATCCAGAAATTGCACAGAGTGTCTAATCCACTGTCTAGTACTCTAGATCAAGTTTTCAATGCCTGAAGAGAATTAAACCAATTTCCATTAAGCTACCCAATGGTACAATGATTTCCACCTACCTTGCACGCACAGTTTACTTTGCTTCAATTTTTTTCTTAGTGATGTTCTCTATATTCCAAATTTTTCTTTCAACCTTATTTCTATTCCCAAGCTTTCTACCATGTTGAACTGTGAACTAATCTTTCATCCTCATAAATGTTGGATATAGGACATCCTTACCCGAAAGATGATTGGGACAGCTAAGATCAACAATGGACTCTACACCCTCACATTTCCTGCCATACAGAAGCCAACTTCCCAGACCTTTTGTCATGTTATAAATGCTGCACACCTTTCATCTTCCAAATTTCCCTGTAATCTCTGGCATTTGAGGTTTGGACATCCCTCACATGAAAAACTTGTTCAACTAAGTAAAGATTTTTCTCTAGTTACATGTAATAAATCTGTACACCCTTATGATACATGCTTTTATACAAAATAGACAAGACTTCCTTTCCCTGATAGCTTTATCAAATCTGTAAACTGTTTTGATATTGTGCATATGGATATTTGGGGCCCTTTGCTATCCCATCTATGGTTGGCCATAGATATTTCCTTATTGTTATAGATGATAAGAGCCGTTTTACATGGATATTTCTAATGAAATAAAAATCTGAAACTGCAACCCTTATCAAATCTTTTGTGTCCATGGTTGCAGCTCAATTCAATATAAAGGTGAAATGTATTAGATCTGATAATGGCTGTGAATTTATGCTAAGTAACTTTTACAATGAAAAGGGCATTCTTCATCAAATGTCATGTGTTGGCACCCCACAACAAAATGGAGTTGTGGAGAGAAAACACCAACATCTCCTTGGTGTTGCAAGAGCCCTCCTCTTTCAAGCACATTTACCAAAATCTGTTTAGGCTCATGCAAACAGTCATGCTGTCTATATAATTAATAGACTGCCAACACATTTCCTATCATACCAGTCCCCTTATCAGACATTATTCAATTCCCTTCCTGACATTAATTCCCTCAAGATGTTTGGATGTTTATGTTTTGCTTCTACCTTAAAGGCCTATAGAAAGAAATTTGATCCTAGAGCTAGAAAATGTGTCTACTTAGGATTCAAGTCTAGAATTAAAGGACATGTTCTTTTTGATTTGAAATCTAGGGAAATTTTTATTTCAAGGGATGTTACCTTTTTTGAACAAATCTTTCCTTTTGTTTCTGAAAACACAGAAATGGGTCTTGCACCACACCACAATGCCTCATATACACAAACCACATTCCCACACTATGACTTTCTCTTTGACTCTACCTACAACCCCACTGACCCCATTCCCAATCCTGATATGTAGGACACCCTGCCACCATTACCTGATATTCCACCATTCCCTGACCCCTTACATGCTCTTAGTTCTGATACTAACCCTGCACCTAGACGATCAGCTAGACCTAAACAGCCACCAAATTATCTTCAAGACTATCATTGTTCTCTCTTAGCCAACATTATCCATGACTCATTTGCATCAACATCCCAAGGTCACAAGTATCCTCTATCTGACTCCATTTCTTACAATTCTCTATGTCCATGCCACAAACACTTTTCCCTTAATATCTCTGCTATAACTAAACCCTGCACATATAAGGAAGCCATGTGTGATGAGAACTGGAAAAGAGCTGTACAAGCCGAATTGTCTGCTCTAATGAAAACCAACACCTGGGATCTTACACCACTTCCTCCACATAAGCGAGCCATTGGCTGTAAATGGGTTTTTAAACTCAAGTTCAATGTTGATGGGACAATTGAGAGGCATAGAGCCCGGTTAGTTTCAAAGGGCTTCACACAAACAGCAGGACTAGATTATTTGGAGACCTTCAATCTGGTTGTTAGGATGACAACTATCAGACTCATCATGGCTCTTACAGCATCGAATCATTGGCATTTGTATCAATTGGATGTAAATACAACATTCTTGCATGGTGATCTGAATGAGGAGGTCTACATGCGACCCCCACCTGGACTTCCATTACTCGATACCAGCTTGGTTTGCAAGTTAAATAGGTCCTTTTATGGCTTGAAGCAAGCCAGACGACAGTGCAACACCAAACTTACTGAAACTCTTCTCAGTTCTGGTTTTTCTCAGTCCAAATCCGACTACTCCCTGTTCACTAAGTCCTCTTCTACTGGTTTTACTGCAATCCTTGTGTATGTGGATGATTTAGTGCTTACAGGCACTGACTTGCATGAGATCAATACTGTTAAGGCTGCTTTGATCAGAAATTCAGCATCAAGGATGTAGGAGTTCTCAAATATTTCCTAGGCTTTGAAGTTACTCGCAACAAAGGTGGCATATCCCTATACTAGAGGAAATATACCCTGGACCTACTCTAAGAAACTAGGCTCCTTGCCTCCAAGCCCTGTTCCACCCCCATGGAATCCAACCTGAAACTTCACAAATCCTCTGGTGACCCATTACCTAATCCTTCTCTTTATAGAAGACTTGTTGGAAAGCTTATTTACCTGACAAACACTAGACCTGAGATATCCTTTGCAGTTGGCAGACTCAGTCAGTTTCTAGAAGCTCCAACAACTCTTCATCACCAAGCTATTATTCGTGTCCTCAAATTCCTCAAGAACAGTCCCAGTAGAGGCCTATTCTTCAATGCCACATCTCCTCTCACCCTCAAAGGGTTCTGTGATTCTGATTGGGGGGCATGTCCGGACACTAGAAGATCAACTACTGGTTTTTGCTTCTTCCTTGGCACCTCTTTAGTGTCTTGGAAAAGCAAGAAACAGTCTATTGTTTCTCGCTCTTCATCAGAAGCAGAGTATAGAGCTCTTGCCCAAGCCACATGCGAGGCTCAATGGCTCCTATGCTTACTACATGATCTTCATATTTCTCACACATCTCCAGTCATCATTTACTGTGATAACAAATTTGAAATAGACAGATGCAAACACTAGAAGGGGGGTTGAATGGTGTTTGAAAAATTTATGCGGAATTTAGAAACTTTTTCTCAAGCACAGACGGGTGATAGTAGATGGGTTAACTTAGACAGGTCAATCAGACTAAAAACTCGTCGGAAGGTTTTCACAGAAAACACACAATCATGCAAGATGAAAAAAAGGTTTTGATAAACACAATTATAAACCCCTTTAGTTAGATGATAGTTAAGTTAAATAATCAAACTAAAGAGTTAAGGGAAAGAGAGAGATCACTCAGCAGGTTTTATCCTGGTTCACCCCTTAACAATGAGGCTACGTCCAGTCCTTGGCAGCACCAAGTTTTCTCAGTATAACTGATTTAGGTTACAGGACGGACAAGTATTATTTTCACACCTAGCCTCTTCAGGCTCCAGACGAGTATTGTTTTCACACCTAGCCTCTCCAGGCTCCAGACAAGTATTGTTTGCACACCTAGCCTCTTCAGGCTCAGACGGGTTTGTTTGAGAGAAGTTGTAAAATAAATTACAATTTGCAAGTCTTTCATAAGCACTCAGACGAGGGTATTCAATGTGAAGTTCTAAAAGACTGCGTAATAACTTCAAATGATTGAAGAATAAATAATGAAAGAATGAAGATATAAATGCACAGAGTAATTGCTCTTTGATTGCTTTGTTCGTTTTCTTCTCGACTTGAATCTTCAAAGTCTTCTTCATTAAATAGGCTTCAAGATTTTAAAGCCGTTAGACACAAAGTTTGAAGGCTTGGCTTCTTGCAGATCTTCAATAAATGCAATAGAGTCGTTCTGGTCAGCCATTAAAGCATAGGGAACTTCGCTTGTTCTCTCTCATCAGAAAGGTGAAGACTTCTGATACACCTTTGGTCTTAGCAGGTCTGTATACTTGCTTTTTGTTTGCAGAGGGAAGATTTTCCCTTATGGTGTAAGATGCAGTTGTGTTTAGGTAAAGCGCTTTGCTGAAATTCCTTATTAGAGACGAGACAGCTTTCATCCAATGTATTCTTTAACGTTAGTCACCAGACTGGTGAGTAACTTCATTAGACGGGTTGACTCTTAAACAAAGAGATGACGTCAGTTGCAAGGTCTTTTAGACGGGTGAGTCTTCCTTTGATCATACGGTTGAAGACTTCATTAGGCGGATTCAACTTCTCTTAGTTCAGACGAGTGAACCTTACCTAGTTCAGACGAGTGAACTTATCTTAGTGCAGACGAGAGTGTTGGAACCAAAGTGGTTATGGTCCAAATAATCCCTTAAGTTTTGATGTTAACAAAGAGCTAATTTAAGGTGAACAAAGATTTGTTATGGACTAACGTTTTATATTAAGTGTGCAGGAAAAAACTTAATTGAGTCCAAAGACTATCCCTAGTCCAAAGACTTTATCTCATCCAACATTTAATCTTGGTTTACGACTGGACGGTAATATATAGAACCATGAGTCCAAAGACTCTTTCGGTTACTTTTGTAATAGCTAGTCCAATAAATGCTTTTATATTTCAAGCGCGAATTTCTTGTAAAAGCATTTGAATTTATTATTCCCTGTAAAAGGCTTATATCCTTGGGACAAAACATTCCTTGTAATATTCGTACATATGTAAAGCGTAAGCCAGTATGTCTATGTCACTTTAAGTAGTTGACCTTCTTCTTTTGGAAAAACAAAAGGCAACTTTCGTTCTACTCAGAGGATATGTCAGCACCTCTTTTAGCTATCATCCTGACAGTCTATCCTGCTGATCAGAAACTTCAGAAGCTATCAGACTCAACGGATCAAATGCATTCAATGCTCATCAGAACGGATCCTTTTCCATCCGTTGAAGAGTGAAGTCTGCTCAAAGACAAGAGGCTATATATACCTCCATCCCCTGAAAGTGCGTAGATAAGAAAATGAGATAGAACTTGAGCAAAAATACAAGTGAAGCAACACTTAGCACTCAAAATCTTTCAAGAGATACAAGCAAACATTAGCTCAAGAAATCAAAGAGAAAGTCTCAAGCTTGCAAAGCTAGCAAAGCTACTCTGATCCTCATTTTCATATTACTCTCTGTGTAGAGTTGTTTTTAAGAGTCTAAGCTTTAGTTTCGAATTCTCACATTTAGTGAGTTAGTAGAACAAACTCTTTCAAAACCTTAGTTTGGTTGAGCCTGAAGAGGCTTGTCTGAAAAAAAATACTTAGAGAACCTGAAAAGGTTGAGAATACTGCCTGAAGAGGTGTTGAATACTTTGTAACAAAAGGTTTTTGTTATAGTAGATAAAGCTCTCAAGTAGAGAGGACTGGACGTAGCTCTTTGGTGAAGAGTGAACCATGATAATATCTTTGTGTTCTTTTCTCTCTCTTTCCTTCCTTTAGTTTTTTATCTAACTAACTAACTGGGATTGAATTGCTTTTTTCTACGCTGTCTTCTTATCTTACTCAAACTAAGTTAGCGTCCAACTTGGTGCTTGGAAGAGCTCTCTTAGCTTTTAACCGTTTTAGCGTCCAACCTTGCGAAAACTATTATCTACTTATGAAAAGAATTTAAAATCTTTAGAAACACAATTCAACCCCCCTTCTTGTGTTTCAAACAGGTTCCTTCAAAGTGAACCTTAGCTAGTTCAGACGAGTGAACTTATCTCAGTTCAGACGAGTGAACCTTAGCTAGTTCAGACGGGTGAACTTATCCAAGTTCAGATGAGTGAACAGTTCATATAGACACTTAATGTTTTAATCTGCACACTAAATAGACGAGTTAAATACCACAGACGGGTTCAATTAAATCATTGAATAACTGTTTTAATCTCATCAAAACTATGGTAAATGCACATCAGACATTTGGAGACTCAACAAAATTTGCCCTCCATATAGTTGCCATGTGCTCCGTGACAAGATTCAAGCTGGAGTACTCCACTTACTTCCCATTTCTACTAAGGATCAAGTGGCCGACATTTTGACTAAACCTCTTAATCCGGGCCCTTTCCAATCATTTTCTTCCAAGCTTGGAATGGTTGACATACATTCCAACTGGCGAGGGGATCTTACGTGTAATAGTGATCAGTTAGTCAATTAGTTATTTTTGTTAGAGTTAGTTGTGCGGTTAGTTGCTTCGATTATGCATCCCAGACATGTATATATAATGGATGCACCCTGTAACTTATACTAGTTTCATTCATTCAGTTTTGATAGCAATAGAGATGAGCCCAAAGTGCTCTTTATTTTCTTTGGTCTCACCCTCTTCATCTCTTAACAAAGACTCTTCCTTTTACAAAGGTCTACAAAACTAAATAAGGAAGACTACTCTTTCTTTTACAAAAATCTACAAAATAAACAAGGAAGACTCTTCCTCCCTTATAATCATTTGAACATTGTTCTCCTTGCATTTTTTGCTACAAAATCATTAATAAACTGTTCATAATCAAGGTTCTTCAAAAAATCATATTTGATAGAAATTAAAGCAAAACTATTTAATCTACCTTGTGATATAATAGATCGCAAATAAGATTTTAATAATTTCAATTTAGAAAAACTTCTCTCAGCAGATGCAACAGTAACAGGAATAGTTAATATTATTCTATAAGCTATGCATACATTAGGAAAAACAATTAAATTCTTTCAAAGAACTCAATATCATAAAACTTGAGTTTGATTCAACTGTTAAAATTTTTAATTGGGAATCAGTTCCTCATATCTTAAATTCTGTTAATGCATAGCAATTAAATTCATATCTTAATATGTGGTGCCCCTCACTACAAGAAATTTGCCTTTTAGTGACAGGCAAAATCTGTCACTATATGTTTAAAATTCGTAAGTATATGTAAAACTTACTTTTACCTACGATCGGTCCAACTATCACGGCAAATGACTGTCACGATAGGTTTTACCTACGATCCACATACATTTACCTACAGTTGTATTGGACTGTCAATAGGCTTTACCTAAGGTCTATCTACCTTTACCTATGGTTTGATTGACACTAATATCTATACCTACAGTTTTAATGACTGTCACTAAAAATATCCGTAAGTATATGACAAATTTATTGTAGTGCTTTTAACATGGAAACAAATTAATTATATAAAATTTTAATTTTAATATTTTTAATTTTATATATACTAAGTATATAAAAAAAAAAAAATTGATGCCCCCACAAAATGGGATCTTGTGCAGTCTCTCCTGACATGCATCTTCAGGGCCACGGCTGCTTTAAAGATACGCTTCCTATATTAACATCATACATTTTAAAAAATAAGAATTTAATTAGTACTAATATGGACCCTACGACCATGTAAATGATTGGTGAATCAAAACATATAAGTATTTTCTAGTTTCGTAAATAAAAAAATAATTAAACAAACTGATAAATTAAAGTGGTAAAATGCTAACTTTGTGTACCTTTTTATCTGTAGTTTTTCTTCTTTCGTTGTTCGAAATGATTTACCTTCACATGGCATCACGAATCCCCGAGACAATGGCCGGATGCCAGTTTCTTTGTTTTTAGTTAAAAAATGAATGAAAGAACAGTAAATTACAATAATCCCACGCATTACTGTGTTAATCCTTGTCTCCAAACCAACCAAAAGATTACTAATTAATTATTTAATTAATTAAAAAAGTAATGATCTAAAAGGTAACTTTCCCTTTTGAGGAGGGGTCCATGTAGGACATAAAAGACAAGTTTGTCCAAATGCAACCAGCACCACAGCAAAATGTGATAGAATTAAACAACATAGTGTTTGATGCATAATGTTTATTTTATTTGTAATATCATTACGGTTTCCTGCTAAGTAGTTCAGATCACTTCAAAAGGATGACCTGGGATGGAAATAGGTCAGACATTTTATTAGGACCAATGATCTAGTTCGCATAAAGTCTAATCTGACTTAAATTATTTATTTAACAAATGGATTAAGAGAATTTTGGAAATCTTTTTAGTTAAAAAAAGTGAGGCGGAAGGTAATCCGAAATGCCTTTTAGCTCTTGACAGATCAGCCTGTTTATATAAATAATTATATAATAATTATAAAATTATATATAATAATAACATTATATATTTTATATATAATTATATTAGTTATAATCATACAATTTTTGGCTTATTTAAAGTTTAAGTGTGCTAGCCAATGTCCATTATCCTATTTTAAAGGTATGGGCAGGTTGGCCTCTTTAACACATTGTTTGTTTCTAGAGAAAATGAGAGGAGAGAAGTTGAGAAGAGAGAAAATGGATGGATGTTGACATTTTCTCTCGTTTGTTATGGATAGAAAACACACGAGAAAGAAGAAAAACGTGTGGGACCCAGCTTTAAAATTTTCTTCACTCAACTGCGAAGAGAATGGTGAGGAAGAGCTAAAAACTGGACAATTACAATTTTACCCATGATCGTTACAATTTCTTGCTTTCCATGCGGCTCTGTTAACAAAAATGGTGTCTCTATTCACTCTTCACGTGACTTTGTTCTGCAATAAAAAGGGTGGCTTTGTTCTGCAACAGAAACAATCATCCTCCATTGGAGAAGAAATGCAAAGAAAATGTTATGATTCTTTCAACAAAATGTCTTGAAGGTGGGGGTCGGAGAGAGTGAGAGACAATGGGTCAGGGGACGTAGAAGAAAAAAGATAAGAAGGAAGCGGGGCTTGGGAATGGGTGGGGCAGATGAAAAAATTTATAATTTAATATTTTAATTAGTATTTATTATAAAATATTTTTATTATATGTTTAAATTTTAAAAAATGAGATAAAATTATGATTATTGTATATAAGGATAAAAATGTCTTTTTACCAAAACTAAACTTTTCTTTCTTTTCTATCTCTTTCGTTTTTCTCTCAATCCAAACAATCTAAAAATCTATTCATTTTCTACTTATTTTCTCTTCTTTCCTACTTCTTTCCATCCTACTTCTTTCTTCCCTATTTCTTCTGATAGCCAAACAAAGCGTAAATGTTGGTTTATATTCGTTTATTTAAAGGTTTTATTGTAAAATAGATATCTAAATAGATTTGCCATGATTACACCCCTACATAATATCAACAACATTATTCTTTTCCTTGCTCCTTTCTATCTCTTATTTTTCTTTGTAAAAATCAATGATCCATAGTTTTCTGTGTGAGATAAACAAAATAAACAAATAACGACAAAATCTTTTTTTTCATTAGATAGCGAATCAATCCTTATAGTTATATATTATATATTATATTAGTATACTCATTCTTAAACATGAATTATTCTCTACAATTTCTCTCATCTTCTGCGAGTTATGTGACATCAATACATTAAGCATCTTTTAATTATATATTTTTTAATATATTTTCAAATCTATTAAATAGTAGTTATTACTATGGAATCCATAAATCATTTACTTATATCAATTTAATTCTTTTCCTATTTAGGATGTATTTTCAAGTGTACTAATTACTAGTTACTACCACCAAATACGCTATTCATTAATTTATTTTCATTTAGTTTTTTACCTTTTTAGAACAAAGATTGCTAAAAGATATATATATATATATATATATATATATATATATATATATATATATATATATATATATATATATATATATATATTTTAAATTAGATTATTATGAGAGGTTTGAATCTCTTATGCTACTCTCATTTATAGCATGGCAGTATCTTAATTTCCTTTTTTATAATATTTAAATTTAAGTTTTAGAATTAATTAGATAATAGCTTCTTTTTAGATTTAAATATTTTCTCTTTTAATTTATACTTTTAAAATTCCACTTGCATTATAGCACAAAAAAATTCTACTTGAATTAGTTATATATATTATTTATTATTTTTAAATATTTTAAAAATATATTTTTAATTTTTTTAAATTTAAAAATACTCTTACTTACAGATACTTATTAATTCTATTGATATTTACCATTAAGATATATATATATATATATATATATATATATATATATATATATATATAAATTCTTCTCAAAATATAAAATATGTATATATAAATTAGTACACTATTCAGTTTAATTGTAAGAAGGATTTAATTATAATACATTATTTTTATAAAAAAATTATAATGCATTGTTAGTTAAAGATTGTTTATATATATTATTAACTAATCATATATTATCACATCATAAAAAATATTTGATTTTTATAATAACATTAAAGGTCATACGTTTGTATAAAAAAAAAGGTCACACATGAGTGACATGTAATATATAAATAAATATTACTTTTTTAACGTATTTTATTTTGTAAGGTGGATAGTGCACTTTTGTCCCCATATTTTAATGATAGATCTTGCATGTAGCTTCATGCATGTTTTGTGTATGATGTTATCCTATCACCATATACATGAGATTGATGAGATTGGGTTCTACATATGAAATTCACTATTCCATCAGTAATATCTGTTTGGTTGCTGGTATATGTATTGTATCTTGATCAATGATCTGTATATGATTGATGTAATTATACTTGTATTTGTGTTTTGTTAAATTGTATAATTAATTATACGACTCATGATGACTATTCTTAATTTACATATTTCGTACTTTAATTTCAAATATAAAAATATTAAATAGCTTAAAAAATCTCAATTTTTTTGTCATAATTATTTGCTATTAATTTTGACCTGTAAATGAATCGATAGTCTCTATATTACTTCAATTTATCTTTACCATAGTTTTTTAATCATGAGAAATTCTGACACATTCTAACATATAATCATGGTTATGTATACATTACTTTAATACAATGTACACAAAAAATAATTTTGGGACGGTCTCTGAGATTAATTACCTTGTGTTAATTTTCTATTCTCCTTCAAAAAGTCTCTCAAAAAGGGAAAATAGCCTTACTACTTATCCTTTTTTTAGTCAAGAAAATTAGTTTTCTCATTCTCCTTTTCTTTCACACATTTTCCACTATCAAAAAGCATCTTATAGAGCTTATCCAGTAACGATTTTGTAAACCATTGTCATGTGTTTAAGCACTATATAAAATAACGCATAGGTAAAAACAGATGACATGTATGAGAGGGGATCTAAATTGATTGCTGTCTGTCCTTCCTGAAGTAATTATCGTCATTTCAATATGAGCCATTAGATTTATTGTATTTATTATCATAGTGATTGATTTACTTTATTTAAAAAAATATAAAATAGAAAAAAATTACAAGTGAAAAGAGAAAGAGAGGGGTAACTGTAGACAATCTCCATCCTATCTGAGCTGCGCATGAAGCAGGTATGCAAGTGTCAGTGTCCTTCCTTTCAAATTCAGTTCCTACGCAATACGTCAATACACATGACACATTCCCTTTTCATTTTTATTTTCTTTTTGAACTTTATTTTTTATATTTATTTTCTTACCGTTTTTGTTGAAGAGTCCATAAGAATATTGTCAACTCACGACCAAACTGACAAATGAATTGGATAATACTCTTGTTAACGATGTGATAGTTGTATCCTCCCAACCAACCAACCTTTCAAGGGCACGGGCTTCATGAATATCCATGTGCACAGTGCATAGTGTACATCTACATGACATTTAGGGTGTTTTTTTTTATGATAAAAGCTCTTTTTTAGTAAAAATTGGTATGTAATTGGATAAATTGATTAAATTTTAAAATAATTATTTTTATGAGAAAAAATTATTTTTAGAGAAGCTAAAAGTTTAAAACTTATTTAAAAAGCTGTTAGATTATTTTGAAACTAATAATATTCTTTCTATTTCATCTCTATAAAACTAACTATCAAATAAATATTATTAAATTATACAAATAACTTCATACATTTTTTAGTAATTTACTATATATAAGCTTGAAATATACAACTACACAACATAAATAAAATGTGATTTAGTAATTTTTATAACTAGGCAAATGTTAACTAGTGATGTATTTATTATATTGAAAAATGATATTCTTAGTTTTTCAATGAATAATTACATACATTTCTTAGATTCTTTAATCATTGCATTAAGGACATTAGTTAAGGAATTAATAAGAGATAAGTTTGCATTAGGAAATTAAATGCACCACTTATCAATAAATTAAATACATCTTTTCTCAATAAAAATTCATCACATTTTAAATTCTTTAACCAATGCCCTTAAGACACTAGTTAATATTTTGTCAATTGGCATTAGACAATGCAATTGTAGATCTAATTCCAATCCAATGCAACATTTTGTTATGTCAAAGTAAAGAAGAATAGGAGATGGGTCATTCTGTCTTATAGCATCATGGAATGGGCTTCAAGTTTTGTTAACGGACAAAAAATGGCCACATATATAAGGGATAGGAACCTGCCCTTGGTGTCTTCTTGTCAAGCGTTCTGTTAGGGGAATAAAGATCCTTTCCATTTCTTAAAGGCTCCATTATTATAATTTTGAATGTATAAAGCATATAAAAACCTAATAAATGTTATTTATTTTAGAAATAAATGTCTTTATACATCTAAAACTATAGTAATGGAGCCGTCCATTTCTTTTGAAAAATGGAGAGGATCTTTACTCCTGTGTGTGTTGGTAAACATATAACAAGCAATTAAAGACATTATAGTAATTGCTAGCTTGGATCACGAGCTTCACCATAAATCCAACCCAGGGATCTTTCATCAATTGACATGCCCATTTGCCCATCACAAGAATCCCCAAATGGATTTTGTCGGTCACAAACAACCATTTTCAATAATCTAATTATTGCATGATATCATGGAGCAATAATCAATGTCTATTCCAAAAAAACAAATCACCATTAGTTTAGGCATATTTACATAAGTTTTAGCACACCAACTAAACATTAATGGTAAAGATCTTCTTACAATTCAACATGCATTCATAAATGCTGTTATTTATGCTAGAATTTCTCCCCTCTCTTACTTTAGGAAATTTAGACCATGTGTTAGTTATGCACTAGCGTTATAAGGGCATAAGGTAAAATGATATAGAATTATAAAAACAAGATAAAAGGTTCAACATCCCCAATAGTTGCGCACTATTCAGATGGAGAATAAAACGAACATAAGTTCAAAATCAATTAGGTATAGATGAATAGAGTTTTTCAAGATAGAGATAAGTTTGGCAGGAGAAATTATTCAGATTTGAAAGCGAATGGCAACTACCTTGAAATAATTGGAAGAGTATCCATGTACCGTCACCGTGCAAATGATACTGGATATAATTATGTTAATCATTAATGGTACAAGGGAGTGGTTTGACAAGTTTATCAAAAGTGCTTCCCTTGAGGCCAGCATACCCGCTAAGAGCCTGTTTGATAAAATTAGCTGTTATCGGATAAGTTAGCTGATAGCGGATGAGGTAGCTGATAGCGGATAACGGATAAGCTAGTTTCTTTTCTGTGGAAGTGTTTGATAAAACTGGCGGTTGAACTAGCTGAAAAATATAAAATGATATAAAATGACATCTTCATTAATGATTTTACATAAAAGGGAGAGAAGAGGATAAAAGTAGAATTAAATGAAGATAATAAGGATAAAAATGGAAAGAAAAATGAAACGCTATAAACTATACCTCCGGACCTATATATAAGCAAAAAAAAAAAAACTAACTTCACACGTATTAAGAAAGTTAGTTATATTAGTTTAATTGTCTTGATTTGTGTAAAAAATAAGTTATAGTTACTAAACTACTCTTTCTTGGAAGTGTATAATGCTCTTGAAAGTTGTGTCTTGAGAGTGTATAATGCTCTTGAAAAAATAAAAAAAAATAATTAACCAAAGGGTATTTTTGAAATACTAGCATTAAATAGAGTTGATTTGATTGACTTTTGCTTATATTTGAGTCCAAAAAATATAGGTACTTTTTTGCTTATATATAGGTCCAGATGGAGTATAAGCTCAAACGTTACTTCAAGTAGCGTCAGGAAAAAACGCTATAAGCTCGTGACAAAGACGCTTACCAAATGGGGCTACTTTCTCTTCCGCTACAAGCTTGTAAAATGGGCGTGCCAAACAGGCTCTAAATTGGAAGCCTATAATTATGCTAATCATTAATATTGCAAATTATTTTTTTTCATTGATGAAAACTGTTTTAATTGTTATGGATTTTTTAATTGTAATTCTTTTTTATTTTGTAGATATTTTATCATGGTTGATTATTGTTACTTTTTGGGCAAATTAAATATTTTTAGGGGAATTGTTTCAGGAGGATTTATAGGGTTCAACATTTAGTTTTCACCCTTTTTGGCGTATTTTTTTATGAGCAAAAAATATATTAGATAAAAAGTATTAGTATAAGGATACTCTAACCCATATACAAAAATAAAAGAGAGAAAGACCAAAAGTAAAAAACCAACTAGCTCTTCAAATCAGAAACTAGTTTCAATTTTACATTAGCCAAACCCACAAGAAAAACAATACACCAACTTAAATACATTATTTCTAACCAATAGCCCATTATCCTTTTTCATGTATGACCCATCTTTCAACCTAATTTGGTTTCTACAAACTAATTTTCAACAAATTTCTATGGTTTTCCTGCTCTTCCTAACCCAATTAAATTGGTGAAGACGTCTTTAATAATTTTTATTTTACTTTTAATTTTCAATTTTTCTTACCATGATTCAATTTTTCATGGGTTTTTAGTTTTTATATTTAATTAATTATTATTTATTAACTAAATATTTTAATGATTTTATAAATTATAATTTAACATGATATATATGCAATATTATTATATGTATTTTTTGGTACAAGAGGGGTCCAAGCCCAAGGAATTAAAACAAAGAAACGACTAAACATTGGGACTCGTTTGATGGTCAGAATAAGATAAAGACGGATAAAATATGAGAACTGGATAAAGATAGGATAGGATAGGATATGAGCATGATAAGCTCTTATCTTATCTGATGTTTGATTCGCATCAGATAGTGATAGGATATGATATAAAATATTCACAAATGATAAAATTACCCGTATATCAAAATTACATTTTTTTTTCAAAAATAAATTTTAATATTATTTGTTTTTTATACATTTAAATGAAAAAAATTAAAAAATATTTGATAATATATATTTTTGACTTTTTAATTATACATTAGTTTATTTTTTAAATTATAAAAAATTAAATAAAAAAATAAATTGTGATATTTTTTTTCACTTTTTTATAAAAATTGTTAATTAAACCACATATTTTAATTAGAAATAAGGTTGACTAATTAGGTTTGAGACCATTATTAAATAATAACAATATTAAGGGTAATGAATAAAAGAGAAAACATTTTCTTATCCTATCCTATTGGTTCTAACCCGGCCCTTCCTTCATGATAGAATTATAACTAAGTAACAGAATATGATAAACTAACAGGATAAGCTTATCCTATCTTGCTGGTTCGCCGAACTATAGATTAAAGAAAGATATGATAGCTTATCTTATCTTACCTCTCTTATCCTGACCACCAAACGGGCCCTAAGTATACAAGGTAAGGAAGCCCGAGAAACATTCACCAAGCAAAGGTAAAGTAAGCTCCGCGGTTGGAGAAGGAATTTTTTCAAACCCATACTCCTTATTCAAGCTCCAATTGGCAAGCCAATCAGCACTCCGATTACCTTCTTTGAAAGTGCGACTAAACGCTAATATTAATAATATTAAAGTATTTGATTTCTTAAAGTTTAATTATTAAAAAGGTTCTATAAAAAGTTATAGAGTTCATAATATCAATTTAAAAAGTAACATTTTGAATGAGATATGATAGCAAATAATTAGTATTTGAATAATTTTAAAAGGGTAACATTTTGAATAAGATGTGATAGGTTAAAATAAGTTTTTGGTGTCTAGAAAGTTCAACAATTTTGGTTTTAGTTCCTGCAAAAAAAAATTTAGGATTTCGTCCCTATAATTTAGTTTTTTTTTTTAAATAGTCTCTACGTCATCTCTTTCCGTTAACTGCCGACGTGACAAATAGAATGACACGTCATCCATGAGGCACTGATGTGGCACTCCATTTGCCACGTCATCAGGGACTATTTCCAAAATTTTGGAAAATATAGAGACAAAATCCTAAAACAAAATTTATAGGCACTAAAACCGAAATTGGTAAACTTTGCAGGGATCAAAAACTTATTTAAACCATTTTTTGTATATTTTCTGGCCAAACTTCAGAGAAAGTCAGACAGGGAAAGAAAATTACCTTGGTACCCCCATGTACTAGAAATTATACCAGAAGAATGAATTTGACAATTTTATATCTTTGTGCCCCTAATGTATGATTTTTTCTTCTATTTTTTGGCCAAATCTCAGAGCAATTAGATATGAATATGAAGTTACTTCAATACCCCTAATTAAGACTAAAAATCATACCATATGAAAGAATTTAGCAATTTTAACCCTATGGTCTATAATGTATGATTTTGTTTCAATTTTCTTGTCATTCTTCATAACAAGTCGGACAGGAAAAAGAAATTATCCTATTACCTCGGAGTACAAGATATCATACAAAATGAAGGAATTTAGCAATTTTAACCCTGTGGTCGATAATGTATGATTTTGTTTCTATTTTCTTACCAAATTCCATAGCAAGTCGGATGATAAAAGAATTTATCTCGGGACCCCTTAATACTAGAAATCATACTAGATGAAGGAATATAACAATTTTAACCATGTGTCTCCTATATAATGTATGGCCTGCTCTTAATTTTGGCCGTGAAGTAAAAGAAAAGCATACATTAGAGGCCGTAGGGCTAAATTTTTCAAATTCTTTCAACTGGTATGATTTCCAGCACCCTGGGTTACTCGCGATAATTTTGTGTTCTTGTCTGACCTGCTCTGAATTTTGGCCGTATAGTAGAAGAAAATCATACATTACGGGCCACAGGGTTAAAATTACCAAATTCCTTCATCTTGTATGATTTCTAGTACTCAGGGGTACCAATATAATTTCTAATTCATGTCCGACTTGCTCTGAGATTTGGCTAGAAAATAGAAAGAGATCATACGTTAGGGTCACAGGGTTCAAATTCAAAAATTCCATCATCTAGTATGATTTATAGTATTCATGGCTATCGAGATAATTTCTTGTTCCTATACGATTGTTGTGAGATTTGGCCAGAAAATAAAAGAAAAAATCACATTAGGGGCACACCATTAAAATTGTCAAATCCGTTCTTCTTGTATGATTTCTAATACTCGGGGGTACCAAAGTAAATTATTGTCCCTGTATTTTCCAAAATTTTGGAAATAGTCAGTGCCACGTGGATGACGTGGCATGGCTGACATAGCATTCCGTTTGTCACGTCAGCAGTTAATGGAAAGAGATAACGATAGAGACTATTTCCAAAAAAATTGAAATTATAGGGACGAAATCCTAAGAATTTTTTTTATAGGGATTAAAACTAAAATTGGGGAACTGTGCATGGATCAAAAACTTATTAAAATCTAATAAATAATAAAGACAATCCAGGATTTGGTAATTATAAAAATCAATTAGTAGATTTGAAAATGCATTTAAAAATAAATAATCTATTACACAAAAATTACTTGATGTATGTGACACTACTGAGGAGTAGAGAGATTGTGGATAATGACTCACGTTCAAAAAGTGAGACTCTAATTTTTTAGGTTTCTCATGGTATCCCTGCACGCAACTAAGGAGACTAATCCCTCGAGTCGGATAGGACCACAAAGGCGGTAAAGTTCTCCCTCAAAAGACCTCTAATTTAATATAAACTAAATTATATTTTTTGGTCCTCTATATTATTTTTTGATTTCAAGTTGGTTCTCTATTTAATTAACGTTCTGATTTGGTCCACTAAGTGGTCAACGTTATACTATATTAGTTCTTTTTGTCGGATTTGCACTAATGGTGTTATATTTTTACAGTTAGTCGTCGGAGATCCTCTTCTCTCACCAGAATCTGGTCGGAATCGCCACAATATGGTCGGAATCGCCATAATCTAGACATCCCCTCCAAAGTCACCACCTTGCGCCTAGACATGCGCCAACTCCGCCACCAATTCGCGTTGAGCGCTGCCCAACCGCCACCATAGGCCATAGCTCCAGCGCGCTTCTCTATTCTGGGTTAAAGAAAATTATTTGGGGATCTAGGTTCTCTCTCACACCCCCTAAACACACCAATTTCACTTCATATCATTCACCCGCTTCCATCAATTAGAATACACATACATAGTAATTAATTGTAACGCTAGGAGGTACAAAATTATATCATTCTCAATTTCCATTTCATTGGTCAATTAAATTTGCATTGAAGGAATTGGTTTTATGGGATGTATATTCTCCGAAGGAAAATCTCCAAATGAATATTTTACTGACGACCAAGATGAATTTAAAGAGGTGGGCAATAACTTTAAAGGAGGTGAGTGAATAGAGATAGCGGCGGGTGAAGAGAGAAGAGGAAGAAGATGGTGGTGGTGGGTGAAGAGGGAGAAGAGGAAGGAGGGAGGAGGAAGATGATGGCGTGGTGGAGAGAGAAAAGGAAGAAGATAGAGTTTCTGGCAATTCTATCTAGAGAAGAGGATCTCTGGTGACTAACAGTGAAAATCTAACATCATTAATGCAAATATGACGGAAAGAACTAACACGGTGTATCGTTGACAACTTAGAGAAGTTAATCGAAACATTAATTAAATAGAGGACCAACTTGAAACCAAAAAAAATATAGGATCAAAAGTATAATTTAGTCTTTAATACACGGGGGTTGATTAGTAGTAAAAAAATTGGAAGTTAGTATTAAACAATTAGTACACGATCTTGAAATTAGTATTAGTAATTCAAGATATTTATTTTAAAAGCAAAAGATTAAATGAAAAAATAAAAAAATAAAAACGGATTTGGTAATTATAGCGTTAATTGGTGAAATTATAGTAATTAAAAATATTTATCTAGAAAAAAAAAAGAATTAAATGAAAAAAATACATAAGCAGATTTGGAAATGTATTTAAAAAATAACATGTGACGTACTAAGGAACGGAAAGATTATTGAGGATGACGCACGTCTAAGAATTACGAGGACTTTAATTAACATATGGGGTTGATTTGTTTTGGACCCTTTGAAAGTACAAGGTCTCAACTTGTTTTTCATTGATTAGTCTTAATTTTAACATCTAGTGGATTAACTTTTGAAATTATTCATTTTCTTATCCTGATCTATTATTTATGATTCAACTAATGTTGAACTAATCTAACATACCAGTCAACTTTGACAAGAACCTGACTTCCATGAAAGGAGCACATGTAACCAATTAGTTAATCTTTCTCGACCTGATGCCTATGTCTGTTACCATATATGATATGTGACTTCCATTTGTGGTTGTTGATGATAGAGATGTTAAAGTAGTTTTGACTTTTGACTAGTCACAGTAAAAATTGGAATCTCTTATAGAAGAAGTGACAAGTAAAATCAGCCAACACCGCCTAACACAAACAGGAGATAGTTATGGCAATCACACAAAGTGGTTCTTCTTTTGTGCAATGCCAACTCTGGCATAGTGGTTGTTCTTTTCCAACCTTTCCCCATCTGTAGCACATTGTACACAGCTATAAAATAGCTTAAGCCATAAATGCACTATGCAAGCAAATTAATTGGTTCACCAAGTTTCTCTAGATCATAAGTTGGGTCTGGACCATGTGAGTGGCCTCATTGTAAAGAACATTTGTTGAGATGACATATTGAAATAAGGGACATCTGAGAGCATGTGGATGTGTTTTAAAATTAAAGGAAGCGTTTGAGTCTCCCAAAAGGCTTTTCATATTGTGAACACATGCAATGATATTCTATAGCCTATATTACCACATGCCTATGAAAGATGTTACAAGACATTAGCTTTGTCCCAACTATAAGAAAGTTGGGGACATGCTACAAAACTGCTCATATAGGCCTCCACCATATGCCTTGTACTTAACTGCAATGCAGAGGTATATGATCCCCTTGTCAGTTCTCAAGCAAGACCTTGGTGGGATCCATATTTGTGGACTTGTCTGCTGAAGACAGACATGATATGATTTTACTCATTTAATTTCAGGTTCTGGACCATTCATATACTTTAGCTAGCTTTACCCTGCAGCTTCCGTTCTATAAAGCATACAAAATATTATTGGTTTTCTTTCTTCTGTCAAATTAGATAAGACGGAAATCGATTCAAATTGTTCATCATTCATTGTTTCCAAGTTGAAAGGTTGAATGGCAGCATATGCAGATCCATGAGATTAACTGAAAAAGAACTATATCTTGGTGATCAATAATAAATTAGTTATAGGATTATAAATTTCAAACAAATTCAACAACAGTATGATGTTGTTCACTAAAATATGAAACCAGGTTTTAATTTGTTTATGAATCTACAAACATCATTTACTATTATATTCACTTGAATCATAATTTTAGTAGAAATTTAGTATACATATTCTTAAGATTATCATTCACATTCCAAGAATCACTACATTAGAGAGGGTTTTACCTATCACCCTGACACAAAATTGTGAGTAATTAGTCAAAGACAAAAGAAAAAAGTTTCTACTCACGCAGAGCTAATATTGCCCTATCGTATATTACTAAATACCAACTCTTTTAAAATGTTGATATTGTAGAAAGAAATTTAATCATTTTTACATTCTGATATTATCTGCTACGTGCATTTGAAAGTAGTATATATATTAATTCGACTTCTATTTGTAGAATGTAAATTACAAACCATACAAATTAAAAATAACAGCCAACATCATTGTCTATGTGATTTTCAAACGTGGAAGGGATTTGATTCTTTAAGCATGTGGTTTTGGATTTGATCATCGCTTAAACGCATAACCCTATATGAGATATTAGTCTTTCACTTGTCGAGTTAGAAAATATTCTAAAAAGAAATAAAACTTGGGAGACACGGGCTAGCATTCATTTGGAAGACGCAATAAAAGAGAATATGTTAAAAAATGGTATATGAAAAAGTGGGCAAAAATATAAAATAATGTGAAAAACAAATTACCAAATGTAGGTTTTGAATATTTATTGACCAAAATCCGCTTTTTTGCATTTGGCCTTCGGGAAGCTAGTTTTTTTCCAATCTACTTCCCGTAAGCCCTCAAAGATTTATATTTAAGTTTTGTCCTTGTTTATTCCTTTCATAAATTGTGAAAAAAAAAAAAAGGAATTATACTTTTATGCTTCCAGTATTTTCAACTTACGCTTTACTGGAATAAATCTTTATTTCATTAAAATATTTGATTTTTTTCTTTACTTATGAGACAGACTCTTTGATTTTGACCCCTTAAACTAAAATTCTAGCTCGGCCCCTGCATGTCGGCTTAACATTTTACCGCAAAATTAACTATTCCTTGTAGTTGTTTAAATTAGGCTTCAATCAAATAAAAAGTCGGACTTTTAAGTTGCCCCAAAAAGTTTCTATTCTTGATACACAAGGAGTGACATTAGGAGATGTTTTCTATTTTTCTCTCTTTCTGGACTGGGAAAGTTTTCTTTGGGCTTAATGGGCTCTTTGTGATGATTGTTAAATCCAGAATGAAAACTGACCGAATTGAAATCTAACAGATTGTGCCTAAGCCCATACCTAAGCCCATGATTGATCATATAGTAAGTTGGTAAGTTTTCTTTTTCCTTTTCTTGTTTGGATAGTTTAGTTGGTTCTCCATCATAAGTCGGAAGGAAATGGATTTAGTGACTTTGAGATTTGATACGTTTGGTGCCTTTAGATATTTTCTCTCTCATTTGACACACTCTCTCATCTTATCTCATTTAGTCATTTTTCTCTTTTATTTTTCTCTCTCCAAAAAATGCCTAAAGGCATCAAAGATACCAAATCTCAAAGTTATTGAATCCAAATCCAAGTCGGAACTCGATCATTTGTCAAGAACCCAAATAAATTATAAAAAAACTGATGATTGTAATAACTAATAATTAATAAATAAGAAGACTTTGATTAAGGCTCAAATGACACACTGAAAGACAAGATTAGGATCCGGAGATTTTAGCTAATTTCTCCTTTTCTATTCAATCTCATGAACTCTTTAGCATAAAATTATAGAAACAACAATAATATTCTCACACCAATTTTATTTATACCATTTTACTATTATTATTTTCTTATATTCTAATTTCCAACCCAAGTGAGAATTGAATAGTATAGAGAAAGACCAGAAACAAGCACCAGTTATTCCTATGATGCATATATCATTATCAAGCATGCTTTATATTTTATTCACTATCAATGCCTTGCATCTTCCTGAACTGAAGGACAAACTGGTATATCTTTTCTGGGTCTAGCAGAATCTTTGACAACAGTTGTTCTTTGCAAGCACCTCTTAATCCAGGCTGTAATTTTGGGGCCATGGTCTTCAACTTTGAAGCCTCCAAGTTTCTCATATGCCAAAAACCAAGTGGTAAGAGGAATTACAATGACATCAACATAGCCAAAGGCATCACCACCAAAGAAGTGCTTCTCCCAAGAGCTTCCTCCAGTTGCTTTAGAATTTCAATGAAATCCCTCTTGGCCACTTCTTGCTCTTCTCCTTGGTCTGCCAGATACCCTTGCCAATTTCAAATACCTAGCAAGTATAAAAAAGAAACTAACCAAAGTCATATATGCATGCATTTGTAAGCAAATCATCTTAGCCTCTAACTAGGAGTTGTGGGATTTAAATCGTAAACATATGTTTAGTGTCTTGTAAATTAAAAATAGTAATAAGATAACATGATCTATTTTCTAAATAATTTAAATCTTATGTGATCTAGCAGAAAATCTAGGTACTGGGTCGACCAAGCAACCAAGCGATCTATCAAAGTTGTCTTACCCTTAGCACCTTGGTCCTACTTATATTAGGCCTTTTGTCTATTGCGGTAGTCAAGCGTCTACCTTTATGAGTTGGTTGTTTGCCTATTGAGTGGTCATTACTCGACCGGCGGTCATTAAAGTCTCTTAATTATATCGGTTACATTTCTTACAAGTCAGCTGGAACATTTCAAAGGTTGGATCTGAGTACATACTCAGCCCAACCATAACAGAATAGGATCTATATGTGTGGTTTCACCTATATGAGCAAGGTTGGGGCCGAGTTAATACTCGGCTCCGCCGTAGCAGAAGCCCCCCAACCTTATATCGAGAATTGGCGAAAGGGCTTAAAAGCTCTTTTTCATGATATATGCATAACAAGGTTGGGCTCAAGTTAACACTCGACCCATGCCGTAACATTAGGTTTAACTAGAGAACATAAATTTTAAAACTTATTAATTATCATCACAAAATAGTCCAAGGGCTACAAAGCTTCTAGGACTTGAAATAATGGTAATTGTGCTAAAATATAAGAACAAAATTGTTTAATCCTTTCAAATAACATTAACTGCATAGCATTTGTATATGGTTGGTTTTAAAAATATAGAATGAAGCAAACACACCTTTTTGTCAATGAAATCAGTCCAGAATAGGGCTTGGGCACGTGCATATGGAATTGTTGGAAGTAGTGCATTGGAAGGCTAGACCTCATCAATGTAGGTTACAATGATGGTAGACTCTAGCACAGGCTTGCCGTTGTGCAAGAACACAGGAACTTTCTGATGAATAGGATTAGATTTGAGGAGAAGCTCACTCCTGCCCCCAAACAAATCCTCCTCCCTATTCTCATAAGGCACCCCTTTTTTTCCAAAGCAATTTTTACTCTGGCACAAAATGGGCTTGCCCAAAAGTCCAATAGAATATTATCTGCCTTTGACATCTTAACTATGTGACCACTACCTTTTCTATAACTTCTGTTATTATACTTTCTATGATGGTTAGACAATGTGATAGAAGTTGTCAAATTTATAGAAAAAATAGGTTAGTTTATTAGGTGAAATCATAGAAATTAACGAAGCATAAGAGGTGTTCTTGTTCTTGGTTTTGTCCATCCCAAAGTTTTTGTGTTGGTTTTAGAACCTTGTGTGGTTCCACTGGAGTTTGACGTGAAATGGGGAGATGATAATACACAAGCCGGTCAAAAGGCATCATTAAATGAGCATCTTCTTTTGTTCTTTTGAGGATGGTATTTTCTTTTTTGGGCTTAAAAGGATAGTTTAATTTTAATATATTATATAAGTGGAAATAACGAATCATGAATAATTCTATATATTACTTTTCAGGTAATTATCATAAAACTCAAACAATATTAAAGATGTAATAATAATTCATGATTAGTTGATGATGTAAAAAAGGTTTACATTAACATTGCATAACATATAAAACCTTCAAAAGGAAGGATGGCAGGGTAAAGTGCAGATGTAGTTGCCTGGTTTGGGATTTAATCCTCCAATTACAATTTTTTTCATTATTTAGATTTTTTTAGGTGAGACATCCCTTCAGAAATTTTAAGTGAAACAGAATTTTGTTAGAAATTTTTGAAGCCATAGTTGGTTTAATATAAAATTTTAAATTCAGATGGGCTCAACGCAGCCTTAACCTATGTATGGGCTGAGGTTTCTGTGAATTGAGCCCATTAGGGAGAAAATTTATGTTAATTATTCATCTATTAAACTACAAAGTACGGAAGTTAGTTATATAGGCTACAATCAACATCTGAAAGTACTTATTTGATATTTCAAAGATATTTGAATTAAGCATGATGAATGATAGCATGGAACTTACTAAGAGACACAGAAAGTTTAAAATATTGATCAACATCACCAGAAAAAAACGACATTCTCAGCATGCATATATTTACAGAGTGGCTAGACATAAAAAACCATGTTTTTGGACGGACCAGCACTTCCACCATCCCAGTGATGAAAAAGCAGATAAGAATTGGAAGTTAGCCACTAATAATAGCATGTTTGTGTGAGTGTCAAACCTGAAGCTACTTGAAAGCTACGATTTATGCAAAAATAATTATCATCCTATCACTAGAAACGTGAAAAAGATCCTAGAGGTGATTATATGACTTGAAATCAAACACATGCTAAATCTCATGTGATTGGATAAACAATTAAAATGGATTTAATTTGAATGTATTATATAAAAAAATTCATTATCATTCATTTATATCTTCTGACATAATTAAAAAGATTTTTACATTAATCGTGCATCTTAAAAATTAAAAATAATAATACAACAAAGCAAACAAGTAATGAACTGAATATAATAAGAAATGGTTCTTTACATCTATGGACAAAAAATTGCATCTTGAGCTTCCCAATAAGAGCCTGTTCGGGAAGGCATTCCTACGAGCTGATAGCGGATAGCTTATAGCGGATGAAAAAGTAATCCCGTTTGGTAAGCGCCTCTGTCACGAGCTTATAGCGTTTTTTCACGAGTTTATAGCGTTTTTTCCAGACGTTACTTGAAGTAGCATTTGAGCTTATAGCTTATAGCGTTTCATTTTTCTTTCCACTTTTATCCTTATTATCTTCATTTAATTCTACCTTTATTCTCTTCTCTCTCTTTTATGTAAAATCATTAATGAAGATGTACTTTTATGTCATTTTATATTTTTCAGCTAGTTCAACCGCTAGTTTTACCAAACACTTCCATAGAAAATAAACTAGCTTATCCACTATCCGCTATCAGCTACCTTATCCGCTATTCGCTATAAGCTATCCGCTATCAGCTAGCTTATCTGTAACAGCTAATTTTACCAAACAAGCTCTAAATACATGCCCGAGATACAATAATTGAATTGTACCTATAGCACATCATTGGCTTCAGAAACTTTCAAGCAAACACACATGAAGAAAATGCTCAGGATTCATTAAGTTGTTAATCACCCGAGGAAAAGGTCTTTCCAAATTTAGCTCTATCCCTTGAATCCCAACAAGCTTGATTTCAGCATTATCAAGCTTGATTTTAGAATTTTCTCCATCTCCTTCTACACTTCGGTTGATAAAGGAGTTTCCTTTGCGCTAATTCCTTTGGTCGAATATGTGGGTTTTTAGCAGTAAATAGAAAGAAACATGAGTTTTGTGCTGAGGTATGCAATGTTTGAAGTAGTTTTGTATAACAGAATGGAAACAAAAGCAAGTTTAATCAAAATGTTTCTTCCTTTACATCATTTGTAATATGAGACAGGATTTTAATACGGGATTTCTTGGACTTGTAGTCAAGGAAAGTGGAGCACTATTTGCTTTATTTTGTATTTTTCTTATATTTTTGTTTCTTCATGACATCTTAAGAGGATATATATATATATATATATATATATATATATATATATATATTGTCAGTTGTCATTAAGCTTTCTGTCCCAAGTTATGCAAATTGAATAAAATTCTTCAGTCCCAAAAAATGGTGTCTCGGTATCTTCTACAATCAAAGGTTGGCGATATGCATAAGTGTTAATGAGTTATAATTTTATTTTATTAAGTGTCAAATTGTCATTGGTGGAAGACAGAGACTGTGACATGAAAGTGAGACAGAAGATTTTCATCCATGCAAATTAGGATCCTCTCATGTTATAGAACTATCCATATATTATATTTTATAATTTGGGTTTGGACCTAACTCAACCCGTAAAGCTAGTTCATGGGGTGAGGGTTGTCCCTCACTTATAAACATTATTCAGGCCATGTCACTATCCAATGTGGGACTCTAACACACACCTTCACGCCCAGGACTGGACATCTGCGGGTGGCTCAACGAATCTCAGATAGGCTCTGATACCAGTTTATAGTTTAGGTTTGGGCCTAACTCAACCAGAAAAGCTAACTCATGAGATGAGGGTTGCCCACTTGCCCCTCATTTATAAACACTATTCAGGCCATATCACTATCCAATGTGAGACTCCAACATTAAAGAAAGATGGATATAAATTTTATTGTACAAACACACACTATAATAAATTATAAAAGCCTATTAACTAGGGCTAGACATCGGTCGATTACGGTCGGAATCGGGCCCAAAAATTCCAATCCAACCAAAATCGAAAAGGATAAAATATGGCCCATTCCCAACCATATGTATCTGTCATCGGTTTGGACGGGTGTCGGTTTGTCGGTTCGGCTGGTCGATTGGTTCGGTTTGAGATAAAAGAAAAATTAAGAAACAGAAGAAGAAACCCAAAACACTATCAAAGAAACCAGAAAACAAATAAACATCAATTTTTAAACAAAAAATCCACAATATCAAACTTTTACAACATTGATCAAATTTTACCCACTCTCGAAGCTCTGAAATCACCCACCACCGCTACCCCATCATTCACCTTTGAGGAAGACAGTCTCAATCTCGGCTCTCCACTATCCGAGGAAAAAAAATGAACTCGCGAAATGGGAGAAATGGAACAGCGTTACCGCATTAGGGTTTGAGAGAATGACGCACTCCGCCATGTCATAATACTGCAATATGCTATTTTCTCCCCCATGCCAGAGAAGAGAAGAACAAGAAGACGAAATGGGATGAGAGAAATGGAACGACGCTAGGGTCTGCGAGAGGCATACATAAGAGAATGGGAGAAAGAAAACGGGTAGGG
This sequence comes from Ammopiptanthus mongolicus, assembly GCA_039655645.1. Classification (NCBI taxonomy): domain Eukaryota; kingdom Viridiplantae; phylum Streptophyta; class Magnoliopsida; order Fabales; family Fabaceae; genus Ammopiptanthus; species Ammopiptanthus mongolicus. The sequence goes on along the minus strand of CM077344.1, from coordinate 85,610,423 downwards.
TTTGAGATTATGTTTAGGAAATATTGCTCTCTCAAGTCTCAACTCTGGTAAGTGGTGGTGAGGAAGAAGATAACCCATCCCTCTCAAAACTTTGACTTGCAAGTGCTTTGAGAAGATAAAAGGATATTTACAATTAATATTATTTAGAGTTTTGAGTTAATAAAATAAAATAAATATTAGTTGAAACTTGAATGGCTTTTAAAGTTCACACGCAAATTCAATTTTCAATGCATAGTTACAGATATTTTCGCTTAAATTTTAAATATTTTCAATGCATTGAATATTTCAATGCATAAGCGGTCGGTTTTTAAATTTTCAATGAATAGGCTTTAAATTTTCAATTTAAAGTTCACACGCAAAGCAAAGTCAGTAGCATCACATCATAGCGCAAAGATGTTAGTCGGACGGGTGCGCGCAATGAAGGGAAAAAATTTGAAAACCCGCACCCGTCCGCTTCTATCCAATTGAAACTGATTTTCTCACCTGCGCGACCCGCCAACCCAATCCAACCCACCCGTTTGTTTGTTTTTGTACTCGGGTAATTCGGTTCCAAGTCGGGCCACGGATCTTTGTCCACCCCTATTAACTATACCTAAAACTATTTTATGCCTTTATATCACATATTTCTTCAAGAACTACAGTGTCTTCTCCAAACCAAAACAAATAGAGTAAACAAAAATCACCCATAAGTACAGCCATCCCAAATAGGGTAAAACATTTTTGGGAGGAGAAAGGAAGGAGAATTGTTCCTTGAAACATGTTTTCTTAGTTATTATGCATGCTTCTAAGACTCAAATTGTTTGCCTTCAAAGGTTTGTCCAAAGCTCCAATCCTTTGGAGCAACATTGTAAGATGTAACTGTTATCCCATCACTACCAGTAACCTCAAATGAAAGAGGTTGGTTCTGTAGTAATGCATTTACATGCCAGTTTTGGCCCCAATTCCGACCCATAGGAAGCCAACCAGTTCTTGAACCCTTAACCTTCACAGCAACAATGTCTCCGGTGCCACCCACATTGCTGATCAGCACCGAAATAAAGATACCAGAACCAGTGATAGTAAATCGAATTCCTCCTTCCCTTCGGCACTTTATCCTGCTCCAAACAGAATATATATCTATATAACATCAAAATAAATAGTATTAAGAATAAAAATGACCAAGTTTCCAAGAGCCATTTGTTCATATTTCCCTTAAGTATATGTAGATTTAGGACTTCAATTTTGTGGAAAGGTTTACCTTCTGAATTATAAGATTACCAACTTGAAATAAAACCCATGTATGCAAACCAAGTTACTTATTTACTCTATTAATTAATAATACGAAAATGCTTGTTGTACTTATTTAAAAATGATATCCGATAGCTCACTTCCTACCATTTTATTACAACAAAAATGATATCCGGTAGAATTAAATTATAAATATACATGAAATAAGATGAGGTTAGTTATAAATTTATAATTAAAATATTATATGGTGAAAATGGTATACATCTGATATGATTGTATGACATAAGTGTAAATATGTTAACAATTAACAACAGTTGTGTTATTTAAACATCAAAATCTGGACATCGTATGTAACATCGTATGTGTTTATCTCTATCTCTCATTTACTTTTTATCTTCTTAGGTATATACGCATCTCAAAAATACACCCAAAAACAAAAGGGACACCTTTATGATGTTCAAAAATCTTTACTCAATTAACAATAACATGAGTATAATTCTACACTGCACCACTAATTACCCTTTTTTTTGTTTGGTTTCTCGGGGTATTTCGCACGTAACTGTGAAGATTAATCTCACGACATACTGCACGGCATTAAAGGAATAATCTCTCTCGACCAGGCTTTTTCCGTATCCAAGAGCCAAAGATCGAACTCTTTAACCACTTGCTTAAAGGGTCCGAACCAATTATCACATAGTCTAATCACATGTGGACACTAATTGCCCTTTTTTTAGGTGAAGAGTACTAATTGCCATTTACGTAAAGGTGTAGCAGGTCATTCTAATTTCCACACCAATATTGAAAAAATTGAGGATGTTGAACTCGGGCACTCGTCATGGTTCAAAGCTTAACTAACTGAGTAACTGAGTTGATAGGAGACATATCATTAAAAATTACTTAACTTTTATAATAAATAAATAACTTAAAAGTTAAAACTACATTATATCAAAATTAAAGTGTATCCGAGGATCTGAATAGAAAAGTAACCCACTTGAGAATTCTTTTCACAATGAAAAGGGGAAAAACATGATAGAGGAGATGATGGGATCGACCTGCGATACTGTACTGCCATATTGCCGGCTTTCCAGATTGCAATCTTCTCAAATACTTCAATAGGGACCACGAACTGCTGCTTCGGAAGGTTACACTGCCCGCCGCCACTCTCAGCGTCGACGCCATAGTTTGGAGCACAGAAATTAGTAGCGGTGACGACGACGGTGGTGCCAGGGATACACCACCTGCGGTCGAAAAGTGCCTCTTCCTCAGCACAGCGGAGCTCGAAGCACGCGCCGCAGATCTGGCCGCGTTGGAAGAGGGCCTCGCTGAGGCTGACGGTAGCCATGCGGAGGTCGTGGTAGCCGCACGCGCCGCCGACGGTGTGGGTGGGGTCGGCGGCGGTGTAGTGGGTGGCGTGGGCGGATAGCCATTGGGTGGTGGAAGAGGGAAGAAGCGAGGGGGAAGAGGAAAATGGGGAGGCTGGTGGTGAAGGTGAAGAGTAGAGAGAGGTGGCTGGTGGTGGTGAAGTGATTAGTGTGGAAATTAGTGTGATAGAGATTAACACAGCAAGTGACATTTGCTTTGAGTTTCAGTTAGTGAAGAAAGAGAGAAACTAGTGATAGATAGATTTGATAGATAGATACTTAGATGCAAATCAATGAATCACTCTCTCCATTCAACTTCTCACGTTCTCCTATTCACACTCGTTCACATTCTGGAAATATTACGCATTTATTGTTCTTATCTTACCGTCTAAAAATGTAAAGTATATTATCATGTACAAACTTATATATTATAGGTTAAAGAATTAATAATAATAATAATTTTTTTAAAAAAAAATATTATATTCAATATATTAAAAAATTAAAAATATAATTTTTCATAATTTTTTTATATATATTAATTTCTTAACAGAAAATCTCATATATTAATATATACGAGTGTGAATAATGCAAGTTATTCTTATTACATATACACTTAAAATATTGATTGATTGTGACGGTAGTTTTTGTGACAGTAAAAAAACATTTTCAAAACCTTTTTATTACTGTAGTTTTTGCTTTTCCTTCACTCTATTCACCATCTACATTTTGGCTGTTGCACGTGAATATAAATTCATAAACCAGTCAAAATTAAAATGAGATGTGAAAGTAGACAGACTTTCCAGTCATGCAATCAAAGAACGAAACTTTGTCATGTAGGCGTGAGAAAAAATTAAATGAATATTTTTCTCCAATTGTTTGTATCAAGAGAAAAAAAATGAAAATGAAAAAAAAATCTCTATTTGATCCTTAAAAAAAAGTGTTATGAGTCCTCACGTCTATGGTTAACGAGTCTGATCGTTGTTTATATATTGGGTAGATCATCCCCTTTTCTTCACATGATATCAAAGTCACGTTCTGCCTGATGATGTGGATAGTGTCGCTAGCCTTCGCTTGTGGTGACTAGCCCAGGCTCGAAGGGACGTGTTGCGAGTCCCATATCGGATGATTAACAAGCCTGATCGTTGCTTATATAGCTGGATAGATCATCTCATAAATCATAAATCATCCATTCATATGTCTGAATTCTTACATATATATATATATAAATAAGATCTATTTACTTCCATAACATCAAATTAAATACTGCAAAATCACATCAGCATGATGATGATATTACACAATTTACGGATTGGATCCTTCAAATTGAGATGATAATTCAAATGGTAATGAAAAGGGTGAAAGTAACATTGACATTTTAATGATTTTGTTTTGTCGTTAATTCTTGAAAGTGAAAATAAGTATTTGAGGTTTGATACGGCATTCGCGTGGGATGAGTGTGAGTATTAAACCAAGCTCCACCGCCTAACGAAAAAACATGGAGGTGCCTACACTGCTGCACCTGAAGAGCCTCACTGCATAGACTGCAAGAGGATAAAATGAGCTGCTCCTATACTGTACAATAGCCCACAGTAGGTGTTGAAATTTTTGAAAAGTAGCACCGCCTAAGTTTTTCTTCATGTTTAAGCTTTGCTTCTAATATATTATTTTATTGTAATGTTGTGCCTATAAAAGGGCACTTGCTGTATGTTGCCATTGTATCAAATCCAAAGTGAGTGAATGAAATATAAGTCCCTTCCTCCCTCCTTGTGTGCTGCGTGTGGTAGTGAGCGAAAAACCTTGGTGAGGTTATTATATGTGAGTGATAACAATGGTAACGTTTAGTATGAAGCATGTTAGAATATGGTACATGGATGAAACATTTAAAATAGCTATTAGATTTATTAATATAGTATTCAATGATTGAGATTGTTTTGTTTAAAAAAAAAAAAGTTAACCTGAAACTTGGTAAACTGGTTTGTTAGTAAATTGTAATATAGTCCCTGTGTTTTTAGGGCGGTGCTAGTCTGAGGTGGAGCTGCAACGGGGAACGGCGTTCCCGGTGCGAGACTGGGGCCGACGGTTGGGCGTACCTGCGTGAGTGGTTCTGCTTGTCGGTTGGGCTTTTGGTGGTTCTTTGGATGGAGCACGATGGTAACGTGGCGAGGGCGGAATCGACGGCGCGATTGGTGGAGTCAGAGGTCAGCGACGAGGGCGGAATCGAAGGTGCAATCGGCAGAACCGAGGTAGAGTATGAGATAGTAAGAGCGGAGGTGTTGAATCGATCATTCAAAAAAATGAAGAATTTATTATTGCTCCGCTGTTGTTGATATTGTTTGATACTTATTTTAATTTATACTTAACACACAAAATGCCAATTTGTAATCGATTACCCATTGAAATTGGTAATCGATTACCAATTTCAATGGTAATCGATTACAAATTGTGGTGGCAGCCTCCCAAATTTTAGTTTCTCGGATGTCCCTCCTCATAAGTTAATAGGACCCTGTCAGCAATTACTTAAACTTTACTTACCTACATATACCGCATAAACCGGCTACACACGATCAAAAAACTCCCTTATCGATGTGCCACATGCTGAGATACTTCATGCTAGCATCCATCGATAACAATTGGTATCAAAGTTAGAGAGTCTGGTAGTGAGAGTGTCAAAATATTCTAAGTGTGTGAGGAACAAAAGAGTTCTCACTGTGTCAAATTTTTTGAGTTTATATTTTTAAGAAAGAGATAACAACCAATTACAATATTGTCTGGTCCGGTCCCAAATTAGATGGAAAACTAGATTTTAGTTATTAGGAGATATTTGATGTCTACACATTTAAAAGCTCACAATATTTGGAGCTTTATGAAACCAGGATTACAACAAGGAGCTGATGTAACTGCTCGAAGGAGGGACCAACCGGCACTTTCACAAATTCACCAAGGTGTAGACTACTCAATTTTGACAAAATTGCAGATGCCAAAACGGTCAAAGAAGCGTGGGACATTTTGAAGTTGTCATACAAAGGAGTGGAGAAAGCCCAAAAATCCAAGTTGCAATCTCTACGTAGAGAATACGAAAGGTATGAAATGTCCAGTTCAGAAAGTGTAGAACAATATTTTTCTCGTGTCACAGATCTCGTGAACAAGATGAGAGTGCACGGAGAAGACATCCCTAATAGTAAGGTGGTGGAGAAAATTTTACGTACCATGCCGATGAAGTTTGACCATGTGGTGACTACAATAATTGAGTCCCACGACACAGACACCATGACAGTAGCAGAATTGCAAGGAAGTATTGAAAGTCACATTAGCAGAATCTTGGAGAAGACGGAAAAAGTGAACGAAGAAGCCTTGAAAAGCCAGGTGAATCTCAAAAATGTTGCTGAGGCCAGCCAAAATGCTATCAGTAAAGGTCGTGACTTCAACAATAGAGGAAGAGGAAATTATAGTGGTAGAGGTCGAGGAAATTTTAGAGGAAGAGGACGTGGCAACTTCAACCAACGTAGAGACAACACTTTCATACCAACAAGTCAAGGAAGAGGTGGAAATAATTTTGGACCTACCAACCGAGGAAGAGGAAGAGGTAACTATCAAGAAAGAAGTTATTTTAATTGCTTTCACTGTGGGAAGTTTGGACACAAAGCTGCAGATTGCTGATTTAGGCACCAGGCAAACGTTGCAGAAAATCAGTACCAAAATATTGGTGAGATTTCTTATAACCCATAAAGTTTATTTTTGGCAAGCAATATTTCTGCAGAAGATGAAAATATATGGTATTTAGATACCAGATGTAGTAATTGTATGTGTGGGAAAAAGGAATTATTTTCTTCATTAGATGAAAATGTCCGCTCAACAGTTAAATTTGGAAGTAATACAAAACATTCCGATTTTGGGGCAAAGGCCGAATTGCTATCAAATTAAATGGAGTTCTCAAAACTTTATCTCTGATGTTTTCTATGCTCCTGGTCTTCATCACAATCTATTGAATATAGGACAACTATCATAGAAAGGTACAACATGCATATTCATCATGGCTACTACACGTTGATTGGCAGAATAAAAATGACTCCTAACCTCCCATTCCCTTTGAAAATTCAACATGATAAGTTTCCTTGCTTGAGTTCTGTGATACCAAATGATGATTGGTTGTGGCATATGCGTTTTGGGCATTTTTATTTTTCTGGGTTTAATTATCTATCACGAAAAGAATATGTTTTTGGTTTGCCTCTTGTGAATATTCCAAATGGTGTATGTGAGACTTGTCAAATAGGGAAGAAGCACAGAGAATCATTTCCAACTGGAACATCTTGGAGGGCAAGAAAGCTGCTGGAGATTGTTCACTCAGATTTATGTATGGTTGAAGTGCCAACACATGGTGGTAGCAGGTATTTTATTACTTTTGTTGATGATTTTAGCAGAAAGGCTTGGGTACATTTCTTGAAGCAGAAATCAGAAGCATGTGATGCCTTCAAGACATTCAAGGCACTTGTAGAAAATCAAAGTGGCTACAGAATCAAAGCACTCAGAACAGACAGAGGCCGAGAATACCTTGCTTGTGCAAATTTCTTTGAGCAGCATGGAATCCAGCATCAGTTAACAACCAGATACACGCCTCAACAGAATGGAGTTGATGAAAGGAAGAACAGAACAATCATGGACATGGTGAGATGCATGCTGAAAGCCAAACAACTCCCTAAAGAATTTTGGGCGGAAGCATTTGCTACTGTAGTCTATATTTTGACCAGGTGTCCTACAAAGAGTGTTCGTGATAAGACACCTGAAGAAGCTTGGAGTGGAAGGCGACCCTCAATCCGACATCTCAAAGTTTTTGGATGTATTGCATATGCTCATGTACCAGATTAACTCAGGAAGAAATTGGATGACAAAGGAGAAAGGTGTATCTTTATTGGTTACAGCACGAACTCAAAGGCTTACAAGCTTTACAATTCAGAGACAAAGAAGGTGATCATCAGTCGTGACGTGACGTTTGATGAAAAAGGAATGTGGGACTGGTCTTTGAAAGCCCAGAAGGAGGCGGTGGTTATTCCAAACAATTATGAAGAGGAGAATGGACATGGAGTTCCAACACCTAATGAGCCAGAAACATCCAACAGACCGCAGAGGCACAGTAGATTACCAGCCCGACTAGAGGATTATGTTGTGGGTAACGATAATGACCCATCTGATGAAGAATTTATCAACATTGTTTATTTGCAGTTTGTGAGCTAGTGACTTTCGAAGAATCTTCAAGTGATGAGAATTGGAGAAAAGCTATGGATGATGAAATCCATGCCATAGAGAAGAATGCAACGTGGGAGTTAACAGATTTGTCAGTAGATAAGAAGCCTATAGGAGTAAAGAGGGTGTACAAAACAAAGTACAAGCCCAATGGAGAGATTGATCGTTTTAAGGCGAGGTTAGTTGCAAAAGGATATAGACAAAAGCCAGGTATTGATTACTTTGAAGTATTTGCTCCTGTTTCCCGACTAGACACTATTCGCATGATTATTTCTCTCTGGCACAAAATAATTGGAAAATATATCAAATGGATGTTAAATCTGCTTTTCTAAATGGTACTTTGAAAGAAGAAGTGTATGTTGAACAACCTGCAGGATATGTAGTCCGAGGAAAAGAAGACAAAGTCTACAAATTGAAGAAAGCATTGTATGGGTTGAAGCAGGCACCAAGAGCGTGGTGTAAGAAATTGATTCCTACTTCATCTAGCATGGTTTTGAGAGATGTCCTTTTGAGCATACTCTATATATTAAATTTGTTGATCTGGAGATATTCTTATTGTGTGCCTTTATGTTGATGATCTAATCTTCACTGGCAATAATCCAAGATGATTATAGAATTCATGGAGGACTATGATAAGATGTTTTGAAATGACAGATTTGAGCATAATGTCCTATTTTCTTGGCATTGAGGTCCTTCAACAGAATGATGGAATTTTCATTTCTCAGAAGAAATATGCAAGTGATATTTTGAAGAACTTCAAGATGGAAAGTTCAAAGCCTATTGCTACACCAGTTGAGGAAAAATTGAAGCTGTCTAGACAAAATGAAGACAAAAGGGTGGATTCAACCTACTACAAGAGCTTGATTGGTAGTTTGAGATATTTAACTACAATCAGACCTGATATAGTCTTTGGAGTTGGATTGCTTAGTAGATTCATGGAAGAGCCATGTGTTTGTCATCTTCAAGGAGCCAAGAGAATTCTTCGTTATATCAAAGGTACTCTAACCGATGGAATTTTTTATGCTAATAATAATGATGTGAAGCTTGTTAGGGTACAGATAGTGATTGGGCAGGAGATATAATAAGGAAAAACACGTCAGGGTACGCATTTCATCTGGGTACAGGTACAATATCATAGTTATCAAAGAAACAACCAGTTGTTGCGCTCTCTACGGCCGAAGCAAAATATATAGCAGCAACTAGTTGTTCTACAGAGGCAGTATGGTTAAGAAGAATTTTAGAAGTGATGCACCAAAAGCATAATACTCCTACATAAATATTTTGTGACAACATGTCTGCCATTGTACCGTGTAAGAATCCAATATTTCATAGATAGTCCAAGCACATTAATATTCGATATCACAAAATTCCAGAGTTGGTAGAAGAAAAAGAAGTGGTGATAGAGTATTGTACCACTGAAAAGCAAGTTACAGATATTTTTACAAAGCCTTTAAAGATTGAGCTATTTTACAAGTTGAAGAAAATGGTTGGAATGTTGAAGTTTTAAGCTTGGTTTACGGGAGGCAACGTGAGTATTAAACCAAGCTCCACCGCCTAATGAAAAAAATGGAGGTGCCTACACTGCTGCACCTCCAGAGCCGCATTGCATAGACTGCAAGAGGATAAAATGAGCTGCCTATGCTGTACAATAGCCCACAATAGGTGTTGAAATTTTTGAATAGTAGCACGCCTAAGTTTTTCTTCATGTTTAAGCTTTGCTTCTAATATATTATCTTATTGTAATGTTATGCCTATAAAAGGGCACTTGTTGTACCTTGCCATTGTATCAATCCAAAGTGAGTGAATGAAATATAAGTCCCTTCCTCCCTCCTTGTGTGCTGCGTGTGATAGTGAGTGAAAAACCTTCACTACAACAGAAAATGACTTTATCAGTGCTTTTTTTAGGCCTTCGCTAGCGCTTCTGAGCGCTAGCTATTTATCGCTAGCAAAAAGGGGAAAAGTTCGCTAGCGCTGAGAAGCGCTGGTAAAAGTGAACTTTGCCAGCGCTCGCTTCAAAAAGCGCTGGCAATGGTGACCAATTGCCAGCTCTTATTTTCTTCCTGAGCTTGCTGATTATTTTGTTTATCAATGTGGTGGTTGTGGTGCTGTTCTTAGAGATAACCCTTGTCTTATATTCTTTCCTTGCATTTAGTTTAAGGTCTATGCTTCAGAAATTTTTATGTGTGTTACTTTTAAGAATAAGTCAGTTTATGAGACAAAATCATGTGGAGGAGATCGCATTGTGTTTGTTAATTTTAATGGACTATCAACACTTTTTTCATTGTCACTGTTGCAACCGGCCAATGATTTCAAGGATGATTTCAGTGAAAGATATTTGATTTGGAGGAAGTACTTTACTGATCAATGATTACTTTTCAACTTTCAGTGAAAGATATTTGGTTTGAAACCTTTTAGGATCAATTATTTTCCTCCAAGATGTAGTTTTTGCATGAATATGTATGATGGGCTGATGCTATATTTTTTTTTCTTGACCAATCATTAATTCCTGAGTAGGCATAGCTTTAAGCTACTCAATTTCTTGCATGATCTTTTGTTCTTAAACAAGCTAATACTTTACTTTTTATGCCTTCATTTTAGACTCTACGTTAGAGGCACAATCCTTAGATACAAAAGGTAAAGGCTTCTTGCCCGGGTAGTTTTACTAATTTTGTATTTACTTTATCTCATCTTGTGTTTGATAGCTGGGAAATGAAAGTAGAGTTTGATGAAGAGAAGCATTTGGGATTATACTTTTTGTCTTGTTTTTTTATAAGTCACAACCACACATGCTTTGTCAGGTCATTTGGTTTATGATGAGGTGATGGTATTTTTTCAGATCCAAATCAAACCGGTCATAGCTAGGATTTTGGTTTTTGCTGCTTGTATATATATGCACATGAACATAATTAAGTATCATTTGTTGTTGTTAGTTTTGCTAATTATACATGTATTGAACATTTAGTAATTAGTTATTATTTATATATATATTATACATTGTTCTGTTACTGCCTATTTCTGGTTTTGCTTGTCTTGATTTTTTAAGTGCAGGTAAAACAAAAGTAAATTTAAAAAAAAGGGATTTCAGCGCTAGCTTGGAAAAGCGCTGGCGCATACCAAGGAAGCCTAGCAAATGTTTGGGTCCTTTACTAGCGCTTCCTTGACTAAGCGCTAGCAATACTCTACGTTAGAGTATTGCTAGCGCTTAGTCAAGGAAGCGCTAGCAAAGCCCCACCCTTTCCTAGCGCTTCCTTGGGTAAGCGCTGCAATCCTTCTCCGCCTCATATTTTTAGCGTTTCACAAGCAAACTCTGATGAAGATAGCGTCAATTATTCCCTAATGTGCTTAGTGCTTGGCGAGGTTATTATGTGAGTGGTAACAATGAGGATTATGAGTTGCAAAGTGAATGGTTTACCACCAAGATTTTGAATGATATAAAAAGTTCTGGTAGTCCAAATCACAGATTGAGATTAAAAGTTGGTATTAGCATTTAAGATTGGATTCAATTGAGGAAAGTTAATTGATTTATATGATAAGTTTGAGAGTTACTTTGTTGTCCAAAAGATCTAGACAATTTTGACTTAAGTTTCGCAACTTATATACATTTCAATTGTCTTTATTTTGATCTATGTGAGACTTTATTCTCCAACACTTCCCCTCAAGTCCAACTGGAGCCCAGTTGTGAAATTGCTCAAATTGATTTTTGATTTTTTTCTGTGCTTGTACTATTTTTTTTTTTAGCCTCAGCGGCCTCAGGTCCATTTGTTTTTTTGTTATTGTTTGGGCTTGTGCCGTTTTTTTT